>CAMTDV010000023.1:36745222-37945222 GCA_947069175.1 Scalesia atractyloides | reverse complement strand
GACAAGGCCACATGTAAAGCATAGGAGTGTAGGGCAGCGAGGTCCGCTTGATGCTTCGGTTTAAAAATTCCCGCCTTTGCTCGAGTCGTTATATGATGAGAATTAGATACAGTGGATGTGGGAGTGTTAGTAGAGACATCGGGTATGAGTTCGGGAACAACGGTGTTGGCGGTTTGGGTGGAGGATCTAGATAAATCGGGTGCATCAGCGGTCTCATGTTGCTGTTGTCCAGCAGTGGGTTGGGTATTGGGGTTGGCAGTGGTTTGCACAGTGGGCTCGGTCGCGGTTGCGGCAGTGGGTTGGGCAGTGGTTTGGGTTTGAGAGGGATTAGGTGAGATGGTACAGACTGGACAAAGGTTAGCTGGGCTTTCGGATGGTGCTGGGCCAGAAGGTGAAAGTGATGGGCTTGAATCATAAGAGGCAGTGGGTGTATCTTCACATAAAGCAGTTAGAAGAAATTGATGTGAATCAATAGAAGCATTTGTATCTTTAAAAGGGAATGACGACTCATTGAAACGAGCATGACGGGATACAAAAACCCGATTCGTAGAAGGATCCAAACAGCGAAAACCCTTGTAAGAAGTACTATAGCCAAGAAAAATACATGGGAGACTTCGTGGCTCGAGCTTATGTTTAGCATAGTCACGGAGGTAAGGGAAAACCCGACACCCATAAACCCGAAAATTTGAGTAGTTTGGAAGCTGAGCAAAAAGAATCTGAAACGGAGACTTGTTCTCTAGAAGAGGTGTTAGCACACGGTTTATAACATAAGTCGCAGAAGTGAAAGCATCAACCCAAAAAGAAGCAGGCACGTGAGCATTTAATAACATAGCGAGACCGGTTTCAACTATATGACGATGTTTTCTTTCAGCACGTCCGTTTTGTTGGGCGTGTGTGGACAAGAAAATCTGTGAAATGTTCCATTTTCTTCAAAACGAACGGTGTGATTCATAAACTCACTGCCACCATCACTTTGAAACGTTTTAATTTTTTGTGAACATTGAGTTTGCACAAGTTTAATGAAAACCAGTAAAACCGCGTAAAAACCTGTTTTTGTTTTGAGTGGATAAAACCACGTGAACCTTGAGTAATCATCAATAAAAACCACATAATATCGATAACCATCCGTAGAAGTAACGGGTGCCGGACCCCAAAAATCACAATGAAGCAACTCTAACGGAAAGGAAGCTCGTTTTTCATTATTAATAAATGGCAATCGTTGTCCTTTTGCAGGTTGACATGAAGAACAAATATCCGGTTTAGGTAATAAAGAAGTAAGTGACAAACAACTAGTTTTATTCAAAGTAGAAATAACATCAAACGACACGTGACCCAAACGAGCATGCCATAATTCATAAGAAGCTTTATTTGATACACCAGCAACAAGAGCTTGTGGTTCATTCCGAAGCACATAAAGTCCGTCAACGCATGTTCCCCGAGCAAGGACCTGTTTTGCTGTCCAATCCTGAATATGAAAGAAATCTTGAGAAAATAATACATCAACTGGAATATCAGCATTAAGCTTGCTTATTGATAATAAGTTTTCGGTGAGATTCGGGACAAAAAGCACATTTCGAAGGTGAATGTTATCACCAACTTTAGAGGATCCAATGTGCGTTATAGGAAGTCGCTTACCATTTCCGAAAACAACCTGATGTTTACCTTTGTAAGGGGTGGAATGATGAAGACACTTTTGATTTGTAGTCATGCGGTCAGTGGCTCCCCTATCACCGGTCCAATCGGGAGTTTCATGCGTAACATGGCACTGAGCATGAAATGCCTTGACCAAGGCATCATCCGAGGCTGGAGATTGAGTAGCAAAAGTGCAAAGATCCGGACAGGCCGAAGCATAGTGGCCGTTTGTACAGCACAACTGGCAGTGGGACGGACGACGATTGTTGCGGCCCCTGGCATAAGAACCACGAGAAGACGCACCACGATAACCACGACCCCGACTAGGCGTTGAAGATTCACGTTTGGTTTGAACATGAAACGCAGCCGGAGGTGTGGTAGTACCATGAAGTGATTGGGAAAACAAGTCATGACTCTCTGCTTGGGAAACCAGATCACAAAATAAGGGTGCGGGTTTGACGGCACGAATGACAATGGAAAAGCCTTCATAAGAGGGACCAAGGCCACGAAGAAACCAGTGTATTGATGTATTGAATAATACATTCATTTATCATGTAGAGTTTGTATAATTTTAGCGCGGTTTTGTTTCGGTTTATCAAGAATTTATCTACTTTTAATCCAAATGCGTTTTGTAGGTCTTGGTTCGTTAAAACGGTTGGAAGGATGGGAAAAACGAGTGAAAATGGTGAAAAGAATCGAGCCGGGACGCGATTGGATCGGAAATGAGGAAACGAGAAGTAAAATAGGTTTTTTACCCGGTCGCGGGGCGCGACTGGCAACACACACCTCTCTCGCGGCCCGCGAGAGAGTTATAATTATATCCGGATTGCAGCTAGGTCGCGGGGCGCGACCGGAGGCCTCTAACCCTCTCGCGACCGGCGAGAGGGTCTTTTATCCAGAAAGTTTCAAAATCAGATTTGGGTTGGCCTTGTTTGTTATTAAATCAATCATAATTGAAGTCAAACTCATTTTGGAACAAACTTGGATGAACTAAAGGCTTTTGGGAGCACTTTTCTAGAGATTTTGAGCTAGGAGAAGGAGATCTAGGCTGCAAGAGGTATACGGGTGATCAATGAAGTTCAAGGCAAGAGCTTTTCACGGTTTTATCATACCATTCTTGACCTTTGCATCCTTGTTTTGCTTGATTATGCTTACTTGTTATAAACCTTGTTTAATTTGTTTTTCAAACATGTTATTTGGCTAGATTCAATTCAGTCGCCTAGGTTTTGGATGATGGATTTTATGAAACTTTGATTTGTTTTTAATTTAATTTGGGTTTGAATGTTTAATTGGTAAAGTTCACAACATTAATTATCTAGTTTAGAGTATTTGCATGATTTTGCTTGTTTTGTGATTCTTTGATTGTTTTGCATGAACTTAGGTGGATGTCTTCCATAGAATAGGTTTATGTTACTTTTCGTGTTCTTAGGGATTCGGGAAGTTGTCGGTAAAATTGTCCAACAAAACCGGGGAAACAATTGAATGAATTATAAAATCAATCTTGTCATTATACCTAAATTGCTTATTGAGAAATAACAATTAGTTGGCTGAATTAATTAGATAAATTGTTAGGTTTAGGTTTTGAGAAATTCCCAAATCTAATTTCCTTGTCATAATTGAGTCAGTGAAGCTAAACTAGAAGTTGTAGTTGGTCTAGGTTAATTATTGAGAGGTAATTAATAATTAGACACTTTGCTAATTTAAAAGATAACTGAAAAGAAATCTTTAGGACCGGTAAATAAATAAAATTGTAGATGATCATAGGTGTCTTCCTGAGAAGGGTCGGGGGTTTGGTAAACCTAGGATTTGATATTTTAAGATCCCGGTAAAATATTCAACCTAATAAATTATTATTAAATTAAAGGAGTAGTAGTATAGAAATCCAACCTAGGTGACTAGTTCATTATTTCTTGATTAAATTCCCAAATTTCCTAAAAGTTCATAGTTTGGTTATTCCAATTTAGTAATTTAGTTTAATTGATAATTTAGTTTTTTTAGAACCCCCCCCCCCCCAAAAGATACAAAGTGTGTAATTGAGTCTAAGTTAGTAGTCATAGTAATTAGAGAGTCATGTGCGTTAGATAATCCGGACTTGCTTAATACTATTCTACAATTGATTGGTCCACTTGCCGGTTAGTAGTTTAGTAGGAGTCTAGAGTTAAATTTGATTCAAGAATTCGGGTAATTTGAGTTGTTTTTAATTAACTACTTTTAGAACATTAAGTTTTTGGCGCCGTTCCCGGGGAAAGCCCTACTCAGGTTGTTCCCAAGAAGGGGGAATGACAGTGGTCATGAACGAAAAGAAGGAGCTTATCCCATCGCGAACAGTCACGGGTTGGCGGGTGTGCATAGACTATCGTAAATTAAACGACGCCACCTGCAAGGACCACTTCCTGCTCCCGTTTATCGATCAGATGTTGGAGCGACTCGCAGGACAGCAAATTTATTGCTTTCTTGATGGATTCTCAGGTTACTTTCAGATCCCGATTGCTCCTGAGGATCAAGAAAAGACAACCTTCACATGCCCGTATGG
Organism: Scalesia atractyloides; assembly: GCA_947069175.1. NCBI lineage: Eukaryota > Viridiplantae > Streptophyta > Magnoliopsida > Asterales > Asteraceae > Scalesia > Scalesia atractyloides. Next base: position 37,941,057 of record CAMTDV010000023.1, on the reverse strand, counting down.
TAATTATGCGTATCGCCGCATGCCGTTCGGGTTATGTAACGCTCCGGCTACTTTCCAGCAATGCATGGTCGCTATCTTCCAGGACATGATCGAGACCTTGATGGATGTTTTTATGGACGAATTCTCTGTATATGGAAACACTTTCGATCAATGTCTTACTCACTTGGATGCGATGATGAAACGGTGTGTCGAGACGAGACTGATGCTCAACTGGGAGAAATGTCACTTTATGGTGACAGAGGGCATAGTGCTAGAGCATAAGATCTCGCGAGCAGGTGTAGACATCGATCAGGCGAAAATAGATACTATCAGCAGACTCCCTCCACCAACTAGCGTCAAGTCTATATGTAGCTTTCTCGGTCATGCGGGCTTCTACATACGGTTTATTAGAGATTTCTCAAAGATTACCCGCCCCATGACTCGACTTCTCGAGAAAGATGTACCCTTCGTCTTCGATGACGACTGCTTGAAAGCTTTTACGATCCTTAAGGAGAAACTGGTGAGTGCTCCTATCCTCGTCTCACCCCACTAGAGTTTGCCCTTCGAGCTCATGTGTGATGCGAGCGATTATGCTGTGGGCGCCGTTTTGGGTCAGCGACGTGACAAACATTTTCACCCTATTTACTACGCTAGTAAAACCCTTAATGAGGCACAGGAGAACTACACCACTACAGAGAAGGAGCTTTTAGCAGTGGTATTCGCGTTTGATAAATTCCGCTCCTACCTTGTCCTGTCCAAAACCATCGTCTTTACGGACAATGCGGCTCTGCGTTTCCTTTTCCAAAAGAAGGACGCAAAGCCTCGTCTCATTCGGTGGATTCTCTTGCTTTCCGAGTTCGACATAAAGATTAGAGATAAGAAGGGAGCAGAGAATGTGGCCGCTGACCAACTATCCCGATTGGAGGATCCTAGTAGAGAAGAAATTAGGGAAGAAAAGATCAGTGATAGATTTCCCCACAAGTCAGTAGAGTTTGTGGCAGCGGAGAAGGAGGGAATGTCGTGGTTCTCCGACTTCGCGAATTATCTCACGAATGGAGTGGTACTGAAGGGGATGACCACGCAGCAGAAGAAGAAATTCTTCCATGATGTCAGGTGTTACATCTGGGATGACCCATTTCTATATCGGGTAGGGGAGACAGAATTCTGAGGCGCTGCGTTAGTAGAGAAGAGGGGGCGGAGATTTTGTGGCACGTGCACGAGGGACTGACAGGAGGTCATCATGGTCCGCACGTCACCGCACAGAAAGTTTTCGATTACAGTTTTTATTGGCCATCAGTAGTGAAAGACGCTTTAGAGTTTGTTAAGACGTGTGATCGTTGCCAGCGCACCGGCAACAGCTCATCCAAGGACGAGATGCCCCAATATCTGATCCAAATTCTTGAAGTTTTTGATGTATAGGGGATTGACTTCATGGGGCCATTTCCCGTCTCTAGCGGGAATCGATACATCCTTGTGGCTATTGACTATGTTTCCAAGTGGGTTGAAGCTCAAGCTTTACCCACAAACGACGCCCGAGTGGTGGTGAGATTCTTGAAGAAGTTGTTCACCCGTTTTGGTACCCCACGAGCTATTATTAGTGACCGTGGCACGCACTACTGCAATGCCGTCATGGAAAAGGCATTGGCACGCTACGATGTCACTCACCGCCTCTCCACCGCTTATCATCCTCAGACGAGCAGCCAAGTGGAGAATGCGAATGGTGGGGTAAAACGGATCCTTGAGAAGACGGTAAGCAAAAGTCGGAAGGACTGGTCCGACAAGTTGGATGATGCTTTATGGGTGTTTCACACCGCCTATAAGACACCGCTAGGCACCACGCCCTTCATGATCGTTTATGGTAAAGCCTGCCATCTCCCGGTCGAACTTGAGCATAGGGCACTGTGGGCATTGAAGACCGTGAATTTGGACCTCATCGAAGCAGGCCAAGTGACGATTCTTTCAAATTCACGAGTTGGAGGCACTTCGGGATGCGGCGTACGAGCGTTCATGGAGCATTAAGGAGAAAACCAAGGCGTTGCACGACAGGAGATTGAAGAATGTGAAAGAGTTTCAAATCGGCGACAGAGTGCTCTTATATAACTCGCTATTGAAACTGTTTGCGGGCAAACTGAAGTCAAAATGGTCCGGCCCGTATGTGGTCAATGAGGTATTCCCGTATGGAACTATCGAGCTGAAAGATAAAGCTGAAGGAGGGACATGGAAGGTCAACGGGCATCGCTTGAAACACTATTTAGGAGGACCACTAGATCACACCAGACGGAGGAAACTCCTCTCGAAGTTCCACCTCATACCTAGGTTCTTGGGTTTCGGCTCAAGTGTACAGTATATATGTTTCTATAGTTAATTGCATTTCATGTTTTGTATTTTGTGTGTTTGTGTGTGGGTCGGTTTAGTTGATTTTTGCAGGTCATATCACGCACCATTGATGGAGAGCGGGAAATTGCAGGTACGTCGTTTTAAATTCAGTCAAAAAAAGGGGTGGTTCCTTAAGCTATGATAGACAAGTAAAGTTTTCAAAAAAAATTCTAAGGCATGCAACCTGAAAAAATTTAGAAACTTTCTGTGAAAACAACCTTTCGCGGGGCGCGAGAGGCATATGCCTCCTCGGTCGCGGCCCGCGAGAGGCCAATATTCTCCGGAACCATCACTCCCTCACGGGGCGCGACAGACTTACATGTCTCAATTTTAAAAACCCTAGACTCCACTTTTTACCCATGTTCCCACTTTCTTCACCACTTTCATTACGGCTACACCCCCATTTATCACCAAAAATTGCCATTTTTAGCCCAAATCCACTGAAATCTTCCACATTTTCTTCATTACATCAACCCTCACCCATCTTTAAGTGAAAACATCCGTTTTTCCCTTTCAACCGTGCTTTTTACCGGTGTTTCAACTTTTCATTTTTGTGCACTAGTTCCTACAGATCTGCACCAAGGTATGGTTTTTCGCAACTTTTATGCTTACATTTTCATCATATATCTAGTTGTTGCGTTTATTTTGGTGTTTGGTACTATGACAGTTGCATGTTCGGTTAATTTGCGGGTTGGGGTAAACTTGGTTTGATTTGACTTTTGATGGTTATGGGTGCTACTTGATGTGGGTAGATTAAGTATATGCAGGGTATTTCTTGGCAAGTTTGGTAGCGTCCAACATTGAGTGTGGGGATGCGGGTTGGTTAACATTGATAATAAAAATCAGATTTTCAAGATCCTCGACCCGTGTTTCTGCTATGTTCAAACTGTTTTATCTTTAGATTTACACTCAATGTTGGCTCATGTTTCGGCACCTCGGTTTAATTGAGGACAATTAAAGTGCCGAGAGGGGGTGGTTGTATAGTTTTTGATATGTTTTCGGGGGGTTAGTAACATTTGGATGGTCATGCATATAAGATTCGGCCTCGCCCGTACTCAATCTCCATTCTGGCGAGATTCCGTTTTTATTAAATTAATAATGTTACACTCTGTTCAAATGTATCTTAAATTATGTGGTAAATTGTTTATTTTTGCAGACCATGACCGCGAATGAAATGCTATACGGTCATTTGTTTTATGTGGTTTTTTTTCTAATGTCGTGCTTTTCTTACTTGTCCTTTATGCAGATGTCAGGAGAGGGTAGTTCGAGCAGGGCCGGACGAAAGAGGAGGGGACCAACACCTCGTCAGAGAGGTGACCCGCTGATGCGCCACAGCAACCTTCATACTTTGGCCGACGCAGAATCAGATACCGGGGGACGGTGTTCCCATGGGCAGAGTACGAGAATAGTGGACAATCCTCTTCTGCAGTTTGATCTAGACTCCCACGAGTGGGAACGGCTTTCTAACCTGGTCACTTTTTAGCTGCTACCCTATCGAAGGATCGATTGGGATTTGATTAACAATTTGGGTCAAAGGGGTCGGATTGAACAGTTGTTGGGGGAAAAGTTCCGAAGGGTGTTGGACTGCAGAGCTAGACAATACAAGGAGATCACCTACGAGTTTCACTCTACGTTCGAATATCAGCAGGGTAAATTCAACGAGAGTGATGTTGTCTCGTTTGCCTTGGGGAGGCAAGTTTTTGAGATGACGATCCCACAGTTTGCGGTGGCCTCGCAAATATACTCGGAAGTGGAGGTTCAGGCACCGGATTTCGCCACTAGCCTTCAGGGGGTCTTCAAAAGGAGGCACCCCCATAGTGTTCAGACGGACGAGCTCGCCAGATTTTGGGGTACCATCTCTTCTGCTCCATATTCAAACAACATGGTGGCAAGTGATATTACTGATCCAATTCACCGGTTTCTCCACAAGATTCTTGCCGCTACACTGGTTGGAAGAGGGCAGGGGGACACAAGGTCAACCAGGTAAGTTTGTTTTGTCTGATGTATATGGTGGAGGGACGACCGACAAACCTGGCCACGATATTTGCATGGTCGATGAAGCAACTGTGTAGGGGGCCGGGGGCAAGGGTTTATTGCGGGCCCTTGATTACGTGCTTAGCTGAGAGTTTAGGGGTGTTCGACAGATATCCCCAAGATAGATTAGAGAAGGCCCGCCCCATGTGTTATGAGCATTGAGACCTCCAGGCTGCTGGAATTCTGACGACCCAAGAGCCGGTTAACTGGCTGCCAGTCGCCAGGGATCTCAGGTGCAACCGCCTCCCGGATCCGAAGCTGCATCTTCTATGCAGGCGGGCATCCCCACTCGATATCAGCGGCGGTTACGTGCCAGGAACTGCCAGGATGACAGTATCCTCTTCGTGAGCCTCGCCCTGACCCATTGACTTTAGATTCTCTTTATGACAGGATGGAGACGGGGTTCGGGGATTGCGAGGCCATGTTGACCAGCAGTTTGGTGGAGTTCGCCAGACCATGTTAGAGAGTAGGCGCATGCACGAGGCTAGCCAGAGGAGGCTAGAAGATGGGATGAGGTATATGATGCAGAATCTGAACATGGGGATCTCATCCTACTTCCAGCATCCAGGTGGTCAGGCAGGGTCAAGTCAGTTTGCGGGCATGGAGGGTGTTCAACCGTATCGGGTATTTGAGGCGTCAAAAAGAGTCGGAAGAGGACAATTGAAGCAACTGAGTAGCTTTATCTTTATTTTTCTTTTCTGTTGTTTTAATTTGTTGATGTTCTGTAATTTTAAACAATTTACTTTGTGGGTGGTGATGGCTGGTTTGGGTATTCTGATAAACAATCTTGCAAAACAGTTTATTTATTTTGCTTTATCATTATTATGTTTTGTAAGTGCATGGTGATATGTCGGTGTTGTATGTTGTTCCATTCGCATGAGAGCTTTGAGAGTGGTAACTGAGCGCGTTCGGTTTGGAGAGCACGAGTGGTTTGACTGGCACATCGACAGTCTTGCACTACCAGCTAAGTCGCTTACCTTTGTATTGTGTTTTTCTTTCTTTATTTTGTTTTGTTTTATTTTGAGTAGTAGGTTGTCTCGTCCTTGCATTGGGGACAATGCAAAAAATTTAAGTGTGGGGATGAGATAGTAGAGTAGTGTAGTAGTTTGATTTGTTAAAAAATAAAATAAAAAATCCAAAATTGTCTTTTGAAAAAGAAGTTTGCATGAAATCAAACGGAAAATGATAGAAAAATTAATTTTTATTCGGTTTCAAATAATAATAATAATATGAGAAATAAAAGGGTGAGTTTGTGTCTAACTTGGGGTATGTGAGTAGGCTCGACTCGGTTCTTATTTTCTTTGAGATTAATATACCTTAATTGTCGGTCTACTAGTGGGTACTCATCTAGGAAAAATGGAAAACTGAAACCACCAAAAATAGTATAGAATCCGTTAAAAGCTAAAATATTTAGAATTTTTAATCATGTAAAAGAAAAAATAGAAAAAAATGAGCTTGATTGAAAAGTAGACGAGACCTATGGAATCTCCCTTGGGGATAGTGACTCTGATCGAGAATCCTTCTAGGATTAGTTGAAATTTTAAGTATCGAAGCACACGTTGTCGCTCTCGGGGATGGTGACTCTGGTTGAGACAGTCATCTAGGTTAGATATGCAAAAATAAATCAAATGCTCAAATGAAAAAAAAGAGAGAAAAAGAAAATTGCTTTATTTTAAATTCTTTATATTTTGGTATAAAACGGTTAGGAAAGGGTTTAAATAATTCGTTCCTTTTGTTCCATAAGCTTGAGGTGGATTAGTGATACTGTGGACTCTAGTGTGAGACCCTAGGTGGATTGACCGCACTTAAACTAAATTCACATGATAAGAGGTTTGAACCGAATTTTGAGTTTAAGTGGATCCAATATTTGCAATCGCGGTTAACATAAATCTCATTCCCTAATAAAAATAACCGTAATTTTTGGAAATCGAGTAATTGTTTGGTTATGATTCCGTTTATGCACAATTCTTTTTCGAGGGCGAAAAAAGAGCAAGTGTGGGATATTTGATGTATTGAATAATACATTCATTTATCAGGTAGAGTTTGTATAATTTTAGCGCGTTTTTGTTTCGGTTTGTCAAGAATTTATCTACTTTTAATCCAAATGCTTTTTTAGGTCTTGGTTGGTGAAAACGGTTGGAAGGATGGGAAAAACGAGTGAAAATGGTGAAAAGAATCGAGCCGGGACGCGATTGGATCGGAAATGAGGAAACGAGAAGTAAAATAGTTTTTTACCCGGTCGCGGGGCGCGACTGGCAACACACACCTCTTCTCGCGGCCCGCGAGAGAGTTATAATTATATCCGGATTTCAGCTCGGTCGCGGGCGCGACCGGAGGCCTCTAACCCTCTCGCGACCGGTGAGAGGGTCTTTTATCCAGAAAGTTTCGAAATCAGATTTCGGTTGGCCTTGTTTGTTATTAAATCAATCATAATTGAAGTCAAACTCATTTTGGAACAAACTTGGATGAACTAAAGGCTTTTGGGAGCACTTTTCTAGAGATTTTGAGCTAGGAGAAGGAGATCTAGGCTGCAAGAGGTATACGGGTGATCAATGAAGTTCAAGGCAAGAGCTTTTCACGGTTTTATCATACCATTCTTGACCTTTGCATCCTTGTTTTGCTTGATTACGCTTACTTGTTATAAACCTTGTTTAATTTGTTTTTCAAACATGTTATTTGGCTAGATTCAATTCAGTTGCCTAGGTTTTGGATGATGGATTTTATGAAACTTTGATTTGTTTTAATTTAATATGGGTTTGAATGTTTAATTGGTAAAGTTCACAACTTTAATTATCTAGTTTAGAGTATTTGCATGATTTTGCTTGTTTTGTGATTATTTGATTGTTTTTCATGAACTTAGGTGGATGTCTTCCATAGAATAGGTTTATGTTACTTTTCGTGTTCTTAGGGATTCGGGAAGTTGTCGGTAAAATTGGCCAATAAAACCGGGGAAACAATTGAATGAATTATAAAATCAATCTTGTCATTATACCTAAATTGCTTATTGAGAAATAACATTTAATTGGCTGAATTAATTAGATAAATTGTTAGGTTTAGGTTTTGAGAAATTCCCAAATCTAATATCCTTGTCATAATTGAGTCAGTTAAGCTAAACTAGAAGTTGTAGTTGGTCTAGGTTAATTATTGAGAGGTAATTAATAATTAGACACTTTGCTAATTTAAAAGATAACTGAAAAGAAATCTTTAGGACCGGTAAATAAATAAAATTGTAGGTTATCATAGGTGTCTTTCTGAGAAGGGTCGGGGGTCCTGTTTGGTAAACCTAGGATTTGATATTTTAAGATCCCGGTAAAATATTCAACCTAATAAATTATTAAATTAAAGGAGTAGTAGTATAGAAATCCAACCTAGGTGACTAGTTCATTATTTCTTGATTAAATTTCTAAATTTCCTAAAAGTTCACAGTTTGGTTATTCCAATTTAATATTTAGTTTAATTGATAATTTAGATTTTTTAGAACCCCCCCTAAAAGATACAAAGTGTGTAATTGATTCTAAGTTAGTAGTCATAGTAATTAGAGAGTCATGTGCGTTCGATAATCTGGACTTGCTTAATGCTATTCTACAATTGATCGGTCCACTTGCCGGTTAGTAGTTTAGTACAGTTAGGAGTCTAGAGTTAAATTTGAGTCTAGAATAAGGGTGATTTGAGTTGTTTTTAATTAACTACTTTTAGAACATCATGTATCTTATCGGTTTCGGCAACCGGATAACGATTTCAGCAATCTGTTCATAAAGAAGCTTAAATTTTCGTGAGAATTCCGTAACGGAAGACGTACCTTTGGTAAGTTGTTGAAGAGAGTCACGTAAGGCCTGAACGCGTTCAATGGACGCATTACTATATGTATTCTCCAGCGCAATCCAAATCTGTCAAGCACTAGTGATGCCCAGAACTTCGGTTGCGGCTTCCTCGGTCAGAGAAGAAAGGAGGAGGAGGGCAGCCTTCTGATCAGTGGCGGTCCAAGATATGAATTCTGGATTGGGCGCAGATTTACCATCAGTGGTGATGGTTTCAGCGGGTGAAAAGGAACCATCAACGTGGTCGAAAGCTTGTGAAGTCCCAGTAACAAGGTCATATGGTTGCGCCAGATAAGGTAATTTGTGGAAGAAAGTTTGATAGGAAAAGATGGGGAACAACAGGATCGGCTGAGTAGCCATGAGAGGATCGAAGAAAAGAAATTAAAGGGGAGGAAACATAGGATCGATTGAGGAGATAAGCCGGGTTGATACCATGTAGAAAATCAACCTCAATGAATGATGAGGTGATTGATATTTGTATTTATATTCAAAAAATACAAGAAGCTCTCATATGATTATGGAAAGTCAATAACCAATTTACAAGGAAATAGATAAATTAAATAAATACAAATATTTACAAATCGTTTCCTCTAACAATTATGCCTAGTCGAGATTGATATGATTGGATGGTTCTGCTAGTGGCACGATGATACTCCAATGGTGATTCAAATTTGTCGTTCAAAAAAAAGTATACCTTGTAAGCACGGGTGTGCAATAGTTGGGTTTTCAAACAAGAATGTAGAGGAGTTTGTTAATGACTGTTACCACGAGGAACAATAAATGAAGTCATATGAACAAGGACGGCTCAAGCCCAAAGCAAATGAAGCATTTACTTTAGGCCTTCAAGTTCTAAGGGCCTCACTTTTTAAGACTTGACTTATGATTAGGCCCATTTATTTTGTCAGTGATTAGGGTGTCGTTAGTTTCATTCGATGATTGTAGATTCCAAATCCATGTCGTATCGATAAACAAATGGACTTCTTGATCTCTGCGATAACCCCATCTTCAAGATAAAGGAACCTAAGAAGCATCTATGTGATATTTGTGATTGCAGCCTCTGTCTATCAGTGGGGAACTTCTCCGACATGTAGGTTTTGTTGTATCATTTGTTTTCTACTTTAATTAGTGTTTTACTTGTTCTTGGTTAGATTTTCTTAAATTTCTTTTACTTATATGAAATTGATTTTGTGAACTGGTTAAGTTCATGAAAGCGCTATAAGTTTTTATGTACTTAGCTTTTATGTTGTCTTTGAGTCAATTTTATTTTCTTTCTTGATTATTTTATGATTGTTTGTATTGACAATCACATAATATGTCTTACAAAAAAATATTTCTAAATTACTAGTTATGAAATTGATTTTTTTTTGAATTTAAGCAAAAAATAAATTTTAATTTTAAATATTTTGCAGTTTTTTAATAGTTTTTGAGTTGATTTATTTGATACTACTTTTATATGGTGCTCGTGGGACTAGTAAATTACAGTTGGAAATTTTTACTCAATATGGAAATCTGACTTTTGATGTTGGAAATCTTGACTCATTATAGGAATTTGACTTTTAATGTTATGCCTTACGCTACTTGGTGTGGGTGACTGACTTCTCTGGAAGATGAACCCGTCATGTCAGCGCCATGTCAGAGTCCTTGGATGACGCCCCTCCAAGGATGAAACCAAGGAAATGAGTGACGACCCGACCCCACCACCTCCTCCCCTACAAAAACCGCCACACTTCTCTCTCCACCTCTCCAAACACCACTGCCGTCACCACCACCACCTCTTCACTTTCCGGCAGATAGCATGCCAAAAATTTCTATAAATCCGGGAGGTCGAAAACGTATATACCAAAAAATTTCTATACAAATACTACATACTCTCCACAACTGAACAAAAAGTTCGAGGGATTGACCGTCCCCTCCCGCCCCTTAAAAGCTTCGCCCATGTTACTTAACATATGTTTTTAACAGAACCATCTTCAAAGTTTTGTTAAGTTTGAAATTTTAGTTTAATATTTTGAATGGTAAGATGTGTTTTGATTTGCTATATAAATGATTTTTTAATTTTTTTAATAAATGGCACCTGGCTGTGCACCTTATTTTACATAACAATGTCTTTTGATGGTATAAAATATAATAATTTTAGTAGCTAAATCACACGAATATGGCTATGTGAGTGAAATTTTCATATTCATGTAATGCAATGCAAGTTTGATAAAATGTTAAAAACTTTTAAGAAACAACTACAATAATTTTAGTAACTGAATCACACGAATATGGCTATGTGACTATGTGAGTGAAATTTTCATATTCATGTTATGCAATGTAAGTTTGATCAAATGTTAAAAACTTTTAAGAAACAATTATTAACTTTTTCTACATAGTTGTGAGACTTTTAAGGAATTCTTCATTTTATGGTACAAGGCTAAGTGAATTTTGATTTTTTCTACATAGTCCGTGTGAGCTTAAAATTTAATTAAAAAAAAAATTAATCTACAAAACAATCCAATCGTCAGTTGGGAATAACATTACAATACTCCCTTAAAATTACGTAAATGTGTGGTATATCAAATTATCAACCAATACAAATGAAAAGATAAAGTAGAATAGAATACAGGAACTCTCATTAAGGGAGGAGAGGCGTATGCGGGTACCTTTTTTTCAGGTAGTTTTATTTGTGCGAGTACACCGCCCCCACTCCTGCGGGTAGCTCTAGCGGATACGCTTCACGGGTTGTAGTAACCGATTAGGGTAGTGTGTGGAGAGGAGAGACATACCTGCATATGTGTATAGAGAGGAGAGAAAGACCTACAAAATTGTGTGCTTCTAGGCGGGACACACCGTTGCCAGTGAAGTGGTCTTTGAGTAGTTGAGGTGGTGCCGTTGAATTAGATATTGGAGGGTACTTCGGGGAGCACCCCAACTCTCTAATATTTTTTTTTTGCTTGTAATAACATGTTTTTAGAAAGTTGGTTTGCTTTTGGAGATGCAATTTACAAGTCAATGAATCATCGAGCATCTTAACGTGTTTAATTTATGAATAGAAAATATCATTTAAGAATTTCATTATAATATTTTTATTTCTAAATCAGTTTAAATTTCCTGTGTTATCGGAGATGACTTAACATATCCCATGCGTCCTTTTGATATGACTTGGGACTTTAACATATGTATTGCGACCTCAACTTAATGGAAGCTCCTACCCACATGCAATGTATAGGTGTAGTAGACTAAAACTTGAAACCAATTTTATATAGGAAAAACAAAATTTCGAATTGTTTACGTTAGAAATTCTAACATGTTGATGCGTGGTAAAAAACCGATGTTTTTATTACGCTTAAGTTCATGTTTTATATAACTTTTAGTTTCGAATAGCCTACTTTTGATTGGATTTGTGTTTTACAGGTTTACGGAGTTTAAGAAGCTATTCGAGAGCTTTTTAGAGCATGGGGCGGAAAACGGGTCAACCGGGATTGCAAAATGAAAAAACAAGAAAACAAAGTTTGGAGGGGCTATCGGCGACGCCCTCCAGATAGTCCGTCGGAGAAATTTGTCGTGGGCAGTGGATTAGAGCGTCGGAGAAGAACCAGACAAACCAGAGGTCGTCGGCGACGCCCCTCCTAAACGTCTGACGCTGAAACTTGCTTTTGGACGGGTTATATCATATTTGTTGACCAATTATTGGGGGGTTACGAGTTTTTGAAGGTTTGAACTTGTTCTTGGAGCCAGGAATCACCCAACCATCATTTTGATCACCGGCAATCCATACCAATCAACCGAATCAATCATCCATCATTCCTAACCCTAATCCACTCCCATCATCATCCTCATCCAATCTCCAATCCATTCATCATCATTACCAATCCTAAACCCTAATCAACATTCATCTTCACCATCAAGCTTCAAGATGTCAATCTTCAAGCTATCATCAATCGTTGATCAAGTCTCGTTCACCATGAGCGGCTAATCTCTTTGGGTTTCACCCCGGTGTAAACTTTTGTAAGGATTTCTAGGGTTTGCTATTTGTTTAGAATTTGGTTTGTGACTAACTGAATTACATTTGAAACATTTGATAATTGTCTTACGTTTGTATTGAATTTGCGAATTATTGAGTGAGTATGAAATTCGACTGCGTGAAATGCATATGCGTGTTTATGCCTTGTCTTTTGATAGGATTTACTTGTCCAAGGCAACGAAGTGCATTGGTCCGTTGTCTATGATGTCGATAGCAATTGACACCTAAGCCTTGTGATTCTAAAACCGTTAATGATCTGATTCGATTAAACCAAGTTAAAACATGTAGCAACCCTAGGTCCTACAACTGTTGAACCGGGTGTGAACCTTGTTCTATTTTGTTATAATCACTCAATCAAGTTTCTTGCAATCGGTTAAGTTTTCGTAGTTAACTGATTGGAAACAATTTTGTCGGATCATTCCGATACTCTTTCAAACAAACAAAAATTCAAATAATCAACATAGTAAGCTTCATAAATTGTTTCAACCTTTAAAATCAATATTGTCCATGCGCAAACCACAAATTCTTCGTGGTTCGACCCCTTACTACCACTAACACATTGTTAAGGGTAATTTGGGACTATAAATATTATCTTTGGCCGTGGCGCGACACTCCGATCACATGTTATATCATGATCTTATACAATGAGATTCTCCCACACTACTTGACCGGACTTCTTTTAATCTCAGTTCGTTACAATATTGTCATTCGCTATAACAATCGAAAAATAAATTTAAACTATTACATCGATCGAAGCAATAAAAATTAATACCGGTACCGGTTTCAGTAATACTGATACCTATGTTGTTCGCTCAGAGTCAGTTTGGTTTGTCAAGTACGGTACGATCAGTGATAGATCCAAGATTTTTTTCCAGTAAGTTTCTTTTGGTGGATTCTCACTCTTTTTTTTTTCAAATCATACGAGGTTCTCATTACTTTTTTCCTTATTTTTTCCAAACCGAGTTGGTTTCTAGGAACCCACAAAATAGAGCTGAATCCACCACTGGGTACGATATTAGTACTCGTCTAGCTTATAATACCAAATGATACTCTATTTTATGTGCAACTCATTTTCTGAAAAAGAAAAATAATAATACTGGAGTGTCAAGAAAATAAAATATAACTTCGTATTTATTTATTTTCAATTTAAAATGTAAGTTGTTAAAGAAAATTCGAAATAAATAAAATTTAAATGAGTTACACGTGTATATTATTTAGAGATAAGGGCTTAGATTGCAAGTAAAAGAAAAACATATTTGTGTGACACTGTGAATGATGATTAACCGACCTTCAAAATTAAAATGTAAATAAATAGTTTTAAACAAACTAATTATAGAAAATAAAAATAGTTCCATAGATTGAAAAATAAGATTAAAAGATATATAGATTTTGTGACAGAATTATAAATATTAGTATGGGTGTTTGCATTTTGGTTTAGCTAGTTTTGAAGAAAGCTTTGGGTCGAATTGCTAACTAGGGTTTTACAACTAAACGATGCAGGTTAAGTTGGTCACCTGGATTGGTCTGTTTTATCGGTTTAGTGGTTTAAAAAATAATTATAATGTATTAATCTTTGAAATGATTAGGATTGTTCATAATAACAACACATATACATGACTAAGAATTTAAGAAATGGAAAAGAAAATACATAAATCCACTGATTTTATACTTGTTTTGGAATATATATATACTGAAGCAGGTTTGAAATCCATTTTGAAAAACAAGTCGTTAACCGTTTTTGTCCCTTTCTCCTCATTTGCTAGTGTTTGTTCATATATATATATATATGTATGTATTGTGTGTTTTAGTACAATCACGCAACTCATGACACTAATACCTCAAAACTTAAAAAATGCTCTTTAAACTCTCAAAACTTAAAGAAGCTCTCTAATAATGGTGAAGTGTACAATCATGTTTGAATTGTTTGGGTATATGCACACAACAGACGATTTATATTAAATTTTAGATTATGTAATAGAAGCTTATATATTAGAAAACAAAGGGTTTTTTTTTTCTGTATCGTTTGATAATGATTTAGTAATACCATATGGTTGGAATACTAAAAGTAAGACTTGAACGATTTAAGATGTCATTTTTTCCATAATTGATGTGTTGAACACCTCATTAACTTGGTTATGAAAGACGGACTAAAAGATATCGATGATATAATTTTTTAAGCAAACACTACGTGATTTTACAATTATGTGAAGAATTGTGTCGATGCGAGTGCCCTTTGGTTAGGTCCGGACATGATGTACTCACCAGATGAAATTCAACTGACAATATATTTGAAAGCGCTTTACGACAAAAAGAAACTTAAAAAATGTTTCATGATAACCTTGCCGAGCATTGGGAACATCCGCTTCTCATAGTTACCGTGATAACGAAACAATCTGGTAACTGTCAGTTGCAGGTGAACCTATGATAGTCGAATAAGAAATACACAAGGAAGAAATATCAGCAAGACTGTTGGTCCAACTTACCACACAAGAACTTGCCTACGAAAATGAACTAGACAACAACGTTGACGATGAATTAACTCTAAACAACTGGCAATAACAAAAATGTTTGGTTTATGTTTTTAAGCCTAAAAATACGTTCTAACGATAATATTTTTCTTTTAACTCCCAAAATAAGAAATAAAATAAAATATAAACCATTATTTTTCTTTTCTAACCAGTTTCACTCGGTTCGCTTTCAAATCAATCAAAACCAGTTCCTATTCTTGACGATTTGGATTTTTTTTTCATCACAAAAGCGGCTTCAATCCAAACCCATTTGGCCCGGATCCAGTTTTCTATTTTCTTGATCGAATGTCACCAGTTTTAAAACGATTCGTTTTGACCCAACTCGGGTTGTACTATTTTCTAGCTAATTATCTAAACTACACGTTAAGCCTGTTGGTCTTATTAGGGCAATTTGCGTCGTCATTCCAACAATCACCATAACCAACAAACTATGGGAAGATACCACAGGTCCGCCCGGAGCACAAGTTACAGTCCCCGTCGTACACCTACTCCACCACCACCGTCTCGCCGCCGTTACGACGATCCTCGCGGCCGTCGTCACGATGACTATCGAGACCGTCGTTCCAACGTTCAACGCCGCCGCTCACCTGCTCCATGCGGTCTTCTCGTTCGCAATATCTCCCTCGATTCTAGGTCAACATATCGTTTTATACTTGCCTGTATACCCGAACCTCTGTTCTAGTTAGGTTACTAGGTTATGACGCTCCAGAAGCCAATTGTTTATATGCAATTGTACTTCTTACAAGGTTTTTATTTATTATATATATTAGGTTTTAGAGATGATTATGCGTCCGTGAATAATTTGATTTTGTTGGATTATTGTTTTGAGTATATACACAAAACTTATTGTGCAAATAATCATATTGAGGGTGAAAGTATATATGCAAAATTTAGGTTGCGATCGTTTTGTGGAACGAAACGGAATTGGAATTGGAATCTGCGCATGAATTGAAATTGATTTGAAACTTAGGCATGTTCTTTTTGCATAATGGAATGGAATTGGAATTCCTTATGTTATTGTTCAATTCTAATTCTTCTTTTGTTGAACAATATAAGAAATGAAATCGACATTTCAGTTTCATCAAGATTCCATTCCATTTACCTAAATTGTTTCCAAGTTACAAAACTGAAAAAAATATTATAGAAAGTATAAGATATAACAATAATTAGCATATTTTCTCCAAATTAGTCAGGGTACCTAATATTAGGGCATGCAGGATATTGATAACATTCTTTTATGAGTAGTTCAGTCCGAAGACAATTCTTCTGGAGATTTGGCTAGATCTTTGTTAATCTGTTATATGCATTGGAATTCATATAAAATATGCATTGTAGAAGTGCAGGCCTAGATCAACCTATGGTTGCTTTTAAAGTAATTTTTTACTAGTCTAGTACTCTATTGATTTGTTCAAGATTAAGTAGCCATTGGATGTGATTCTTTTCATGTTAAATTGATAATTAGTACTCTTACAACAATGTCATTATCATGTTAGCATGGGAAAATTTGTTAGCTTTAGTCACCTTATAGTTGTATGGTGCATGAAAGGTAAGCAAGTCATCCTAGTCAGTCAAGTGACTAGTGACCAGTACGGAAATTTCGAACCCAAGTTTGATATACTGAAGAACTCTAAGGCAAGTTGGCTCATTGTATCACATGTGTGTTTCACCATAAGACTTGTTTGATATTTCAATTCCTTTGTCAATTTTCGTGTTGTATTTTTCACCATAAATAGTAGGGGTATGATTGATTTAAAGTACAAAGGGGAAATATTGAGCAGTTCATTTATGTCTGTGCAGGCCAGAAGATCTTAGGATCCCTTTTGAACGTTTTGGCCCCGTGAAAGATGTCTATCTTCCCAAAAACTATTATACTGGGTATGATTCCCCGTAGCTGGTGCCCTTCTGTTTTTCACTAGTAATTAGTAGGTATATTATGAAAAGTCTCATCAAAATGCAAGAGTTTATTTTTACAGAAAATGATGTTGTTGATACTTGCAGTGAGCCACGTGGGTTTGGTTTTGTGAAGTTCCGTAACCCTGAAGATGCAGCAGAAGCTAAACATGAGCTAAATCATTGTGTGATCGGGGGGCGTGAGATAGCTATTGTTTTTGCTGAAGAAAATAGAAAAACTCCCCGTGAAATGCGATCGACTAGTCAGATTAGGTGATCTTACGCATGCACAATCTTCTTATGATTGCTCAATGTTTTGTTTTGGTCTGTTCTGATTGCTTTAGTTTCTTTTTCAGTGGGCGTCATGGAGGAGGCTCGGGTACTAGGCGCACGCCGCCTAGGTCTTCTAGACGCCGATGTTAGTTTCACTTGAAGTTTTGCATTGACACTATGTTTAACTGAGAATCTTTGCTTGTTTATGTTCATTATCTCTGTTTTTGATATCTTTATTTTCTCTCATCTAAAACAGCATATTCTCGCTCTTTATCACCTGCCAGGCGTGACTACAGGTTAGGATCATGTTCATCCTGATTCTCTTTTTTGTTTTGTGTAATTTTGGCGATTCGTTGGCTTGTTATGTATCTAAAGTCGCGAAGGGTGTAGAGTTGAATTGCTCTATCTAAATTAGATCTGCACTTCAGCTCCCCTTTTTGTTTAGAGATCTTATGTTTTCTAATTGGGCAATAAGTCTCATAAGAGAAACTTGTATTAAAGCTAAAGATAAAAAAAAGTCAAATTCCACTTAAGTTTTTCTGTTTCTTCCATCTCAAAGGAGTTCATTGCTTGAAAGAGAAATATGTGCGGAAATTCCACAATCCCGGCGGCATTGATCAATCTAGTTTGTTATTTATCATATAATTAACCTAATTTTGACTTCATGCATGTTTTTAGAGTTCTGTTACATGGCTTACTTTTACCTTGCACAGTTAAATTTGAGAAATGCTGTTTTCTTTTGTTGTAGGAAACTGAATTAATTTGCTATGTAACAGAATAGAAGCGCTATATTGTTTTTCTTTTTGTAGGAAACAAAATATGGTAGGTAAAATTACCTCCAACTCATAAACGTGGTGGTACTTTTTAATTAGATTCATTTTTGTGTTTGCTGCATGGTGCTAAATTTTCTGTCTTGGAGGCAGTTGTCACTTATAAGTTCTAGCTCTATGCGCAAGACGGTTTTTCATCTAGTTTCAAATTAGAAAGTAATCCATTTGGCTTTCCTTAGCTGTAGGATACCCTTTGAGATTTCTAACTTGTCTATATAAATGTAGTTTTCCAACAAAATATTAGACCTCATTTGAAAGCTCTATCTTATCTTTACATCCATAGACCACCCTCTAATCAAACTCGCACAATAGAGAAGCAAAACTAAAAATGTATTGTAGTTAATGACATGTATAGTTACATGAAAAAGGTGAGACTGGATTTCATGATCACTATCTAGTATCTATCCTTTGGAGATTTGGGAATTGGGATTAAAACATACTTTTTTTTTTATTTTGTTCAAGCTACACCTTTTGTACGATAACTAGAGGTGGCAATTTTAACTCATCTATCTATGAATACGTCTATTTGGATTATGTTCTATCTGAAACAGGTCAAATGGTTCCAATGTTTTTATTTATTTTAGCTACAAATGTAATGGGTCAAGAAGGTTACGCAGGATGGAAGTAAGCGGAAGGGTCAATTTATTGCATACAACTTTCTAAATTGCTTCATGAAACATATAGAAAATTATTGTACTAGTATATTTTCTAAATTGTATTTAATATTCTTAGTTTTTATGTATTTTGAATGGATTTATTTGATATTTTTTTAGCTGGTAAATATGATGTTATGCAAGTTTCCAATGGTATATATGAAATTGCCTTTACATATAGACAGTTTATCTGCACTAAATTTTAGTATCATTTAGGCTCTGGTATTTAGTTTAAGAATGCTGCTGGCATAAGAGAATCAGACTATGCGCTTTCTCACAGTGCCATACATGTTTTTTTGTTGTATTTTATCTGATGTTGAGTGTGAAGTATAATAATATATTGCTTTGCATATACCAACAGCTAAGAAAGAATTTAAAGATTAAAGTTGGGCCCAAGAGAATTGAAGTTTGTCAGTTGTGTATTGCTAAAGAATAAAAGAATGGGGGATATCAGTATTCAGTTATTCACCACCACATAAAAGTATTGTTGGAATTGTAGAGGTTGAGATGATACTGCAAAAGCTTTCACAAACTGGTTATAAAGATCTTTAGTTGGACCCCGCTTTTGGAACAAAAGTTAACCTATAACCGTCCCTTTTTTTACCAACTGGTCGGGTAAAGGTAATAATATCTCTAGCACAATGCTTGTACTGTATGCCCAACCACAGCAATTACGAGTTAGGGTTGTTTCTTTCAGCTGTTATTCAAAGTAGATTAGATATCAAAATCCTGTTTGCAGTATGTTTTTCTTTTTTTAGTTAAATACGTTGATATAATATCCAACTCATAGTTATGGTAAGTTATGGGATGTGACATTACATGCAGTGATAGAGGTCGGAATGAGCATTCAAGGTCTTCTATATCACCACCACCACCACCACCACCACCACCACCACCTCATGATGATGATGATGATGGTAGAAGACACAAGTCTAGACGTTCAATTCCTGGGAGAAATGGCAGTGATAGAGGTCGGAATGAGCATTCAAGGTCTTCTATATCACCACCACCACCAACACCACCACCTCATGATGATGATGATGATGGTAGAAGACACAAATCTAGACGTTCAAGTCCTGGGAGAAATGGCAGGGGGTCGACGTATGCTGACCAGAAAGGCGGTTCTCATGACAAACCGCGACCGTCACAAGACTGGAAGTCAAATGAGGCTGCTGCTGGTGGCGGTGGTGGTGGTGGTCGGCTTTCCAGGTCTAGGTCTAGGTCCCCTCCACCTTATTAGTCAATGGATCCTGTTCAATCTCATCTCTTTCAGGTATTTTTATCCTTTAACGATTTTATTATCTGATTATAATGTTAAAGTTAAACATGAGTCAACATCTTTCAGGCTTTGTAAGGATTTGCCAATAATTGATTTTATGTATTTTGTGTTTTTAGTTATTCTTATTGACCTGGTGATGTATATGACTATAAACTTTTCTGTGTCAATGAATGATCTTCTAAGTGTTTTAGGGGTGTAAACGAGTTGAGCTGAGCCCGAGCTCGTTAACTTTTCTAGCTCGAGCTGGCTCAGCCTCGACTTGTTTTTATATATTATATATAAAATTGTATAATTATTTATAACATTTATAATTAAAAGTTGTGTATATAACCAGATATATAAAAATTTATCACTTTAATCATGATGTTATATATAATAATATTTGTTATTAAGTTATGTATTTATCGTATAAAATAAAATTTGTTATATTTTGTATAAATAAGAGGCTTGTTAGGCTTGAGCTTAGTGTATGAAGCTCATGCTCGAGCTTGTTTATTAAATGAGCTTTAATAGGCTCAGGCTCGGACTTGTTTAAGTTTGGTTCTATTCGAGCTTTTAGTGATCAAATTTTAAGAAGCTCATGAGCGGCTCGGGTCGTTTACTATGACTGAAATGTTGAGTGTGTATTCTGGTCGCTTTTTTTGCAGGTGAATGGTGGTTGATTGAAAGACAGTGACCAAATTTTCCTATCCAGAAAGTTAAAATTTTGGTTTGAACTTTGATACAATTTAACTTCTTCATGCCTTGGGAATGTAATGTTACTTTACTATATATACACTTATGCAGTATGCCAATATATGCTTTCTGGTATTTTTGTTTATACTTGTAGATGTGAGGTATATGAGATATGAGTTCTGACGAGAAGCACTAAATATTTGAGAACCACTTTATTTGTAGTGCCAAATCTACTAGATGAAATGTTTTATAACCGATCGAGTTTTTTTGTCATTAATCAGAAAACGTGTATTGTATCAAACGATGGATACACTATAATATTTTTTAAATATTATATTATGAAAAAGTAAATGTCATTTAGAAAACGTGTATTGTATCAAACGATGGATACATTATAATCTTTTTTTAAATATCATTCTATGAAAAAGTGAATGTCATTTGAAATCGTTAGAAAGTAGGTTTATTAGTCAACAATGTTGAAATTTTTCCAAAACATCATTCTCTCTCACTTCGTATTACATTACTCTCATGTACAACAATCTATAAGTATAGTAACATAATATATAATATAACAATAAATATTATATATATATATATACTAAATAAGTAAATAACATAGAAGTCAAATTTAACCTCGTAAAATCAATAGCGAGTTGAATTCTAGTTTTGGTAAGCCTGATTGACTTGTTTACACCCTATACACAACTAATATTTAGGACTTTTACTTTGAATCATAAAACTTGTACTTTACATATTAAACAAGTTATTATATCAAAATCACTTGTGTATATTTATATTATTAAAATAGGTAGCGTTAACTCGCCCGTTTTCGTACTTCTTACACGTTGTCATATTACTAATACGGGAACATTACTAAAATGGCCATTGATCAATATCAATTTTATTTTTACTTTATTTTTATCTCTTGTACTTTCTCACTCATTGCACATTTGTAAAATAGAGACAAAGAGAGAAGCGAGAGAAACGGAGAAGGCGGAGATAGGGGTAGCTGGTCGGCCGACCACGACGGTGGCACGACGAATCTTCACTACCATGGACTGTCACCATGTTTTCTGGTATTAACAAGCACCCCCAAATCCCAACCGTCATTGTGTCTATCCTTTCAGGTTTCCAGGAAAACAATTCACAGATCTCCACCCACAGATGCACGTGTCCAATTCTAATTCCAAGATTCATCAAATGCTTGATGAGTTGCTCCAAAGACTCATGAGCTGGATATTTTGATAAGTGATATTGCTCAATGATCATTTTCGTAATTGTTCCAATTAATATTCATCTCTTTTCATACTAAAAGACAAAAATATATCTATTTAATGAGCACTTTAAGACAATAATATGCTAAAGTTTTAATAATGAAGTACGTTTAGCCAACTCTAAAAAATTTGGTAAGAATTTCGATCACTTATCGTCACTTTTTAACCCAACTATGCTATCCAAAGGTGTTTTACATGTAAATCTTGGTTAAATTTTTTTTTACAATAAACATTAGTTCAAAATAAAAATATTCTACATAAAAAAAATAAAATATTTGCTTTATATATAATTTGCAAAAACTAAATTAACGAAGAAAACAAAAACAAAACGGAGTCACTTGCAAATATCCCCTTTTTCAATTTGACAACTTTATTTAGAAACATATACCTTATCCTCCCTCCCTCCCTCCGACCAAAAACCAGCATGCACACCGCCTGCAACCACCACCACCTCAGTTCTTCTTTCACCCACCACTTCCCTTGCACTAAATTCTTCAAACACCCCACTTTCACTTTCCTCACACCACCACCAGGACTCTTTGTTCCTCAACGGATGGACCCAAGAAACCCTATCGAAGAAGGTCATCTTACGGGAGCTCCAGGAAGTCAGTCTTGAAAAAAACTTTCAAACAAGAACAAGTCACTTTCACTGCCCCTGTGTCTGACAACCCTATTGTCGCCATCATTGGTGGTGGAATGTCTGGTCTACTCTGTGCTCTACAGTTGGAGAAGAGAGGAGTTCGATCAACTGTTTTCGATACGGTATGTTTGAGGCATTTTGTCGAACAGTTGGTGGGCGTTTTAAAGGGGATAAGACACTTGTTTGAAGTAACAGATACTTGGGTTGATATATTGTGTCCATAAGTTGGTTCCTA
Organism: Scalesia atractyloides; assembly: GCA_947069175.1. NCBI lineage: Eukaryota > Viridiplantae > Streptophyta > Magnoliopsida > Asterales > Asteraceae > Scalesia > Scalesia atractyloides. The sequence continues at coordinate 37,918,567 of CAMTDV010000023.1, read as the reverse complement.
TTGTGAACAACAACGCTCTTAGTTTTATTAGTGGATGGGGTAAGGTCTGGGGCTTCTATAAGAATTCATATACCTGTTCGATCTCTAAAAAATGTGCCCTTATGTCTTAACGATAAAATAACGATAAACAATGCAATTATGAAAATTGAACCGAGCATTAGGCACACTAATGACTAAATCTAATAGGCAATGGGCTAACTTCTAAACCATAAAAAAATGGATTTGTAAATGTGCCTTTATTGGAATCGGTATGGGTATACTATTAAAAAAAATTAACATACATATACATATATATATATATGTATGTATATATGTGTATACATATGTATATATATACATATATATATAAAATATATATATGGATTTTTCTTTTTAAAAACACGTGCCCCTCGAAATCAGTGTCTTGTGCGGTGGTCCTCCCCGCACACCATAAAGGCCGCCCATGGGTAAGGTTTGTTGAATTCTTATTGTTTGTAATTGGTTTGTTTGGAGGGGGATGAATACGAATTTGCTGATTCTATCAACGAAAAAACCAGTTATTTTTGTCAATTTTAATAATGGGCGGTTTGCTTGATGCGGCGGTGGAAATGCATCATTGAAGTTCATGCAATGCAATTCCATGATGCACACGTGATGCGGGTGCGGTGCGCATGATGAGTTTTTCAAATCTGACTGAACAAATTTGATCGTCAATTGAGTGATGGGTTTGAGTATTTGAACCATCGATTAAACAAATCTGACTAGAGATGACGGATATTTTAGTGTTTAGAAGTTAACAAGACAAAATATCATCTATAACTATATTTAGCAATTTTGTGAAAACAAACGCCTCACATGTGAACAAATCTGACTAGCGATTACAACAATATCTTATATTTTAGTGTTTAGAAGTTAACAAGTCAAACCGGCTTAGGCATAACTTTATGTCATCAAGAATGCTTATGTGGCGACCTAACCCGACCTGACCACATTTTACTTAAATAGTTGAATAGAAAAGGTTTGAATTATATAAAGATTGTAACGCTTGTGTAACTTCAGGGGGTTCATGGACTTGGGGGAAGAATGGGCACTAGAAATATTGATGAAATGGTATTTGACCATGCAGCTCAATTCTTTACTGTAACTCTGTGTTTCGTGAGCTGGTTAATGAATGGTCCCAGAAAGGTTTGGTACGCCAGTCACAAGGGGTGATTGGAGATCTTGAAGCCGGTGGTCATTTTTTCCCTCTTTCTTCTCCTCCTCGATATATAGCTGTCAATGGCATGCGTACCTTGCAGATTCAATACTTTCTCAGGTGCACATACCTTGATATATAAATTACTATGCTTCTTTAACGCCACAGGATTGGACATCATGACTGACATATGGTAGCATTTCTTATTTATGCACACATATTCTATATTAATTACTTGCGGATTCAATACTTTCTTACTTGCCATTTTTATCAAGGTAAAAACTCTCATTTGGTCACTATTCTTTTAAATTGTAATTTTGTGTTTAACTAAATGTTGATCATTGGATTATCATTTTCAGTCATTCAGATTTTTCTCTTTCGAAACATACAAAATTACAAAGATATATTTTGTAATCATAAACTCTTCATATTTGCTTGATTTGATCTATTAGGCAAGTTTTTGTAAAAAAAAGAAGTCAAAAAATTTTGAAGGTTGGATGCTGTTTTTGTTGAGTTGGCCATTTTCGGAAAGTTCCTATTTTGACAACTGTCAGTTTTTGGCAAATTTTTATCTTTTGACAGTTTTTTTGGGACATAAACATTGAATATGGATTGATTTAATTGCAAACCTCATTGATATTTTGATCTCTAAGTTCCATTGACTTATGTTGTTTTGTTTTTGGCTTTGGTCTTGATTATTGATGTTACGATCCATCATTAACTCTGACTTGTAAAGAAAGACGTTAATCAACCTCACAGTAGATTGATGTATTAGGCTATATTGAATTAAAATAAGATCATATGATGAATGTGTTAAAATAGTTATATTTATATGAATATTGGGTAATGTGTAATGGCTTAGCTGGAAAGTTTATATGTGTCTCAGAGTTCCATGATTGAAGTAGTGCGGCCATGCTGGATAAGCTCCATTGAACCATATAATGGAATGTGGCACTTGAGTGAGAACGGAAAACATCGTGGACAGTTTGATGCCACTGTTATTGCACATAATGGTAATGGTGATATTTATGTAATATTTTATACACTATATTTTGTCATGCTTATGTTCATTGTTTATGAGTATTGCTCTCTAACACTTTTTTCACTAATGAAACCAAAATAAAAAATTACGAGTTGATCAATTATTAACTTAGTTATTATAAACTGAAATATACTAACCTATAGGGTGTATTCATGGTGATTTGAAAAATCATAATAAGAAAATCAGTTGATTAGTTGATTTATGCTAGGGATAATTTGTTAACCTTACATTTATCTCAGAAATCAGTTTTCTTATGATAACTCCTTACCAGTTTTTCACAATATCGATATCATTTCTAAATATTCAGAATCATAGACGGACTTTTTTGCCAAAATTTATGTATTTGAAGCCTCATCCAAACACCCCCTAAACAGATTTTGAAGCAACTATTAGCCTCTAGTTAATCAAACAAAAAATTCTATGCAAGTACTCATACATAGTTTTATTTAATATACACTTAGAATTTCTGTAAATCTAGAGATTTTTCTAGTGTATATTTATTGTTCGAAATTAGAACCTTATAATTCGTTTCTGGGATCAAGACCCTTGTTGGATACGCAAAAGGAGGGTTGCCTGCTATGGAAATAAGCATATCATACTTTCACAGTTATGATGCAATATTTTTTTGTATCATCAGGAAAATGTGCTAAGCGATTGCTCTCTACATCGGGATTACCACTTATTGCAAGGCAGATGAAGGTAGATATGAAGCACTTTAGAGTTTCTCATAACCTTTACTTTCAAACAATTATTCAGTGGTTATTAATGGTGAATATTTACAGAGACTGGAACTTAGTAGCATATGGGCTCTTCTTGCCGCCTTCGAAGATCCTCTTCCTTTGCCAGTTGCTCCATTCGAAGGGGCGTTTGTGAAAGGGATCGACTCGGTATCATGGATGGGAAACAACACACAAAAACTATCTTCTTCTCAGAATGTGGGACCACCTCATTGTTGGACATTTTTCAGCACTGCCTCTTTTGGAAAACGCAATAAAGTTCCACAGGTCTCTCTCTATATTCCCTATCTGCAAATTAAGACTCCATAATATGACCCCCCAATTTGACTCTAGTTTTTACCAGGAGAATATTCCTAATGCAACGGCAGAGAAGGTGAAACAACTGATGCTTGCAGGTGTTGAGAATGCCCTAGGATTAGAAACTGGATCACTTAAGAAACCAATGTATACGCGCGTACAATTGTGGTATGAATTTCCACAACTGCATTTTTTACAATTACTAGTAATTTTACCCGCGCGTTGCGGCGGAAGTACCGACACTCGGTATAGCAACCAAAAGAGATAACATAAAACCACGGGAAAAAGTACATCGAAACGTCAATATACATATCGGAAAAAACACTAAAAGACGAAATACAAAAAATGCCGGTGCTGATAATATCGATACCGGTAACAATATTGTTCGGGTGGAGTCGGCTTGGTTCGTCACGTTAGCGAGAAAAAAACATAAAAAACATAAAAAAAAACGAAATACTAGAAGGAATAAAAGTAGAGGGACTGAAGATGTATATTAGCAAAGTTAAAGTAGAGGGACTAAACATGTATATTAGCGAAGTTAAACTAGAGGGACTAAAAATGTATATTTACAGAGTTTAAGGGTAAAAGAAGTAAAACCATTGTGGACCAATCATCTTGCGACACATGGCTATGTGGGATTACACAGGTTAAGTGGGAATAATTTATATTATGCAGGGGTGCAGCTCTTCCTACAAATACTCCTGGTATTCCGTGCATCTTTGATCCTCTTGGAAGAACTGGTATTTGTGGCGATTGGCTACTTGGTTCCAGTTTAGAGGCTGCAGCCCTAAGTGGATTATCCCTAGGAAATCATGTAAGTTCTGTTTATAGGCGCGTATGGAGTTATTCATTCTCTCTCTTAAATGGTATATCTTTCCTTCACTATTATATGGGATTAAATGAAGGGGTCTCCAAACACAGATTGCAGATTTTCTAAAAAGTGGTGGGTCACGACCAGATGAGTTTGCGGTTGGGTTACATGAGGATTTCCATCCACTGCAGGGTCATGATATCGGACAGTTCCCGGGGTTTGAGTCCAATAAGGCTGAGGTTCAAGTTGGAGCTTAAATTATATTCTTGTGGACATGAATCGTGAATCCTTCCTCAAGTTGTAAGTTCATCTTTCTTTCAATGCATATCATCGTTTATGTCATACAGATGGATGTTCTCTTGTATTAATGATTCGGACAGGCCAAAATTGCTTAGTTTTGGAGGTTTGAACTTTGAACCAGTTAAAGATTTTTTCTTTGATATAAATATATACATAATTGCGTATTCCAAAAATAAAAAAGATAATAAAGGTTAAACAGCCAATTCAATCCATTAAACCGGCTAAACCAGCCGATTTGATCAGTTTTAACAGTTTATGAGCACAAGGTGAATATAGTCCGGAGTATAACATATTTTACCTTGATTATTTATACAGTGAATTTGGTTAGCTTGTATGCCTTTAATAATATGTATGGAATACCCAACTTAAGGCTAGTAGTCTATAATTTTTCATTTTAACCTTACAGGTTTTGAAGTATATTAGCATCTCTTCCTACTGCCATAACCTTCTTGGTGCTATTGCTGTTAACAACAGTTTACTATGCTACTAAACGTAATATTGGCCAATACCCCTCGATGTGCAAGGTACCGCATGTCTGATCTTTTTTTACATTTGAGTAAAATTTCATGAAATTGGCGTTTATCTTAGCTTCGACAATGTGATTCTCAGCCGCTGGTTATAAATATATGTTAGAGGTGGCAATTTTAACTCATATAATGCTTGAGCTCGACCCATTAGTAATTTTTCATGCCCAACTTGGCTCATTTATTATCTATTAGTTATTTAATTATATGGTTTATATACTTATATCATTATAGTATTGTTGGGGATGGATCATGAGAAAACTCATTTAAATGAGAAAACAAAAAAACTCCCAAAAAAAGCTTAAAAAACACACCCATTTTTTGGTTGTAAATCTACATTTTTAAAATACAAAAAAAATAGTATTACACATGTGTAACACTACAACCCCCCCCCCCCCAAAAAAAAAAAAAAAAAAATACCCTAAACCCCCAAAAAAACCTAACCCTAAAAACTAAACCGAAAATAATAAGCTTTTTGTTCAGTTCAAGTATAATTATTTGGTTTGGGTTTTTACATATTTCCCCTTTCCTAAGATGCTTTATTACATATTTACCCAACCCTTAAAATCATCAATTACGTATTTCCCCTTCCTAAACCACCTATGTTACATATTTATCCATTTCATTAAAATTACTCTTAATGAATCACTATATTACCCTTAATTAGCTTATTGAATGATTATTTACATATTTCCCTTTTCCTAATACCATCAATTATATATTTCCTCAATTTCTCTAATGTTACAAAGTGATAATATCTATTATCCAAAATAACTTATATGGATTCGCTAATAAGGTAACAATAATAATTAATAATCATCGAGAGATAAAAGAAATAGCTCAAAAAATATAATGGACTTGAAATATAATGAAAAATGAATTAAAAAAACACCAATGTGACTTAAAGGGACTACAAAAAAAATATAAGAACAAACAAAGATGATGCAAACTAACTCAAAAGTCAAAACAATTAAAAGAGGATTAAAATCCATATCCGTATCCATGCAACATTATCTCATTAGTAGGTTGTCCCAATCGATATCTCCATTTATTCAAATTGTTATGTATCAAACTCCATGCGCGGGAACGGGTGTGGTTTAGAAAGCGGCGGAGAGCGGTGGTAATCGGCGGTTGTTCCGGTGAAAGATACGATGAGGTGATGCTGACGGAGCTGAGACGTGATGGGAGTGGTGGTTGGAGGATGGGCGGTGAAAGGCGGCAATGGTCTATGGTGGTGGCTGGAATGACAATGTGGGAGGGGATGGGGTATATCAGACTTGGGAGGTGTAGGAGATGGTTGAGAACCAAAAGGAATCACATCTTAGAAGGGTAATTGGGTAATTTTGATAAGAAATGGGGAAATATGTAATTAAGTTTAAGGTTTGGGTAAATATGTAATTAAGGCTCTTAATAAGGGGATATATGTAAAAATCTCTTTGGTTTATATACATATATGTATATGATTATAGTTTTTTGTGTCTGTAAATATTTCCTTGTGGCCTCTTCATCTTGAAGATCCATGCCTTTTTGGTTTGGTTTAATACGATTGCCTTTCCGAAAATAAATAGAAAACTCGAATTGCATGGACCGCGTAGACTAATCAAGCTTTGTCTACAGGCGCGCGCAAGTGAAGATGGTGGGGATTCCTTTGAAAATAAGGTGAATCTAGCTAGAGTGGAACATTGCTGCTAAAAGTATTTTGGGTTGTATTATATAATTTGTGTAGCAACTCTCAGGTGCTGTAGTTAGCTGACATTTAAAGGTTTTGTAGTCAAGTAAGCATTCTACATCAGACATAAGGTTAGACATTTGTTGTATTGATTCATCTGATGCAATAATGCGATCTCAATCTTTTGAAGCGTTTTCATGAAAATATGTGTTATGTTTTGTGTATAAAATTATTGGTTTATTGGTTTTTGTATGAATATTATCACACGCGGTTTCTATTTATAGACTAGAAAATTAGATCGGTTTGGTTCGGTTTTTACCATTAACCATAACCGCTAACTTCGGTTATGAAATATCCTTAACCATAACCAAACATTGATTACAGTTAATCGGTTATGAAGTCGTGTATGGTTTGGTTTCAGTTATTTTCGGTTAATTAAAAAGAAAGGGTTGAAATAAATAGGGGGTGTTATTAGGGGCGTGCACTGTTAGGACTTATTTTTTTGTTAAACTACTCTGGTATTCCCTTTAATATGTTAAATTTTCAACAACAAAAATTACCATCATAATACCTTTGTTTTTCATTAAAATAAAATGGCATCTACATCAAGATAATTTTGTTACTTACATGCTTTTATCTTAGTAAAAATTATATCTACATGGTTAATGTAAAACATAAATCCATTATATAGATTTATAGTTACATGTTCGGTTCGGTTTCGATTATATCGGTTAACCAAAGCTTCATAACCGTAACCATAATCGATTAGTCGGTTATACAAAGTTTCATAATTATAACCATCAATTATGTTGGTGATTGGTTAATAGTGGTTCGGTTATGGTTTGGTTGGTTATCGATTATTAATTTGCTCACCCCTAATCAGTGTAATCGTGGTAACAAAATATTCAAAGCCTGAGTATAGTTAATACTTAATAGGCTACTAGTACCTTGAATGGAATCCAACTTGGGGTCATAGTTAGGGGGGATGGGGATGGAGATGGAGATGGAGATGGAGAGATGTCGGATTATATTCAGGCCTCACGATTAGAGTTAGCATAGGGGTTTTAGAGTAAGAGACCTCGGTATCTTGGTTTTGTGAAATGGAACAAATATATCAATAGTTCTCCTCAAACCACCCAACATTTTCTTTGATTGGCAACTTCTTACAATTGGTTCGCATATCAAATATGGTTGTACTCTTAGAGTTAGCATAGGGGTTTTAGAGTAAAAAACCCACTTTATTTTCTGAAGTTCCATATCAAATATGGTTGTACTCTTATGTAACGATGTCTCGTTTAAACCCTATGTCAATACATCTAAGTTTCTAACACAAGAATGCTGTGAAAATTGTGTAGGGAGAAATATATTTTTTGATAAAGTAACTTGGTTGTTTCTATTAGGAGTTATAAGAAAGTAGTTTTTAGACCAGTGATCAACATGTTTGGTATTAATGTTCCCAAAGGTGTTGTTTCTTCTGCGAAAAAAAGTCACAATAAAAGCTATACAACACTAAGAATCTACAGTTTAACAAGTTTATTTATGTTTTTTTAAATATAAGGAAAGGAACGTGCAAGTTTTGTGAAGATAAACTACGAATCCTGTCAATTTGTCTTTGAAATTATGCCGATACCCAACAGGTGCTCTGATGGGTGCTTAAGAAATAGAGAATTCTAGTTGTTAACGCAGCGAACCGGTTCCCCTTCAATATAGATGACTTTGGTTAGGGTGTTTGACTAGATTGAGTGGGGTGTTGGTTGTGTTCTCATGGGTGTTATTAATTTGTGTTTTATACTCTTATTATATTGATCTGGCTAGCAACTTGTTAGGCCATGTTGATTGTTTTTGGGGTGATTAATAAAGAAGCGTTAAAATTCACGTCTAATCACTTTCCTTAATTAGCATTAGTTTTTTTACTTTTTTTATTTCTTCTTTTTAATCTTTTTTTTTATTTTTCTTTTTTTTTCTTTCTTTTTAATTACATGTGATTGTTGTCATAACCTAAACAAAAATGATAATTTAGAATGACCTATCCTGACTTGAACCTGTTCTATAAAATTTATTTTACTTTTAAAGAAGCCTTGGTTCGTCCTCCCGAACGACATGTTGCATGTGTTAAGCAAGAAGTTAGGCTCCAGTTATTTAATATTATTTTAATAATCATGTAAGCAAATATGATCAAGTTTATTTTCTTAGTCTTTTATTTCATAAGTTTTTTAATTTTGAAGACGTTGTCAACGTTTAATTAACATACCTTATTTTTCACACACAATTAATTTTTTTATATACATATATACAGCTGAGTTTAATATATATATATATATATATATTATCCGAACGGATCATAATTTGGCGTGCTCATTTCTTTTGATTACAGAATTGAAGAAGCACCGGTTGAACATAGGGATATCCGGGGATATATCAGTCACAACCAGGGTGTTTCTTCATAAATTGTTAACCTCTCACTTCGCCTTTGGGTTTGCAAGCTCACTCCGGATGATCTGCAAAACTAGCAACGCCGTTAGTCTCGCCACGGGGAAAGGGTGGTTTTCTCCGTGACTACACTCCGGCGTGAGAATAAGTATTTTTGGTAAGGAAAATAGGTGGTCGCAGATGTAAGCGAGAGCTTATGCGTGTGTTAAGTGGTGTAGCAAGTGTATGCCTTGGTAAGCGTGTCGTTACCTGGAGATCCGATACTTATTTATAGCCGAGAGAAGGTATGTTTGGGAGAAATGCTGGTGGGCCTTGGGCCCGGCACATACAGCCAGAAACATCCCTTTTGTCCCTTGGTGGCAGACATTAAATGCTCCCTACAGGAGAATTAATGTTCTCTGTGAAGGTATGCTCTGTCGGGTGTTGAGTGGTGCCACGTGTAAAGTACCCTGAGATATGGCCAACATCTCTTAGTGCTTACCCCTTATGCGAGGCTGTCAAGGTTTTTCCCGCCAGCGCAGGGTGTCGGGGGTGTATCATTTTGTCCTGAGACTATGGGGCGCTTCTCATGTGTGTCTTGTCCTTGTAAGGTTTTGGGATTCGCAGCTTAGAGAATTGTTGTTGTGCGCAGGGTCTAGTAGCCTGCGCGCATGAGTCTAACTTGCCGTTGTGGCGAGTACACAAGGCTCGTTGTGTGACTTACATAAGTTGGTCTAATTCACCGTTGCGTTGAGTGCGCAAGACTCATTTTGTGACCTATAGAAGTTGGTCTAATTCACCGTTGCGCTGAGTGCGCTAGGCTAATTGTGTGACCTATTGAATCCAAAGAAGACGCACCATTGCACGTTGCGCGCATGGTTATCTTTGTGACATTTGGGTCAAGGGACATGGTCGCGTGGGACCATACCTCCTCAAGTCCCCCCAGTCCAGAGTTGCTCCTACGCGCATGTTGTAAGTTGGGAGGAGCGCTGGACTAGAAGAGTTGATGATTGCGCCATTTATTTGGTGAAGGAAATTTTTCTAAGTGTTGGGGGGAAACGTTTGTGTGAAGGAAACGTTTTTTCTTCATTCTTAGAATTTGAAAATCTGATCTTCTGATGTCTTCAGGTGGTTTGGTGAGAAAAAGTTGGATTTGAAAGGACGTCTGACATTTGTGGCGTGTACTCAGCCGCTTCGTCTGCCATTCATTTAATGAATGGGCAGAGAGCGTGTTTGCCACGCGCGCGCGTTAACATCATCCCACTCACTCGCCACGCGTCCTTCTGTGATTGGTCGTCATAACCACGTGCTGTACACGTTCTCCGAGCGCATTAAATGTGAGCACTATAAATAGATGTGCTCCAGTAGGGTTTCTTCATCCCTTCACCAATTCTTCGAAGTTTTTTCTTCTTCTTGCATTTGCTTGAGTTCGTCTGAAATTTTTTCCAATTTTTTTTTTCAAAGCTCTCTTTCTTGTTTCTTCTTTCTATGGCGGCCAGAAAGCCTGAGGCCGCCGTTGGTGGTGCTGTTCCTCCCCCTCTGCCGGCTTGCAAGTTAAGACGACAGTTGTTTGATGATATTTTGTCCGGTCTCTGGTTTCCTGCCTCTTGGGACGCCCGGATGCCGGCGGAAGGTGAGACGGCCGCTGATGCTCCGGCGGGTTACATCACTTTGTTTGCTGATTTCTTTGGTGATGGTAACTTTCGGTTGCCCGCCCCAAATTCTTTGTTGATTTGCTTCAGTACCACGGCTTCCACCTCTCCCAACTGAATCCGATGGGAATGGTGAGAATCCGTCACTTTGAGTTCCTCTGCCGGTCGACTGGGTCTATTCCCAACGTCGACCGGTTTCGTATTTTTTATCAACTCCATTGTTCGATAGGGTTCTATTCTTTCCAGCTACGCGCGCAGGCGCGAAAGATTTTGCTCTCTCCCCCCAAGTCCTTCCATGATTGGAAGGCAAATTTCTTTTTCGTTAAGGCCGGTGTGATACCGCTCCGATGACGTTCCCGGGGCCGGAAGAGATTCCGGCGGAGACCCTTCCCATACCAATGCTTGACACCTGGTATGGCGACTTGAAAGAGATCCCGGCGATCCAGTTGTCGGAGAGAGTGCTTGTGGCTGCAGGCATGAGCCTGGTGTGGGGACCCGAGCGCCAGTCCCGACCAGTGTACTTTGAGGGCGATCGCAGTAAGTATTCCTTATTCCCTTTTTCTTGATTGATTGAGAGTTGTACATTCACTTATGATGCGTGTGTTGTACTTGTAGGAGCCCCGCTGTTCTTGGCCGCTTTCCAAAGGAAGGAGGGGGGGATGGAGAAGGTTCCGTTGAAGCCGGATGAGCCTATCTGGTACGCGCAGGTCCTTAATAATTTTGCCCTAATCAAGGACACTGATCTAGCGGCTCCTACGCCACCAACTGGTGAGTTTATATTGTTTGTTTGCGCGCCCTTGCAAGTAACTTACTTGTTGTCTTGGTTTGCATGCAGGCGCTCTGATGGATTTCGGCATTGGCCTAGATCGCAAGAAAAAGAGGCGTGCAAGGTCCAGCGTGGTGGCGGGTAGGGAGGCAAATCAAGCCGGTGCAGGCCCTCCCAAAGGTAAGCGCGTTATCACTGACAAGTGGAAAACTTATGTGGTCATCTCTGACTCATGAAAGAGTCTCGAACCTGTAGGTGTGAAGAGGGCTGCGCCGAAGCAGGCGGTTGCAGCAGCAGCCATATCAGTTAGCTCGGAGGAGCCTGAAGAGGTTCCAAAAGTGCCTCTGAAGCGAAAGAGGCATCCGAAGGAGACCCTCTCCGCGCCACCCCCTAAGAAGGTTGCGCGGAGACATTTTGGGAAGCGGGCTGATTTGAGCTCACTAACCTCTAGAATATCCCTTTGTAAGTATTTGTTACCCCTTGATATTTATCCATGTTTTGTGTTGTATGCTGCTAACACTTATCAATGTACAGTGGGGGATGAGCCGGTTTTGGGGATTCCGGCCCAAGTGCTGGGGAGGCTGAGTCCCCAATGACCCAGGCCGGTGGTCATGAAGGGAATGTTGTTGCTGGGGCAGAAGAACCGGTCGGCGTGAGAGAGGGGCCTCACGTGGAGGTGGAATGTAGCGATATCGATACTAATGTGGGTTCCCAGTTTTGGAAACTCTGGGCGTTCCATGACGCAACCACAACAGGATATTGAAAAACCTGTGGTTGTTGTTGAGGGATCCCGGGTGGATCTTGGGGAACCAACCGTGGGAGTGGAAGAATTGGGGTTCTTTGATCACGACCCCGGTGTGGTGCTGGAAGAACACGCTATGGCGGGGGAAGCATGCGCGCATCAAGGTGGCGCGGTTAATGCTGGTGAGGCGGGGCCGTCGGGAGCGGCGTCCACCGAAGAGATTCAGACCAGTGCTCCAAAATGGCACGTGCATGAACCGTTTCTGGGGGCGGCGCAGGATCTGCCGTTCTTGGTTTGTCTCCTATCCGCCCGGATGAGACTCTGGGGGATTATTACTATAGGTCCTTCTCCTCTTCCCATGCTGAAGAGATCCACACTCTTGTGTGGAAGTTGGAGAAAGGAGATGACTTTTCTCACTGGCCGGTGTTCCGTGAGTTTTTTAAGGGAGCCATCCCCCCAGCGGAGGTACGTCTGCTTTCTAATCGTTGTAACACCATGTAAAATCATGTCAAATAGTATAGTGACACGTGTTGTATTTTAAATATAGTCTATTAAAGACTAATAAGGACTAAAGGTGTTAACATGCTCAAACTGAGCCTCTGAGTGACGGTCCGATGTCAACATGCATAAATAACAGCCTCTGAGTTACTGATATGTCAACATGCTAAAATCATTAGCCTCTGAGTGACTGATATGTCAACATGCTTAATAATTGGCCTCTGAGTGACTGATATATCAACATGCCCAGCCTCTGAGTGACATCGGAGTCAACATGCTTATAATAAGCCTCTGAGTGATCCTTTATGAAATCCTAACTCTCATACGTGCCATTTGTTGGACGAGAGGGTTCAATTCTGTAAATATATGAAAGTTGGATAATGGAGGGATTAAAAGTGTCAACATGTTAATTTATACCTCTGAGTGACCTTTTAACGAACCGAAAGCTCGACAATGTCCGGGCATAATCCCGGGTACGCCAAATATTGGCTACGGAGGGCTAAATATGCCAAAAAAAGGTGTTTTAGAAGGTTTTAGAAGCTTTATTAAGTTAAGGGGTTAAAGTGTAAAATTTCAAACTGGCATGGAATGGTCGGGGCCGAGAGAGACCAAGCCTAGGTCTCTGCGGGGCGCGAGAAGGCCTCTGCTGCAGAAAGTTTTGCTTGGCTACCAAACAAAGCTTCAAAAACCATTAAATCGAAACTAGGGCTTCCCAAACTGCTATGCCACGTTTTGGGATACTTGTAAGCTTCCTCTTACACCCCTAAACACCTGGCATCACCTCCTTTGAGTTCTCCAACTATAAAAAGGTGTTCAAGTTCACCATTTCAACTGCACCTTTCTCAATTTCAACTCTTCTCCCATCTATGGAAGTTCCTAACTGAAAGGGCATCTAACTTAGTTCTCTTGCATTATAGGAACCTCTTGTAAGTGTTCCTTTCTCTTGCATTTTCGTTTATAGGCTTTTATAGCTAAAAGTCAAGCGTTTTACGGAAAACACCACCTCCTGAAGATCACGTTTGCTAGACCAATTGACGGGTCAAAGTTATGATATTAAAAAGTCAAACAGGCCATTTTTCGGAAAAATCATAAATTGATCTTATATATGTTATGAAACCTGTTTTGATACTTAAACAAGTTGGTAATAATTATTAGAACATGTAAGAACATGTTCGGCTCGTCAATTTCAGTTCTAGGGTCGGTTCGCAACCGAAAGTCGCGAAGTTTGACTTTTGCTTTGACTTTCGATTCTGACCCGAATTAGATTAGTTAGATACTGATCTAAAGTTCATTATGATCATAATATAATATAGCATAACCCTCTGAGGTTATATTACATGATCATAATCAGAATCTAAGTTTATGCGCAAGTTCCGTATTATGCCATTTTTTACTAAAATGCATTTTTGCATAAAACAAGGTTTTAAATGATAATGAACTTGAAATGAGTTTCCTACTGATGTAATATTATAAGTAGGATTATTTGGGATGTCAAGTCAAGTTATAAACTGAGTTTTCAAACAGGTCCTCATACTATGTCGATAAATGGCGATTTTAGCCCTTGTGGCTTATAAAAGATTTTAATCAAATCTTTTCAAGGTAAATCATTTACCTACTGATATGTTATATTAAATAACATATCTAAAACATTTTAATATGACCTTAACATCAGTTTTCGTAAACATCGCATAAAGACGTCCTTTTAGACATAAGCGCCGTTTCGGCGCATAGTATGGTTTTAAACCATATTATTGACCAAGACTTGATATCTACTGAGTTTAAAACTTATTTTAAACATATTTACAGTAGGTACATGTTATAAACTCAAAATCCCAAATAATTTATAAACTATGTTAAAATAACCAAAATGCTCATTCGGTGCATAGTTTGGTCATAAAAGATAAAATACACATATGAATGATATCCTACTGATATTATCATAAATAAACTATTTTTCCAGAATACTCATGATTATAAACTTAAATTATATTCAAGTTCTTTTTATATGATACGAAATTACCAAAATGCCCTTATGAGACACAGTTTCAATTTAAAACCATAACGGGCATAAAAGTTAATATCCTACTGATATTACAGCTTATTTAAAGTATAATGGCATATAGGACTTGTCCATAACTTATCCGGTTACCAGATGTCACTGATATGCGTACGGTTAAGTATATGTAACAAGTTTACGAAAATTAACCGAAACGGGTCTAACCTTGTCATTTAAATCTCAAAATCCAGAATGTTTTTAGTTTATCCATATTACACAAGTCAACGTACTTGTTGGGATTAAACTACATTCTATCCAATCATCGTTTAATCTAGCGTTATACGTATTTGATCAAGTATGCTAGTCGGTCTAAGTCTATGACTTAAATAAGACCGTTAGTATTTAATTGGTTAGCTTATGCTATAATCCAGACTAGAGACATTCTGGTAAATACTATCTGCACTTAGCTCATTTTGAATACGGGTGGGTTATAATCTTGCATTTTAAACAAGGCTAATTCAGGTAAATACTCTCGACTTATTTTCCCTATACGAGTTTGGGTTATGGTAAATTATTACCGCTTGGTCGGAAATGGGATCAATCGAATGCTGGATTATGGCTAGTAAATCCACATATTCCGTTTTAATCAGTTTTGTTTGATAACTTAAACATCACGGGTTAAATTACCGTGTCCTGGATATCCTCAGCTCATTACATTAGATAATGGCCACGACCTTAGCGCGGGGTGTAGGCATACACCTAACAGACGCCCAAATGCAAATCACCCAAGACGTTGGGGATAACTCCTTCATGAGTTCTAACTGGTGTGTATTTAATCATGTCTTGGTCTCTGTACTGGGCCCTGTATGTATGGACAAACATGTGAAGCTGTTAACAAGGTTGCAACGTCAACTTTCCTAAGTTATAAAATGATTTTGTGCTGATACGCACTTAAAAATTTTTTTTAAATGTTTTCAAAATGAGTCAGTTGGGTGTATTTACCAGCAAAAGCTGACGTATTTTCAAAAGGTTGAGCTTGCAGGTACAATACGAAAATAGGCTAGAAGTGCTCGGTAGTGATAAGAGGATCTTGCAAATCCTAGATCTGCCCAAAGTCTGTTTTACATTCTTTCTTTGTACATTTTATGATCCGCCAGTGGATCTTCTATTACGAGCCTGTATATTATTTTATATTTCCGAACATTTGGTTTGTGACAGTAATTTTACTCCAAGACTTCCGCTGTGCCGTGTTTAATTGACAATGATGTTATCAACTGACGTCACTATACTCCCCACCCGGGCCCACCGGTGTATGGATTTGGGTTAGAAATCCGGGGTGTGACAGGTTGGTATCAGAGACAACGTTTGAGAGAATTAAACACTGTCCTTCTTGTGTTTAATCTCAAACTTACACGAGCACATTCCTTAGACTTCCGAGTCTAGGCATTGACCTAGGAATACTCATTTCACTATTAAGTTATTAGTATTGTTTTGAATTTATTTTAACAGGAAAATGCCGCCAAGAGTGTGAGGACAAAGTGGAAGAGGAAATGGTCCAATGAGGGGAGGACCATCAGGGCGCATCCCTCCTCAACCTCACAACTCAGATTCCTACCAAGAATCAGGAGATTCGTCTCCTTGGCAACCAGCGAGACATTCTCATAGACACCCCCCCATATTCCCAAAATTCTTACCACTCTCACCACTCCTATCATTCACACCATTCTCATCATTCCCATTCACACTCTTACCATGAAGAATTTAACCCTAACCATTACTTTAACACGCCTCCAGCCGATCAAAATCAGTTGGACCAGCCAAACCCTATGGACGAGGACTCCGACCCGGAGATGCCACCGTCGGGATCGAATACGCATCCCATAGAAATTTCAAGCGATTTGAACTCTTATGCCGGATTGCCCTACCAAGGTCCTAACAAGTGGGACCAATATTGGAACCAATTTACCTTCGCTAACAAACCTTCCCATCCCTCTCAACCACCTCCTGTACAAGAAGATGTCCACATGGAACCGGTGGACCAACCTCAACCACCACCTGAACCACCAAGAAGGAAGCGTGGAGCACGTATGTCGGTACGTGCTGGACAAAGGTCCGGATCGCTGCCACCTTTGCCTAATTCCTACCCCACAATTCAAGAAGACCCATAAATGGGCGGACCCTCTAACACCTCACATGTGGTGGAACCAACACCAACACCTGTAGTTCAACCACCACCATCGGGTTATAGTAACCCAATCCCCACATATCAGATACGTCTGGATATGATCCTTTCAACTCGTCTACACCGGTCGACTATCAAGCATGGTCGCAAGACCCCTATATGCAAGCAGTTATGCACAATGCACTTTACCCGTCCCCTTTCCCACCTACTTATCCACCGACTAGATATCCAACTGGGTACCAATATCCGGTTATGCCAAAACCAAAGCCACAACCTCCGCCACCACTTGAGGCCATTAATGAGGCCTTGGAAAGAATGAAAGAAATGCAGCAGCAAGCGGAGAAAACGGAGAAGAAGACAAACAAGTTCTTCAAGAAACTCTCCAAACTAGTTAAGGGAAAGAAGGACGAGTGAAGTCTCTTCTAATACTATGTAGTCCCTGCGAGGACAATGTTATTTCTTTAGTCCCTGCGTGGACATTTTTATTCCTTTAAGTCCTTGCATGTACAGTTTATTTCATTTTTCTAGTATGGTAACTTCTATTGAAATTTAATAAGGTATTTTGGAATTATATATATATGTAATCATCCTCTTTAAACGAGCGTCTCGATTTTACTCAAAATTTATGCTCTACGATATAATTCCAAAAAGACCATAATGGATTGATTATGCCAAGTGGCACAGACCACACATTGGCCAAGAAATGATAGTTAAGGACGAAAGGGTCTTCTATCAGGGTAGTTAAGAGAAGTTATCCTTCTACCCAGAGGTGGTGAATTAAGTTCAATCCTCCAAGGTTGTTAAGGTCCAACGTGACCGGGACCACTAATCAATCATTAAGGTACTCTTATGTAACATTAAGGAATGTTCATACTCTTGGTAGTGTGGCTTGAGGAACCACACTAACCGTCCAACGTGACATGCTTATATGCCACATATATATCCAACGTGACAGGCTGATATGTCACACCCCGACCCGCAGCGGAAATAAGAGTCGGGGCATAATTGGGTTATCACCAAAGCACATGACATTTACTATTATGTTTCATAATTAAATGAAGTCAAAGTTACATTTCTCAAACATCCCAAACATGTTCATTCATTACAAAGGAAAATAACCAAACATAATAATCCAAATACTAAAACGTTATTTTTCTTCTAATCCAGGTCCTAAGTGTTCATAGCTGCTGCTGGTTCACCTGTATCATGTGTAAAATAGGGGGTTTTTGGGTCAACATAAGTTGGCGAGTGAACCTTATAGATAAACATTTGATAATAATTGTTTGGTTAGTTTATCAATAAAATATTGTGCATAATCATAAAAGAGCACATGTATGAAATCATACATTGGCAAACATCAGTACAATTATAACATACATTAACAATCGATAGCATATATGAACATACCAACATCACATAATAATTAACATAAATGAACTGTGCGATCAAGGCTCAATCAAACGGAGCCGATCGTATTGCATGAACTGGAAATGTAAATTGAACTGTGCGCTCAAGGCTCAATCAAACGGAGCCGAACGTATTGCATGAACTGGAAATGTAAATTGAACTGTGCACTCAAGGCTCAATCAAACGGAGCCGAGCGTATTGCATGTATAGAAATGTAAAATAAAATGACCGATCAAGGCTCAATCAAACGGAGCCGATCGTGCAGGCACGCCCTGATCAACCGCATAATAAAATGGGGATCAAACTCAACCTCGATGGGTGGGGAGCTACGGCCTCGGCAATTGCATGTACTGAAATAATAATTTGCAAACAATAATAACTACTTAACAGCAACAAACTAATACACATGTCATGATATGATATATGCACAATAACTTGGTTATAATATATAAATGAACAAGACACATGATACACCCCAAAAACGTGATTAAAACGGGGAATTTGAAGGGTTCACTCACATTGGGTGCGTTGGATTTGAGTTGGTGAGATGCGCACGATTTAGACGAAGCGAGTCAACGAGGAATCACTAACCTAAATAATAATGGGAAAAATATATTAAATGGATGGATTTTATTAAAGATTTTAATGGGATTTTTAGATATATTTTTGTGAGTTTATGGCTATTTTCTATCCTTAAAAATGTTATTTTTAAGTATTTTTAATTGATTTTTAATTTAAATTAAACAAATAAATATTTAAAAAAAAATATTTTTTTTACTGTTTGACCGTTGACCGTTGACCGGTTCGGTCAGTGGTAATACTTGCGCCAAGCGGGATTCGAACCGGTGACCTTCCGTTCACGCGCACGTAGCTCTACCAACTGAGCTACGTGACTAACCCGTTAGAAATCCAGTTTTAATTATATTTATACACTTATTCGAATTTACCGAAAATTCCTTTATTTTGCAAAACGTTTTAATCTCATTGAACCGGTGTTTGTGACGGGACTCGATCGCGTGACGTGAAGTTTGATTTGCACACAGTCCACCGCTGGACTGTGTGTCTAACCCGGTTATATTCTTGATTTATATTATACTTAACAACTACACGTTCTAACCCGGTTAATTCATGAATAAAAAGAGTGTTATTACGTGGAGCGTGTGCGCAGTAAGGATCGAACTCGGGACGTGTTTGTTAACTTTGCACACAGTCCACCGCTGGACTGTGTGTCTAACCCGTTTATTATCCGAATTTTATTTAATCTTATCCCGATTTTCAGTTCATCTTCTTCACTACAATTACCGACTTCACTTCAAACGATTTGTTCTTGATTTAACTGTTTAATTAACATGACTACTAGCTTGAATGAACAAAACCGAACAGTTTGGGGAAAAGAAATACCGGACAGGTCGTCTTCTCAGAAAGTCCGGCGAGAACAGGCAACTCTGTTTTTGAACCTTCGGCTGAGAGGGTCTAACAACAGAATTAAAGAATTAGATTTGAAATTGAACTAGAGTACATGGATTATTAGCACGATTGAATGTGTTTACCGTTAACTAGCGAGTTTCCGGCAAAATTCAGAATTTCTCCGGCGAACCCAGAAATCCAGCAAAGTCTTCTGTGACTGATTTTGAGTGACGGATTAATGTTAGTAGAGTCCTAACAATAGATTGAAACAGCAATAGAGGAAAATCTTACTGATTTGCGTTGAACCCGGTTTTCCGGCGAGATTTGCAGTGAATTCCGGCGACAGTTTTTTTTTGTGCTCAAAAGACTTGAAAACGCGACGAAAAGGAATTGGAGTGTATTTGAGACGGTTCTGAATCGCATAAATGATTGGAACCTGAATTATTTGGAGTTTGAATGCCTTTCGGTTTCAAAACCCGAAACTTGAAGTTCATTCAATTTGAACTTAATTAGAAACCGATATTCATCGGTTATAAGACAGCTAAACGAACCAAAACTGATTTGGCGATTCGGTTTACCGATTTCCGTTACTCAGATATCATTAACCGTTAATTTGTGTTTGCGCATAAAACTAAATTGTTTTCCTAATGTTAACAGAAAACAATTGGTGGCGGAGTGGTTAACGGTTCGGTGGATAAGTTATAAGAGGCAGTTGACCCGGGTTCGAGTCCGGTCAGCTACAAATATTTTTTATTTATTTTATTTTAACTTTTTATCAAATATAATTTTTATAGTTTAGTTTATATATTAATTATGTAACGTTTAAACTCAAAATACTCATAAATACTTAATGAAATTTCATAACTTGGTATTTGATTACAAAACGGAGCGGGTTTTGGAGACCCGATTTATACAAATGTTACATGATATGCCACATATATGTCCAACGTGACAGGCTGATATGCCACATATATGTCTAACGTGACAGGCTGATATGCCACATGTATCTCCAACATGACAGGCTGATATGCCACATATATTGTCCAACGAGACAGGCTGATATGCCATGAAATTACATCTGTTATGATGTAGGCTGATATGCCATAAATTACATATGTTATGATGTAGGCTGATATGCCATAAATTACATCTGTTATGATGTAGGCTGATTTGCCAAGAATTACATCTGTTATGATGTAAGCTTATATGCCATGAATTTACATCTATTATTATGTAGGCTGATATGCCATGAATTTACAACTGTTATGATGTAGGCTGATATGCCATAAATTACATCTGTTATGATGTATGCTGATATGCCAAGAATTACATCTGTTATAATGTAGGCTGAATGCCATGAATTTACATCTGTTATGATGTAGGCTGATATGCCATGAATTTACATCTGTTATGATGTAAGCTGATATGCCATGAATTTACATCTGTTATGATGTAGGCTGATATGCCATGAATTACATCTGTTATGATGTTGGCTGATATGCCATAAATTACATCAATTTTGATGTAGGGCAATGTGACCAATTTATGTCTAATATGACAAGCCAATGTGCCTAATTATATGTCCTAAGTGACAGGCCGATATGCCATATGTATTATGTCCTAAGTGACAGGCTGATATGCCATATATTATGACCAAAGAGACCGGCCGACGTGCCAAATTATTATGTCCATTAGTGACAAGCCTATGAGCTATATATAATTGTCTACATGACAATGACAATTGTGACAATGTGATCCACTTTCTAATAATATGTGGACTACGTCCAAATTGTAATTTGCCTTTGATGGTCCTATTAAGACCTAGGCCAAAATATGTTATTCACACTAGTATAGGCATTGAATTGTTATATCCAATGTTTGAAGCCAATATGGTTGATACACCATGGCTAAATGAAGTTTTATTGATATATAGAAACCAAGGCTTAAAGATGGCTAACTCGAATGAGGCACAAAGTAGCCACCGGGATATTGACACTAATAATGCTGAAAATAGAGCCATTAATAATGACGACTTCCAAGCTCGCATTGATGCGGCTGTTGAAAAGGCCATGGGAAAGGCCGTAGAAAAGCTTAGAGAATCGGGTGCTACTCGCTCTAGACCATTATCGGTTACCCCATCTTCAGCTCATAAGGAGAGCTCCGTTCACTCTTCCAATGCGAAGAGTGAACCAAAGAAAATATATTTTGCTGAAAGGTCTCGTTCTGTTAAAGACGAATGTACCACCTATAAGTATTTCGTCTCCTGTAAGCCCCGAGACTTTAACGGGGAGAAAAGAGCTGTGGAAGCCTTGAAATGGCTTGATGAGATGGAGACGATTGTAGATATCAGCGATTGTGCTGATAAGGATGTGATCAAGTATGTATCACAGTCCTTCAAGGGCGATGCCCTAATCTGGTGGAAATTCATGATTCAGTCTACAGGTAAAGTGCACCTGTATAATCTGGGATGGTCCAAATTTGTGGACCTTGTAAAGGAAACATACTGCCCACTTCATGAAGTGGAGAAATTAGAGACAGACTTTTTGTCTCTTTCCATGAAAAACCTAGATTGTCGGAAATATGTTTCCGATTTCAACTCCCTATCTAGGTTAGTTTCCTATCTGATTACCCCGGAACCCAAACGCATTGCGCGTTTTATTAATGGGTTAGCGCCTGAAATAAAGGGCATGGTAAAGGCTGCTCAGCCTACTACCTATAGGTCCGCCGTTGACCTGTCCCTATTCCTCACCCTTGATCTAGTGAGGCAAAAGTCAGTTAAGACTGAAACTGACTGGAAAAGGAAGAGAGAAGACGACAACTCCGAAAGGTTTAATAAAAAAATAAAGGGAGATTCGGGTTCAAAAGGAACCAAGATAAGTCGGGTGTAACACCGACATGTAAAAATTGCAACCGTAAGCATTGGGGACAGTGTAGTATCGATCCATAAACTAGACCATGTGGTATCTGTAAGAAAAGAGGGCATAAAACCTTAGAATGTAAGGATCTTAAGAATGCCGTCTGCTACATCTGTAATGAAAGGGGGCATATTAAATTCAACTGCCCCAAGAACCCCAAAAGCAATGATGGAAAGCCTAGAGAGGCCAAGAAAGGGAATGCTTGTGCCTTCCAGATGAATGCTAGGGAAGCCGTTTATGACAATAATGTCATAACAGGTACATTCCTGATTAATGATATATATGCTAGAGTTCTTTTCGATTCTGGTGCGGATAAATCATTTGTTGATCATAAGTTCAGTAAACTATTAAACTTACCCATGAGAACTCTAGATAAAACTTATGAGATAGAACTTGCTGATGGAAGTTTAGAATCAGCATCTTCCATTCTTGATGGATGCTTTATATCCATTAAGAATCATTCCATCCCTATCTCTTTGTTGCCAATGAAATTGGAGGGGTTCGATGTAGTTTTAGGCATGGATTGGTTATCTCATAACCAAGCCCGTATTGCTTGCGATAAGAAACTCATCGAAATTAAAACCCCATCCTGTGAAATGATCACCATCCCTGGAGATTCACACTACGGATTGCCAGACAAGGTGTCGTTATTTAAGGCATCCAAGTGTTTGAGGAAAGGTTGTGTCATTTTACATGGTACAAGTTACTATTAATGAGCCTAAGCCAAACATGGAAGACCTACCAGTTATTTCTGAATATTCAGATGTCTTTCCTAAAGAATTACCAGGCCTACCCCCAGACAGGCAAGTGGAGTTTAGAATTGATATTCTGCCAGGATCAGCATCCGTAGCTAGAGCTCCATACCGCTTAGCACCAACGGAAATGAAGGAGTTGAGGACTCAATTAGATGAACTATTAGATAAAGGCTTTATTCAGCCTAGTTCCTCGCCTTGGGGAGCTCCTATCCTTTTTGTAAAGAAGAAAGACGGTTCAATGCGAATGTGCATTGACTACCGAGAGCTAAACAAGTTAACAATCAAGAATATATATCCTCTGCCCAGGATCGATGATTTATTCGACCAACTTCAAAGGGCTAGTTACTTTTCTAAGATTGATTTAAGATCTAGATATCATCAGCTGAAGGATAGAAGTGAAGATGTTCCTAAGACTGCCTTCAGGACTCGATACGGTCACTTTGAATTCTTAGTGATGCCTTTTGGGCTCACAAATGCACCTGCAACATTCATGGATCTCATGAGTAGAGTCTGCAAACCATATTTGGATAAGTTTGTCATTGTCTTCATACACAACATACTTATCTACTCTCGTAATCAAGTTGATTACGAGAAACATCTTAGGTGCATCGTAGAACTGTTAAGGCAAGAGAAGCTTTATGCTAAATTCTCTAAATGTGAGTTTTGGCTTAGAGAAGTCCAATTTCCTGGACATATGGTAAGTGAGCGGGGTATCCAAGTAGATCCGCTAAAATCAAGGCCATCATGAATTGGGAAGTACCCAAGACCCCATCAGAGATTCGTAGTTTCCTAGGTTGGCTGGTTACTATAGGAGGTTCATTGAGAACTTTTCAAGAATAGCCACTCCTTTAACTACCTTGACCCGTAAGAATGTTAAGTATAATTGGGGTCCAAAGCAACAAGAATCTTTTGAGGTTCTTAAACACAAGTTGAGCAATGCTCCTGTGTTATCTCTACCAGAGGGTGTTGAAGATTTTGTAGTCTACTGTGATGCATCACACACTGGCATGGGCTGTGTGCTAATGCAAAAAAGGCAAGGTAATTGATTATGCATCACGACAGTTAAAGGTGCATGAAAGGAATTACACCACCCACGATTTGGAATTGGGTGCCGTTGTATTTGCACTAAAACCGTGGAAACATTACTTATATGGCACAAAGTGTATTATATACACAGACCATAAAAGTCTCCAGCATCTGTTCAATCAGAAGGAATTGAACATGCGACAACGTCGATGGATGGAAACTCTTAATGACTATGATTGCGAGATTCGCTACCATCCAGGCAAAGCAAATGTAGTTGCTGATGCTTTAAGTCGCAAGGAACGAGTTAAACCTATAAGGATTAACGCCAAGAGCATTGAGCTCAGAAATAGCTTAAATGAGAAGCTATTAGATGCGCAAAAGCAAGCTCTATTGGAAGCTAATGCTCCTAAGGAGGGATTAGGCGGAACTGTGGATCAGTTAGCGCCTGGAAAGGATGGAATCCTTAGATTCAATGGAAGATTCTGGGTTCCAATCTTTGGGGGACTTAGAGATCTAATCCTCCAAGAAGCGCACAATTCAAGATACTCAGTTTACCCGGGAGGTGACAAGATGTATCAAGACTTGAAGAAGAATTATTGGTGGATGGGTTTGAAGAAATCCATAGCCACTTATGTAGCTAAGAGTCTGACGTGTTCGCAAGTTAAGGCCGAACATCAAAAGCCATAATGACTTTTACAACAATTGGAAATTCCCACCTGGAAATGGGAAATGGTAACTATGGACTTGATTACCAAGTTACCTAAGACCAAAAGTTACAACAATTGGAAATTCCCACCTGGAAATGGGAAATGGTAACTATGGACTTGATTACCAAGTTACCTAAGACCAAAAGTGGAAATGACACTATTTGGGTCATTGTGGATAGGCTGACTAAGTCAGCACATTTCTTGCCAATAAAGGAAATGTATAATTCAGATAAATTGGCTAAGTTGTATGTGGACAAGATTGTGTCCCTACATGGTGTGCCGGTATCTATTGTATCTGACAGAGATACTAGATACACATCTCACTTTTGGAAAAGTTTCCAACAATCATTAGGCACAAGATTAAACTTTAGTACGGCTTACCATCCGCAGACTGATGTTCAAAGTGAGCATACTATTCATACATTGGAAGACATGCTTAGGGCATGTGTGATTGATTTAGGTGGAAGTTGGGATGACCACTTACCCCTAATAGAATTCTCCTACAATAATAGTTATCATACAAGCATCAAGTCTGCTCCTTTTGAGGCCTTGTATGGGAGAAAGTGCCGAACGCCCGTGTGTTGGGCAAAAGTTGGGGAAGCCCAACTATCAGGACCAGAGATCGTCCTGGAGACCACGGCAGTTGGCAAATAAGTTGATGTTACCTTAATTGTTTTTCCCAATAGTATTAATATGTAAACATGTAAAAACCAATTTCAACACAAGTCGGTGGTGTAGTGCAAAGTATGCTTTGTTGTGAAGCAATTAACTCGGATTCGAATACATGCTACCCCTTTCCTTACGTTTCTTTTTTAATTTCTTTAATTTAGAAGTGAGCATACTATTCATACATTGGAAGACATGCTTAGGGCATGTTCAAAGTGAGCATACTATTCATACATTGGAAGACATGCTTAGGGCATGTGTGATTGATTTAGGTGGAAGTTGGGATGACCACTTACCCCTAATAGAATTCTCCTACAATAATAGTTATCATACAAGCATCAAGTCTGCTCCTTTTGAGGCCTTGTATGGGAGAAAGTGCCGAACGCCCGTGTGTTGGGCAAAAGTTGGGGAAGCCCAACTATCAGGACCAGAGATCGTCCTGGAGACCACGGCAGTTGGCAAATAAGTTGATGTTACCTTAATTGTTTTTCCCAATAGTATTAATATGTAAACATGTAAAAACCAATTTCAACACAAGTCGGTGGTGTAGTGCAAAGTATGCTTTGTTGTGAAGCAATTAACTCGGATTCGAATACATGCTACCCCTTTCCTTACGTTTCTTTTTTAATTTCTTTAATTTAGAAGTGAGCATACTATTCATACATTGGAAGACATGCTTAGGGCATGTTCAAAGTGAGCATACTATTCATACATTGGAAGACATGCTTAGGGCATGTGTGATTGATTTAGGTGGAAGTTGGGATGACCACTTACCCCTAATAGAATTCTCCTACAATAATAGTTATCATACAAGCATCAAGTCTGCTCCTTTTGAGGCCTTGTATGGGAGAAAGTGCCGAACGCCCGTGTGTTGGGCAAAAGTTGGGGAAGCCCAACTATCAGGACCAGAGATCGTCCTGGAGACCACGAAAAAGATTGTGCAAATCCGTGATCGTCTCAAAGCTGCCAGGGATAGGCAGAAGAGTTATGCTGACAAGAGGCGTAAACCTGTTAAGTTCCAAGTAGGGGACAAGGTAATGCTGAAGGTATCACCCTGGAAAAGTGTGATGCATTTTGGAAACAAGGGCAAGTTAAGCCCAAGATATATCGGGCCACTCGAGATAGTCGAATGTGTCGGCACTGTAACTTATAAGCTCAGGTTGCCAGAGGAACTAAGTGGAATCCATGATGTATTCCACATATCTAACCTTAAGAAATGTCTAGCTGATGAGTCGCTAGCAATATCGCACAAGGATGTGCAAATTGATGAAAACCTGAGGTTTGTTGAGAAACCGGTTACGATCGAAGATCGACAGGTCAAGAAGCTCTGAAGGAAAATGATACCTATAGTAAAGGTTAAGTGGGACGCTTTTAGAGGTCCCCGAGTATACATGGGAGGTTGAGTCCACTATGCGACAAAAGTACCCCCATTTTTTTTAATAAAATCTCGAGGTCGAGATTTCTTTTAAGGGGGTGAGGATGTAACACCCTGTAAAATTGTGTCCAATAGTATAGTGACACGTGTTGTATTTTAAATATAGTCTATTAAAGACTAATAAGGACTAAAGGCGTCAACATGCTCAAACTGAGCCTCTGAGTGACGGTCCGATGTTAACATGCATAAATAACAGCCTCTGAGTGACTGATATGTCAACATGCTTAAATCATTAGCCTCTAAGTGACTGATATGTCAACATGCTTAAAACTTGGCCTCTGAGTGACTGATATGTCAACATGCCCAGCCTCTGAGTGACATCGGAGTCTACATGCTTATAATAAGCCTCTGAGGGATCCTTTATGAAATCCTAACTCTCATACGTGCCATTTGTTGGACGAGAGGGTTTAATTCTGTAAATATATGAAAGTTAGATAATGGAGAGATTAAAAGTGTCAACATGTTAATTTATACGTCTGAGTGACCTTTTAACGAACCGAGAGCTAGACAATGTCCGGGCATTAAGTTAAAAAGGTGTTTTCGAAGGTTTTTAAAAACTTTATTAAGTTAAGGGGGTTAAAGTGTCAAAATTTGAAATTGGCCATGGAACGGTCGCGGGCCGCGAGAGACCAGGCCTGGGTCTCTCGCGGGGCGCGAGAAGGCCTCTGCTACAGAAAGTTTTGCTTGGCTACCAAACAAAGCTCCAAAAACCATTAAATCGAAACTATGGCTTCCCAAACTGCTATGCCACGTTTTGGGACACTTGTAAGCTTCCTCTTACACCCCTAAACACCTGGCATCACCTCCTTTGAGTTCTCCAACTATAAACAGGTGTTCAAGTTCACCATTTCAACATGCACCTTTCTCAATTTCAACTCTTCTCCCTCCTCTGGAAGTTCCTAACTGAAAGGAGCATCCAACTTAGTTCTCTTGCATTATAGGAACCTCTTGTAAGTGTTCCTTTCTCTTGCATTTTTGTTTATAGGCTTTTATAGCCAAAAGTCAAGCGTTTTACGGAAAACGCCTTGACTTTCGGTTAAGACCATTATGGTCCAGCCATTGTTCAAAATGAACATGGCTAAGTGATCGTAATAAGGTAGGTGTTAGTCCCTATAAAGGCCACCTCCTGAAGATCACGTTTGCTAGACCAATTGATGGGTCAAAGTTAAATTATTAAAAAGTCAAACAAGCCATTTTTCGAAAAATCATAAATTGACCTTATATATGTTATGAAACCTGTTGACACTTAAACAGGTTGATAATAATTATTAGAACATGTTTGGCTCGTCAATTTCAGTTCTAGGGTCGGTTCGCAACCGAAAGTCACGAAGTTTGACTTCTGCTTTGACTTTTGATTCTGACCTGATTTAGATTAGTTAGCTATTGATCTAAAGTTGCATTATGATCGTAATATAATGTAGCATAACCCTCTGAGGTTATATTACATGATCATAATCAGAATCTGAGTTTATGCACAAGTTCCGTAATTATGCCATTTTTTACTAAAATGCCATTTTTGCATAAAACAAGGTTTTAAATGATAATGAACTTGAAATGAGTTTCTACTGATGTAATGTTATAAGTAGGATTATTTGGGATGTCAAGTCAAGTTATAAACTGAGTTTTCAAACAGGTCCTCATACCATGTCGATAAATGACGATTTTAGCCCTTGTGGCTTATAAAAAGATTTTAATCAAATCTTTTCAAGGTAAATCATTTACCTACTGATATGTTATATTAAATAACATATATAAAACATTTTAATATGACCTTAACATCAGTTTTCGTAAACATCGCATAAAGACGTCCTTTTACGACATAAGCGCCGTTTCGGCGCATAGTATGGTTTTAAACCATATTATTGACCAAGACTTGATACCTACGGATTTTAAAACTTATTTTAAACATATTTACACTAGGTACATGTTATAAAATCAAAATCCCAAATAATTTATAAACTATGTGTAAAATAACCAAAATGCCCCTTTGGTGCATAGCTTGGTCATAAAAGATAAAATACACATATGAATGATATTCTACTGATATTATATCATAAATAAACTATTTTTCCAGAATACTCATGATTATAAACTTAAATTATATTCAAGTTCCTTTTATATGAAACTAAATTACCAAAATGCCCTTATGAGACACAGTTTCAATTTAAAACCATAACGGGCATAAAAGTTAATATCCTACTGATATTACAGCTTATTCAAAGTATAATGGCATATAGAACTTGTCCATAACTTATCCGGTTACCAGATGTCGCTGATATGCGTACGGTTAAGTATATGTAACAAGTTTACGAAAATTAACCGAAACGGGTCTAACCTTGTCATTTAAATCTCAAAATCCAGAATGTTTTTAGTTTATCCATATTACAAAAGTCAATGTACTTGTTGGGATTAAACTACATTCTATCCAATCATCGTTTAATCTAGCGTTATACGTATTTGATCAAGTACGCTAGTCGGTCTAAGTCTATGACTTAAATAAGACCGTTAGTATTTAATTGGTTAGCTTATGCCATAATCCAGACTAGAGACATTCTGGTAAATACTATATGCACTTAGCTCATTTTGAATATGGGTGGGTTATAATCTTGCATTTTAAAGAAGGCTAATCAGGTAAATACTCTCGACTTATTTTCTCTATACGGGCTTGGGTTACGGTAAATTATTACCGCTTGGTCGGAAATGGGATAATCGATGCCGGATTGTGGCTAGTAAATCCACATATTCCGTTTTAATCAGTTTTGTTTGATAACTTAAACATCGGGGGTTAAATTTCCGTGTTTTGGATTTTCCCTGTACGGGCTTGGGTTACGGTAAATTATCAATTGACGTCACGATACTCCCCACCCGGGCCCACCGGTGTATGGATTTGGGTTAGAAATCCGGGGTGTGTGACAATCGAAGAAGAGGAGACGTATCACACGTACCTCTAAGCAGTTGCCAGGTCCGCCTCGATGACTTACAAAATTGTTCGAGACTGGTGGAGCCTGGTAAAGGAAAAGAAAAATCTTGAGGCTGCTCAAGAGTCCCTTGGAAAGGAGCGAGCCCAAGTGGCTGCGCGTGAAGCTGCATTATCAGCAAGGGAGACTGCCTTTGCCGATAACCAGCGCATTGAAGGGTGGTCTTCGCAGGTGTGGAAGAACAAGGCTGAAGCCTTAGAAGCCAAACTTGCTGAGGAACGCAAGTTATGGAAGGAGGCTTGCGAGAGAGACAATAGGGAGAAAAGATCCCTGAGGGATGAGTTGGCCCAGTTGCACGCCGATGTTGCGCACGAAAGGAAAGAGAAGGAGGCGGCCGCTGCCTCAGCTGCACAAGCCAATGTGCAACGTGAGCACAGTGAGAAGAAAGAGGTACATCCTTGTCTTTTGTGCTTATTCTTTTGATAAGTTTTTAGGTATGTTTCTAACCTTGTTGAAATTAAGCAGGTCGAAGCTTGCGCTGCTTTGGCGAGCGCTAAGAGAGATCTCCAGGCAGCTTCAGCAAAAAATGCAGAACTCGTGCAGAAGCTGCTACTTGCGGAGGCAAAGGTGGAAAGGGGAGAGAAGAAATTAGAAGACTCCAAGAACTCCCGTGCCATCTCCGAGTCGCTGGTGGAATCACTCACCAGCAACATGTTGTGGCTCCAACAGCATGGAATTGGCCATGTAAGTGTTTGCACTTGTGTTTTATTCTGAACCTTATAGAATTGCTCTGACTTTTTATTTGAATCCGCATATTGCCGATTCCATTGTGAATTCCGTGGAGTTGGATGGTGCAATGGCTAAGCTGGTGTGCGCAACAAGTTGTTCATGCCATGGACACTCAGTGGGATTCTAGCCATGCCTCCACGCATGGGATTAATATTGGAGCTATCTTCGAGAAGGCGTAGCAGGGGTATAATCGCCTTGAAATTCCTGACCTAGAGTTGGTGAGCGAGGCTCTTACCCATGATGACTTCGTTGACCGCTTGAAGGATATTTTCCCGGTAGATTCTGAAGTCGCTGCTGAAGACGAAGACTAGAGTAGGATCCATAGTGTAATATCTTTGTAGGATCATCGCTTGTTCCGCGCATGTTGCGGTTATGTATATACTCTTTTTTTATCTTTTTAATGAAGTGTTTCTTTTAAGTTACAATATTTGCGTGGATTGAAACGACTTTGTGCAAGTATAGCAAATAAAACTGGTAATGAACTCGCGCCTGGGTATCCACTTTTGTGCACATTGCGTAGGTAGTGACTTATATTTTACGAGTCATTGCGCACCAAGTTGTTTTTGCGTATACTCAAAGTGTTTCCGCGCATTTGTAGCGAAACATTAAGATAAAAAGAAAAGTGAAGTAAGTCATATCTTTATTACATAACGGGCGCAAAGGCCGCATTTTCAAATAGACAAAAGGCTATGTACATAGGAATTTACATGTAACATCGCCTTAGTTGCTGCGCATTTCATGTCCTGGGGATGCTTATTCCGTCTAAGCGCTTAAGGGTATACGCGCCTTTTCCTAGGACTTCATGAATGACATAAGGACCTTCCCACTTGGGTGCCAGTTTTCTAGGACGTTCGGCATTAGATGCCTCATTGTCGCGTAGAACAAAATCTCCGGGTAAGAAGGTACATACGCGGACTCGCGCGTTGTAGTATTTCTCTAGCTTGGACTTGTATTTTGCTTCACTGATGGCAGCGTTTTCACGCCTTTCTTCTAGCAAGTCCAAATCTAGCCTACGCTCCTCCTCGTTGTTTTGTTTTTGCGCAGCCAACATGCCCGGTGACAGGTGGCCTATTTATGTGGGAATCACTACCTCTGTCCCATACACAAGGCTAAAAGGAGTTTCGCCCGTGCTGGTTTTAGGCATGGTTCGATGAGCCCGTAAGATGCTTGGCAACTCATCTACCCAACCTCTGCGCGCTGTTCCCAACCTTGTCTTGATTCCTTCGACAATGCTTTATTGATCCTTTCCACTTGGCCGTTTCCTTGGGGATGCGCGACCGAAGTGAAAACGTGTTCGATATGCATTTCTTGCATCCATTGTTGTAGCTCCTCGGCTGCGAAATTGGGGCCGTTATCACTGACTATGCGCAAGGGTAATCCGAAACGGCATATGATATGTTCCCAAATGAATTTTCGCACTACAGTTGATGTGGTGGATGCGAGAGGTTTGGCCTCTACCCATTTGGTGAAATAATCGACTTCAACAATTATAAACTTCACCGCTCCTGGGGCATCTGGGAATGGTCCCACCATATCGATTGCCCATTGTTGAAAAGGCCACGCTGCTGTTACCGGAATCAAGGGATTTTTGGGGCGCAGTGTCTTTGGAGCATGGTGCTGACATGATGCGCATTTTCGCAATGTTTCGACCGCATCGAGGTGCATGCCAGGCCAATAATATCCGGCGTTCATGATCTTTGCAACAACCATGCGCGGTCCGGCGTGAATTCCGCATAACCCTTCGTGTATTTCGCGGATCAAGTACATAGCATCTTGCGCGTCCACGCAGCGGAGGAGAGGTCCAAGGTATGACTTCCGGTATAAGATACCATCCGCCATTTCATAGTTCAGTGCCTTGTTCTGGATCTTCCTCGCTTCCGCTTTGCTTTCGGGGAGACTCCCGTGTTGTAAGAACATGATGATGGGAGACATCCAGGATGGCCTCCCCATTTCTATGATGTTGACTTGTTGCAAAGGAACAGAAGGGTTTTTTAGTACCTCAATGCGCACTTCGCGAGCAAGGTGCTTGAAGCTTGTAGCGGCGAGCTTGCTGAGAGCATCCGCATGTTTGTTCTCGCTTCGGTTAACGTGGGTTATCTTGAAATGTTGGAATTTGGTTATTAAGGTTTGGGCCTGTTCTAGATATAAGGCCATTACCTCGCCCTTTGCATCGTACAGGCCGTTGACCTGTCCGGCGACTAGGAGTGAGTCGACATGGGCTTCCAAATCTTGCGCACCCATCTTGATTGCTATCCGAAGTCCTGCCAGGAACGCTTCGTACTCAGCTTCATTATTTGTGCTTTTAAAATCCAATCTGATGGCATATGTGAACTCTTGGTCTTCGGGACTTATGAGGCGAAGACCTGCCCCTGCGCCATCATCATTGGATGCGCCATCGGTGTGAAGTATCCATGCGCGGCTATCCGTAGCCGGTGCAGGATTCCGTACTTCTTCACACTCCTGCGCCTTATTTTGTGGGACTTCCGCGATAAAATCGGCCAATATCTGGCCCTTTATTGCCGGTCTTGGCTTATACACAACATTGTATCCGCCGAGCTCGATCGCCCATTTTGCTAGGCGACCGGAGATATCCGGTTTTGACAAAATTTAGCCTAGATGGTAGTTAGAGAGAACTGTTATCTCGTGGCCAGAAAAATATCGGCGCAACCGCCGGGATGCATGGACTAAAGCTAGAGCTAGCGTTTCTATATCGGGTCTCTGGGTTAGTGAGCATTTTGCTGACGTAGTAGATCGGATTTTGAACTCCTGCGCGTTCTACTAGCAGAACTGCTCCCATAGCACATCTGATGCGAAAAGGTAGAGTAGCAGTGGCTCCTTCATTTGTGGCGCGGTGAGTGTTAGGAGCTAAATCAAGCATTCCTTCATTTGGGTGAAGGCCTTCTCCGCGTCTGGAGTCCATTGAAACCGGTTCTTCTTCACACAATTTCGCAGAGTGCTGATGAATGGGAAAGACTTCATCGCGTGGTTGGCCAAGAAATTTTTCAGCGCAGGCAGCCGCCCTGCCAACTGTTGCATTTCTTTTATAGTTGAGGGTGATGGTATACGCTAAATTGCTTCCACTTTATCCGGGTTAACTTTAAAGCCATCGCGCGTGACGATGAATCCCAGAAATTTGCCTTCCTCCATTCCAAGAGAGCACTTATTGGGGTTCAGCTTCAAGTTTGCCTTGCGCAAGGAGGCAAACGTTCTTTGGAAGTTTGCCAACATATTCTCCTCATCCGAGCTCATGATGACTAGGTCATCAACGTATACTTCCACGGTTTCACCAATGTCATCCGCAAAGACATGGTCCATTAAGCGTTGATAGGTGGCTCCCGCATTGCGCAGTCCGAAGGGCATTTTTGTGTCGCAATAGATGCCTTGTCCGTTCGGGAAGCGGTCTTGTCTCCGTCTTCTTTCTTCATTTGGATCTGGTGGTAGCCCTTGTAGCAGTCAAGGAAACACTTCCACCTGAATGAAACAAGAGAATCCACCTTTTTGTCGATTTCTAGCAAGGCGTAGCAGTCCTTGGGACATGCCTTGTTGAGATCTTTGAAATACACACACATGCGCCAACTGCCGTTGGACTTTTGGACCATGACCGGGTTGGCTACCCATGTCTGATAACGCACTTCTCGGATGATCCCTGCTTGGAGAAGTTCCGCGACTTGCTCGTTCAAAGCGCGGGTCTTTTCGGGCCCGAAGCTGCGCTTCTTTTGAACGATAGGCTATACTGAAGGGAAAGTGTGTAGTGCATGCTCAGCTATTTCCCTTGGCACCCTGTCATATCCGCCGGTGACCATGCAAAAATGTCAGTGTTTCGGAACAACAGCTGTTTCAACCGCGCCCTGACTGTGGGGTTCATGGCGGGTCCCAAGAGGACGTTTTGTTCCGGGTACTTGTTGTTAAGTACCCACTTCTCTGGCTCATCGTCGGAAGATGGCTTGGGTTGCTTTATTGGTGGCTCCTCGTCCACCGACATGATTTCCTTCCTTGAATACATGATAGTCACTCCGGTTTCCGTAGGGAAACCGCAAGCGGCGTGAGGGATGGAAGTAATCATGCTGAAGTCTCGTTGGGCGCGCCGCCCTAATAATACGTCATGGCGTGTGGTTGCGGGCATGACCATGAAATTGACTTGGACGGTGCGAGTGTGGCGCCCATCAGAGGAGTAACCAGAAAAGATATATGTCCCAAAGGAAAAAAAGCCTTATTGCAGAAACCGGTGAATGGGAAATCCACTGGCTCCAGGCGTGCTTTGTCCTCCGGGTCAAGTTGTTGGAAATACTGTTCATATATAATATACATTGAGATCCCAGGGTCTATGAACATGTAGTCGGTCCGGTAGTGACTGAAAATACCGGTTATTACTACCGGTGGGTCTTCTTGTGGACCCCCGGAAACGACGGAGAAGATGACCTGCTGCTCACCCCAGTGAGACGTGCAGCTCTTCTGGTGGCTACGCTTGCGCGAAGGACCACCTTGAATCATAAGAACAGCCTTCATTTTTTGTTACTCGGGCCCTCGTCGCCTCGAGTAATCTGGCGCACCTCCTTGCGCATGTTTTGTAATAAGTGGGTGAGCTTCCCACTCTTGAGTGCCTTCTCGATCTCCATGCGCAGGGAGATGCAATTGTTGGTTGTGTGCCCCGTGTCTTTATGATAATCGCAGAAGAGATTGGGGTCTTGACCCTTCTTGTTGTGCATCGGCGGTGGCTGTTTGAATTGATGGTCTTCTGTGTTGAGGACCTCGGTCGGTGTCTTCGTCAGTGGGGTCCGCTGGCAATCACGATTATCTTGTTTTATTGCTCGCTGGGTGGCGAGCTTATTAATGGTCGGGCGAGCGTCGACCGGTGTATGGGGAGGGTGCTGGTTGTGGTCCCTCCACCCTTTATTCTTTTTCCTAAACCTCCTACTCAAGTCTTGGGGACGATGGTGAGGTAGGGGAGGCCTACTGTTGTTAAGGTTACGCTTTGTTTGTGCGTAGACCTTTGTCGCGGCCATAAGCTTCTCCTAGCTCTTGGGGAGACCTGTAGTCCCTGACAAGACTTTGATCATCTCGTCACAGTGTACGACATATTTAAAC
The DNA here is from genome assembly GCA_947069175.1 of Scalesia atractyloides. Taxonomy (NCBI): domain Eukaryota; kingdom Viridiplantae; phylum Streptophyta; class Magnoliopsida; order Asterales; family Asteraceae; genus Scalesia; species Scalesia atractyloides. The sequence continues at coordinate 37,882,658 of CAMTDV010000023.1, read as the reverse complement.
TGTGCACGGGTTAGGTCCTCGTGCACATCCCCTATCTCCAATACCTCCTTGTTGTAGCGGGTGATGAAATCCTCGAGGCTTTCATCATCCCGGCGCCAGATATTCATTACGTCAGCGGAGTCTCTGACATAACGCCTTGTTGGTTGAAATGCGCCAGGAACTTCTCCTTCAAATCGTTCCAGGACGCGAGTTTGCCCGTAGGCAAGTTGTCAAACCACGGGCGTGCAGCACCTGTGAGGGTTTGAACAAACAGGTGACACCACATCGGTAGTGTCCATCCTCCGATCAGCCCTACGCCGGTGAAAAGACGCAGGTGGTCATCCGGGTCGGTCAACCCTGTAACATCCGTCAAAAACGGATTTACAAAACCCGCTCCGTTTATCAACCGAACAGTCAGTCAAAATTTTCGTTGCAAATTAAATGCCCGAAATAATTTTAAACGATACGTAATCGATTATTATACAAGAATATATAATTAGTTTTTGAAAAACTGTCAAAAATCGCAAAATAAAAATATAATACTTCTGCCGGGTTTCGAACCCGGGTCAATGAGCGGTCCGGATACATGTCTTAACACACACACACAAAACCACTGCGCCACTTGTTATGTTTGGTAAATAATAGAATCTTTTAATTGATATAATGACATTACGAATTCAAAATCGGCGCCCCTTTAGTTCAGTCGTCGGAATCCCGGAAATCTCGCGAGTTTTTATCACCATTTTCAGTTATAACGTAAGTTATTATTAGGACATCGGTTATAACCGATGTTTGAAGTCCGCGACCAAAATTATAACCGTCGGAAAATTTAAATCAATGAACCCAGTCGGGAATCAGACCAAGTGCTTCGACGTTTTCCCCTATAAATTCACCCTAAACCCATTGCAAACCTTTTCGCTCAAAACCACACTTTTCCTCGGCGTAATTCCACTCGCCGGAACTTTTCTGTTCGTCGCCGGAAAACCGATTTCCCCATTGCCGAGCCTTACTGAGCCTCTGAAGCTTATACCGGAGATACCCATACTCTTTCCAAGCTTTCCGGAGACTTGCTGCTGCAAGACACCTGACGCCGGAGTTGATTACTGTCGCTGGAGTTCTGCCGGAAAACAGAGGGTCCAGTCGGTATACTTCTCCGCCCAATTTCTTTTCCTTTTCACATTTATCTCACCTTAATGAACTGTAAGACGCTAAGGAACTTGAATAAAACTCGAAACAGTCAGACTTTATCTCTGGTTATGTTTCAGTGAAGAAGACGATGTATTCGTTATCATATAAGTTTAATATAAATCAAGAAATTAATCGGGTTAGACACACAGTCCAGCGGTGGACTGTGTGCACATATAACGCCAAGGTCACGAGTTCGAATCCGGTTTCACACACGCTGCCTAAATAAAAATCAAATTTTTGTTTAACTGAACCGGAGTCGATACTGGTATATGTTAAGTTTATTAATAACCGGAATAATAACCAAGTTAGACACACAGTCCAGCGGTGGACTGTGTGTTTGTTTATATCGCAGGTCACGAGTTCGAGTCCGGTCCTCTGCACCGACTCGAACAATATTCTTTTCTTTTTAATAAGGCAGAAAAGGTAATAACTAAATTGTATTTAAGTATAATAAAAATCGAATTATATAACATGTTTAACACACAGTCCAGCGGTGGACTGTGTATTAGATTAAACCACAGGTCCCGGGTTCGAGACCTGTGGAGTGCATGTCCGAGTCGCTTAAACTGTTTTTAAAATAAAAATGATTTTCGGTTTAAACTAATTAATATATATATATAATTAAAATCAGATTTATAACGGGTTAGACACGTAGCTCAGTTGGTAGAGCTGCGTGCACGCGTACGGGAGGTCTCGGGTTCGAGCCTCACTCAGCGCACTTGTATTCCGAATTGAACCGGTCAACGGTCAGGTCAACGGTCAGTCAAACGGTCAACGGTCAGAAAAAAATCAATTTTTTTTATTATTTTTTATTTAATTATTTTAATTAAAAATCAATTAAAAATACTTAAAAATAACATTTTTAAGGTTAGAAAATAGCCTCAAACTCACAAAAATACACCCAACAATCCTACTAAAATAGATTAATAAAATCCGTTTACTTACCAAACCATAATGCGATTTATCTAGGTTAATCTCACTCGTGGTTAAAACCACTTCGCGTACATTCAACATCAACAACCGAACGCACCCACTGTGAGTGAATCTTACAACTCCCCCTTTTAAATTACACGTTTTGGGGTGTGTCATGTGTTATGAAAATAATTAATTTATTTATTTAAACTTGTGCCATACCACATCATGACCTAAACTTAGATTGTTTTTATTGTTGTGACTTATTTATTTCCTTTTGTCAAATTATATGAAACTCATACATTAAGCCCATCAGTTCCTCGTGGGAGACGAGTAGAACATCGCGTGCTTCAAATCAAATTCATTATTGTTCATGTGTGTATCCTTGAGTTTATATTGTTTGTGGTTGTGTCATTCATATTATCATGTTTATGCAATTCAATCATCAGGCCCCTCAGTTCCTCGTGAGAGACGAGTTGAGCATCGCGTGCCTCTAATTGTTCCATTATTATTCATGAGTGTTTCATTCAATATCTTATGATTGTTGATTAAGTTACATCTATTTTTACTCATGTTTGGTTGTGCACATATTTCAAAATCAATTTAAATAAATTTGTTCAAATGTTTTCCATAGGATTCACTCGCCAACATTATGTTGATCCAAAAACCCTTTTACACATGATACAGGTGAACAGGTTGAAGCAAGGAAAACATAGGATATGCCTTAGAAGAGAATCAAGAAGTTTAGATTGTTAGTTAGAACAATTGTAACCTTTATTGTAAATTTCCATTTAATTTGTATTAAAGAATATGAAACGCATAATAAATGTCATGAGCTTTGATGATAACCCAATCATGCCCCATTCACCTTATCCGCTGCGGGTCGGGGTGTGACAAACCCGTTGTGTTTGTCGACGTTGGAGGGCAGCTTTGCACGCTCCAAGGGTGCGAGAGCTATCTCCTTGATGAACTTGGAGTGTTCGGCTGCGTCCGTCGGTCGGTAAATCAAGTTGTAATTGTGCTTGGCCTCTAGGTTGTAACCGTCGCGTGGAGCGGATCTATATGCCGCATGATTTTTGGGTATCTGGTAAAAGACGCTGGCGCTATTACCTTCACCGTAAGTTTTGTCTTCCTCACGCTGGGCGTACCACTCCCCTTGGGGACGCGGGCCCAGCCGTGAGTGAACAGATGCTTGTCTGAGAGAGCGAGACTCCGGCTTAGGCGGAGGCTGTGTGTATTCTGTCTCCTGTGGGTGGAGACTATATAGTACGCTTGCCCCAGCTGGTGAGTCGTAACTCAAAATCCTAGGCGAAGAGTGTACTTGACCAGCGGGCTGCACTAGGGCAGCATGGGTGTTTGTTTGCGCACAGAGCTGCACATAGACGGCGTTCAGGGCCGTCTGAGACTTTATGAACCATGACATCGATGTCTCACCTTGGGGTAAGACCGACGTGACCGGAACAAAAAGTGTCTCTAACTGGGCTCCGGGGGTGACCGGGATGTTTATTCGGCCAGAGCCGTGTTGGTCGCTAGTATCCTCGGATGAATCTTCCCTCACTTGCTCGTCGACACGAGAGGTTTGAACCGGGTTCTTCCTTCACGTCGAGAGCCTCGCGGGGTTGGATAATCGGCCATCAGGAAATGAGGCTTAGAAAAGGTGAAAAAATAGGATGTTGGAAACTAGAAATAGTGAGAAATAGCGGATGGCGCCAATGAAGAAGCACCGGTTGAACCTAGGGATATCTGAGGATATATCAGTCACAACCAGGGTGTTTCTTCATAAATTGTTAACCTCTCACTTCGCCTTTGGGTTTGCAAGCTCACTCCGGATGATCTGCAAAACTAGCAACGCCGTTAGTCTCGCCACGGGGAAATGGTGGTTTTCTCCGTGACCACACTCCGGCGTGAGAATAAATATTTTTGGTAAGGAAAATAGGTGGTCGTAGATGTAAACGAGAGCTTATGTGTGTGTTAAGTGGTGTAGCAAGTGTATGCCTTGGTAAGCGTGTCGTTACCTGGAGATCCGATACTTATTTATAGCCGAGAGAAGGTATGTTTGGGAGAAATGCTGGTGGGCCTTGGGCCCGACACATACAACCAGAAACATCCCTTTTGTCCCTTGGTGGCAGACACTAAATGCTCCCTACAGGAGAATTAATGTTCTCTGTCGGAAGGTATGCTCTGTCGGGGTGTTGAGTGGTGCCACGTGTAAAGTAGCCGTTTCTGATGTCAGGCATGTTGCCAGCCGAAATGGAGAAAGTGGAACAGTCACTGGCAGAACAGTGATTGGTGTATGGTCTGACACTTGCCTTATTGTCATGAGCACTGTCACACGCAACCTGCCAAGTGACCTTTGGTCACAGCTCTGTCCCCCGTACCTTGAGGTATGGCCAACATCTCTTAGTGTTTACCTCCTTCTGCGAGGCTGTCAAGGTTTTTCCCGTCAGCGCAGGATGTCGGGGGTGTATCCTTTTGTCCTGAGACTATGAGGCGCTTCTCATGTGTGTCTTGTCCTTATAAGGTTTTGAGATTCGCAGCTAAGAGAATTGTTGTTGTGCGCAGGGTCTAGTAGCATGCGCGCATGAGTCTAACTTGCGGTTGTGGCGAGCACAAGGCTCATTGTGTGACTTATAGAAGTTGGTCTAATTCACCGTTGCGCTGAGTGCGCAAGGCTCATTTTGTGACCTATAGAAGTTGGTCTGATTCACCGTTGCGCTGAGTGCGCAAGACTCATTGTATGACCTATTGAATCCAAAGAAGACACACCATTGCATGTTGCGCGCATGATTATCTTTGTGATATTTGGGACAAGGATACGGTCGCGTGTCACCATACCTCCTCAAGAATCATCATAGTTTAGGGATTAAGGGTGCATTTGGATGATGTGGATAAGGAAACAAGAAATGCTGCATTGGGAGGGTTATTAAATTTTAACTATCTGCATTTAGCTTACTTGGTGCCACAATAATTAATGCACCTTATTTTTTTATTTCATAAGTTAAATGATAATGAACTTTAAATATTTATTTTCTTTTTCTGTTGCCACAACTAATAAATATAATGGTCAAATTATTATATTTTCTTTCTTTTCAAGAACTAAAAGGTAACATGTAAAACTCAAACGGTGTTTATTTAGGTACTAATTATAAAATTCTAAAAGTGATGTTTAGTTTTTTAGTTTTAAAATTCTAACGTTTAAAAATTTATTTAGTTATCTTATTTAGGTACTAATTATAAAAAAAAGTTATTTACGTCTCCTTCACTATTAATTATTTCAATAATGAGAAAATAGAATAAATGTATTAATGATAAAAGTGTTTAGTATTTAGAAAAATAATTGTAGAAGGTGGTGATGTGGATATGAAGATATTGGTAAATATGTTTGTAGGATTGGAAGATGAAATGAGTGTTTTTTATATATTTGTAAAAATCTGATATTATAACTGACTAAATGAGTTTTTAGGTGTAGTTAGCGCCTTGCATTAGTGATGATCTTAGGATGAAATAAATATCAATTTAGATTAATAGAAAAACAGAAACCTATTTTGAAGTGGTAAACAAGGTTATCTGAACTAGAAGAAGATAACTCTCATAAAACATATCTTCTCTCTCCTCCTTTCACTCAAAATTCCATTCTACTTACTTTTTGCACAACAATGCCCATCATACGCTCTCTCCTTTATATTACCTTCCTCTCTTGAAAATCGACCACTGCAGATAGATAGGGTTGTTCATGAGCCGGGGGCTCAGCTCGATTATAAACAGAGCCAGCTCGGCCTCAGCTAGGATTCAAAACCGAATCGAAAATCTAAGCTCAGACTCCGCCCGTCTTGGTTTAGCTCGAATTTAAGAAGAAAAAATAATAGGTCTCTCTCAAAATCCAATAGTTTAAAATATTATTTGGTAGTTCAAAAGAGTATATTCAAAATGAGTTCAACCTAATACACTACAAGCGAAAATCAATTTCAAAAACATAAAATAAGTTTCAGATTTCAACGAAATACAATATAAGTTAATTAGCATGGTAATCAACCTCTAAATATGTCATAGATATATCCAATTACACTCCTAAATACATGTAAATAATAATATGTTTTTTTGTAACATATTATAAAATATATTAAAAGTAAAATAATCCAAGCTAAGCCGAGCTGAGTTAATGAACGAGCCAAACCAAGCCAATTTGGGTCGTTATGAGCCAAACTGAGCCGAGCTAGGTTTGTTTTCTCACTGAGTCGCGTCGTCTCAGTTTCAAACCAAGCCATATCAAGCGAGTTTTTTCGAGCTAAATCCAAGCGAGCAATGAGCTGCGAGCTTTTTGGACAGCCCTAACCGCGGATGCTCTAATTATAAATATACCTATGACCAAGGTTGTAAGAATCGCTAGACGCTAGTCGACCGATGGGGAACTGAATTGGGATTAAGTAGATTGAGATAATAATTTTTGATTTTATATGTATATACACATTTTTATATGTATTTTTTAAGTAGACATGTTTTAACACATTCGACCCTTATTTTCAAGTAGATATGATTAATTGCTGGAATTTAAAGATTTTGGCCGAAATTTAACCATAATCGCTAAAGTGCCACTGATTTTCGGCCAATTAGAATTGGATTTGACCATTATTAACCGCCTACTAATAATTAATTGATTAGATAAAAGTTAGTTAGAAGCTCGTATGTATTTTTACAACCATGCTTATGACATATCGGGCCGGGCCAAGGGTTAAAATGAGCCATGGGAAAGCAATGTTTTCTTTCCACTGCAAACATGTCTACTGAATCATCTTCTTCTTCTTCTTCGGCAGTTATGAGGAATCAGGTGCTACTCTTTACTTCCAAAGTTCAATATTTAGGGTTCCTTAATTTGAAGTTGATTATTATTAGTTGTATCTAATGCATGTGTAAGTGTATGATAGTTGAGAAGCAGGTAGATTTGCTGGATATCATTGACTGGACGGGAGTTGAATGCCTCAATCAAAATACCACTCATCCTTTCCCGAATGCTCTCAAACAGGTTTATTTTTATCTCTTTCATTTCCAAACTAAACATAGATATCTTTTCTTAGTATTCTGTTTTTGGTGTAAGATCCTGTTGTTGATTTTAAAGATTCAGACCTTGTTTTGTTCAAATTTGATACAGAGATTTGTAGTTGGACCTTCTAAATCACTGTTTACAAATATGATTATTGTCTATTTTGGAGCTAAAAAGTAAATAAGTAATTAGTTGGATGGTTAAAGTAGATGGAAATATGATGCTGGAGCCATGAGATCATAGTTACATTAGATCCGCATGCGGTGGTTATATTTAAGTTGTGTGATACAAAAGAGTAGCGACACCAATTAGGTGGTTACTTCCTTAAGTTAGAGGTTCTTTTTGCAGAAATGTGTTATGTTGCCTACTACCCTATCCATATGAGATTTTAGAGAATAGTCTTCACTGCTTTCATGGTATGTAAGACTTAAAGATATTTTTTCCTTTCAAGAAATACACACTATCTTTTAAAAATTTTTAAGTTTGTTGTCTAATTTTCATTACAGGTGTAGGATATAGTTTTTGTATTCTAGTTGTATTTGGCATTTAAGGAGGCTATGTAGATCTATTTGCCAACCGCCCAACCATTCTTCAGTTTAGTCAACACCCAGTTCTCTTGCGTTTGCAAATGAAGAATGTCAATTATTAAAGGATTACAGATTACTGCTGCTGTCATACTCTATACACGATGTGGCCTTTGTCTAATGCAAGGCAAAGAGAAACTTACTTTAATTTACTACAGTAAGCTTGCTTTGATAATTGTGTGCGCGTCCAAAGTCTTAATTATCAATAGCACCAAAAGATTCCCTCACTTATCATAGATGTGTAATTAATGTGCATTCTCTTGTTCAATGTTTTTGTTTCTTTACGGAGCAGGGTTATAGAGAAGACGAGGGTCTTAATCTGGAGAGTGATGCAGATGAGCAACTTTTGATTCACATACCATTCACTCAAATGATCAAACTGCATTCTGTCGTTATTAAAGGGCCTCAGGAAGAAGGTAAAGTTTTCCTTCATTCTTAATGGCAGCACCTTCAGTTGCATTAGGTATCTAATAACTGAAGGAAATTAACAAATTCCTTACATATAAGATAATGTGTCTTAGTCTAACTATGCCAAGACATAGCAAACAGTTTATCATAAGAAGCGTTAGTGCGTGACAATTGTGGTCAGTGGTAATTAAATCTATGTTACATTTTTAGTGGTAATTAAATTTATGTTACATGTTATGCTAGCAGATGGAACTTCAGTCATATTTTTCGCTAAATTAATCAAAACCATTCTTTTTGTTGAAGTAATTATGTTTTTCCCTTCGGTTAACATATATGGGTTTTAGCAAAAGAAATCTTAACACGTCTATCAGATGTGGCCTATTATCCTGTCTACTGTACTCAGTACGGGTTCGTCTAAAGTATTATCCCGTTCCAGTCCCCTATCTGAGAATTGATGGGTCAGTTTATAGCAAGTTCATACAACTTGCATTATGATTTTCCGTTCTTTTGGTTTTAAAGTCTAGCTGTCTCGTAAGACATGTTGACTACGTTATTAAAACTACTTATTTCTGTAGCTTGACTAAGTTGTCTTGGTTCCCTGTTTTGACTTCTAATCATCTATGGTCTAGACCATTAGCTCGAGTAATTTAAAAAAAAATGCAGCACCACCTTACTGTAGAATCTTCGATTTCTTAGGCGCTTTTGCACTTGAACCTAACGTCGTCAGTTTGTCAAATTATAAAATCATTATCATCTTGTTCTTTACTCTTTTATGAATTCATTAATTACACAAAAGCCAAGATTAAGGAGTTGGAAGATACCAGTCGTCGGTGTAGAGCACATGTGGTCACCGTCACATGCATTTATGTTTGTTATTGCACCAAAACATGTCTCTAGTTACATTGCATGAGTTTGGGTGCAAATTTCTTCTTAACTGACTACCATATCACACTGCCAATTCAAAATATATAACTAGATGTTTAAATGAGACTACTATATTTCACTTTCGTTTCTTTTATTATTGTATATATGTGGGGCCTACCTACTTACACTGACTGATGTTTATCCAAATTGTAGGTCCTCATACCGTAAAGCTTTATACAAACAAGGAGCACATGGGATTCAGGTAATATAATTGCTTGCCTGTTCTCATTTTTCAGTTATAGTATGTGATTCCAAGGGCTGCATATATGTGATATGCAGTAATGTTAGCGACTTTCCTCCTAGTGACACAATTACTTTATCCCCGGACAATCTCCAAGTAGGCCACACGCTTCCTTTTCTTGTATATCTTTTATTTCTTACATGAATTATGATTACAGAAATCACAATTGTTACTACAATAATTTAAACTTTTGAATAGGATGCAAAATTTAGTCTTATTCTATGTTTTGGTTCTGTGTCCTTTTTAGGGAAAGCCTGTTGTGTTGAAGTATGTTAAGTTTCAAAATGTCCGCAGGTACTAACTATATAAATATAATTATTTACTAAACTTTATTCATCAAGTCTAATACGCTAACTAAAGTAAGTCTTGGTCAGCTTGACAATATTCATCGAGGACAATCAGTCTGGTTCTGATATCACAAAAGTCCAAAAGATTGTTCTGCAAGGAACTACGTAAGTTTCTCGTGCGCATGCGTGTATTTCATCATTTTCTATCCATTCGCTTGCTCTTATTATCTTATATACTGTACACATGGCAATCATGACCCATGGGTGGAATTGTGTAATGTATGTTTACTTGTGGGTTCATTTGGGTAAACTTTATTTACTTGTGGGTTCATTTGGCTACATTTTATTTACTTGCTAGCTTAAAATGAGTACAAAATGGTCGGTACCCACACACCATCACTTGTGTCACCACCAAATTGACACCTTTTCAAAAGGACTCGCTTTGACCACAACACATATTAGATGGCATCTGAACGCATACAAATCTTCTGGGATGCTGAACGGTTATCTGGTTTTAAATGCAGTGTGGAAACAACAGATATGAAAGGGTTGAAGAAGATCGAGGATCAGTGATGCAGATCGAAGAGAGTTTATGGTTTTTTGGTTTGAATGGCAGCATGTTTGCATTTCCAGAGATTACCTGTAGTAAAATTAAAAGATGGCTGGTCCAAATCAACAGGTTTGGATTGTTGTTTTTTAAAAGTTCCTAGTGGGGTCAAGTCAAATTGGATCGTGGATGATATATTCAAGTCGCAAGCCTCATGTAAATATGATTTGCAGGTGATGATTGTGTATGCTTCAGTCTTGTTATGTCAACTCACTAAACACTAAAGGATAAATTCAGCTAAACGCAAATCCGGCAATCACAACATTTACAAGCATAATTTTAATAACCAAATAATATATCTACTGTTGGAATTAAGGTTTCATATTGACTTTTTATACAACTCCTAGATTGTAATATACAAACAATCTCAATTAAACATCTCTGTTACCTTGACAAATTTTATGAAACTGTCCATGAATGAATGCAAACCAGGCCTGATGCAAATTTATACTATTATATTTCAACTGATAACTGAAATCGGAGTGTGATGGTGGTTGACAAGTCGGCTAATTTGCTTTGACCAAGTAATGAGCGCTTGTCTTGTCTCCCTCAGCCACCACAACAGCTGCAACAACTCTGAAAAAAATTAACTTGTTAAGGCAACAACTATAATAATGTCAATACTTTTTTAACAAAGCAATTTTTGATAGGGTTGTACCCCACCCCACCCAAATTATTTAGAAAACAAAGGAACTGGATAAAACAAACAAAAGTATGTGATTTACCGAGCACGAGCCTGACTTGGAGATGACCAATTCTCGACATGATTCTGGTGCGTATACCTTTTGACACAAAATCTGTGATGGCAGAAGAAACAACCCAAGATGACCAAAAAAGAACAGAAAAATGCTCACAATAATTATAATGTGAAACCGACCCACCCAAACCAAAGCAAAGCCAGCAGGTTTGAGATTTGAACAGTTTAGTTTTGATTGTTTGGCAGTTCAATGGTCCGGTTGATGATTTGGAACTTCGAGGCCCCCTGCTGTGTAAACTGAACACGCCATTTAATCTTTTTTTCTTTATTCTTTTCATTTTTGGAATATGCAGCTGTGTATATGTATAATATTCATGAACCAATTTTGTCATGTTAACTTTAAAAAAGAAGTAAAAGACTGAATCAAATTGCCAATTGAACCGTAACACCGCTGAAACCAGTCAGTCTAGCATGCGCACCCAGCCTGGACGGTTCAGTTTCTTGTTTTCCAAAATCATAGTTAGCAGTTGGCCCAATATATTCATCAAAACTAGACCATGAACACCCCTAGTTGACCATATTACAAATAAGTGAAGGTTACACATGAACTATTGCAATTTGAGCTTACAGTTACCAGAATCGGAATCTGGCTTTAAAGATAGTCCGTGCAATGCATAATTTGCATAAACTACCAGTCGCTCGCGTTGGGAAGAACCTAACTTGCTAGTTAAAGACCTGACGAGTGCACTGTAGTACAAAAAATGGAAACGGAAGGTGGTTAAGAGAAACGAAATTATAAATGGTATTTTGTAGAAGTGGTTATTACTCTGTACGCAATACAGTAAGAAATTCCGAGGGTGAAGATTCCATAAATTCTGATACATCCCCCATACTAAGTGACTTCACTTCCTGTTTCAGATTTGTTTTCTCTTCAACAGACATTCCCTCCCCAAAAGCGGATCTACTGTTGCTCAAGAAAAACAAATAGTGATATCAGTGCGGCGCTCGTGTGTCGGTATGTGTATTATGAAATTAATAATATACCATTACTACCTGTTGATTGTTCTTCCTGTGAATATAAGGGAAAGATATTTAACGTATTTCCCTATGCCAAAGTGTTGGGCTACTTGTTGGATCTTATGTGAATCTAAAAGAACCAATGCTTTCCAAAGTTGGCAGTAGTTGACTCTAAATTCTTCATCTAAAGTTTTGTAGATCCCATGATCCAGAAGAACTGATGCATATGCATAATGGATAAAATTTGAGACAGTTAGTATCTGGAAAATTTATACGCATATACACACACAGGAGCACATATACCTAAACGAAACCCTTGTTTTTCATCCAAGGAAACCAATATGTTACCGGGATGTGGATCTCCATGCACAAAACCATGGACAAATATCATTTCAGCAAAAGCTTCCACCAACACTTTTGCAACCTTCAATACAAACACACGAGAATCAATATCCACAACAATATTGTGCTACTTATCCCACAGAAATTTTGTTGATTTGTTTACTTTAATGTTATTGTGTTCCAATTCTTTGAAACCGAGATGGTTTAGAAAACTGAACCAAATACCTACGTTAGTTGTACGTATCTATTTTGAAGAAAAAAAAACTATATTTGAATTTCCTTACACATACCCCACAAATCAATTTATTCATCAAACAGCATTAGTATTTCAAACTATCAAAAACACCAACCTTTCCTGGATTGATGCCCATTTCCCGGATATAATCCAAATCATCTATCTGAAAGCCAGCAAATTTCGTGTTAAACCACATGATATGACTTACACGTTAACTAACGCTGCTGAAGAAAAAGTTTGCACATACAAAATATGATCCAATTAAATAAAGTAGAAATAATGAAAGCGGTCCAAGTGAAATAGAACTTTAGTACACTTGTTTTTTTCCTTTCTATATGACTAGAATATAACAACTCATAAATGATTAGAATACTTACATCCAAAGACTGTTCAATATGTAGTGATGGATTCTCATAAATTGTTGACTTGTTACTTTGTTCAGTCAATTCCAAGTTTAATCACTCTATACGAAATTGGAACCCTAACACTAATACATTTCTAGATAGTTACTTCAACTGCATTAATTATTTTCTCAAAGATTTATAATGAGATGGTACCCAGATTTATTAATTTCCTCAAAGGGTTAGTGCACTTGTAATAGTTCAGATTTCTATCTAAAAAATATATACAAAGAAAACAGGTAAAACGTTATACTTGACATAACTGGTAGTGTAAAGAGAAATACAGAGAGAAATGAGATGCTAACCCTTCGTCCCCTGCAATATTCCATCGTCAACACCTGGCTAGTGGTAAGTTCCTATATGTATAAATACACCTTAGAAGGTGAGTCCGTAAAAACAAAAACTTGTAGCTTCATAAAATGACGAAAGCATACCTGAAAAACCTTAGGGACTCTGATTCTGTTATTGTGTTTGAAGTTTACAGCAGTTGTTACTGAATTTCTAGCCTCTTGTAGGAAATCTGTGCCGCAGGAGCTCTAACTTATTATATGCAAAAAAAAGGAACAGCAACAGAAAGTATTCATGTTAGTTTAGCTCACCAAGTTCCAAAGCAATGACCTTCGAAAATTCTGATACCATCCACTGAAACCTGTATTCAGGAAAAAACTGTAGAAACAAGAGAAGGAATCTTTAACGCAGATGATAAGAGATTGCTTGTGTTTGGGTAAACTTGTAACAACAATTCTAAGCCATATATTTCATATGCAGGGGTGGAGCTCGCACGCATTTGGAAGGAATTTAGATGCATTTGAATTCAAATTCCATCGTTGCGTTTGAAATGAGCTGTGCAGTTAATATCGGTGATATATCGGTCCCCTAGTAAAATATCGATCGAATATCAGTACCGATATTATCGGAGATATCAACCGATATTTGACCAATATAACTGACATATCACTAAATTGCTATATATATAAATTCTGCATGATATTAAAATTACCAATATCTCACCGAGATAACCTATATCTCAAACATCGTCCTTGACCGATATCCAATAGTTTACCACATTAACTACATAGGAAATGAGTGGCTCATATCATTATTTATATTTACCCCCCCCCCCCCCCCCCTTCCCTTATGAATGTGTATATATGTGTCCCAAGGTAAGTTTACAAGCAAACGAAATTACTTGAGTATGCACTAGATTCTATCCTGCAGAGAGTTTCATAACTGAAAGAATAAATGTGAAAACAGAACAACGGCATGATGAACATAACACATACCCATGTGACACATTTGGCAAGTAAAGACATTGTTGCAATGTCCAGTTTCATCCTATCCTTTAACCCTGGATATTGGATCTGCGTTCGCACATAAAAGTATTTAAAAAAAACCTCAATTCTGAACACCTTTATACTAACAGAACAAGCCATGCAATGGAAAGAATGAACCAAAGTGCAAAAAGTATTGAACTAATAATAACTTTAACAGTTAGCTAATCATATAAACACGATTTCCTGTTAACTTAAAGGGAATGCTAAATGACAACTTTTGACACAAATTCTATATTCTACCCCTCTTTTTAGTTATCAAAAAATGCTAACGTATACGAGCATAATTTTCCTACATTTTACTTGTAATTTAATAAAATTATTTTTTTAAAAAGATAACAAGATAAATAACATATGGCTACAAATATGCACTTGAACCCTAGAGTGTTAAAAATTTTTCTTAGGAGTCAATATGGGATGCTGGGTTGGGTTGATCTGGCAATACTCTTTACCATCTTTTAGAAATTTATACATAGTGTATAAGAGAATAAAGAACAAGAGCTATGGTCATGTAAATAATAATCGCGTTATATTTATATAAAACAATTTAGGAGGTTGTAAGCATTTGTATACACTTTTAGGAAACTTTCAAGTTTCAACCCATTTCACATGCTTCTTCTTTAACTAAAATATGTAATTTCACCCACCTAATCTGATGGAGATAAGATATAACAGAAGTCAACCCACTATAAGTAAATGGTATAAAAGTACATATCTACTCTACCATGTTAGATTTACATGCTTTTGACACGAGCTACTCCTATGTGTTTTATATTGGATGCATTTAAGCAAAAAAAGAGCACACATTACTCGTAGTTTATGATCAGACTTATATTTCCGTACTCTTAATCTGGACACACTGTTTTAGCCGGAAAAAGAACACACATCAAGAGCCCACAAGTAGTTATAAAAAGAAAGCAGAACAGAAAATAATAAAAAGTTAAAAAAATAAAAATAAAAATAAAAAAAATAATAAAATAAAATCTCTGATCAACCTTAAGCACTACTTCTTGATGGTCTTTGAGTAATGCACGGTGCACTTGAGCTATGGATGCAGCAGCAATAGGTTGTTCATCGATAGACAAAAAACTGATACACCACCGTACATATGGAATCAGCTATTGAGTGCTACTAAACCATAAAAGTAAAAGCTTCACACAAAATATATAAAAGATACTCTGTAACCGTTCTATTAGGAAGCACTTACATCTCATTTAAATCGAATCCAAGATTGCTGACTAAGACTTCTTTTACAGCTTCAAAAGAACATGGAACTGCCTAAAGCATCAACAAGCAAAGATTAAGCGAAAACCGAAACCAACAAGTCAACAATTAGATATTGCACGACTTGCAGGGCCAGGGAGGATGGGTTTGCAACGTCGCGTAACAAGTTAGCCCCCCCCCCCCCCCCCCTCTAAGCTACACCCCTGCTGTGAGGGACCCATTCATATCAATAATCATAAGATACAAACAAAAAGGGCAAACCCAGTGCATGAAGCTCCCGCATGCACGGTGTCCAGGGGTGTCGGGCCAATCTGGCCTCTGCATTTCTGCAAGAGGCTGTTTCAACGACTCGAACCGTGACCTTCAAGTCACATGCAACCTAACCGTTGCCCCCCCCCCCCCCCCCCAACCATTAAATACAACCAGACTTATGAACCCGTAATGCATACTTGATCCTGTAATGAAGCAAGAGTAGAAGAATACTCTTTGGGGACTTGACGTACAGAGGCTACAAACTGACCAGCCTTAATATAAAACCCTTGGTTCACCTCACATAGTTTCAATATCCTCTTAGCTGATCTCAAATGAACCTAAGTGACAAATCAAACACATGCTTTTGGTCACTATCAACTACTTTAACTATACTCTAAAAATCAAGCAACAAAACCTCAGATAACACTTGTGCATATTCATCTGTATCCTTCAACAATCCTTGCAACGAATACTTGTAATCAACA
Organism: Scalesia atractyloides; assembly: GCA_947069175.1. NCBI lineage: Eukaryota > Viridiplantae > Streptophyta > Magnoliopsida > Asterales > Asteraceae > Scalesia > Scalesia atractyloides. The sequence goes on along the minus strand of CAMTDV010000023.1, from coordinate 37,866,506 downwards.
ACATTCGCTGTAATCTACAAACACAATAATCCTAGTTACAATTATTTCACACATAAGGTCTAAAATATATATTCAAATAAATACGAATATGTATATGAAGGAAACAAACGTTATAGAGAGATCGAGAGGACCGAACGACGCCGTTGAATGACGTAGTGATGACGTCGAGAAGAGAGTGTCGGTTGCGGTTAGGGTTTAGAGTATTGTAGTAAGTAAGAGCGGAGGCGCCGGTGCCGGAGATGATGAAAAGGTAGAATGATGTTTTCTTCTTCAAGAATTTGGAGACGACAGTGCTCCTCATAGCCGGAATGGAATTCCGGTGATTGTGGTCGGAAGTTCAGAGAGTCTAACGGGAATCAACTGTGTGCGGAAATCTAGATAGATGTGGCGTGTTTAGACCGTTTGGTTATTGTAATATTTTAATGTTGGTCTTATAAATAACCATGTTGACCCTTGTAGAGTTGTAGTTATGGCTTGATTTCTATTTTGGAGGTACACTTATAAAAATCATACTTTTATCTTCCGATTAAAAAACAACCTTGTAGAGTTGTAGTTATGGCTTGATTTCCATTTTGGAGGTAAAGTTATAAAAATGATTACTTTATCTTCGGATTAAGATACAAAGAGTGGAGTGTTATTTGTGTTTGTGGTATGTGGACGGTATCAACCTAAGTTCTTAGTTATGAAAATGGGTACCTACGTCCTGGAATTTCTATTTCGTTTCAATTTACACCCTTCTATCAAATCCCTGTTAATTTGGCTATGAAAATGAGCGAAAAGTCTATTTTGGCTATGAAAATGAGTGAAAAGTCTATTTTACTCTTATCTATTATTACCACCACCACCACTACACCCCAATCTATTATTGTTGTCATCTCCATCCTAACCTGCAACACCTGTCTCCACCACTGATTAGCCACCCACCAGCGCGAACAACAACCACATGCCACTCACAATGTATCACTTTCAAAAAGCAATGAGATTGAATCACTCTGCTGCCAACGCGAAGCTAAACACCCCTTTAATAATCTTGTGTTGGTTTGTTGTTCGGTATTGTTTCGTTAGGGGTTGTTTATTGCATTTTCAAGTTGCATTTTGGTTATTTGGGGATCAAATAGTTAATTTAGCAGTAGCTGCTTGCAAATTGACTGATATTTAAATGTCAAGTCCTTGAATAATCAGAATTAGTCAAACACTCATTTGATTATCTAATTTTGATTACTTCATACCATGGAATCATTTACAAAACGCGATGCAAAATTATCCCTTTAATAATCTTGTAATAGTTTGTTGTTCTGTAGCATAATTTTGTTTTGCTAGGGTCTGTTTACTACATTTTGATTATTTCAGGTTTAAACAACTGGATGCAAATTGATTATGAGGTTGTTGGTGGTGGTGATGACTACGGTGGGGAGGTGGTGGTAGGTGGATGGGTTCGATGTGTTAGGCTCAATATGCTAGGGTTGCGAAATTACCATAATACACTTTGAACTAACAACCACTTGATAGGGGATGCAAAGTGTAGCGAAAAACAAACAATAAGAACTCAAATATCCATTTTTTTAAAATAGGGACTAAGGTTGATGCAGCCCACTGCCCACACACCATACAGACGCAAATTGCACTTAACTCAAAAACAAACAAATAAATAGATCAAATGATCATTACATAATCAATCTTACTTCACCCTATTTGCTCACACTTTCTTCGATCATCGTTCTTTAGTCATCCTCACTAAACTCAGTCTTGAAGAATTCAGAACACCAACTCGTCATGAAAATGGTCACGGTTGAGTTGTGTTAGATAATATAAATAGATATCGATACTAAATTACTAGATAAGGAAGCCAAGTTGCTAGACTGTTGCATCTTCTTTTCCTATAAATAACATGTATATGTCGTAGTTTATTCTTAGCAATACAAGTATTTCTCCTTTGTTTGAATCAATAGTTTTCACTCCATTTGAGTGTTCATTATTACATGGTAGGGTTTCTCTTGTTTGTGAATTTATGATAAAGCCATTCAGAAAATCTATGCTAGAATTGTACCTTATATTTTAGAAAATTATATCCACTTAATCCCATGTTAGGAATCGTATGCGGTTGGACCGCTGTTGTTTTTTCAATCTCCATCGCCTTCACCATCCGACCATCCTTTGTAATCAATTTTTGGATTTGAGAACTTTCTTTTTTACATATGGTTGTACCCCCAGACCCTGGTCTCTTAGAACCCTGCTGGTTACTTTGAATCACTACTTGTTCCATATGATTTGACTTTTGATAAAGTCAAACTTCTGTTTTGACCTTTTAACTAATGGTTTAACCATTTTGGACTTGTTGATTTGAATTCCCTGACCAACACTCATCAAGCCATGTGTACAACCGACACTTTCTAGATCACAAAGTCAAAATCAAGGAAGGATGCGTTCAAGTTAAGAAAGAATGTTGACTCGTGGTTGAAGAAATATATTTGGTCTTAGAAAAATATATTTGTTAGTTTTAGTGAAAAATAAATTTTATGTTTTAAGTAAAACTTTGGGGACTTAATTGTAATTAGCTTAATGTTGATTAGGCTATAAATGAATAGAGTTTAGGGTTTTGTAATCAGCAGACACATTATGGAGATTTGGGATTGTCATTGTACACATTTGAAAATTAATCTAAAGGTTTCATCGATTTATTTTGTATGTTCATCTTGTTCTTGGTGCATTCTTCTAGGTGTTCTTCATTTTTCACATACGTTACAATCTAGTCATCAAATTGATTGATGTTTTAGATCTGAATATTAGTTAAAAACAACACTAGCATCGTAGATCCAGGCCTTTGGGGACTATCATGGTGGAGTTAGAGATAAGATTCACGAAACATAAAATGATCGATAAACAAAGTCAAGATCAAATAAACAGAGATAAGAAACATTTGAGAAATGTGCTAAATAATTATCATTGTTGTAAAAGCTGTTGGCGAGACTAATTTAGCATTTCGTGAAAAAAATGAAAAACTCTATGAAGAAAACAATGGTATCTTTATAAGTATACTTTAGATGATTGTGAAATTTGATTCCTTGATGCAAGAACCCTATAACATGAAAAACTCTATGAAGAAAACAATGGTAACTTTATAAGTATACTTTACATGATTGCGAAATTTTATTCCTTAATGCAAGTACTATGTAATGTATAACTAATAATGAAATTCACCATTATTACCTTGGGCATAATATGCAAAATAACTAATTAATTTATTAGGAAATGAAACTAAAATTAAACTTTTTTAAAAAGAGTAAAAGAAGCTAAATATTGTTTCGATTATAGTTGATTGTACTCCCGGCACAAGTCATAAAGAACATTTTCTATTATTTTACGTTGTTTAGATATGTTGTCAACTCCAATACGAAGTTAAAAAATATTTTCTACAAAATTAATAGTAGATGATAAAGTGGTAAAGGACTTTATTATGCTATTATTGAAGAACTTCATAAATTAGGAATTGATGTAAATGACATTAGAGGGTAAGGTTATGAAAATGGAACAAATATGAAAGGTAAACATATTGGTGTGCAAAAAAGACTATTAGAGATTAACCCTAAAGCATTTTACACACCATGTGATTGTGATAGTTTAAATTTCGTTTTTTTTTTTTGTTATATGGCTAACTCTTGTACCAAATCTCAGAAATTTTTTTTTTTTTTTGATGTAATAGAACATGATTATTCTATGTTTTCATTGAAAGATGAAAACTTTTAGAAGATAATATACCAAATTTAACTTTTAAATCATTATTACAGATACATTGAAAAAGTCAAATAAGAGTTAAAGCATAGTTTCAAGCCTATGGTTAAGAGAAGCATTATTGGAGTTATATGATGATGGTGAGTATCCTAAAATTAAAAGTGAGGGTAGTTTTTTAGCTAGACATGAGTTTGAAAATTTTGAAATTTTACTAGGGATGGTTATTTAGTATGATCTTTTGTGGGCTACTAATACAATTATAATAAAAAAAAAAAACAAGGCATGAATATTCATGATGCTATATATCAACTACATAGACTTATTGGTTATTTTAAAAAGTATAGAGATCAAGGATCTGAAAATGCTATGATTACATCTAAAAAACCTTGTTATAGAGATCGGTATTGAATCTATTTTTCATGAGAAACGTATTATTTGTAAAAGTAAAAAAAATTTGATGAAAATGTTGATATTAAAACTTTGAAAACTCCTATTGAACGTTTAAAACTGATTACTTCTTATGCATAGCATATCAAGCTGATTCTTCACTCAAAACTATATTTGATCAATTTAAGAGTATGAAAATATTTCCGGTTTTCTATTTTGTATTAAAAAAAACTTAAAAACCATCAATAGAAAATGTTTAAAAAATAGTGTATTAATCTTAAAAAGTTTTTGAAACATGATGATAATTTAGATATTGATGGTTTAGATAAATAATTTAAGAGATATTATACATATAAAATTTGACACACTTATTGATATACTAAATTATATTAAAGACTTTAATTCTTTTCAAATGCATATATTACCTATAGAGTAATGTTAATTGTTCTTGTAATTGCTGTCTCCGTGGAACGTAGCCTTTTTAGTTTATTAATAATTAAAATTACTTAATATCTACAATTTCACAAGAAATATTAGATGGTTTAGTTATTTCATCGTTTAAAAAAGATTTTCTTTTATTTATTGATTATGAATATTTAATTACATAATTCGCATCAAGTAAAACAAGAAAAATAAATTGTATTTAAACCTATTTATATACATACGAGAAATAACTCTAAAGTTAACTCCATCAACTAATTTTTTTTAGTTTATTATTATCATACCAAGCCTAGAGAAGGGTTTATATAAATAAGATTTTGTTTTTAAAGGACCCAACCGTTTACTTGGTTTTGAGCCTCCGTAAACATTGAGACACCCATAACCCTAGACTCCTAATAGATATAGAATTTAAGCAACAGAACTGTTATGCCTTTTCATTCTTGTGACTTCCCACATTACAGGCTTATTTTTTATAATTGTTTTTTATTTTCTAGCACAACTAAAAATCTTCATGTATTGTATAATGCTTGTGTTACATATATTCCTATTAAACCACAAGATGGTTTTAAAATTGGAGTTTTGAATTGTTTCTTAATATATAACCCAAATCGATTAGAAATGAAACACGAAGCCTACAAAATTCACCATACGAGAAACGACAGCGTAGAGAAGAGAAAGGAGTACCGAAGGCTAAGATTTTTTTTTGCATTTCTTGCATCTCAAATATTTACGTGTACACTTTTTTATTGTTATTATTATTATATCAAAATTCCACATAAATAATATTATGAAATTTGTATAAAGTTAATTTTTTACTATTTATGAAACAAAATATGTGATGTGACACACGTCACATCGAGACAAGTATTAATGCGTTATATTTTATAGTCTTAAGTCTTAACCCTTTGAGAAAAATACTGATTCGGTTATACTTTTGTAGTGAATTGTAGTATATTAAATGAAGTACATAAATGATTAATGCAAACATCTTGAAACGAACACCATACAAATAAAAACTGTTCTAAAAATATAAAATCTGAAACCAAATCCCGATATATCTACCAGAAGTATAAAAAAAAAAAGAATCAAACAAAGTGATATATTATATTTAATTTTAGACTCGAAAAAAGTTTTTTTTTGATTTGATATTAGTTGAGTCATTTCAATTTCGATTTATACTAAATTTTTTTTATTTATTAGTGTAGTACTAATTTTTTGTCTATTATGATTATTATTTTTTGTTAATGTGTTTCTTTATCTCAAGTGTGTTTTATTGCACATATGTACAAGCGAGCCCTTTGCGACTTGAGTCAGTTGAGTACGCCTTTGACAACCAAAACATGTAGTAGTGATACAACAAGCAATGGCCACAAACAAGAGCTTGCATACTAAAAGGAATGGCTCAATCACAACATAGGAAGGGCAGATTGTTGCAAAATAATTGTCTAATAATAATATATGATAGATATAATTTTTTTTGTAATAAGGAATAAAATGAAGTTCCCTCTCCTAGTACAAACTGTAAGGGCATGTTGTGTTTACTCACACTTGATAGAACGGTATATATGTCGAACAAAGAAGAGTGCAGCACGGAAACCAATAGTACCGAGCATGAGAAAGAAAGCATAGCAAATGCATGCCATGTAACCAAAGAAGAATGAGGTCTGCATGAAACCTGTCATGTCGGAACGCCCATAGTAGTAATACAGGCAATATCCGTAGATAAACAGCCCAGTTGAACCACCACATAGGAAAGATCTGTAAAATATTTGCAAATTATATGTCATCCTCATAGCTTTACCAATAACCACAAAATAAAGAGTTAATACCATTAAGAAAAACATACTTTCTTATTTTTCACAATATTAAAGTCCTTCAACTTAAAAAGATAGTAAAAGTCAGTAAGTATTTAAGTCCCTAAACTGATCTAAAATGTATGTACTTTTGACCAATTTAAGAGTTAAGTCATTATTTACAAAAGCATCTTAGAAAAGTTTAGTGACTTTCATGTGTGGTGGGGGACCTTAATTTACCAATATTAGGTTGGACTTTTCCGTAAAAAATAAGAAAATATAATGACCCATTAATAAATGAATAAATACTCTACCTCCACCACCATTCATGATCTTCAGCAGCTAGTTGGAAGTATGTCAAAGCTATGGTAATAAAGGCAGTGACAATGACCAGAATGATGAAGACAATGAACAAGATGCTGTATATGGTATAGATTCTGTGACCCCAAACACTGGCAAATATGTAGTAAAGCTCAATGTAGATAGCACTGAACGGAAGAAAACCCGCCATTGCCATCTGAGGAAGGGTCCCACGGTACCAAGGCAACGGTGGAATCTCTCGTGGATATTTGGTGGTCCGACATGGGGCTTGGAACTCGGCTTTGCTATTCTTTCCCGCAATCCCACCTAAAACAAGCAATGGTGATGTCACCAATCCCCATATAAGACCTATTATCACGATTGTTCCAAACGGCAATGCTGCAGTCGCACTGTAACCAATTGCAACCGTGTTCAAAAAGCAAAACGTTATGAAAAGGGGTCCGCAAAACAGGCCTCCAGTCAATATCAAATTCCTCACCTACAAACCACACCAAGTTCGGTATAAGAACAAGAAAAACTTATATTATATAATACTAAAAATATGTTATTTTGTCAACATCAAACACATTTAGCCCCTCAACTATATAATGACATGTTTAGCCCCTTAACTAAAACATCAAACAACTTTAACCCCTCAACTTTAATAATAAACAACTTCAGTCCCTCAAGTTTAATAAAAAAACTTAAACCCCTCAACTTAATCAATAAATAACTTTAGCCCCTCAACTAAAACATCAAACAACTTTAACTCTTGTGATTTGCTTATTATATCTACGTTTCGAACCCGCTACGGAGCGTGGATGGTAGCCCACTAATTAAATTTAAAATGAGATTGAGAGCGTGATGCCCACCCAATTGGTTCCTTCAAGTTGGCAATAGAAAGAGGATGCAGTATAGCCAGCAATTCCGGATGTTAGTGCGTATATTACTACCAATGCAGTGAACAAAGCTCCTCGGTTATATGGATAAAAGACACCAACTAATGCAAGCATGAAGATAAAAATTGTACTGCGTAGTCAAACATAAACAGGTTAACAAAAAACAGCAAGAAAATTATGACTTTAAAATAGTGATTAAAGAATCGGGCCCGGCTTACAGGGCAAATAATTGGGTCCCGGAACCAAGGGCAGCAGCAAATAAAGATTTATATTGTGGGTATCTGAAGACATCACCGTGTATGTATTTCCATCCAGTTTCTTCTTGATCCTCAGCGGTTTCCTCATCATGAGCATATCTATGATTTAATGTATAACAAATAATTGTCAAACAAACATACACACTCACACGCATACACATATATAAGAGAGAGAGAAAGTTACTTGACAAAATCGTTTTTGAGAACACGCATGAGAATCGTGGCAAGGAAACCAGTTAAAAGAAGCACAGTGACGCAAGAATTGATAATTGAGAACCAATGTATTTCCAAGTGATGTGGAAGTGAAGAATTTTGTGAGTACTTGTCCATCCTCTTTTTAAACGGTATGTTGGTTTCCTTCCATCTAACTGTGTAAATAAAGTCAACGTTGACTTCCTTGTCTTGTGTGATATCGACAAGAGCAGTAGGATCCGTTTGGACATTAACCTCAATAACATGATTCTTGTTGTAAAGTACCTCAAACTGCAGATGCTTAAAAAGGTAGTATTTTTGTTCTTTCGTATCGTATTTCCCTATGAAACCCCATAGAGGCAGGTCATCAAAGTACATTTGAAAGTAGTAGTCCTTTGAAATGGCTTTCCGGAACTTTCCAACATCTTGCTTTGAAAGTTTCTTGGAGCAAATCGATTCTGAATCTTTATCAACCAAGAAATCAAGCTTGTATGGAGCACTAACCAAACGGTCTCCGTTCAACACTTCTCCAAGCGCTTCCTTTTTCTCTTTCAAATCATCTGTTTACATCATTGCACATTTGCACGGGTTGGGTAATGAGTCAAAACAGAATAACTTTTATCCATTAATTTTTTTTACATAGACAAAATTAGTGTGACGAATTTAATTACAAATGTTATATATATATATATATATATATATTATTTCAGCAATATTCTGTTTGTTTGAATTATTATGCTTTAAGGAGGGTGAAGGAGTATGAACATATCAAACCTGGCAAGCAGAATGGCAGATCGAAATAGCGGTATGTTTCGCTGGAATAGAAAATATAGGCATCGATTAGCAATAAGTCCATCATTTGAAATCAACATACAACTATATCCAGCTCCAAGCAGACTACTTATGAGAATTAAAGGAAGTAGAAATGACATAATAACGAAACCAATTTTCACTTTGCAACGAACAAAATAGTTAACTGTTTGTCCTGTAGAGCTACATTTTTTCTGATGCTACTTATGTAAAAAAAATCCGGTTTAAGTGCAAGCAAAAAGTAAAATAGGAACGCCTAACAAGTTCATTTCTCCTAATTGAAATTTATTTTGTGTTTTAAGCCCTATGAAACGCTAGTTTTCCATCAAACAACATCTTGACTCCAATGAACACCAAAAGAAATATCGTATGGAAATATATAGGCCAAGGGTCTCATCAAAAATGTAGCATGACCAAACATGAGACCTAAATAGGATTTATTTCATCATATTGGTTTGACATTATATTATATTACATTCACAGACAAATCTAAGATGGTCAACGATAGCACAGCCTTTTTCCCCTGTCCTTGCAAAATTTCCACCATGTAAAACTTCAAAACCTACATATGATATATACGAGCTAAGGAAAGTTCACAAGATCTCTCCACACATCTCTATTACTAGCTGTTTGGATGTGCTATTTCAAAGTACTTAATGAAATTAAAAATCATAACCAATTTATATCTTTGTAAATTGCATTTTTTTATCCAAATTAACCAGAAAAAAGGAGTTACCAAATCAGTTTACTCCAACATTCAGATCATTTAGTATTTTTGTTACAACTTCCAACCATAATTAAATCGGATAAACAGATATCAATATAGCAAAACTAGATTCCTCATGTTCTAAGCACATTTTGTCTTATTCCTTTTGACAGCATATTACAAAATCCAAATTCAAAAGACATAATTCCAGATCATCAAAATACAATTCAATTACGTCATTTAGATCAACAATCACATCACAACATAAAATAAAATGCAGAGTATTGATGAAAACACATAATTGAGCCATTCAGATCGTAAACAAATACCTAGGGTTTTGGAAGGGGCCAACCTTGTTGGCATAAAGAGGAACAGCATCTCCGCTTTTGTATTTGTGATTTGAAACGTCGGATGTGACAGTCGTCATCACACTGCAAATCACGAACAACGCTACCACCAGCCATTGATGAATCTCCATCATACGAACAACACAGATTTACGGTGTGTTAGAGGGAGATCGGAGAGATGAAGATGGATGTATGTAGATCCAGATCCAGATCTCACATACAGAGGATAATGTGGTTCGATAAACAAAGGTTTAGGGTTTCTTAAAAATGGTGTTGACGTGCAATGTGAACTAGATAGATAGATAGTAGTAGTAGACTACCTAACCATTAACAACACTCTTTGATTTCCTTCCTATTCATTCCACCACATCTGAAAACCTTCCTCACCAATATTAAAATTCAACAAACAAACAAGGTAAAAAAGGATTTCATTTTCTTTTCTAATCATTGGATTTTGTAATATTATGTATGTATGTATGTATCACAACAGCTTGCTTCTTTTCACACCGTTTGTTTTATACACTTATAATTTTATTTTTCTTTTTCTTTTTTAACATGACTTTCTTGTGTTTGTCATCGCACTTTCCAAATTTTAAAACCCCGTTGCCTTCCTCTGGTCAGATTATATTATCTTAACCAGGTTCATGCTCGTTTCACAATTTGGTTTGAGTGTTCCCCCATAAAACCATAACGCCGGTTGCAACTTGACAGTTGTTGTGCCACCACAAGAGCAAAACTCTTTGGCGTAACACACGGTGAGACGAAAACTCGGTGGGCTCGGGATTCGAACTAACAACCTCACACAAGCCTAGCTCAAATCCTTCATTGCCTTAATCCACCAAAAGTGACACAAATGAGGATCGAACTTGAGTCTACACTTGATAAACCAAACCTCCTACCACTAAGTGGTGGATAATGTCAGACACCACTAACAATTATACGACTTGTATAGCCTATACGATACATATAGGTGTAATGGTGTCAAATATCAATTAACAAAAAGTCTTTCTATTAGTGGTTACTCACCACTCATCATTTGTTACCACTAATGATTGACTAATATTAGTAGTATCTAACTTAGTTACCGCTTATAATTTGTTATTTAAGTAGTCATTTGGTTACAACTCATAGTTGATGGTTGGCGCTAGCTAGTAACAATTATTGTTGATTGTGTGGTTACTACGGAACGATTTTGGACATCATCATTACTCATGCTTGGCACTAATAACCCAGTATCATCATACTCGGTAAAATTCTATTAATATAAAAGTTAGGATAGAGTCTGAGAAGGGTAAGATACAGACAACCTTACCTCTACCCCGTTGGAATAGAGAGACTGTTTTCAATGAGACCCTCGGCTCGATAGTAGTTTTGCATTAAGATTTGAACCTAAAGCACATAACACTCATCGGGACAAAGACCGGTCGATGAATGTACCCCCGAGTCTTTCAGCTATCAACGCCACCACATATTGCATAATTAATCCTTAGCCGCTTTTATTGTTATTTTCATGAAATTAGTAAAATAACGTTAAATAATTATAAAAAACTCAAATTTGAATGAAATGATAATCTGATTTTATTATCATTCAGATATGAAAAAGGTGTAAATAATTAATTATAATAAATCAAATTTGAGAAGGAAATATTATATTTTTAACAAGCTGAATGAAATAATAAAATTGTCTATGAAATAATGCAAGGTAAAAAAAAAGAAAATTAGTAAAATGATAATCACATACTGCAACTTACAAAACAAAGAAAAAAGGAAAGGTAGACACTAATACAATTCTATTACTTAAACCAAAATTCACAATGATCAATAAAACATTACCACTGTTCACAACTGAAATTGTTATTTATACAATAAAAATGATTAAGCTAACCCTTAAACTTTGACCATCCATATGCTATAGATATGTCATAAGTCATCTACAAAAAAAAAGTTGAATGTATTATTTTCTAAATAGAAGATACATTTAATACAAATTAATATGTAATTAAGGATATATTTAATAACAAATTAATATGTTACCAAAGATATATAAATGTACCATCAATGAGCAAGAAATTAGCCATCATGGAAGAAAAAAAGGGTTTGCTACGTGTATCTTGTTGTTTAATAAAATTTAATGAGAAGTAAATGCAATCGTATCTAAAACTAAATTAATTATAAAAAAACTAAACACAAAAGAAAAAAAAAACAAAATATAATATAATTTTGTTTTTATAAAATTAAGGCTATCACACCAGTATGACAAGATATTCGAAAATGCTTTACACCAATCAAAACCATTGACACATAGTATGACAAGCGAGAGAGATAACCAAATAAAAAAGTGTAATATGTCTTAAAAATTATTAAACGTGTTTTACACCAATCGAAACCATAGAAACAAATATCAATAACCATTCCGATGTCGGTATCGATTTTGTTCGGTCAGAATCAACGTTGTACCGTGATTGTTGGGATGGTATTAGTACGGTTTGTCACCACTACCAACACTCACAATGACTTACAATATTAAAAAAGTCACTATTGTAAACATAACTCCGTTTCAACAAAATTTATGTCTCAAACCATAGAAAATGAATAATTTCACTTTTACCGAAGTTGTCGGACAATATTGTTTCGGTTCATCAAGATAAAGAATAAAAATCAGTTATAACTGACTTATTCGACTTTCAACCAAACTTGTATGGAAGCGTAGATAAAAATAAGTATGTTAAGGAAGCTTTGATAACATATACGATTGTGCAACGATTACTTGTGTATTACTACTCACTACGTGGTTCTAAAAAAACCATATTGAAAAAAAGGTATGAATAGGCATGTGAGAGTGTCATACTCCAAATTTTTTAAAAGTGTCATATCTTAGATGTTACAAGGGAAAAACAAAACATGTTGAAACTTAATTACAATACTAATAAATATTATAAGAATTAAAATAAAAACAACGAATCGCACCGACCTACGAAATTAGTCTAAACAAATATTGGCACCATTACCGAAGTTGTTCGGACAATCGGTCGGTTCATCAAAATTGAAAAGTTAGTTACATTTGAACGTTAAATTTTGAAAAAAAAAATTGGTATCAAATTTATTACAATTGTTATCATCTGTATGATGGAATTTAGAATTGTATGTTATATGTATAATGATAACTATCTATGCGTTGTGGTTCTAGGTAAATCCTCAACTTAGTCGAATGACGAGCTTGAAGCGAATACATCATCCGCCCTCACGCGATTCCAAACTAAAATGGTGTTGACGGGTCAAAAACGTTTTGGTTTGTACATGTTAGTTAAAGTTTGGTTCTTATTTTAAAAATACTTTTCGGACTTGTGTTTTGGAATTGTCAGTAATGGTAGTTGGTTTAGTATGTTTTGTATCTAAAATCGAATTAGCCAATGTTTTTATATTTTGAACAAGTTGCAAGTAATATATAAAAGTTTCAAATTTCCATATAAAATCCTTCTTTTAAGTGAGAGTTTTATCACGTGAACCTAAGGTGTTTCATATATTTTATGAGTGGATATCAAGATACGAGTGGAAAAAAGAGAAAAAAATAATAAAAGAAGAATAAATAAGTATTATTTAATTCAAAATTGATATATGAGAAATAAGACGTATGATGTTTTTTTAAAAGTGAAAAACAAAATTAGAAAAATGTGAATTTAAATTAAATTATATTGTTAAAAATAGGAGTTTGAATGTGAATGTTCTAACCCAAATAGTCTTTAAGGTGATAGAGGCGTTCGGGGTAGTAGATAACACCAGTTATGGGGCATCCAAAAAGGGTAGTGATTTGATGGTAGTTAATACCACTGGAAACATTCAAAATATGACCGTTAGAATGGTCAATGTGACTGTTTGGGAAATGGAGATGATAAATAAAAAATAATAATCCAATTATATATAATATATATAATATATATATATATATATATATAATTCACTCTTTTTCACGCATATACTCTATCATCATTTCTCATACATATAAATCTATCTTCTCAATTTTTATACTCCATCTTTTTATACTACAAGATGAATTTCTCAAATGATGAACCAGGGTTGTTCATTCCACCCGACATTACAATGATATTTTTTTTAAATGATAGTACCCTATAATTTATCAAGTATCTTATCGACCAAGCAGAAGATGAAGACATGACAACATCCAAAAAAGATATGTGCAACGTGATCGCAAAAAAGGTACCAAGTTCTAGTGGAAGATTACTTTGTCGACAACCCAAAGTACAATGAATGTATGTTTCTTCAAAGGTATTATATATTGAAATGTGTGTTTTTAACAAAAATCGGTGATGTACAAGTAAATATGAAGGGTTCAAAGAGGGCCTAAAAAAAGGATGAAAAAGAGTATTAGGACGATATAAAAATTACATTGACTATTAAACATCTTGCAACTGATAATCATCCTAGCACATATGATGAGTATTTAAATAAAATTTAAGTAAATTATTTAGTGTTTATTTGTATAAGAGTTGTCCTACCCCAATCCGAGCGAATTGATTCGGGGCATAATGATTGTCCATAATTCATGATACTATTATAAATTTAATATTTACAGCATACCCATTTAAAAATGTCACACATAACATAGAAATCTCAAATTGTTCATACAAATACCAAAATCAATAAGTAATAAAACATAAACCAGTTTATTAACTAAGGCACATGTTGTCATCTTGTACTCATCTCATCCATGTGAACCTTTATCATGTGTAAAAAGGTTTTTAGCTCAACATAATGTTGGTGAATAGATCTAAGTTTAAATAAAATGTTATTGTGTTACTTTTTTATAAACTATTTTAACATGCAATCTCATGTGTAATGTTATACCCACATAAATAAACAATAAACACAAACACCAAAACTACAATTGATAATGCAACATAATGATAATAGAAACAAAAAAAACAATGAGATTTAAGTCCCGAAGAGTGAATCTAGATTATGTTGGTGATACCAAGTTCAACCTATAGCCGTGGGGAACCAGGTCAGTTAGTGGATCCACAATAGAAAACCATAGACACAAAGCGAGTAACAAGTAGGCGCACGTATATGAAACAATAGATACAAGTATGTGAAACATGTTACAACACATTGATCTTGCATGTTCATGAATTCGAAATAGTGACAAAAAATGGGAAAAAGAGATAGATCTACTCACGGGTTGTGTTTGTTTGATCCTGATTTAACCACATGAATTTGAGAAAAACCTCTAAATGATAATGTCACCCTAAAATTATGAAATAACCAAAAATACTAAATAACCAACAACAAAAATAAATCTATAAAATAAATCTTATGATTTATGGAGTTTGTATAATCTAAAAATTACTTATAATATTTCTATTTTAAACACTACATTAATATTTGTGACTAACTTATTACAGTGACATATTTATAAAAATAAAATATCCATATCCAAAGTTACATATTGTGATATAAACTAAGTCTAATTATTTCAAATTTTATCTTAACAACAAAAATCTATAATCTTTATATCTAACATGACCAAATTACAACAATGAAATAATAAAAATTTGAATATTCTTTGTTATTATATATTACAAATTTTATTTATAGGTAGACGTATAAAAATTCCTCTTAATGTTTTATGAGTCCAACATAACCTAACATGTCCTACATTCCATCCAAAATCATTTATACTAAAAGTCTAATTTTAATATTTTTAAATTAAATTAGTCATTTTGTTACCTACAATTTACATTGTGTCATGAATTTATGAAAAATACCAAGTCTAATTAATTTTATAGAAAATCATAAAATAATATTCTTGGTATTTTATATTGATAGCTTTTATAATTTATAAAAATTTCCATATTATATATTACGATTAAAAATTCATAATAAATTCACTGTCCAAAAATTCTAAAAAATTTTACAAACTATCCTAACATGATAGTAAGCAATTCACTAGTTTAACCAAGAATTCAATTCAGATTCATAAAGTCTTCTATTACAGATATTGACAATAGAGTTTTGTAGAGCATGGAAAATTAATGAATTAAGGCTTTGGAATTACGTTATCTGGTGCAAGAATGAATGAGACATGATATGAACAAGTTTCCAAGCCCTAGCTTTTGTTCTTGCTTGAATTCATGAGATTAAATGCTTGTTAATGGAACTTGAGGGTGGGGAAAGATAAGGAAAACCTATAGGAAACTAATGTTGTCGATAGTTCACGAATTTTATCAACTCAATTTGTCTTCTTGACATTCATCAATGGAGTTAAATGGGAACTTTAATATAGGTTAATTATTAGTACATTGTGGATCGATGTGAAAAAAAGTTATTAAGGTTCATGAACCGTTTGAAACCAAATGGGGCACCAAACGTTGAGTTGGGAGTGGATCATGTTGCGGTTCGGTTGCTGTGCGAAGAAGGAGAAACCAGGTCCGGTTGGGGTTTGGCTTAAAGGGAGATGCGTTGGGTTACTTCACAAAGAATATTAGTGGTCCAGCGGTTGTGGCGCGTTGTTGAGTTTCATAAGCGGGCGCTGAGGTCACGTGTTCGGGTCCCGGCCGATGCGCCTGGGATATTTTTTTTTATTTCCTTCCTTAAACAACTTTCGAAATATAGAAAATCAGCCTTTAGTTATTTCCTTCATCAAACAACTTTCAAAATATGACAAATCAGCCCCTCTAGTTCTATAACTTAACATTTTAACCTAGTTAGTGGCTTCCTTTGCAAAATACTAACGAAACTAACTGTAGTATTAATAAAACTAACGTTTTTAAAATCCAGTATTAACCAAACACATTCGTAGTAATAAATAAGATATAACAATAATAAAAAATATCTTATTTATTTAATTCCAAAGGATCCGATTTACATAACGGGTCGTGCATTATGATATCCGTTTTTAGCGGATATTACAATAGAAAGTGCAATTTGCCACCCTGTGGTTTGGTCCGAATTGTATATTGACACTCTATCTTCCATTTTTACCAGATGACACCCTGTGGTGGATATTCCGTCACTCGTTGACACTTATTGTTAGTTAGACGTTTGTTTGACCGTTAATATTAGGTGTAGGTTGTCATTTCACACCTAAAGCTTCTTAACTACTCTTGAAAGCTCCCCTCTCGTCACTTCATTTTGGTTTGACACCCTTTACCAATTCATCACTATTTTCCACACGTACACTCGCCGGTTAACACCAACAACAACCACCACCGTTCAAACCTGCCACCACCAATTCATCACCATCTTGTACCACCCCGACCCACTCATTAGATGTGCCAATTTCACCCAAACTTGGGCCACTACATAGTACTAGGCTCAGCCTTTAAGCGATTAACAACTCATATGTACCAATTATTCCTCTCACAAAATTATACCATAAAGTTGGATTTGTAAGATTTCAGACATAACAGACATAACAAGTAGTCAGGCACATGAATAAACATAAGAGACGACAGTTAAAAGGCAAATCCAAGCAGCATCCATAACTCTTCCAATTCAAATTTTGTAATTCCCTACCCTTAACCTACCAAGATAATAAACCACCATCTCTAAGAAAGCTTAAGCCTCATCATTAAAAAAGTAGATAATATGGCATCATGTTAGTTCAGAACGCTGCAACCACAATATAAATATGGCATAGATGCACACTTTTCAAGATGCATAATACTAAAAACCATGCATTTTCATTTGATCTAAACTAAAAGAAGATGAAATACTCCCACCCAACAAGTCGTTTTGGAGTTTTTAAGATACCATGTTCATAAACATGTTTTAAATACAAGATTACGGATTAAGAGCTAGAGCATGATGACGAATGCGATCGTCTATGAAAGACGCTATGAAATAGTAAGAGTGATCATAACCAGGTTGCATGCACAACAGGAGTAGGGCTTTAGCGTTCCTACATGCCTCATCAAACTTGCTTGGCAACAATTGATTTTCATGCAAAAACTTATCATCATCACCCTGCACATGATTGTATGATTTAACAATTATATCGTGTTTTAAAGTGTATCCATAAATTTTAATGAATGTATGAAATGGGTCGATTTTACCTGGTCAATCAAGATTGTAGCTACAACATCATTTAACTTTGATATCAGACAAGTGTCATCGTACTCCTGCATATAATGAGTTAAGAATTATGAGCACTTGTTCCTCAATTACCAAACACAAAAAAATTAAATTACACATATAGCTCCCATGCAGACTTATTGTCACCCAAATAGTTTATGAATGCCTTTTGGCCCGATGAACAGTTAATAGGATTTACAATAGGTGAAAATGATCACAAAATCGTCCGATGGGATTTCTAGGAAACAACATACGATGAACCTGCTTATGGGATATGGCTTAACCGAAAATTAAACCTTTGACTCAATAAGAGACCAGTATAATAAAATTAATCATTTGACTCAATAAAGTCAAGCCTGATTTTACATTTAGATTTTAGGCGTTCTAAAGTGTTATAGTTATAAAACTACGGATTTTACACCTGTGACGCCTGAGCCCTGTATTCACAAATTAACTTGACCTAGGGTTCCTATTGCACGATTTTGGTATCATGATCGCTTATTTATGCCTCCTCTCCACAAGTCGGAGAGTTCAGTTGTCTCTACCCCAGCGGCATTAGTTCCAGGTTATTATTCTTTAGTGTATGTTAACATTATGATTTGAATTAGGACTATGAACTTCGATTACATACATACATACATATGCAATAGCAGGGTTTTAGATGAAGTAATTGCTAAACTTAGTTACCTATTGGATTAAGATTAAATTTTGGATCTACATGGTTATTAATACAAGTATTCACGAAAAATACGATTTTTTTAACTACTGTTCCGGAAACAGGTCGGGTTGGGTGAGTCTCCTCTACAGCGAGCCAAACTGGCCTTCAACCTAACCTTCTGGATCTCTCACATGGGCCAAATCCGCATAATTGTTAAGGCTTGTCCGGTTCAACGGTTTTTAGGATTTATTAACATTGTCCCTTGAATCCTGATTGTCAACTTTAGAAAACATACATACATACATACGCCTTAGCAGGGTTTTAGATGGTCACTGTTTATCCATATTATGTATTGGATCAAAATTAAATTTTGAATTTGCATGGTCGATGATAGGGATGAGTTTGGCCAGTTCGCCCGGTTTGGTGAAAATTCTAGGCAGTACGGTTTCCGAACAAGAAACCAAACCGGCATGGTTGGGTGGATCTTTCATCTACAATGAGCTAAACCGGCTGTGAACCTAACTGTTTGGATCTCAGACTGGCCACACTGACTGACTTGTTTTGGTTCTGCTTGGCCGGTTCAACGGTTTTTGAACATCCCTAGTTGATAAGGCTTGGAACCTGTTTTTTGCTGATGATAGGTGCAAGGAACAAATAAGACATTTTTTTGGATTTCATGTTCAAATTCGGTTTGACATCCAGTTATCTAAACAATCTTGTTCTTCAACATTCTCATTGCACTGATTTATCGAGCAACTTGTATGTATCTGACGGCACACTGCACAATGCACACGTACGCAAAGCAACAGAAAATAAATTTGTTGTATAAATCTATGTCACAACAAGTTGCATTATAAATGCAATGCTGAATGAAATAGGGTTGGTATCTAACTAAATACAACATTCAACTCTCCCACTCTCTCCATACATTCCAGACTTTTAAACAATCTTATGATGTACAAGAGAATGAAGATGCTTGTGAATAAATTCACCTTACTTTTGAAACATATAACAGTTGTCGAATGCTCTTTATTTGAAATTCATCTTATGCTCTCAATATATCAACACTTTCAATGAAATTTGTCATTTGGGAGTCTTATATGTAAAATGTTCCTGCAGCCCTATGCTTTGGATTAAGTTTGACCCCTGTCTTGGCTGACGATGCATCCACTGAAGTAACTGCAACTGATTCGATTGGTTTACAGAAAATTGACGATGGGTCAGTAGTATCAAACATACATACATCCAAGTGGAGGGTGTTCACCGACAGCGGGAGGGATTTGTTTTTTCAGGCAAGATCTAGTTATGTGACGATTTCAAATATCACACGTCATCGTGTTGTGTTATATTTTTTACATGTTCTTTTTGCCTTTTCTTTCAAAGGGTAAATTGGAGGATGCCGAGAGGTTGTTTATTGGTACATTGGAAGAAGCTAGACAAGGGTTTGGGGAAAGAGATCCTCATGTTGCCTCTGCATGTAACAACCTGGTGTGTCTGAAATTCATATGATGAGAGGATTATTATGTACTTGTTTTATTCTAAGAACCTAATAAGAGTTTTGTATAAGTTTCTTACACTTCAAAACCCCAACGCCTTTAGTATTGCAGATTCATCTGGGTATATGAAAGGAAGGTTACCACACCTTGCATGAAACAAAACCTTAAATGACTTCTATTTATATGTGCTGTTTTCTTGTGGAATCTGCTTTATAAGCTTGCACAATGAGTTGAGTAAGCTGTTTAGTGAGTCCCTGCATAGACTACTTGTACCTTATGAGTAGACTACTTGTTTCTTATCTTATATTGCAATTGTCATACATAACCTGTGTAGTGAATTCCTAGATTTCCTCCAAGCTTTCCAATTTATCTTAGTATGCTGTCAGTTATGATTGCAGGCTGAGCTGTATAGAGTTAAGAAGGCATTTGATAAAGCAGAACCGCTGTACTTGGAGGCAATAAATATTCTTGAGGAATCATATGGACTTGAAGACATAAGGTACATGTCTACATGATCCATTAAGCTTACCGCTCACCATCGGAGAACAATGCACACTTCCGTTAACCCAACTATGTGTTTCAAATATTAACCAAATATTCATTTACTACTTTCATGATTTATAATCTGTATTCGTTTTAGGGTTGGGGCTGCGCTTCATAATCTAGGACAATTTTATCTTGTCCAAAAAAACTTGGAGGGCGCTCGTGTTTGCTATGAGGTATATCTGTAGAATACTTATATCATGCAGTCAAATTTTTTTGTTGTGTCATATCAGCTTCATTCACAACCTTGTTTTATTATCAAAATTTCAAATGTTTAATATATACTATTCTTCTAGGTATGCATACTGAACATGTCACAGAATTGCTTCTCTGCTTTCCTTTTTACGAATACTTGTGCGTGTTACTTTGTTGTTTGAACTGAACATATAATTACTGAAATGGGGACCTTGTTGGCTTTTCACGTGCTTCATAATTTCTTGGGCAGCGTGCTCTAAAGGTACGGTGGATATAGTTAAACATTATGGTTTTGTTTCATACATATCTGACTATGACAGTTGTCACTGATGTACAAATATTTTTCTTTTTATAATAACAAAGATAAAGAGGCGAGTTTTGGGAGAAGCTCATGCTGACCACACTGAGACCATGTATCATCTAGGCAAGGTACTACCACCACGATCATTTTTTATTGGTTTGAAGAACATTTGAGTGCTAATTTCTTGCTTTATGCACTCCTACTTATTTTTTTCAACAGGTTATATGTTTTCTTCTAAGGATTATAATTTCTGTCACACAAGAGCCTTTATAAATTCTTTTTAAACCTTTTCTTGTTTTGTTACTCTTTTGGTTCATTGTCAGTCATGTGCATCATTTTCTAGTAAACCGTGATTGTTAACAATAGCTTGGTTGAATAACTGCACTATGGTTTTCAGTCAATGAATTTTTAATAAACTTGTTTCCAAAAACTATAGGCTATAACAAATATGTGGCAATGCTTGAACTTAAATCTAAAAACATGGGACACGCTGTGCAAAATTTCATGGGTTGATTACGTATACAGCCTCTTGCAAAGTGCCACAAAAAGCTACTTCAGTGGTTTATTTTCTCAAGCATCGAATTTGAGGAGACCCAGTTAGCGTCTCGCCAAGTCTTTGCAAGTTGGATTTCCAAAGATGCGTTCATGTTTTGTTGCTAGGTTTTTGAACAAAATATGCTTCTGTTTTTGTCCAAAAACATGCAACAAATTTCTTTCTGGAATGTTCTGGAAATAAGTAGGCTATCTTTTTGGTGAAGTTTTGTTAGACTAAGTTATTTAAATAAGACAAGTTTATTATTATTAAGGGTACCAAGTTGTAATTAGTTTATCTATATATAGGGCCTTGTATTCTTCATTATTCAATAAGAAAACCTAATTACAATTATACGTTTCAAGTTGGTATCAGAGCTTATACGCTCCGGGATTCCCTAAACCCTAAATCTGCCGCAGCCTCCTTCTTCTACCCTAAATCTGCCGCAGCCTCCTTCTGCCCTAAATCTGCCGCAAACAGCTAATCACCAATCTGCCGCAGCCTCCTTCTTCTACCCTAAATCTGCCGCAGCCTCCTTCTGCCCTAAATCAGCCGCAAACAGCATATCTAAACCTAACAGCCGCCACAGCCGATCACCAAACCCTAACAGCCGATTATTATGGCCGCCATCACAACCTTTACAAATCAGGAAAAAGCTATCCATAACTCTCACAAGTTTGCTTTCAACCTAAAACCTACAAACTATGGCTATTGGAAACAAATAGTCGAACCTTTCCTTGCCTCTCATAACCTACTCGGTTATGTGAATGGTACCATCCCTTGCCCATTAAAGGATGTTACAACTGGAACAACCACCACTGTCAACCCGAGTTACGCTCCATGGCTTGCCAATGATGCTCATGTCCGTATGCTTATTGTCAACACAGTTTCTGAGGAATCTTTTCAGCATGTTCAAGGACACACTTCTCGTGAGGTATGGTTATCACTTGAACGCGCTTATGCACCCGTTTCTTCCTCTCATGAATTTACTCTCAAAAGCCAACTGTTGCGTATCACCATGAAGGGTGATGAAAAACCGGCTAACTATTTGGCCCGGGCTCAAGAGTATGCTACTGCCCTTGCCAACATAGGAGAACCGATGAAGGAAAAAGATCTAGTCATGTTAACTGTTACCGGCCTTCGTGACGAATATAATGGCCTCAAAGCCAACTTATTGGCTCGTTCCCCTCCTGTTACTTTTACTGAACTACACGGGTTACTAAGTGATCATGACTACATGATCACAAAGATCTTGGCCACCCATCAGCAGGCGCCACACGCCTTATTTGCGGCTGCCACAACCTCACAACAGCCTCTTACAGCTGCTGTCCCAACTCCTCCACAGCCAAATATTGATTCCCTACGGCAACAACTTCACAATCTTCAACTCATGGCTTCTCAGTTGGGATATCAACTTCATCCTGCACCTTCTTCACAACCACAAGCTTATTTTGGGTCTCGCTCCTTTAACAACAACAGAGGCAACCGTGGCTCTCGTGGTTCTTCCCGTGGTAACTCTCGTGGTGGCCAAAATAACCGCAATCAGGACAACACTAGCACTCGTCAATTCTCTTGGGCGTCAACACAGAACACAGTCTATGGCCACTGTAACCGTTGTGGCATTGGTCATCCCCCATCTCAATGTCCAAATCAACTGAACCAATCTCGTGCAGCACCACAAGCCAACTTTGCTGCTCACTCTGATGTTGCCTCCCAATCAGGATTCACTTGGAAGCCTGACACCGGATGCAATGGACATGCCACTCCAGACTTATCTAGCATTGACAACTCGGAGGCCTACTTTGGTAATGATTCTTTACTTATTGGTGACGGTAACCCACTACCTATCTTTCATATTGGCTCCTCAACTATTTACTCGCCTAACAAAACCTTTAAATTATCTAATATACTTCACGTTCCTGACCTTAAACAAAACCTTTTGTCCGTTCAAAAATTTTGTGTGGATAATGATGTTTTCTTTGAATTTCACTCGTCTTATTTTGTTGTGAAGGACGAGTCTACACGCACAATCCTCCTAACGGGTCCCAGTGAACAGGGTTTGTACTCCATTCGTCTTCCTCAGCTCCAGTCTATCCCTAAAGTCGCTTTCACGGCTGTCAAAGCTTCTTCTAGCATTTGGCATCAACGTTTAGGACATCCTCATGCTCAAGTTTTTCGTTCAATTATCTCTCATTGTTCTTTACCTATTACTAACAAGTTTTCAAATACATTATGTACTTCTTGTCAACTAGGCAAGTCGTCAAAATTATCTTTATCAGACTCATCTTTTCGTAGCAAAAATTTGTTAGATCTTGTTTATTGTGATGTTTGGGGGCCGTCGCCCGATTTGTCTGTTGATGGTTATCGTTTCTTTTTGTTATGTGTGGATCACCACTCTAGATACATGTGGTTTTATCCCCTAGCTCAAAAATCAGATGTTTACAATGTGCTAACCAACTTTATTAAACTAGTAGAACGACAATTTAACACCAAACTTAAATGCATTCAATCTGATTGGGGGGGAGAGTTTCATACGATTACATCCTTTTGTACCAGTCACGGTATCATTCATCGCCGCTCTTGTCCTCACACAAGTGAGCAAAATGGGATGGTCGAGCGTCGTCATCGGCACGTTGTGGAAACCGGACTTACACTTCTTGCACAATCCAGTCTTCCCCAACGTTTCTGGCAATTTGCTTTTGAGACAGCCGTTTACTTAATCAACCGACTTCCCTCTCGTGTCTCCTCTAACAAATCTCCATATGAACATGTATTTCAACGAAAACCCGACTACTCTTTTCTTCGTGTTTTTGGATGCCAATGCTTTCCTTATCTTCGTCCATATAACCGTCACAAAATTGAATTTCGATCCACTCCTTGCGTCTTTCTTGGCTACAGCCCTGTTCATCATGGCTATCGATGCCTGGACCCATCCACCGAACGAATATACATTGCCCGACATGTTCGCTTTAATGAACATGTCTTTCCATATAACAAACCTGTACCTACCCAAACACCACCACAACATTCCCCACCCGTCTCAATATTTCCTGACCCACCACCCGGTTTTCCAGCTGCACCCACACCACCTACTCCTCCTATACCTCCCACTCCTGCACCTCCCGAACCTACCCAATCAGACCCACCCGAACCCTCCACCGAACCCACAGAACCCACCCAAGCACCTAGACCTCGCCCATCCAACCTTCGTCCAAACCCCAAGCCGCCCACTCGTTATAATCCCGCTGCCTATACTGCCACCACTACCCCTACCTTACCCGCTGAGCCCACCTCCTTTACCGTTGCTAATAAGTCTTTAGAATGGCGCCAAGCCATGGCTGAAGAGTTGGATGCGCTACATAGGAATGGGACATGGACGTTAGTTCCTCCTGCCCCTCATACTAACTTGGTTGATTGCAAGTGGGTTTACAGGTTAAAAACAGATGCAAGTGGGAACATCAGCAGGTACAAGGCACGACTTGTTGCTAAAGGTTTTCACCAGCAACATGGAGTTGACTATCATGAGACTTTCAGCCCAGTAATCAAACCTGCTACGGTTCGGACTATTTTATCCCTAGCTGTCACCAACAAGTGGATTCTCAGACAATTAGATGTTCAGAATGCCTTTCTGCATGGTGATCTTGAGGAGACAGTCTATATGAGACAACCTCCTGGTTTTGTTGACCCAACTAGGCCAGATCATGTGTGCTTATTACACAAATCTTTATATGGTCTCAAGCAAGCTCCTCGTGCTTGGTTTACTAAATTATCAACGGCTCTTTACCAATTGGGTTTTCACGGGTCCAAAACTGACCCGTCCCTGTTTATTCTTAACAACAATGGTACTTTGGTTTACCTTCTTGTCTATGTAGATGATATTATCATCACAGGCAATCACCCTGGGGCTGTTACTGCTGTTATTGACCGCTTGAGCTCTATGTTTGCAATTAAAGATCTGGGTCCATTACATTATTTTTTGGGCATTGAAGTGGTGCATCATGGTTCGGATCTGGTCCTATCTCAACGAAAATACATTCTTAATATTCTTCATCGTGCAGGCCTTGCAGACTGCAAACCCGTGTCGTCCCCTATGAGTACTTCTCAGATTTTCTTACCTGATGATAGTCCGTTACTTGATGATCCTTCTAGATACAGACAAACGGTCGGTGCTCTTCAATATGCAACTTTAACTCGTCCGGACATTGCTTTTACAGTTAATAAGGTTTGTCAATTCATGCATGCTCCTACCGAGAATCATTGGGCTGGGGTGAAACGTATTCTGCGTTACTTGAAGGGCACGGCTGATTTGGGTCTCTTATTTCGTCACAACACGGGGTCTACGCTACAAGCCTTTTCTGACTCTCATTGGGCCACTAGTCTTCGGGCGTTCTCGGATTCTGATTGGGCTGGTTGCCCTATCGATCGTCGTTCCACGGGGGGATATGCTGTCTATCTGGGTTCTAATCTTATTTCGTGGTCTGCTCGAAAACAACGAACTGTCTCTCGATCTTCAACAGAATCTGAATATAAGGCTATTGCTGATACTGTAGCAGAACTGATTTGGCTGAAATCTCTTCTTCATGAGCTCGGTCTGGTTAGCAAGGCACCAACGCTTTGGTGTGATAATCTTGGTGCAACCTATCTCTCTGCTAATCCAGTGTTTCATGCTCGTACAAAACATGTTGAAATAGACTATCACTTTGTTCGTGAACAAGTTACTCAAGGGAAGCTGAATGTCAAGTTCATCTCCACTAATGATCAAATTGCTGATGTGTTTACAAAGGCTCTACCTTCACAAAGATTTGAGTTTCTACGGTCCAAGTTGCAGGTCGTTCCCCGCCCTCAACTTGCAGGGGGATGTTAGACTAAGTTATTTAAATAAGACAAGTTTATTATTATTAAGGGTACCAAGTTGTAATTAGTTTATCTATATATAGGGCCTTGTATTCTTCATTATTCAATAAGAAAACCTAATTACAATTATACGTTTCAAGTAGTTTCAACTGAAAAATACCTATTTGATCTATTGTTTAAATCACAAAAGGACCTTTGGTATCACCGGTTTCATTCCTTAATGCCCGTATGCTATTATTAAATGTCATTAACATATTTGATTGAGTAAAAAGATAATATTACAGGTGCTACACCTTCAAGGGAAAGGGAAGGATGCTGAAGCCCTCTTAAAGGATTCTATTCGGATACTTGAGGTACATTTTTTTCTTTTGTTGTTAAAAAGTAAATTCGTGTTGCGTATCAATGTCTCTGATTTAGGTTTAACTGTCTGTATAGGAAGGTGGGCAAGGAGAATCTTTCTTATGCATGTGGAGACTGCAGTATCTTGTTCAGGTTATGTGTATGCTTGCATTAGTAAATTTATCATTTCTCAATAATAATGGGTATTTTAGTCCTTTGTCATTCAAAGTTTAGGGGTAAGTCGATCATCGAAGAAATCCAGGCTGTCATTTTTTTGGAATTTGATTTGTTTCTGTTTATTTTCTTCGTCTAGTAGGGGTAAAGTTGGCAGGTTATCTCTTAATTGCCAATTTAGGATTTCTTAGGGTTATTTGGTAATAGCTGGTATCTCTTTTATTCATTCAGTATTAATCAAAAATACATTTTGGTTTTCTCTCATTTTATATGTTACCAGTAGAGCATGAATGATTCTGCTGCGGGTCACGTTAAATTCCAGTTGGTACATGAAATCTCCCAAGTCAACTGCGGTCAACTTCAAGCGTCACTATTCTCTAATCATCCACTGGTTGTTACGATTCACTGACCTATTCCAGTTGCCTGTCCCTTCTTCTGGTTGACTTTCACTCATTATATCTGCCTCAATCAAAGTTAATCATTTCAATTTCTTCAGCCAAAACTCACTGTGGTTTTGTTTTTACTGACTGTTAGAAAAGCTAGCTGCCATATGCCACCTGTTAGTTCCATCATACGTTTAACGGAAACAATGTTTACTATGGTCAAATATCACAATGCTTTTCTAGCTCTGATATTGTTTTAGTTATAGTTCTACCTTACACTAGTAAAAGTTAACAAAAACAGGACCTAGTAAGTATTCAGTAAGTTACTCAATAGACTGAATTGGCATTGTATCCTTCAAGTACTAACAACAACGCGTAGTTGCAACAATCACCATCCAAGTGACCATCATATAAAGGCCATATACGACACTTGGATATAATTTGATTTTTTCTTAATTAATATTGCACTCTTCATTATAAATCTTGTTACAAATCATCTTACTAATCAGATTACTTGGTCAGTGGTTGAAATTGTCGTATCCTTGCAGATTTATATCAACTCCGGTAATCTGACTGAAGCTGTTGACATGCAGAGAAAGATCCTGCATACAATGGAAGTTTCCAAGGTGTGGATACTTGTCCTTTATTTTTTGTTACTACAAGCCTGCAAGAGTTTCAGCATTCTCTTTGTGTGATGCATGATTCGATTCGTAAGTTAATAGAAAAATTGTTGGTTGGTTAGGGATGGGAGTCTTTGGAGACTGTGATTGCAGCCGAAAGGCTTGCACTGATTCTTGAGTCAGCAGGGAGGTTGACGGAAGCAAAACTACTCCTACAAAGGTTGACTTTGTGTAAATTGATTATTAAGTGACAGCTCCTTTAGGTGAAAATCCTTTGATTAATTTATGTTGTAGATGTCTTGACTCCCGGAGAAAGCTACTTCGCGATGACAATATTCAGGTTTCTACTCTGCAAATAACCTTTTCTCTTTGTGCATATCTATGATCTTCCTTAGTTACTGATGTCTTTGTGCAAATAACTTTGACATATAATGTTCATAACATCAGGACAAGTAAATATAGCAATGGCATGTGTCTGTTTTTGTTGAATATCTGTTTGGATAATGATGATTAATATTCATCTACGTAAAATGTCAGATAGCTGCCAACATGCTTCACATGGCTAGGGTGGAACTTCTCCTATGCAGCCAAACACGTGGGAATATTTCTGAAGCAACCGCAGTCGTTGACAACACAAAACATCTTCTGGGCAATGCAATAAGGTTTGACTTTTAAGCGTTTTATTCAATGAATGTCATGACCATCAACTGCTGAAATATGTCTGGTAAAAAATGTAGTTACTAACTTACTGAACCAATATCGACTGTACTTCTGTATTATGTTATTAACAAGGTGTTTTATCTTACAATGCTATGCACTTATTCTTTTTGACAGGATAGCTCGACAGGCTTTGGATAAGTTGATAAAGCAAGGAGCAAATAGCAAGTCTAACCAACTGTCAAAGACGGATACGTACTCTGAGCGTACAGCGTTGCTTATACTGGTTAGTTTCACACCACTTTGACCAATAATTTGGTTCCATTAGCTTGTAACCAGTACTTTCAATGTCCCTTTTGGCGTGTCTTACCATGTATGATGTATCTATGATCATATGTTATAACATCTCTAGTTGTACCCTAAACACTTGTGTGACATCCACTACTGATACCATTTTATGCACACGCACAAAAGCCTTAAGTTCAATGTAAAATTAATGGTTAAATATACTTACTCTGGCGTTGGATGTGATGCAGTTGCAAGCTTTAAATGCTTTGAGCAAACTGGAGGTTACTAAGGCTGAGTTACACGAGCCTGTGGTAAGATGTACAACATTTTAAGATGTTGTAGATTGTTTCATCTACAAAAATACATTCATAGATAGATACAAGGATATCTTTTCTTAAACTTTGCATACATTGACAGCTTCTTAATCTCTTTAATGGACTTAAAGAGGTTGGAAGCACTTAAATAGGCTTGGATCCACTTTCAACTGTTATATTAAAGAGTCTAGAAGGATTTTTCTCTATATACAAAAGTTCATGTCGATTTCGTGTTCTTGGATATTCATATTCGTAATCTTAAATTAATGGTTGCTGATGGTAAACATAGGAGAAAGAGACGCTGAGACATCCAGAGGCTGAGAAAGCTCTTCTTGATTGCATTTCTGCTTATAAACAGGTAATCAGCAACGTTTCCCATGGTGTTTAAGTATATCATAATTTTATGCTTTTACAGTTTTACCCTTGTATGGATGGTTAATTTGCATAACTCTTTTTTTTCTTTTCGAGTGCAGTATGGAATCCAGAGGTCGTTATATAACTTTGGTGATATAAAGGGCGAATATCTCTCGTGTTTGAAACATCTTTCTGCTTTACTAACTCACTCGGATAGCAACAGGCTGAAGCAATCAGGACGACCTTCTTTGCAAGAGGTGTTGAACGAAATCAAGCGGGTTGAAGGTGGATCATCATCGTTAATGCCCAACAAAAAGCCTTAGCTCAATAGTATTAGTATATGTTTTTACGTGCTATATTTAGCACCATTTTTGGGTTTGGTGTTTGTTACACTGTTGTTCTTCTAAATTTACCACACCATGAATGGCTATTGGCGGGTCCGGAATTTTTTACATGTCACTATTCATAAATGTGTGAATCAGTCACTTGAGGACTTGATACGTATCACACATAAAAAACGAGTATCGAATACTATACATCACATAAACGAACTCTCCTGGACCCGTGTATGTAGGTTTGCCAGTGATGGTGAACCCAACCGAAACAAGGTCACCACAATGTTCATGTGGTGTAATCAATCACATAGTCTTTGAGCTATAGCTCATTATAACTATCATCTATTCAAAGACGAGAGTAATAATTACATTATATATTTATTTGTTTTTCAGTACCTTAAGTTCTCCATTTATTGCAAAAGCATATGTTTCTTGCCAATGTCTACTGGATATGTGGTTTTGGTAAATGGGTTTTCTGGTATATCTATTTCATTTCGAATTAGAGATCTGCATTCCGGCCTTGGGAAGTTTAATTACAACTGTTTAATTGTTATTTATAATGGCATTCATCAAGGTTTAGATTGATCCAATCTACGTTGTAATTTTCGTGTTAGATTCGATTTTAGACATCTGATTTTGAATTACAGATCGATTTTCTCCCAGTTTAAATTATAAGGGTGGAAGGGGTGTTCCTCACGTTGAGAGTGGTAACCTCTACACCTCAGCTAATTAGCTCCTGCCATGTCAACACTTCTCTTCACTCCTCATTCAGCACTCAAAACACTAGGGGTGCTCCCCATATGGGGAGTTTTTTTAATTTCTAGAAATTATACATTAACAATAAATCAAGCATATATTAACAAAATAAATTACATTTAATTAAAAAAAGACATTACGTATTAAAACTAAGAAAATAAAAACAGACCCATGGCAATATAGCCTAGTGACATCTTTGGGGGTGAGATAAGGCTCAAAGACCACTAGGTCTTGAGTTCGATTCACACAAGAGGGTTTTCCCATATTTATTGAGTTTCCTCCTGAATTGGTGTATTGGCATATAGCCTAGTGAGGTGGATATGATCGGGTGGTTCTGCTGGTGGCACAATGATATACTCCAATGGTTTGTCAGTGATCCAAAATTTGCCGTTCAAAAAAAATAAAATAAAACACATGAACCAGAAAACTAAAAATTAGAAAGGGCATGGCCAATTATATTTTTTCACGATCTTCCGTTTTCAGGCTAGAATAAACGGCAACATCTCGGGTGAAGCATGATCGTATGGCTTAGTAAACATTTCCATATATACCGATCATATAAAAGGTGTCGCAACCGCCACTAACGCTATGGTGTCTTCCTCACGTTTTTTTTATATTTGACAACTCTATCGCTCGTGCTTGTTTTGCTTCTTTCATAAGGGTGTATTGTGAGAGCTTCTCGGTCAAGTTCGTTGAGTTATCGGATGGTGTTGCGGCTCTCTTATCTTTCTTGTCACACCCCGACCCGCAGCGGAAAAGGTGATCGGGGCGTGATTGGGTTTTCATCAAAGCTCATGACATTTATTATAATATTCCATATTTATTATTTCAATTTAAAAGAGATCATACAATCATATCAAACAAATACAACATGTTCTATTCATCCTTCTAAACTTCATTATTTTTCTTCTAAGGCAATTTCCTATGTTTTCCTTGCTTCATCCTGTTCACATGTATCATATGTAAAAATGGTTTTTGGATCAACAAAAGTTGGCGAGTGAACCTGGTTAGAAAACATTTATTATTTATTTCTTATTGTGTTTAATATGGAAAAATTGTGCAATATTCATATATGTACAAACATAAATAAACATACAATAACAAACAAATAGCATACAATATCAAACAATAGCATACAATATCAAACAACAACAAACAATTACATACAATAACATACAATAACATATCAACTTGCATGAATATATAACATGAATGAAAACTGTATATGTTGGCAACGTCACGTTCACGCTCATAATGTAATGGGGAACGGACGGCCTATGATAAATGTATGTACTGAAAATGATAAATGTATGTGCGATCAATGCTCAATCAAACGGAGCCGATCGTATGTTGGCACGCCAGGTTCACGCGCATAATGTAATGGGGAACTGCTCAACGCTCATAATGTAATGGGGAGCGGCGGCCTATGAAATTGCATGTACTGAAAATAATAAATTAAATCTAAACAATAACCACACAACAGTTGATACAAGCTGAATACACATTTGTTCATGATATGATGTATGCACAATGATTTAAATATAATAAATGGTAAGACACATGATACACCCCAAAAACGTGATTAAAACGGGGAATTTGTAGAGATTCACTCACCTTGGGTGCGTTCGGTGAATGATGTTGAATGCGCACGAGTTTAGAGGATTGATCGACGAGGAAAAACTAACCTAATTAATAACGAAAAAGTAAGGTAAATAAATGGATTTTATTAACAATTTTAATAGGATTTTTGGATATATTTTTGTGAGTTTAAGGCTATTTTCTAACTTTAAAAATGTTATTTTTAAGTATTTTTAATTGATTTTTAAATAAAATAAATAAATAAAAATAATAAAAAATGTTGATTTTTGACCATTGACCGTTGACTTGTTGACCGTTGACCGTTGACCGGTTCGGTCGGTTATATGTGTGCGCTGGGTGAGACTCGAACCCGTGACCTCCCGTACGCGTGCACGCAGCTCTACCAACTGAGCTACGTGTCTAAACCGAAATATTTCTGTTTTTAATTATATTTATATACTAATTAAGTTAATCCGAAAATCACTTATTTTAAAAACAATTTAATTTCATCATTCGGTGCTCGCCACAGGTCTCGAACCCGGGACCTGTGGTTTAGTTTGGCACACAGTCCACCGCTGGATTGTGTGTCTAACTTGATAAATATTCTGATTTTTATTATACTTAACATCTTACTGAGTTAACCCGGTTCGGTTTCTAAAAAAAAACATTTTTATTACAGAGGTTATGGTTGTGATAGGAATCGAACTCGCGTCGTATGCATATTGTTTGCACACAGTCCACCGCTGGACTGTGTGTCTAACCCGTTCATAATATCGATTTAATTAATCTTATAACATACACAACTTCGTCTTCTTCGTTCAAAACACAGACAAAGGTTAACTAACTGTTATTTGTTAAATTAATTTAACGAACATTATGAGCAATCGTAATGTAATGCACAGAAAAAGGTTTGGGGATTGATTGTACCGAATTGATCGTCTTTCTTCAGAAGTCCGGCAAAGGTCGTCGGCTCTGTTTTGGTGACCTTCGGCTGTTAGGATTAGTTAAAAGATTGGAGGGATTAGATGTGTAATTGAACTACTGAGTAACGATTATCAGTAGGTTACATGATCATACCGGTTAACAGCGAGATTCTGAAACTTTCAGAAGTTTTCCGGCGAAAACAGAAAAATCCGGCAATGTCGTCTGGGGTTGATTCTGAGTGAGGGATTGATATTAGAATTTGTCCAATAATGGAATGAAACAGAAAAATCGAGGTAGTTACCGTGTAGATGAAAGTCCCGGTTTTCCGGCGACTTGCAGAGAATTCCAGCGAGTGAAATTTCTTGCGACAGAGATTCTTCAGAGATTTAAGGTGAGTGGGGGTGATGTCAGTATAAGCTCCAAGATCTTATGTTTGGGTAAACAGACGGAATGGAATGAACTCGGTTTTCCGGCGAAAATTTCCGGTTAATTTTCAGAGAATTCCGGCGACTGCGGCGAAGTTTTCTGAGCGAAATGAAGAGTGCAGGTTGGATAGATTCGTGAGCTTAACTGATGAACAAAGTATAATTCCCGGATTTTAATTGTATTTTTCGGTTTCGAATAGAAATTTAAGGTAATGAATGAAATTGATGGATTTTTTCGGTTATAACCGATATGACTGTTAATGTAAATGTTATGACTAAAAGAAACGGCAACGTTTAACGAATTTGTCGGGATTTCCGGCGTCAGCGGATTTGAGCGCGCTGTGTAACTGGGTTTTGATTTCCAGATTGATTTTATGTATTAATTGTTTCAATATGTTAACAAACAACACAAGTGGCGGAGCGGTTGGAAGGATGTGTGTTAAGGCTTTGCTGACCCTGTTGACCCGGCTGACCCGGGTTCGAATCCCGGCTTCAGCATATTATTTTTAATTCACTATTTTTAATACATTTTCAAAAATAAATTTTATATTCTAATATACTTATTAATTATGTATCGTTTAAAATTAATTTGGGCATTAAATACGCAACGAAATTTTTAACTGGTTGTTCGGTTAATAAACGAAGCGGGTTTGGTAAATCCGGTTTTTTACGGATGTTACATTTCTTTCGTGGTTTTGTTGGGTGAGGGTCTATGTTTATGTTGGGTATAGAACTAGTGAACTCAGTTCCCGGTGAACCCGCATTATAGTTACCCGAATTCGACGACTTTCTTTTTTGGCCAGAACTACTACTATCTTCACACAACAATGATACCGGGACCCATTTGTCATGTTTATTAACAACCTCCCATGCCTCAACATAATGAAAACCACTTGGATATTTTGATTTACATCATAGCAAACAAGGTTTTCATGTCTCTTCAAATATATGTCAAATGTGTCTTTAAATATATTTGATTGACATCATAGCAAACAAGGTTTTCATGTCTCTTCAAATATATGTCAAATGTGTCTTTAAAACATTAGTGTTAGGAGTAGCAGACTCATGAATTTTTTCTAATGGGGTCCATTGTTTCGGCGTTCAAAATTTTCATAACAATACGTTAAAATTCTCTGATCAGGTTAGAACGAGGTTTGAATTAGATTTAAAAAAACAGAAAAAACACGCTATACAAGGATTGAACCCAGTAAAGAGGGGAGTTTATCACTACACCAGTTTTGCTTTTCTTTCTATGGTGTCCACCTAATTATATTTATGGGTTCTTATAAAATTTAATATACCAGATCTACTATTTTTTTAAAAAACATTGGGGTCCAGGGACCCCGACCCGTCAATGTGGGTCCGCCCCTGAGTGTTAGTACCACTTTGCTAGTTGTTGCTTCGTCTATTGAAGATTAAGTTAAACTAGTTTTTGCCTGTGCCGCGCGTTGCAGCAGCAACATCACGTTTGTAATTTCATTACACGCGTGACATGACACATTTTTTACTATATTACACACATTATGTTAGTAAGATTGACGTGGTCCAATAGTTCATTGTAACTACCTTTTCTAAAACTATATACAGAGTCCAATACTTCATTTGAACCCTAGTGTAAACGTCACTGAACTCGGTCCATTAATAATTTGTAATGTTCCATATTGGTGATTTATGTATTTGTGCAACATACACTTCACGGGTCATTACATATAATTAAAATCAACCATAATTTTGTATATTAAGTTATATTAGCAATAGAAAGTAGGCATGAATCTCCAACAACACTTTCACCACCAGACACCACCTACCGCCATAATATGGGTGTAACTTCGATATGCTGTAATGAAACAAAAATATCTACACAACAACAATTGTAATAGGTTGTATTCAATTCTCTGATTGAAGAAGCTTTGAGTGCTCTTATGATAACAGTAATTATTGGAGTAAGTTAATATTGTATTTAAAAGTAGGTAGCTGGATTTTTTAAGGGCTCAAGAAACTTCAGTTAACATCAATGGTAATGAAGTCTAGCTCAGAATCAAATCATGTTACATAGCTAGATCACCATTTGTAACGAAAACCACCCATTTGGTACCATGTCCTCTCCATGAAGATGATGGAATTTTGAATAATACCATAATTCTCAATGGCGGCGTCGTTTGTAGAGAAAGAGATGAGAAATAGAGGAGAGCCTTCTTTGTTTAGAAGAGAGAATAACCATAGTTGTAGTAAAGAGTAAAAAGAATAAGACGTAGAAGAAAATGATTTAAATTAAGAACACATATAAAAAAGGAATTAAAATTGAAAACATTAAGGACTCAAAATGTCAAAACTAAAAATTAAAAATTCAAGTAAACAATAAATGATGATAAAACGAAAAGTGAAGGGCCAAAGTTGGGCTCATGTATTGAAATACAATCGGGTGTAAGGTATTCCCCCACTCCCGTTTGTTCAAAATTGTTGTCACTAATGCGTTCCTAAAATTTGTCACTCGTTTGATAAGTTCCAAAAAAGTAGAAGGTAAACATAGATAAACACCTTTAAATATTAAGTTCCAAAAATGTACAAGGTAAATATAGATGAACACGTTTATATATTAACGACAAATAAATAGCAAAACAATATAAGATACGTATATATATATAGAGGCGTTTAAACAAACATTGTTACTGATTTTTGGATCCTCAGACACGTCGAATTCTCGATTCGAGCCTCAAGTAATGGCAATTTTTCATTTGGGGTCTATCTCACACTTTTATGCATGATTTCTTCCTATGTGGAAGTTGTAGCATCTTCTTTTTATATGACTTTTTTTGGATTTCTGTAACAATTCTAAAAAACGTCCCACAAATACCCGTAATCGAAACCCCGAACCGAAGAGATCCAGAACGAAAAGAGTTAAAACATAATAGTTCCTCGTCGTGTGACGCGACAGAGCCAAATTCTCTAGATGGCCACGTGTCAAGCCCACTTGGCTGACTTATGACACCTATGCCCTAGCTTACCTCTTCGTGTGATGCGACCGGGCTCTCTTGATTCGTCGAGTGGTGCGACGAGCACCGGATTCCATCTGGATAAACATGGCTTCCTTGCGTGAGGCGACGGGGAAACCATGTTTGGTCGCGTGGCGCGACGACGTAAAAAATCATGTATAAATAGGGAGGGTCTTGGACAGTCTCATTTGGCTCACTCTCGCTTTGAAACCTCGTGCTCTCGAATCTCTGTCTCGATTTTCGTGTACGGAACCTTAATCCCTGAAATGATACCCTGTCCGATTGATCGGAATACCTAGCAACGAAAAGCTGAAGTTCTGCCTGAATAAGGTGATACTTTATACGTTGCGGTTTTGATCTTGTGATTACCGTTAAAGTTTGATTTGGTTTCTTACACTAATACTAGTACATTGTGTGTATATCCAAGAACCATGACTTAAACCTAGGAAGCTTGAAAACCCTAAATTCTGCAATGTGAGTCATTCTCTTTTATCAAATGCTTTCAAAACTCTAAATGTTTTCCCGTATTGTTACTTATATTTACAGTGATTAAGTCTTTGTATTCTTACTGGACAACTACTGTATGTGGGGTTTTGTGTACATTACTTATAATGCGCTACTGATTGGAATAAGGACCAACAGTAATATGACAACAGTCACAGGAACTGCCGAGTGACAAATACCTTTGGCTAGTTGTAAGATATAAAAAAACTGTATAAACCCTTAATGTTGTAATTATAAGAATGTGTCATTTTGTATAAACGAAAGGTCTCACAAGTATTTCCCACTGACAAAATATTTTTAAACGCGTTTCAGGTGATTTATGGTGAGAGGAATGGAAAGTGCTACGAACACCAAAAAGCTTAAATAAGTGGTTTTGTGACTTGAATAAAGAAACGTATTTTGTAATTTAGGGTTTATCCATATAAAACCTTTCATGTAAATATGCGTTTTATCCCACAAGTTTATAAATGAAAATTTATGGTGTTTAACAACTCAGATGTTTTCCTGACACCCGGTCCTAATGAAATTTCCGCTGCAAAAAAGTTTAAATAAACACGGGTACCACTTGGTCTATTCACTGCTCTAGTCCGGGGTATTGTCAAGGGTTATGACAATTTCAGTTTTGGTTTGGGTTGTGTCTCCAGGACATATTCGGGTGTAGGTGGGATGGTTGAGATATTTGGAATGGATTGAAGTTGGGGAAGTTTGGTTCCACTTTGCAAAAGTTGACATTGGTTGGGTTGTGTTTTGTTCCAACATGGGTCGGAAGCATACGTTCGGGTCGAATAGGTTTGGGTTAACTTGGTTTGAATTATTCGGGTTCCAACCATATGGATACACTTTTGTAGGAGGGTGGAGAAGTTGTAAAAATTCATAATTAAGAGGCGTAGAAGAAGAATGTTGTGTAAAAAAGTTGATTGATTTGTTAATATTTATAGAGTAAATGTAGTTGATTTTCAAATTAATTTTTTTGAACTTAATGGTAGCCTATGCAACAATCAATTCCACCTGTCAAGGGCCGACCATGGGAGGGGCAAAGTGGGAAACTTCCCAAGGCCCCAATTTGTAAGTATAATTTTTAAACAAAGCCTATAATTGAATCTAAATACCAATGTTGTAAGAATCGCTAGGCGCTAGTCGACCGTTGAAGTATCGAAAAACGATTAATTAGATTGGATTTACATCTAATTTTAAGTTTTATATGTATATACACATATTTTTATGTATAATTTTTTAAGTAGACATGTTATTTGCTTGGAATTTATAGATTTTAGCCAGAATCTGGCTTGAATTTAAAGGTTTTCGCTGGAATACTGTTGGAATCACCAAACTGCTACCGATTTGTGCCGATTAGGACCAGATCTGACCACTGTTGACCACCTAGCGATTAATTGGCCGATTAG
The DNA here is from genome assembly GCA_947069175.1 of Scalesia atractyloides. NCBI lineage: Eukaryota > Viridiplantae > Streptophyta > Magnoliopsida > Asterales > Asteraceae > Scalesia > Scalesia atractyloides. The sequence goes on along the minus strand of CAMTDV010000023.1, from coordinate 37,827,928 downwards.
ATGAAAATTAATTGGTGAACTGAGGTGATGTGCTAAAAGTAGTTTAATAAAAACAACTAAATTAACCTAAATCTAGGCTCAAAGTAATACTCTAGAATCTCTAAACTCGACTAAACTAATAACCGGCAAGTGGACCGATCGTTTCTAGTAAAGCTAAATAAGTGTGGATATCGAACCCCGAGACTCTATTTAATTATGCTAATGGCTCTATCTAGACCTAGACTGACACGGACACGACACTATCCATTTTTATGTTTGACTAGGGGGGGGGGGTGTTTCTAAAAATCCTAGATTTTCAATTTAATTAAAACTAATTAGCTAGACTAATTAAGACACAACTCATGACGAAGGTTGAACTCAGTGATGATGAATGAATACCTAGGTTGGAATCCTACTTAACTTGGAATGGATTTCTATCGATCTATTGTGGTACGTAACCGGGATCTTTATATACTAAACCCTAAGAGGTATTGAATAGGACCCCCGTTCTTGGGAAGAAACCTAATGAAAATCTAAAGGGTTGTTATGCCTACCGGTGTGCTAGGCTTCCTCTTGGTTATCTAACTTCTCGAAAAGTGCCCTAAAGTGACTAACCTCCTCTAGCGGAAAGTCTAAGGCAACTAAGGACCTCAATTTAGTTTAATAGACAAGAGTATGGTAAGGGAACTAAAACGGTTTTTCTTAAAACCTAATCCTAGCTATTGACCAATCAAGACCTATTAATAACCTAGTACTTCTCAGTAACTAAGATTAGTAGAATATCAAAATCGAATTATCTTTTGATTACTGTTTCTAAAGTTTATTGGCCAATTCACCAAACGATTACCCGAACCCGCTAAGACCTGATAATCAATACAAATCTATTCTATAAAGACGTTCATTAAGATGCATGTGAAACAAGTAAACAAGTGATAACCAAATCAAGATACGCATATACACCGAATCAATAAACCAAAGTTTGTTACTTTTCAAGAAAACCCATAAACACAATAGAAACCGAATAAATATCCAAACTGTTATTAAATATTCATCCTAACCTAGGTAGTATAAAGTGCTTAGCCAGAAAACATAATCATGATAATCAAAACACAAGTCTTAATAAGAGAATTCATTGGATAAAAGTATAAGAAACAGAGAACAAAGAAAACCGGGAGACAAAACCCGTTAAGTCTTCAATCATACAGCTTCTTGCTTCTACCGAATGATTCCTATGCTCCGAATGCTTCAAAACCGTGCTAAATCTGCTTCTGAGTTCGTCCAAGAAGTCCTAGAATTGTAACTAGCTTTGACTAATGAGTTTAAGATGTTTATATATCAAGTTCAGCAGCAATCCAACTGCAACAACAACTCTGTCCCGATCAAGCACCCCGTCGCGTTACATGATGGGTACCTTCTTATGGCTACGCGTAGCGCGGCGCTAAGAAATAATATAATAGGCTAGACGTTACGCGTAGCCCTTCCTCTTTAGGGGTCGCATAGCGCGACGGGGTATATTTTCCAGAATTCTTCGTTTTGCGTTCCCGTTCAGCTACGACGCGACCCGAACCTTGCTGATAGCTCTTTTTCGGCTGATTTTGACTGTTTTCTGCACTTTTTAGCAACCGGAACTTGTTCAAGAACGAACTAAAAGAAACTAATCTACTAGAAACTACGAAATATGCACAAAGTCTACACGATAGATAGATGTATTTTGCAATACATCATGAGGACTACTAGCGATTAATTAGTGACTAATTGGAGGCTATGCGAGATTTTAACAACCATGCAAAATACCCATTTATTAAACTCATTAACCTTTTGATTTAGTTTAGGCTCACTAAACAATCTAGCTCACTTGTTAAACCCATTAATCTTTAGATTTAGTTTAGACTCATTGAAAAGTTAAACCCATTTTTCAGTTAAACCAAATTTCCCAACTAAACCACAAACCCAAGTATGTTTTAAATCAAACCAAATTAAAATATACTAATGCTGATCATCGGCGCCAAAGCAAAAAAAAAGACAATTTGTGAACTCGGTCTTGAAACCTAATCAACAAACGACGATTAAGGAGGGTGCAGTTGCGATTCTGTGATTAAGGAGGGACGGAGGGTGCGGCCTTCGATTCATGAACTCAGTCTTGAAACCATCATTTCCACGCCCTAGAAACATCCCAAGTGGGGTGGGGTGCAACTCCCAAAAGGGCTGACCTAGAAAAGCCTACGCCATGACCCTATGAGGATCTTCCACTATGTATGGTCTTTAAGGTGTGTATTTGTTAGTTCGGGTTTAGGGCCCAAACTAACCAATTATTTTCACTTAATGGGGTTGGTTTGGTTTTAGTTTGTTATTTCATAAACTCATAAAGCTAAAAAATACCAAATAATTGGTTTGAAAAATTATATTAGTTGAAGTTGCGGAGAGAGATTCTTTCTTATAGAAAGTTCTTCTGATCGTTTTTTATTCAACCTTTAACTCATAATAAAAAAAAACTACATTCTCCGTTCATAAACAAGAGAATTCTTGGCCTTCTTCATTGAAGGTTCGATGTGGGATTAACGTATGGCAACCTTGGCGAACAATATAAATAAACATGAGCAACTAAAAAATGTTCTCATTTTGTTATTTTGTTTCGAGGAACCAAGAAATGACAAAGTCATACAAGAAATGAGAGAAAGTCATACAACTTGTATGACCATTTTCGCCTTAGCATATAGTCTGCTATTATGACATAGGCTAGTGGCCAACTTGATTTATAATCATACAGCTTTATAATATGATGAAAAAAAGTTCATACAATGTATGATACTATCAAGAATAATGCTTGTACAACATGACTTATTTTTCTTCTCATTTGGTCAAAGGTATGCGGGTCTGCTACATTGGAAGGTTCTGTATGCAAATTTTTATTATAATCCTTAATTCTCGTATTATCTATTTAACGACGTTTATATTTAAACACTCTCTAGTCTTAACCTATTTTTTCTCTAATCAAATAGGATGTTTGTTTATAGTCTAAATAGCATATACGCTATTCGCAAATCTTACACTTCCAAATTCTTTGGAGCCAATTTTATGGAGGAATTAGTTTTATGGGTTCATATTAAACAAACACAGTTGGATTCCTTTAATTCAGTTTTGTAGATACATGAAACAAAACAAGGCGGGTGAACAATGGCATTGGTTGAAGGGTACTTGTATTGCAAGTCCCCAACAGGACAATTGTTGCCTCATAAGGTGATACGCACCATATAGGTTGTAGCAATGTCACATTAGCCATTTCTTTGTCTCATACCTCACACCCACTCTTACGCCTAGTATAGCCATGGCCTGAATGACACACCCTACTATGACGCAAAATCGGTTCTTATGAGCAAGCCACCTTTTCAAATCATATAAACATATAAGAACCTCTGTTACAGATCATAAATAAATGAGTGCACACCAAATCTGTTGTATATAACCTTTAGAGATGTGGCGTCTTAAGTCGATTCCACTGGTTCTCTAAAGGCCACCGACGTGACACTTGCGCCGCGTTTTACCCTCGGGGTAGTTTTGGGGGGGGGGGGGCAGGTGTTTACCGCATAAGCGGGATCCCGCAGTTATAACAAAAAAGAAGCTTTTATATATGAATCAGACAAGCTCAAGTTGAACTCATTAACTCAATCTAAAACTGCAGTCCAAAACTTGATAAACAAAAACTCAATTAAACATACAGAACCACCGCTATTACACATCATAAATCTGACACCCAAACTGCCAAACTAAATAACAAACTCTGTGCCCAATTTGTTGTTCATGACTTACATTGATTCTCTACCATTGGATCTCTCACAAAGCAAAGCCCTTCAAATACTCGGGATCGCGTTTCGCCCGTTCCTGGAACTTCTTAAACCACCGATCCAATATATCCATCGGCACCACCAACTTACTACCATCAACTCCACAAAACGACTGCATAAAATTAAACAAATTCTCTCCAACTTTCATCGCCAGTCGCTCAATCTTCTTCTCAGCTGCCACATCAAGCGACGACATCGACGCCAGATCCTCTACCGAAACACCGATCTTGGCGGAAAGGGGTGCTGCATCGGGGGCAGTGAGATGATTATTAGCTCCGTCGCCTCCTGGCTCCGGCCACGGCAGGGAGAAGACGGCGGACGGCCGAGCTAGGGTTACGGCACCGACGAATAAGAAGGGCGAGCCAGGGGATTGGATGTAGACAGCTAGGGCTTTGTCGGCGGGTAGAGTGAAGTTGTTGAGGAGGAATATGCAAACTTCGCGGATTGAATCGTAGGCTTCACCTGCAAAAGAAAAGAAAAGAAATGATTTGGTTTGGTTTGGTAAGGGTTAGAATTAAGAAGTGGTTGTGTGATGAGAGGTTTAGGGAGTGTGAGATGTTACCGACGAAGGTGTTCATGTCGAGAAGCCAGTGGAAAGTGTCGATTTGAGTGAAGGTGGAGATGTCGATGGGAAACTGCGGTTGGGGAAGACGACGCCGAACATTGTTGTTGTGGTTTGAAGAGGGTGGAGTTGAGTGAGATTTATTTAGTTTGTATGTGTGTGTGTGTGTGTGAGTGTTTGACCTAGAGAGGATGGTGAAAATCCAGAAGGATCTGGATGATTTGATTATGTAATGGTGAAGATAGCCGCAGTGTTCAGGGACTAGCTTTCTGCTAGTAACATAAAACATTATCTTTTAGTTTTACTATGTTAAAGTTGGTTTTCATTGTCTGTTCGCTTATTTAAAAAACGGACACATTCGTTTAGTTAGAGGCTGTGTTCGTTCATTTATGTTCATGAACGTTGCTTAACGTGTTCGATAATTCATTGTATTGTGTTCGTTTGTTTTCATTTGTGTTCATGAACACCATTTTGTGCTTCTTTGTGTTAATCAACGTCTGTTTTCGTTCATTGCATTAATCAACAAACAAACACAAATGAACACGAACAAGTTCATTTCCTTAACAAAATAAACACAAACATAAAATCTCGTTCGGTAACATTCATGAACAATTCGAGAACACATATATTTCAACGAACCCGAACAATGCCTTGTTCGTGTTTGTTCGGTTCGTTTGCAGTCCTACTTGAGGGTGTTCAAGGGTGATGGTGGTTTTTTAACGGAAAAAAGGAAAAAATCACTCTCACACAGTCGCAAAGTCAATTTAACCCTTTCATACAAACCTATGTAGTTAACATATATCACCGATATATCATGATGTACATCGCTATATCGGTTATTGGTCCCCTACCAAGATAACGGTGCAAAATATCGGTACCGGTAATATCCGCAATATTGACCGATATTTGACCAATATATCACCAATTTTTCCAATATCAATACATTTCTTCTTATTTCTACCATTTGTCTTTCTAATTAATGTTGTTATTAGTGTTTTAAGTCTTGATTGTTAGTTGTTATTGATAAATGTTAGTGTTTTAAGTCTTAGTGAGTTCTTTCTTGCTACAATTGTTAGTGTTTTGCAAGTTACAAAAGGTTAATTTGCTAATGGTAGGAGAGTATACTGAATTGTTAGTGTTAATAAATTGTTGTGTATATAAACTTAGCATGATATTAAAATTACCATATCCCACCGCAATAACCAATATCTCATTCCTTTATTTTTTTAGTGTGCCAAAGCTAAAACAAGCTATAAAATTTCACAAAACTGATTAAATATTTGTATATACAAACCAATTACAACATCAAAACAAAGGTGTAAAGCTCAGTCGCGTTTGTTTAAGCTCATTTCCCTATTTACAGTGAACCATTTAAAGCATGTGTTCTTGAATATTGAGTTTTAACTTAGTTCAGTGGCATAATTAATTAATATAATATAATAATAAATTAATAATAATAATAACAACAATAGTAATAAATAAACAAATTTGATGAATAATTAGTGGGATTTCCTCGTGCTACGCGAGAGAAATTCAATTGGTATCAATATCGGTCTATTATGATACCGACACTCGCTATAGTGACATAAAAAACCGAAAAATAAAGTCTTGATATACCAAAAAGATATCGACACATGTTTTACATCGATCAAAAACCATAATAAAATACTGGTACCAACTCTGAAACTTCGATACCGATGTGAAAGTTGTTCTGTTGGAATCAGTTTGGTTAGTCATAGTACTGATAAGACATCAACACTCGCTATAACTTACGATACGAAAAAGTACTTTGTCAGTTTTGAGTAAAATTAAAATCCTGACATAAATAAAAAAAGCATGTCGTAATAACATACTCGAAATCTTATAACGTCTTATCTTAAAAGTTATAAACGAAAACAAATCCTAAATAGTAATTACAACAATAAGAAATTTTATCACTAACATAATATAAAATTAGAAAATAAAACTTCCTATTAAACGTCAATCAATAATCAATAATGATAAATAAATAATAACACATCAAGGGGCAAGGAAATGTGTACAGCAAGTAAGTAAACAGTGGGGGCAAAACCCAAATACCAGAAACATAGTGGTCAAAACCTATGGACCATAAAATTTCTTAGCGCAAACCCCCTTATAATTTGTATATATATAAATATAATAATATAATAAATAATAATAATAATAATATAATAATAATAATAATAATAATAATAATAATAATAATAATAATAATAATAATAATTTTTTTTTAGTTAAGCAAACTTGAAGACTTTCTTAACAAAGTATCTGCCAACCTTGTTGGTTAATATCAACCAAGGTACGATGCCAATCTGCAGTTAAAGTTGATGAACCATCAGACATCAAACAAATTATGTATTCTATGCAAGTCAGTTCATTTCATTTCATCCCCAAGAACCTCATAGTAATATGTTGTCAAACATTTTTTAAAGTAACTAAAGGGTGCATGAGGTCCAGGCATCTTATATCAAAATCATGGTCACAACGTAGTAGACGGGCCGACTAAAGAGGGAGTGAAATAAAGCAAGGTTTTGGGTCCCTGCTTCCCTAGGGCCCCGAGTTCTAAAAATATATATTAAATGTGTAGGTGTATTTAGCTTTGAGATTATTGACATTGAGGTTTTGATTTAAAATTATGTATACACAAAGATGATATATGAATAATAGGATCTAAAGCAATTTTTTTCTTACGAAAGGGCCCCAATCTTTTATGCACTATGTAGAAGTGTATTATGTAGTTCTCACATATTGGTTCCGAAAGAACATGCCCTATTCATTTTACTTTTCCAATCAATATATGAGAGTATTCACTTGTATTTGATTCAATAGATTAATAAATGCTTAGGGGCTGTTTGTTTACCTCTTAACGAGGTTCTTAATGGTTCAGATCTCTTACTGATTCACACTTAATGGTTCAAACTGTTTATTTCGCAAGCACATGTTTGAATGGTTCAGATATTTGCCTCTAAATGGTTAAGCATTATACTAAGTCTGAATGGTTAAGACCTCTAATCTGAATTGGTCAGACATTTGCCTCTGAACGGTTAAGCATTATAGTGCCTCTTAATGGTTTAGACCTCTTACTGGTTCAGCACTTAACATTCAGAAGTTGTCAAACAGCCCCTTAGATAATCCATTTCATGAATTATTCAAACATGAATGAAGAAAAAAGTAAAAGTTGGATTACCATCACAGTTGTCATTGACAGAAGATGTAGCAGTCCATGATAAAAACCAACCTGCATTGGAAAAAAGACATTAAAATGTAAATATAGAAATTAAGCTAATACTATAATGCTCATTATCACCAGATAGAAGTAAGGTTTACCCTCATCTCACCCTCTCTCTATTATACCCTACTTTATAAGTGGGATATTACTGAGTACGCTTGTTTGTCTGTTAGGCTAATACTATAATGGTTTCACTCAGGGTAGCTCGTTTGTATAACGCCTCGCTTTTTAGTACACTTCAAATATATACAAATCAGTTTGATTTCTCTCTTATTACATAATATTACAGCAAGGTTATGTAAAATATTTTCGGGTTAACGCTCTTGATCAGCAGCTAGTTCAAGATTGGCACCCGACAAGACATAAAACAACCTCAATATTAAAGCTCTGTAGAATCTGCTTTGTGTACCCTGTGACTGCGCACGTGGTTCAATCGATGTACACCGCACACGCCCTGCCAACGTCTGACAACACATGGCACTGTTCGGCAGATGTAAATCGCACCCCCCCCCCCCACAACTTGCTATATGTAGTTTGTAGCACCTTGCTTTTTATATACAGTTGAAGTATATACAGGTCAATTTGTCCAATCTTATATTCTAGTTCAGTTTCTACTGATGTCAATAAAAACTAGTGTGTGTGTGTGTCGTGTAAGCTAAAGGTAAATATGGATGGATGACCTATCATTACAAGGATACGAATGAATTACCAAACGGCTGCACAAGTTCTTTGGATATAGCAGCCACAGGAACACGCCAAAGCCACAGGGTAAGTACACTAAAAACAACGATCTGTAAGAAGCAGATGTAAATATTTGTTGCAAATTCATATGGCAAACAAGTATCCTAAAAAATATACGAAGCACCTTTGAAATCATGAGGATTCTCTCGTATAATCCAAATGACTTTTCATCTCCATGGTCAGTGTCTCTTGAACTACATAAAGTTTAGACAAAAAGTAAATCATAGATCGGGAATGAAGGCCCTGCCATCTCTGCTATGGAATAATCAAAGGATAAAAAAAGTTACAAGTACATACTTTTTGCAAGTTCCTTCTCCTTAGCTGCTGCCGCTCTCCTTAGTTTTGCAGCTTGAGCAAATGTTGAAGGCCTGAATTGAATGATGGGAAAGATTTTTCACATATTAAACTATTGGGCACATGTGCATGTCTATCTAGATCTAGTTTTTCTAAATATGACCGTCAACTGTTCTGTTCATGATAATGAAATAGAATTTACTATAAGATGAACAACGAAGGTTCAAGGTGGTACGGTTTATGGTAATCTGGATCATAGTTTAGTACATAAGACATTGTTTATAATATATGCATCAGGAGATCGATCAACTGCTTTCTCCCTCCCTCAAGGTGATTTTCGCCACAAACGTTTGAAGATTCTAATGATGTAACATTTAAGTTACTGACACAGAAAATCATGGAATACATAGCAGCGCAAAAAACAGAGCTAAGTGATCCCACATAAGATTGTACAAGAAAATGATTTGAGTAGAAGTACTGAGATTACTAACTGTGATAAAGCAGCTGCCTCTTTCAACAGTCTCTTGATCTCAGCACGCAACTGCAGATCCTTCTCACTCATGGATGCCTGCTGTAATAGCACAAGAAAGTTATACTTTCTTACAAATAATTTGATCCTTGAGATATAAAGAACACAGTCAATAAACATACTCTACGTCCCATGATAACCGAGATTTTTCCTTAAAAATATAAAAGCTAAAATAACCTTTATATTGTTGTGATAATTACCCATAAATAATGTATTCATATATGAGATGTAAATTCATTGACATAAAACATTAAGTGATATGTATGGTTTATGCATAAAAATCAATCAAAACCACATTTTTAATGGCAATTGTGTGATTATCTAAAATAAATTATTGATAAAAAGAAATTTTCGAAGGGAAAGGTCTAGATGTAACTCTGTTTCTATTTAATATACAAGTGATTCTATGTAGAACCTCATAACATGCTCGAGCCATGTATCAAAATAGGATAAACATGTTGTGTATGTTATAAGTCCTTTGCATAGGAAACTTCTATCACAAAAGAGAAAAGCCTGTTTACAAATCATAGTGTTCAAAGGCGCTCCAGGCACACATCTAGGCACCCAAGCTATATAAGGCCCAGGCAAAACGCCTTGCGGCCTTATGGGCGGTCCAAAAATTTTATGATGAGCTTCCGGCCAAATCTTGTAAAGTCTGACCAAAATGATCTGCAACATCCAAAAATGGCACTGAACCAGCCTAAAGCATGTCTAAAACCCCTAAAATGTATGTTTATGCTATGCACCTTGCTTATGTCGGCCATCGCTATTTAAGCGCCTTGCGCCTGGCCCAAGGCTCACCCTTTGCACCTTGAGTGCGCCTTGCACCTTCAACAACTATGTTACAAGTAATGCGTGAGAATCTTGATAATGATAAATGTCTATAGAATAATTCCCCTTTTATACTACACATCATTAGGGGATAATCACTACAATGTAAAGGTAAACAGGGATCAACACTAACGAAATTAACTCATTATATTCTGTCGTTTTCTTAATTTTGCACCTTTTTTTTCCTATGATAAATCTTTAAGTCCTGATATTTTACTAGGCGTATCCCTTTCGGAACTTTCTGGTTTAGCAGTATCATCCTCAAAACAACTGATCTGGCAGGCACGTGAACCATTCTAAGTGTGCTAGACTCGCGTATAGTCAATCGAATTGATTTAAATAATGATATCAATAAAACCCATTCCGAGTTCCAGGAAACACAAAGCGACAAATTTGATTGAACGAACGAACACTAGTCTTGTTATCATTAAGAATGACAAATACAAAGAGTTAGTTTGGATATTTACTTTAGCATTGATATATACCTTAAAATACTATCTTTCTGACAAGGCCCACAATGACATATCTAATCAACACGAAGTTGCTTGAAATTTCCCGCTCAAAAAAATTTTGAGTTTCACCAACAAGCAAGTTCTTTCTGACCAGAGTCAAACTGTAAACACAACCAAGGCCACTCATTCGACTTACACGAGCACGAAGAACTGAACCTCAATCAAGAAGATTATTTTGTAAGTACACCCTCCGATCATATTGATTAGTTTCCAGGTTAAAAAATAAGCATAACAATAAAAACGGAACACCTACTAAGGCTTCTTAGGCAGCATCTCCCACAAGAGCAGATTGCACATAAAACCTCACTGACTTTAGTATCAACCAATGCGGTTCATTGCACCATCACTTAAAACCAGAAGGATAGTACTTCACCCTCTTTTAATAAAAGATTAAAAGTGAGAAACAAGAAAAACATGTCTAGATTCTGTCAGCAAACACAAGATATATCAATACGAGTCTGGGACCGATAAAGGTTTTGACAAAACTACTTCTACATAATTCATTTTGTCATTGGTGTCCTTAGAAGATTGTTTTGTACTCATCATGAATGCATCCATGATAGGTGGAAAGTTCATCAACTAAAGAATCCATCCAGAAAGCCAAAGAGCCATTCAAGACTCAAGAATCCATCACTGCCTTTTGGTCTCTTTCGATTACTTTGATGTTTTCTTTTGTGTAATGCTAACAAGATGAGGGAAGGTAACGAGGAGACTTTTAGAACATGGGTGTTTTGATACTGAAAAATATAACTAATCATCATAATGTTTATTTATTTAGAAAATATAACTATGCAATAGATTATGTTCCATGGAGGGACATAATTTCAACTCATTCTTGAAATAGACAAACTTTTGTCCAACTTAAGCTCACATACAACAAATTTGCTAAAGTAAGAAAGGAAAAAAAACTAGCGAGTGTCTCATCATAGTTGTATTAACAACATTTTCTTTCAAGCTTATATAGTAATAGGCAGACTATTGACTCCATTAAACGGTAACATTTCTTCACATGAGTTTAATTCAAAGTTAAAGCAAGAAGCTTCCTCACCATAGTAATACATGTGTAAAATATGTTCCGAAATGGTTGACCCTCCCAACACCAATCTATAATCCGTTACAACACCTCCAACACTGCCATGTGGCACCGTCCGGGGATACAAACCACCACTACAAACTCAAACCACCATTGGAGATTTAGCGTCTGAGAAGAGACGTTCCCCACAGAACACAAACATTGTGTTTTAATATATTTTCTTATATAAAAGTGGAGTTTGAAGTGGAGGTTTGTTGTTGGAAGGAAAATAAAGGTGTTCGAAAGTCGTGATGTGGCATGCATAGGTGGTGGAGTCCACCATTGGAGATGCTCTTAGATACTCTGCTCATAATACTTAGACTGGTGGTGTGGGGTTGGAGTGTGGGTGCTTTGGCCCTTTAATGCCGTGTGCTCCATCCCGGGTTGGTGCTTTGGCTAGCGTTGCCCGTTTGGCGTGGGGCGCAAGCCTGGGGTGACGTGGCTGGCCATGATTGGCTGGGTGTTGATGACCGTTTGGCTAGCCCGTTTCCACAATGCCGGCCTAGGCACGCCCTTTCCACACTCCACTTTTTTGGGTGTGGACTGATGGAGCCCACACCTACCACGTGTAGAGCAACACCCCTTAGTCTTTAACAACACATTCAGTGAATCATGTAAGAAACTAGGCTAAACAATTAAAATATTCTAGATTCTCATCGATCATACAGCTAGCAGTAGATAGTTTCAGAACAAACAAACATCCAAACACTCCCTTTTTCAATCGTTCTTCCAAAAGTTAGGGTTTCTCAAATAATAGACATGAAATGAGAAAACAAAAAAAAGAAGAATCAGTACAGAAGAATTAATGAAATGCATGAATTTACTGATACGTTCGCATCCGTATTTTATGTTCTTAATTTAATTGTTGCTTGGGCCAGGGACTATTATGGCTTTTCTTTATTTTTTGGGTTATTTGGTGAATTTGGTAATTTGCTTTTGATTTAAACTAATGCATACGGTTCCAGAGATTATCCAGAGAATTAGTTTTATCCTTCTCCTAGTCTTTCTCTAATCAAACCCTATCAAGGGTATCGAGCCATTCCGATTCCTCATCGGAATTCCTTGCCGCAGCCATGACTAACACCCCAATAATGAAATCGACAACACCCTCAAGTCGCATGATAAGGCAATCTACGACATCCAAGCTGCGTTAGCGGCCCTGATGAAGCAACAGGAACAATCTTCGAAGCACATGAAGAGATTTTGAAGGCGGTGCGTGATAAAGCCGTGCAGTCATCGGGTAGTTCTCTCGGTTCTTTCTCTGATCCGGATGCTGATTCACGAGGTTCCAAACCATTCCGTATCGGTAAGATTGAATTCCCTAAATTCTCGGGGGCAGACGTGGAGGGTTGGGTCTATCGTTGCGAACACTTCTTCGCAATGGATGGCACCCCAGACGAATCTGAACTTCGTTGTGCGGCGGTACATCTGGAGGGTGATGCGCTCCAATGGCACCGTGCATATATGAAGACAAGGACTGCTACGGTGGCCGAGGTACCATGGGCGGATTATGTTCGGTCTATTTCAGCGCGTTTTTCCGATGCGTTCTTTGAAGACCCACTGGAAGAGATGGCATCCTTAACACAAACCGGGTCGTTACAAGAACTGAACACGGCCTTCGGCTCACTATTGAACAAGGTTACCCTGAGCGAAACCCAAACCGTGAGCTTATACATCAAGGCTCTCAAACCGGACATCCGGGACCGGTAAGAATGTTTAAGCCACGTACGTTGCATGAGGCGTACGGGTTAGCTAAGACCCAAGCCCTCAATAACGAAACATTGGAGGGAAAATTTGCTGGGGGAAGGTGGAACGGGGAGCCTCAAAGACCACCAACACGAAAATTACACCACCTACTAACGCCGCTAAACTGCCTCTCCTACCCACCCCCAACCGAGCAACAACCACCACACCGCGCCCGGTTCACAATCAGCGAGTTTGACCATCAAAGAATTGGAACAGAAAAGGGCGAAGGTGGAGTGTTTTTGGTGCACCGAAAAGTTTGTACCGGGCCATATATGTGCGAAACCCCGTAAGCAACTTTATATCATCGAAGTTGATGAAGGAGGAGAATTCAGGGGAAGAAGAGGAACCCGAAAAAGAAGAGGAAACGGAACATCAGATTTCAATACACGCTTTAACAGGTATTCCATCTTACTCGACTATCGGGTCAGTGGGTCGATGGGTACCCGTCAACTCCATATACTTATAGACTCGGGATCGACACATAACTCCTTAGGGAACGGTTGGCCAATAAATTGGGTTGTGAAGCCATGACTATAGCGCCGGTGACCGTAGGGGTGGCGGACGGAAAGAATTAACTAGTACTCAAGTGTGCCGAGAATTCCAATGGAACATGCAAGGGAACTGGTTCACAACCGAGGTACTACTATTGCCTCTTGAAAATTATGACATGATTTTAGGGGCGCAATGGTTGCTTCCGTTGAGCGACATTCTGTGGAATTTCCAGAAAATGACGATGAGATTCGAACTAGCGGTAAGAATTACGAACTAAAGGGGCTGCAAAATAATTTGTTCGCGGTGTGCTCCCTTGAGAAGATGGGGTAAACATGCGAGGGCCGGGGATCTACAATTGTTCAGCCTACACTTAACCAACGGAGAACAAGGAGACAACTACCAGTCCTGCGTGGTAAACGTCCGAGTGAACAAGAGGGGGCCAATCGGTGGAAAGAGTTGGTGGCCCGATTCCCATGCTCTTCCAGGTGCCCACAGGTTTACCGCCCCGACGCCCGTTTGATCACAAAATAGTGTTGAAGGAGGGTACCACCCCCATTAGTATGCGTCCGTATCTATACCCGGTGGTTCAAAAGGATGTTATCGAAAAAACCACGCTGAACTGTTGGACTCGGGAATCATTCAGAATAGTCAAAGTTCGTTTGCGGCTCCGGTAGTCCTCGTCAAGAAAAAAGACAGCCAATGGCGAATGTGTATGGATTATAGGCGTCTCAACGAAGCAACGATAAAAGATAAGTTTCCGATTCCGCTTATTGATGAGCTGTTAGATGAGTTAGCGGGAGCCTCTTTTTTTGAAGTTGGATCTCTGATCCGGGTACCATCAAGTGAGAATGGCAGTCGAGGAGTACCGAAAACGCATTTCGTACACACGAGGGGCACTATGAATTCCTCGTCATGCCCTTTGGCTTGACTAACGCTCCTGCAACGTTTCAAGCCCTCATGAACCATTATTTAAACCCATGCTTCGGAAGGGAGTGTTGGTTTTCTTTGACGATATCCTCGTCTGTAGCCGAAGTGAGGAGGATCACCGGCAGCACTTGGAACAGGTCCTCACAATAATGCAAGCCAACAAACTGTTTGCCAAAGAGTCGAAGTGTGTATTTGGGGGCCGAGCAATCGAATACTTGGGTCACATTATAGCGAAAGAAGGGGTGAGCACAGATCCGAAAAAAATTGAAGCAGTGTAACAATGGCCAACTCCGAAAACTGTCAAACAACTTAGAGGGTTTTTGGGCTTAGCCGGGTACTACCGGCGATTCATGCGTTCATTCGGAATGATCGCACGGCCACTCACCGACTTGTTGAAAAAAGACGCGTTTAAGTGGGGAGTGGAAGCACAAGATGCTTTCGATCGTCTCAAGAGTGCACTTACTTCGGCCCCGGTTTTAACCTTACCCGATCCCACCAAACAGTTTGTAATCAAAACCGATGCGTCGGCAGGGGGGATAGGGGCGGTCTTGATGCAAGACCGACACCCGGTCTCTTTTTTATCCCGGGTGGCTTTGTCGCCAAGGCAGAACGCTCTTTCGGTTTATGAGAATGAGTTATTGGCTATCATGTTGGCAGTGAAACAGTGGCACTATTACCTTATTACCAGCCCATTTGTCATTCGTACAGATCAAAAATCTCTTAAACACCTACTCACTCAAAAGGTGACTACCCCTCTACAACATAAATGGCTAGCGAAACTTATGGGATACGATTACTCCATTGAGTATAAAAAGGGGCGAGAAAACGTGGTAGCCGATGCGCTGTCACGGGTGCAAGGATCGGAGTTATTTGTCACAGCCGTATCGCAACTAGAGCCACTCTTGCTGGACAGAATAATTGAAAGCAAAAAAATGATATTGATCTTCAACAATTGGTAAGTAAGGTCACAGCGGGAGAGGGTCATGCGAAGTACAGGTGGAACGGTAAGTAGTTGTCGCACGAGAACCGTATGGTAGTTGGTAATGACGTCGCCCTACGTGAGGAAATGGTAAAAATATGCCATGAATCACCGGTAGGGGGCATTCGGGGGTGCGAGCTACGGTGCAACGAGTGAAAGGGCTGTTTTTTGGAAAGGAATTAAACAAGGTAGTGAGACGAGTAGTACTAATTGTGACGTGTGCATGCGGGCTAAAACCGAAAACGTGGCTTCGCCGGGGTTGATGCAGCCTTACCGATACCGGAGATGATTTTTCGGATATATCGATAGATTTTATCGGTGGGTTGCCAAGGGTTAAGGGCAAAGACACTGTCTTTGTGGTAGTGGATCGTCTCGCGAAATACGGGCACTTTATGTTATTGGGTCACCCTTATTCAGCAAAGGATGTTGCCCAAGTTTTTTTGACAATGTGTACAAGCTGCATGGGTGCCCAAGTTCTATCGTCTCCGACCGAGATCCGATCTTCTTGAGTTCTTTTTGGACGGAGTTTTTGCAACTTCAGGGCATCGAGGCGAAGTTGTCAACGGTGTACCACCCTCAAACTGACGGCCAAACAGAGGTGGTAAACCGGTGTTTAGAGGGGTATTTACGATGCATTGTGATGGAGCGACCTCACACATGGGTCAAGTGGGTAGCGGCGGCTGAATGGTGGTACAATACCTCGTTTCATTCCTCTCTGGGCCGTACCCATTCGAAGCCTTGTACGGGTATCGACCCCTGCTGCATATACCTTACATCCCGAGGGATGCGACTGATAGTGAAATTGATGAGGTGATGCGAGATCGGGAGGCAGCCATCGGGGTACTTAGACAGTCACTTTTGAAGGCTCAAAACCGTATGAAACAGCAAGGAGACAAAAAGAGGTCAGAAAGAGTGTCTAAACCGCTCAGTGGGTATACCTCAAGCTCTAGCCGTATATGCAGAACTCGTTACGGGTACACAAGCATTCAAAACTCACTCCCAAGTATTTCGGGCCGTTTTTGATCATAGAAAAGGTTGGAGCGGTTCGGAAGAAGCTCACATCCGGTCTTTCACGTGCCGTTGCTCAAGGGACCGTGCAGACCTCCAGAAAAGATTTTCCCTTACCGGTGGAAGCTCGGTAATCTTCACCCGTTGGCTGTGTTGGACAGGAAGTTGGTTAAAGAGGTAATAAGGCGGTGATGAAAGTACTCGTGCACTGGAAGGACCAAACCACTCACGATGCTACGTGGGAGTTTTTAGATGAGCTAAAGTTGCGTTTTCCGGACTTCAGCGAGCTCACTCTTGAGGACAAAAGTGGCTAAGGGGAAGTCTTGATACGTTCGCATCCGTATTTTATGTTCTTAATTTTAATTGTTGCTTGGGCCAGGGACTATTATGGCTTTTCTTTATTTTTGTGGGCTATTTGGTGAACTTGGTAATTTGCTTTTGATTTAAACTAATGAATACGGTTCCTGGAGATTATCCAGAGAATTAGTTTTATCCTTCTCCTAGTCTTTCTCTAATCAAACCCTATCATTTACCCTCTTCTTAAGTGCTAAGAACTTGTCACCAAACTGGAAGGCCGTTGCAATGAAGAATATGAATATAGAGGTTACCGATTTTCCATGATCATGATCATCTTCTTCCATCGCTCCCTCTGATGTCGATTTGGATTGTTGAATCTATGTTTATTTGTGATGGTTGGTTTATCAAATTTCATCTCCGCCCTTGTATTTTTACCACTCCTTACGTTTAATCCCCAGGCCTCAACCCTGGCTGGCTCCTTACTTATATGCTTGGCAAACGCGCCAACTCGCCTAATGTTTCTTATTTGGGTGTGTGTTGGTTAAATATATATCAATCAAATACTACAAAAATATATATTTTTAATGGTTTAAGTTTCAAAAACTTTAAGGGCAAAATACATAAAAAAAACAACAACATACTTTCTATTTTTTCTTATAAAAGTCCTTTCATTTTTTTCTTCACTTAAAAAACTAACATACTTTCTTTTTTTTTGTTTCATAGAATCTCAGTTTTTATAAACCAACATCTTTTTTGCTTACAAAAGTCCCTAATCGTTTTTTATACATAAAAAACAATATATTTTCTAGTCTTGTCATACAAGGCCCTTAAAATGTTAAACTTTAACAAGAAAAATCTCTTAATTATGATCGGATGAAATCAAGAAAACACTATTTAACAAATTATGTTATACTTTTTTACATACCATTTTATATGTTTTGTTATTTTATTTTAAGTTATGTTATTCATACTCATGAATTTTATTATATTGTTTTCCGAATAATATTTATTGTTATCAATTTATTAAATCTAAAATGGAAAAGAAATGATAAACATTGAACATACTTTGGTTTGTCATATATCCAACTTAAAACATTAATTTGATCTCAATTCTTTTTTAACGTGATATCAATAAGTAAAGAAAACATTCACAATTTTGTTCAAATTAACATTTGGAGGGACTTTTATATACAAAAAATTGTTTAAGGACTTTTATAAGACAAAAAAAAAGTATGTTGGTTTTTTAAGTGCAAAATAAAGTGGAATGACTTTTATAAGGAAAAACATAAATTATGATGGTTTTTATGGCATTTGCCCAAACTTTAAAAAACTATTTATTATTTTTGTAAAGCATGTAGAGTAAATTACAACTAGTGTCCTTTATGTTTGTACCATATTACAAGCGGTGTCCTTTAACTAAAGATATTACAGGCATCGTCCTTTATGTTATCAGTTTTTTACACCCTATATTCTTTAACGCTAACCTAGTTAAATTTTTTAATTAAATCTTAACATTTGCCTCTCGCAAAAGGACAACATGTTCTTTGCATCTAAATTTTATATTCAAAACAAAATAAATAATCTCTAAAAATCCCATCTCACTGGTTGTAATTTAAAGACTATTTACTTTTTAAAGTATTTAATATAATATTAATTCAATGAAACGGGTATGGATCGATGGATATCAGCTAATATTACACCCATTCTAAGACTGAAAAATATTATATTTAATTTTATACCCATAATGCATGTCATATAACGCAGGAGGTATTTATTAAGGGTGTAAACGAGTTGAGTGGTTCGTGAGTACTCAAGATTGGCTTGAAAAAAGCTCGAAACGCGTCGAGCCCAAGCCGAGCTTGAGCCTAAAATAAAGCTCGTTTGTTTATCGAGCCTGAGCTGGAGTCTTGCATGTGAAGCTTGTTAGGCTCGTCTAGCCTTATCGAGCCTTAGTGTAAACGAGCCGAGCTTATTCAAACTTGTTTACAAGCCGACCTCGAACCCTAAAGTTAAGCTTATTTAGTAAATGAGTCCGAGCCCGAGCTTCACTTATCGAGCTCGTGAGCCTAAAAAGTCTATTGTTTATATTATTTTTATTTAATATATTAATTTATAGCTAAAAACGAGCCAAGCCCGAGCTTTAGAAAACACAAACGAGCGAGCTCGAGTCTTGAAAACAAAGCTCGAATCGAACCGAGCTCTCATAATTAATCGAGCTTGAGCCTGGTCAAACTCAGGCTCGACTCAACTCGTTTGATCCCTTGTATTTGTTATTTGAATTTGCACTAAAGAAAATCATAAACTGGATCCAATTTTTCGTTTTTTTTATTTATTTTCTTTTTGTTGAGGGTAGCATGATGAATTTGAATTGGTTGGTTTTCAAATTAATTCACCCATATGTTTGAATTGTGCATTTAATAAAACGTACACATGTCTTTATTTTTTATTTTATATATTATTCGTTTTTTTTATTCTTTCAATAAGTCGGTTTACTCGAATGACCCCAATTCAAATAAGTTTTCCAAATTCAGCTTTAAAACTTTTAATTAAATAAAAGGTTTCGATTAATCCGATAGTGATTAGCACCCTCGGTCATTGGCGGATCTAGAAAATCCATATAGGTGTAACGTTTAAAAAAAGGTAACGAAATCGGAAAAAACGTCAAAAAATGTAAACTTTTTTCAAATTTTGCACCCCACCGGAGCGTAAAGGGGTAACAGAGGCTACCCCTTAATAAAGGATAGGTCCCCACTACCCCGGCCTATTACCATCTATAACGTTTGAGATTTCAGAATGTTTTCGTCGAGTTTGGATTTTACTTTTGAGTTCCTTCGATTTTTTTATTATATAGCGCATATTTTCTTTTTTTTTTTTCGTCATTTTAACGTGTATTTTGATCTTTCTCATGCTACTTGTGTAAATTAAACGGATCTTGTCACATGTTTTCATTTGAGTCTAAATTTGTTTTTTTTTTCTAGGTCAACTGTTTTTATTGTAGTGTAAAATAAGTTTGGATTAAAAAAAAGCCATTTAATATGATAATTACGGCATGGGATCCTTATTATTTAATTGTTCTCATTTGAAACTAATTTCCGTTTAATCCCAATTGACTAACTAATTATTATAAAAAAAAGTTATCTAATGACTTATTTATCGTAAATTTACTTTAGATATTACATATTATAAAAAAAAGTTATCCAACGACTTATTTATGGTAAAGTTATTTTAAATATTACAATATTCACTTATCTATAATACCATGCTATAGATTTGTAATTTGTTCAAATAGATTAGACAATCGATTGTTGGTTAAGTTTTTTTTTTAAATTTATTTCACCACCCTAACTTCAAATAGATTAGACAATCGATTGTTGTTTAAGTTTTTTTTTTAATTTCACCACCCTAACTTAGTGCGTACGGATACGTAATTGAGTAAGGAGTTTGCATGTATTAGGACCTCTATTGAAAGTATTGTCCCATAGTTATGAAACAACAAGCTTAATATCTAAATAATATGACAAACAGATATAGAGATAAAGATGTCTATATTATTATTAGGTTTGTGTTTACAATAAAATACAAGTAATATATATAGGAGATGGAAACTTGGTAAACAAGATACATCTATATATGGAGTTAATAACCATAACAATATTATTTTATAACATTCCCCCCTTGGTTATCAACCAAATACGCGTGGAGATGCTGGCTCGTTAAAAACCTTGCCAGGAAAACCCGTTGGGACAAAACCATAGCTAAGGGAAAAAGAGTGCAGCGCGTATTGTCTCCCCTGATAATGTTATTGTATTAAAAACCTTACTCCATATGGAATAAACTGAGTGAAGGAAAATATGCAACTTGTATGATACTCCCCCTCATTTGAATAAGTAGCCTTTAAGTAACGTGTGCTGATCTTCCCTGAAAGTTGCCTAAAGCTTTTGTATCCAGTGGAATGTCGCTTGATCCATTGAAGTAGAATCTCTTACGTTGAGCAATGTTGTATGATCTTCCTATGAGATTCTTGGTGCTTTCTCTTGAAAATAAATATCATAGGATCCACGACTGTGCTATGTTACATTCTCAAATCTACAAGACTAACCAAACTTGTTTTAATGGGTTAGTAAAATATAATCAAATATCGTTCATATCTGAAAATATTTGTGTTAACTCATTCCAATGTCTCCTCACTTTACACAGGCTATATTATGACAATAAGTTCAAATGAAAGATATTATAACCATACATAGCTAGCAAAACATATTAATGTACATATGCGTTTAACGATGGTACTTTTAGAATGAAAATCTCTACTTTGGTAGGAGATGATAATATACATTTCTTATAACAAGTGACTTAAGAACCTATAACATACTTTAAAGTTCAACTATGTCCATACTAAAATATCCCGTCATCATTTTCTAGATGTACTTGAGGGATTGATAAAATATACTTACATATATACTTGAACTTCGGTTCGAGTATAATTAGACCGTGCCAAGGTCATTCAAATATTCTCCCTCTAAAAGCTCGACAGTTTTCTCTCGATGATGCCTAGACATCATCACTGTAAACTGCGATTATAATCAACTTTTAAAAGTAGAATGTTGATTAAACATGGCTAATTTAATCAAACTTAATCCCTCTTTATGCGAATATCTCGAGTTATACAACACTCGACCCGACTTATTTTAGTCCATACATATTTTGTCAACTTCATATAGTATGTTCTTGAGGTTTTGACATCAATGCTTCTGGCATTATCAATCCATGAGGGAATTCATTCCATCTTATCCCTATACGCATGTGCTTTCACTCTTTAGGAGTTTTGCTACATAAATGTGCCCATTTAACACATAGATATCTATATCATATGCAAAAATGTCATGGACACTTGCTTTTATCTATAGTATACCATGTGTGTACACTATTTATTGAGATGTCATAATCATCGGGTACAAGTTTTTTATGTATGTTTCTTGGTGCACAAGTATTCAATCGTTAAGATGTTTCAATTAACCTTTTAAGCACTCAATTGCTTTAGAAACTAATCAGGAGTTCCAATATGTAAAATAATCATAACCTATTCAAATCCTAATATGTATAAATAATCACATTGTTTTTTAGAACTTAGTTTACATGACTTACATAATTTAATCTTTCAGGACTTTCATGTAAACGTTCAGTATCAAGTGATACATAACATTCATAAGACGCATATTAATTCTCTCTTTATATTACTAGACTAATAGAATATTGGAAAGTCAATGCATCAACCACCAGAAAATACGTCTTCTCATAACCAATCATAGGTCTTTGTGAAATTCTTGTGCCACCAATTTTTCCTTGTATCACTCAATTTGATTTTCACATATTTCGCATAAAAGACCGTTTATATCCAACATATTTTAAACTTCAATTGTATGGACTGTTGGTCCAGAGACTTTCTATGTCATTAGAGAATTCAACTTTGCCTTATTTGCGTATTTCCATTTTGGCGATTCATTTCTATGTTTACATTCATAGGCAGATCTCAAATCTTGATCCTCATCACTTAATCTTTTCAAGTGCTATAGTATATACAAAAGTATAACGACGTCGATTTTTATTTCGATTCCATACATATCTTAACATGATAAAACTTATCGAGATCTCTTTGTTTTCAGGTACCTGAGGTTCTTCTTGAACCATCATGTCTACTGTCTCTTCAGGAGATCTTATTACTGTAAGCTCGACTTGACCATCTTAATTACTTGCTCCAATTTTCGAGGAATTTTATTACTGGAATCAACTAGTCTACTACGCTTTAGGCATGCAATAGAGTCATTACAAAATATGTGGTTGTCCTCTTGGGACACAAATATAACTGGAGCATAAGCAGTTGATTATGTGACTTACTTAGTCACTCTATTTAGGTCAGTGAACTTATCTGGTAATTTGTTCTTTAATATTGGTAAATGAATTATCCTTTAAACTTCTGGTTCACCGTTTATAGTATAAGGATCAAGATGACATGATAATTTATTCCACTGTTCACTTTCCGACTGCTTGTTATCTCCCCTTAATTTCGGGAACATTCATTCACTATAGTGAGAACCAATGAGCCGTAAGGAAATCTCTCACCAATGGCTTTAACTATTTAATCATAGACAATTATTTTTTACTCAACATATGTTATCAACCCTTTTAGAGGACCCAACATTGTGCTAGTGGTGGATCAATATTATATATACCACACAACCAAAATCTTAGAAGTAACCTTTTTGGTTCCTGACAAAAAAAACAACTATAATGGGGGAAGTATGATGACATATTGGCTTGATGTGAATTAATGTTGTACATGTAAAATCACATGTACCCAATTACAAATATGAACTGTTGCTCTTATTATCTTTGCAATCAATTGTGAACATTTAGTGATCGTCTCAACAAAGCAATTCTTGTTTAAACATAAGCGATATGAAGTTCAACATTTATTCCAATAATCATTAATAACTTGGGAATTGAATTCACCATTATTACCAAAATAAATATACCAATCTGGATTAATATGGTTGCTATCACATTATCTAAGTCACAATCACACAAACTTCAAGTTGTGGATTTGATAACCATTCAGACGATACATCAATTTAAAACACTAAATGGTATCATGTTGGGATATGCATATCCTTTAATCATTTTCAGAATATTTAGGGATTCTCACTCTACTTTGGTTAGTAAATAATGAATTTCCCTTGAGAGCAAATATTGCATGCTAATTACCATCTGGAAGAATCTTCTAGTTATTCAATACGTTTCACATCATGATTGACACGATGTGGTCTAACCAGTCATGCCAATTAATTAAATAATTATGATCTATAAACTTCTGGTTTATGATCATGTATGTGTTAGTTGCTCATATGTAATATGAAATGTAAGATACGAGAAAATGTATTATAACTTTAAAGTTCAAACCATTATGTTAATAATCATGATTCATAAACTTATAATTTATGATCGTGTGTGTATTACTTGCATTATGTGAGAAAACCCATCGCATTATCATTGCAAACTATCATGTTATATACACACAACATGTATGCGATTTTTAAATCTTTTAGGTTTGAATTATTTTCTCCGGCCATACTGTCGACTTCGCTCCAACGTGCGGATTCACCACAATAACAAAAGACGAAACACCTTATAAACGGTATAAGTTAACAACTAGCCAAAAGTTGAGTATAACTCCCATAATTTGCCACTTCTTGTGGTCAATCTTCTTATTACCATTATTACAGTTATGATAGTTTATCTCATTATTAGCTTGGCTATCATAACAATTCTGATGATCAATTGTATTATTAACATGATCAGTACAAATTTCTCAATACGTTCATGATCATAACATTTTTAATGATTGTTATATAATCATATTTCGAACTTTTCATATGATATTGCTACTTTAGGAGCATATCTTCAAGTGTGATAAATGGAAAACTTTATCTAGTTTCCTTAAAAAAACAATCTTCTTTTTTTGTTATATAATTTGAGAAAAAGTTACATTACTAAGTCGTATAAGTTTTATTAGTTAACATCTTACGATCTTTTATAACTTGATAATGATAATAGTGGTAATAAACTAGAACTCCCATTTAATTGTTTTATTGAATGTTATCTATATACATGAATGATAACATATAAAATACATGACATACCAACAAATCATATTATACATGATATTATAATAGATCTCCGTTCAGTGGTGAAGCTTGAAAATTTCCACCGGGGGTTGTAAGTTATGGAGTTAAATTTTTTTATAAAACCGGGAGGTCGAAACGTATATACCTAAAGAATTCTATCTGAAACGTACTGAGCGAAAAGTTCGGGGGTCGAACGCCCCACCTAGCCCCTTCAAAGTTGCGCCAATGTCTTCGTTATAATAAAAGTTTATGACAGAAGGTAAATTCTTCCCTTCATAAAAACACTATTCAATTTCTTTTTGTTTTTAACCTGTTGACTTTTTATTCTTTCATGTTTAACCCCTTTTCTTTTCTTTTTCAACCTTTTATTGTTAACCTTTATATTTTTTTTGGTTTTTTCTTTACTTTTAACCATTATACTTTTAAACCTTTTATACTTAACTCTTATACTTTTCATTTATTTTTTCTTTATTTTTAACCCTTATACTTTTAAATTTTTACATGTTTATCACAAAGACTTTATAATCATAATTTTTTTACTGTTCATCATACACAAGCAATATATCATTTCACCACTCGATATATTAGTATCGTTTATACTACCCTCGGTTATAAAGTTATAATGATTTGATTGCATATTGTATAAACTGAAAACATAATTATTTAAAACTTATATCAAAATAAGAGCACAGAGAAACATATTTTGATAAATTAACACTAACCAGAAACCAACAAAGAGTTTTTTTGTTTTCTTTTTCTTTTGATGCTCTAAAATACAACCCTTCTCTTTGATTATAAACGTAAACGTTTAGATAGTATTTTTAGAAAAAAATCAATAAATAAAAAAAATATAATTTGCAATCAGGAAGTATAGGAAATATGATATTCAAATTAAATATGGTTAAATGCATGAGATTTAAAATCAGTATCATGACTGATATTTCAACTATAAGCAATTTATTCAATGAATTAACGAAACAAAATATAAAGTAATTATTTAAGTGGTTATTGGTTAGGATGTATCTATGAGATAAAATTTCCTATCTAAAAAGCTATTTATGAATGTGCATAAAATTAAATAAACATTTAAATAAAATAAGCATATCAATATACAATGTTATGTAACCGAATTCCAGAAGTCAACGATAGATTTTCTCACTGTAAACTCATCGTTTTTCGAATACAAAACCAAAACATATGTTATATACAACTTTTAGGATTTTTTATTTCATCTTCTTAGAAGCAAATATAGTATTAATATGTATATCTTATATTTTATTTGTCACTCTATATTGAAACATAAACAAATATTTGCATGAAATTTCCATTATGGTTTAATAACATATGATGGTTGAAATATATCCATTACCACACACACATTTATATATTTGATTATTTGCAATTTGTATATATCTATAGAGAGAGCAAATCTAATATGGAATAATAAAAAGAACCTATTTACTAAAACCAAATAACATGTGATAATATGATGTTCAATTATCAATATTTGTTGCAAATTTGAATAACAAAACACCGACGTATAACGTTGCAATTAAGGAAATCAAAATTGTCATCTACTGATTCATAACTTTTGCATCTAAAGTAATTTGAGCAGATGATTTCAAAATAAAAGAATTATATCAAAATATTCCAATGGTTCATGAAGTTTATTAACAGTCTTTTTAATATATTTAGAAACTGCAGGAACTAATTTTCCATAAATAATAAAGACATTAATTAAATTTTAGAAGCACAAATTATCTTTGTAATTATAATCTGTAATATTTGGCATGAGATATTTGGGTTGGGATAATCATGGGCGAGAAGAAAAGAAATAAAAAAAAATCCCCATATCTAAATTCTAGGTTGACACATAATTAAGTTATCGAAATAGAGAATTTCCTAAACCCAAGTCCCAAGTTCCGGTTGTAAAATAATACTCAAAAAGAAGGTTGGTTGTTGAAGCTGTTACCTCAAGTTTGGAGACCGGAAGAAACCGATTGGTTGTAGAGTCGCATGCGTCGCAGTCGGTGAGTGTATTGAACAACAACGGTGGGAAAAGCGATTATGTGCAGCCTATCATGTTGGTAAATCACAAGAAACCAAGGAATGAATTTGGGTTTCGATAAAAGCACTTTCATGCAGATAACGTAACAAACCTAATAGCTAAATAATATGATAAAGAGATTTACGGATAAAGCTGTCTATATTATTGTCTATGTTTACAATAAAATATAAGGAATATATAGGAAAGGGAAACTTGGTAAACAAGATACATCTATATATGGAGTTGATAACCATAATAATATTTATTTATAACACCCATATATTTATCGTTGATTTTATAAGAAAATATAGTTGAAATTAGCCCAAAAATTTAGGGATATCCAAAAATATGGGATCAGGGGAATCCTTTGTATAACGAAGACGGAGTTGAGGGGTATTTTTACACTATGGAGACAAAATTGAGGGATATTTTACACTACGTAGAAAGGGTTAAGTCGCAACTCGTGCTATCCCTGCTAACACATTAGCTCCGCCCTTGATTGAAAAGATCTAACATGTTTAAAAATGAGAGCTAATGTGAATAAGACGTCGAAGCTCAAGTGGTGTGTAACATGAAAAGGTTGGTGGGCTTAACCACTTAAGAGTCAATGACGGTTCATTCTCTGTTGATTCTGTCGAGTTCCCCGTGACCAAATCATTTATTATTCCGGTGACCAAATCATTTATTATTTTGGATGATTGCATCTAAAATCCCCTTGGCCAATTCATCTATTATTTTGGATGATTGAATTGATGAAAGATCTATATAAATCATGCATATAAACTTTTTGCAAAACAGTTTCCTAACAATTGTTGGTACGACCTGTACTCATTAACAGTACGGCTCGTACCATTACTAGGGTTTGCAAAAATGTTTAACAACGACCGGTACAAACCATACCATTACTAAGGTTTTGCGTTTTGTTTTTTAAAATTACGACGGAGGTACGACCCATACTTGTTCATGGAATATGGCTCGTACTAGGGTTTTCAAGAAAAACAGAACTTGTTTTCCGAGAAAGCATATTTTAATTTCAAATAATTTTTTGGAAAACCATTTAGGTTGCCTTATTTTACTAAATTTACAATGGCAACTTTTAGAAAGATTGAAGTATTGAAGCAACGCGTATCATTCAAAATTTAACATTGAAACTTAAATTATGTCATCATATGTAAACCAACGACCACTTGTTTGATGATACACATAGTGAATTACTAGCTTAATTGGCATCAGTATTTAATTTATTGCCCAAAGGTGTTATGTCATATTTATGTGCATTACTTTATTGTTTAAATGTTCATAATAAATGAATTTTGATCAAAGGCAAAGCGAATCCAAAGTTCATGTAGATCATTAAGACAGTCTAGTATTTATGTACGTTCATAATGCATAAATTTTGGTCAAAGCTAAACCGAAGCCAAAATTTATGTAGAACACTGAACAGTCTATTATTTTGTGTACGTTCATAACACCTGAATTTTGGTCAAAGCCAATGCGAAGTCAAAGTTCATGTAATTCCTTGAGTGGATTTATTATTTTGGTGTTATAGAGACTTTACTTTCAATGTATAAATTATATTTGCCTTACTTGTTTACCTCTCACTAGCTTATTTCAATCAATCTAGCATCCATTTTTAGTCCTAACCTTAGAATTGAACTATTGACTAGGGCGAACTTTTCACATGGAGGGACAAAAATAAATTACTTGGGATTGTGGATCTTGATTATGCCTTGAGGCATAACACTCCTGATTCTCTCATTAAAGAATGGAAAACAAAGCATAAAAAGGGGGAGATATCAAACATAATGTCTTTTTAGTTGTAACGGAAAGAAAATTTTATAGTTGTAAAGGAAAGAAAAAGATAGATGTTTGATAACACTCATAAAAAAGATCATTTGGTCTTAATTCCCCCTTAATGACACAATAGATTCCTTGATTATGAACTTCCCAAATATCAATATCCAAAAGTAGAAATGGCTCTGATTAAGGTTACTAAATTATACGCTTCTACAGAAAGTTGCCACGATCACTTGTCACATGACAACCACCTGAAGTCGTTACATGAAACAAGCGAATGCATGTGTGTTAATGAAAAAGGTAAGAGGACCCGAGTTACAAGCAACACACTCCTCACTATATTAGAAAGTTGCCACGATCACTATCACATGACAACCACCACAATGTCAGAAGTAAAATATTAAGTAAAGTTCCTCCACATGGACCTTAGCACACTAGCTTCTATGGACCTCTTGATTTGGTGTTATCTCCTCAAGATTAGTTGCAATGGACTAAACCAAGTCCTCACGTTTCGAGTATACAACCTCTCTTCGTGAAAGAAGAACTTCTAACACTCAAAATCCAAACCATAACTTCTGATCCCCTTCCAAAGAGTTAATATGTTTTATACTACATATACATAGTCAACATGGGTGTTTGAATCAACAAATACAAAGTTAATGGAAATATTTTATCTATTTAAAGGGTTCACTTTCAAAGTGAAGTTTTGTTACTTAAAGTTATTAACACACACCAAATGGTTGTCCATAAAAGAAATCAAAAAGTGAGTAAAGGTTCACCTTCCTCAAGTGATGCAAAAACTTAGCCACTCATGGTAATGACGGGTTCCAAGAAGCTCCCACTCAGCGGAGCTAGAATCGATAAGCAGAAGCAAGAACGCGAGCGACAAGCATCCGAAAGTTAATGATTGTACACATCTAAACTCCCAAGACTTCAAAGTCAACTAGATGTGAGTATATTCAAAAGCATATAAAAGTGTCCTTGGGATACATAAACTCACACTTACACTAAAAAGGCAAAGGCAACCCACATAAATTACACCTTGAATGATAAGACTTACCCAATTGGGAAGATGAGTTTACCTGTGATGTAACGTTCCGTATTTTCGTACTTTTCATATTTCGAAATGTATTTGCATTTCTACTTTTAGAAACTTGTATTCGTATTTATTTTCCAATCTTGTAATCTAAGACTTCGATCATAATGGAAATTCGTATTCATATCAGTTGGTTTAAAATCGTACTTATGTTATAGAATCAATCGTCCAATACATCACATGCAAAACCAAGAATTGTTACATTCAAACTAATAATCATACATGCACGATACGTAACACATGCATACATACACTTTCGATACTCGAAAATATGTAAAAACATAAACTATTAGCATAAAATAACAAATACGTACAAGTTCAGGGACTAAAACTTTACAAAAACCAAACTCCAGCTAGAAATAAGACACACTGCGTA
The DNA here is from genome assembly GCA_947069175.1 of Scalesia atractyloides. NCBI lineage: Eukaryota > Viridiplantae > Streptophyta > Magnoliopsida > Asterales > Asteraceae > Scalesia > Scalesia atractyloides. Next base: position 37,797,869 of record CAMTDV010000023.1, on the reverse strand, counting down.
ACACGGGCATCAAGCCTTCCTCCGCCGCACGACGCGAGGATAGGTAATCCTCATTGAGTTGTTTTCCTCAATCGGATTTCATCATTTTCTCACCTCATTTCTTCCCCAATCACCTTCAATTTTCATTAAGACATAAAACCCTAATCAATCACTATAAAACCAAGCCTCCACACCTTCATTTCACTTTTCCCACACTATAATCACTCTCAAATTACTCTCAAGTTACTAAATTCAAGCTTTGGGCAGATTATACTCAAGTCTAAAAGTGAGCTTCAAATACACTTTTCCTTTCTTTTCTTCATGAATTCTTGTTTCAACTCACTTGGAACACCTCTAAGAGTGTATCCACAAGTTTACCTTCATAAACTAGGTTGGGACATCACCATTTTGAGGTCCAAAGTGAGGTTTCATTTTGTTTTTGTTAAACTTTAATTGTTACAACTTTTACATACTTTCTTGGATGAACATTAACCCGACCATGTTCCCAGCCAACTTTCATGTTAAGGGACTTGAGTTGAGGTATCATTTCGGGAAGTTAGAAGTGCAAACACCTCCAATCCAATCAACCTAAGCCACTAAGTAAACTTACTAATAACAAAGTGTCCGAACTACACCAACTCACTAAACATTTGCCATGAATGGAACGCACTAGTCTAGTTTGAGCTCACTTGGTTACTTGGTGGATTAAAGATTTTATTTCAATCTTATTCATGACCAACCGAAATCATTAACAAAGTTAATGATATTTTGCTTTGGTGAATCATATAATGAGGTTTAATGGATGGAAATCATCCTACCTCCTTGCATGACATACTTGATAATACTTAACCATGAGACACATTATGTAAATATATATATATACTATAATCCTAATAACCGAACCTAAAACACTAACCAATTCATGGATTGATGTTTAGAGCTATGGATATATTATCTTAGATTAAAATATCTCATGTTTGGAGTTCCAATAGGTGAACGTGTGCCTATGAAAAACACATGATCATAGTGTCGAATTTGGGTATTTTGTCAAGATAACTTTTATACTAAGTTTACGTATTTTCATACTTACTCCTAATCCAAAAATCCATCGAACTCGTATGCCTCGTTTATTCTTGTAGGATAACTTGGCGGTTCCCAAAACTCTCAACACATCAACTCACTCACGTGGAAAATACTATGCAAACCGTGAGTATACTCGAGTCCCCTTTTACGCTTTAATCACTTTTAGGTGTAACATGTATGACTTAATCAAACTCACTTATGCAAACAATCGATCTTATAAATTCACACAATCCATTAAACATGCTATTTGTTATGCCTAGGTTATTCATACTAGATCTTCAAACATTCATACATGCAAACTACTTGTCATTAACTTCGCTAGCCAACCTTAACATGTATAGCGCTATAGGTGTAGCACACCGCCCTTGGGAAAGGTCTATGTTTAGTATTTTATCGTATAACGGTCTTGTTCATTGCGTTGTGAAGATTACGCTCGTGGAATCTTTGGTTTGACATTTAGGTTATGCATGCTGGTATGTATTTAACTTAGTATACAAAATGCCATGTTGGATTTCAGACAATCTTTTATACGTATCCAATGTAATCAAACTTGTATGCTCGCCAACCTTTGTGTTGACATATACTTTAATACATGTTGCAGGAAATGCATGATGATACTCGAAGAAATCTAGTTAGGATGGTTTAGAAACACACCAAATTTCTATGTTTTGTATTTTCGTTGTTTGATTTTGTTATGGACATGTTGTTGTAATTTCCTTTTAATGTTGTCATTTTGATTAGAAATGAAATGAAATCTGGCCACTTAAATTATTGTCACAATTAGTCGTTATGAAGTATCCAACAGTCTCGTTTTCGTCTCACTCCGATGTTTCCGCCATCTGTTGGGGTGTGACAGATTGGTATCAGAGCCATAACTATAGGAAATTAGGAAAATTGTCATGCTTTTGACCTAGTCTGTAATTAAGAAGTCTCATACTTGACCATTCTTGTGTTCATGCTTAAAATACTCGAATTCTCCCTACTTTGCTTCTGATCTTATCTTTTGTCATAAAATATACTTGTTTTTCCTAAGACAAACTATTACTACAAACACGAAGACACTTTTGTACCACAAACGAAGCGATCTCACCAAAATAGGCGTGAAAACCCTCACTTTGGTGACATCTCTCAATCCACATTTATTGATTTTATGAAATTATACCATCAAGATAGGAGTGATATCCTCAATGTCGGAAACATCGGGGCGGGACGAAATAGATTGCTCGAGACTTCATAACGCTAAAATATGACAAGTAATTGAAGTAACACAATTTCATTTCATTGATTGAATGGCAAGTACATAGTTTCAAATTTGAGTACAACAACATGAAAAACCAAATACAAATACAACAACTTTCTAATGCATTCTAGGTGTTATCTAAGTCGTCCTACTTGATTCCATGAGTTTCATCATCAATATCAACCTGCAATACATGTTAAAGTATAATTCAATACACAATGCATGAGCATACACGTTTGATTAAATAATATAGTATAAAGTTTTAAACAAATCCTTATGCATCCATGTCTATTCTCAAGGCTAACATGTAATATACGAGCATATGAATACTAGTCAACCCAAAGTTTACCGCAAGCGTAATTTAATCATAGCAATTGTGACAACCCGTGCTCGAAAGGTTGCCCTCGTTCGTTTCACTTTCCTTTTTAGATTATGTTAAGTTATGCTTTACTTTCCTACGAAACCAAATCCTATATACTTATCCAATTTATAGTGTTGAACCGACCGAACCGTTTGTACCATTGAACCAAAGCATGAGCTCGCTTGTCCCTTCAACCCACTCGCGAAACCCGAAACTTTTGAAGTCCAAAACATAGCGTGTATATTATATTTTCAAATTTGCTAATTCATTGTACATATATTAGTTGGTCTAAATAAATATTGATAATAATAGTAGTAATATTAATATGCATGTATATAAGGTGAATAAAAAAATTGTTGCATACATTTTGGATGTGTGCAGCCCAAGAAATAAAACCAGTTCAACTTCCCCTCAAATTAATGCAAAACTTTCGGCCCACTAAAAAAAAACACACACACACACACACAACTGCCAACATAATATTTGTTTTTCTTTTTTTTTCTTTTCTTCTTTCATCTTTAAATTACGTAAGTTGCACATGGTTTCATACCTCTCAAACAACAACAAACCCTACTCCTTCTCTCGTGATTTACGCAGTAGTAGCCCCCCCCACCGTAGCAACTCTCTTTCAACGCTACCTCTCTCCCTCTCATCTCCTCTCGGTTAGTATGTTTTTTTATTATTGTTTCCAATTTGTGGTTCTCGTACACGACTGTGTTTCTGCAATGGTTGATACATATGATGATGTGAAGTTATGATAATTATATGAGTGTTTGAATTGTGTGTTGATTATATTAGTTTTGAGTTCTCGGCATGTGGTTCTCGGCTAGTTGCTAAGGGTAAGTAGGGGATGGATCTTGAAGGGTTATGGGTTGAATTTTTACTGATTAAATAGTAGAGATGAAGTATGATGATGATAATCTACTGTAAATAATCGTTATGGGTCATTGGGTGCATTAGTTATTCGGTTGGGATGATCGGGTAACAGAAACAAATTCTGCCTGACAGTTACAGCCGACTTTAATCGGCTGTAACTGGGGTCTAACTTAATGGCATTTGAATCATGATTTTTGGACGTTTTTGCTATTTTAAATTAATTGATTCGTTTCAGCAACGAAAGCTGCGCTTTCCTGCAGATTTTACGCGATATGTTTTGCATCATAACTTGATGCGTGTCTGGATTTTTCCTATGAAATTTCTACTATAGATAGCCTTTGATGTTTTAAGAATTTTTTCGCTAGTTTCAAGTAATTAGATAAACGAGGAATTTTTAAGAAAATATTTAGTGGGCAGGGGTCAGATTTCGACGAATCTGACCACTGTTTAGTGTTTGATTTTTCACGGGAAATCTTTAAAGAACTAGGTTCTTTAAACTTTTACATAAAATGAAATGGACTATTGGGCACTTGCTATAATTTTATGGCAATTTTTGCAGTTCTAGAAACTATATTAGAAAAATTCCCGAAGACTACGCAGAATTAAGTGTCAATGCTAAATTTTGATAAGTTAACTTAACGTGCTTGTTTCTTGCGTGTGAGATCATACAATGTCCCATTTGTTTTTATGACTACATAATCGATACTAAGTAGGTGATATGCTATAGTGTTTTGTATGCATACATTTGGTTAAATGGTTCATGTATAAACGTGTTACATGCAAATTGCTAGATTGTGTGTAGGAATATACGTGTTGCATGAATTCACTCTAATGGAATACATACTAACTATCTTAGGACGCGGTTGATCGTCTTCGCTACTAATTGCACTTTATTTCTTACCTAGCAAAACAAAGGTGAGTTCGTACCTTATTAAAAGCATGTATTCCCGGTGGTTGGGAACATCACTTTCCCGGGTATGGGATTGCCTAGTATTCCTGGGGATGGAATACTGTTAAATGCTATTTATTTTTCATGTCTTTAGCGACTAAACGAACTCTATCTGAAAGTCCCCACACATTATACCGATTAATCGTCGGGGCCTGGCGAACGGGGTATTAGTTGATAGCGCTATTAGGTTCGACAAACCTCACACCGTACCTGGGAGGACGGGCGTGAACTTTTATGCCTTGGCAACTGGTCAATGATTATAGACATTGACTTGGGGCACAAACAACTTACACAGTCAAAGTTTCCGTATCACACAGTTTAGTAGCTTAAAGATGGGGTAGCTTCCCATGATGTGTTTTATAAATTAAGTAATTTAACAACCTATGTTTTTGGAAAATAATACTGAAAAACCGTGAACTCGCCAACTTTATGTTGACATGTTATTACATGCTTTGCAGGTCGTTAGGTACAGCGCGGGAGTTTGCATTGGAGGAGTGTCATGGCTGCGTTAACTATTTGAATTGGTTTAAACAATTATGGTTTTTAAACATCGTTTGGATATTTTTTAACTGTTTGCTTCCGCTGTTGGTTAAACTATATTTTTTTGAACATTTAAACTTTAGATAACTAATCGTGTTGGTGGTGATACGTTTTGATATCTTAAATAGTGGTTCAACATTGATTAGTGGCTTGATCCTGGTCGGCCGCACCTCTCGCGGTAAACTCCGCACGTGAAAATTGAGGGTGTGACAGATTGTAAAACGGTTGTTCTTCCTTCCCCGCTCCCTCTTTTTCGACATATGCGGCGGCGGGTTACCAGAGAAGAGGGGACAACTTCTTTCTCCTTTGCATTGCTCAATCTTCCTTTTCTGATTGAAAATAGCAAGCCACTCCACTACTGGTACAGAGGCCAGATAGAAGGTTGCTTATATATCAGAGCCATTGGTTATAGTGAACTCGGTTTTAAAATTTTTTAAGAAAAACCAAACTATAACCTGTACTGAGCAAGCCGCAACGACACTACACTCCAAAGTGCAAGTCTCTACAAATTAGATTATATAGCTTACGTATGTGCCTACTGTTACTTACTTGACGCATTACATATAAGTATGTTCCGTTCATAAGACTCTAACGATAATAGACCAATTAACCCTAATACATCTCCTCCTAAATCTACACCTTTCCTTGGCCCGCGGAAAACAACACGTGAACAACGTCAGAGGAGGTGCCTAGCAAGAAGCTTCGAGGGCAAACACTCGGAGAGGCAGTGGACGAGATCCAACTACTCGAAAGGATCATAGGAAGATCGATAAGTAACACCAGAAGGTAGTGACAACGAAGGACTAGTTATCTCCTTCGCCAGTGGTAGCAATTGACATCACCATCCATCGTCTTGCAAATATATTCTTTCCGTATAACTTAGATGAGGAGGGTCGTTCTCATCCAAAAATTAATGTTGAATTTAATATTTAATTTGGAACTTATTTGTGGAACTTACAAATGATTCTAATGCAAATGTTTATTCGGATATTATGCGTTATGGTTAAATCTTCTTTTGCTTTCCTCGTGCCATTATGATGAATTGTATGTGTTATATCATTCTCATTTTGTGTTTTCTGAATGTAAAGACAATGAGCAGACGTGGCAGTGGACGCGGTGGAGCCAACATGACACAGTCTCAGATTCATGCTTTAATCAATGCACGGGTTGCTGATGCTCTGGCAACACACCTGGGAGGTAAAACAAATCGCTTCGTATCACTCTAGGATGTTAAAAATCCTATCTCTATGCTATCATAACTCTCCTGTTCTAATCCGTTTTGTTTTTGTACGACAGGTCAAGCTGCTCAACCCCTAGCTTGCACCTTCAAGGCATTCATGGATTGTAAATGTGACATCCCGGTTTTTCAGACATCTTAAACGCACTACTTCACGGTTATTCGTTCCTACGCTAAATTGATTCGGAGACTTAAATTGCACGCTCGAAATAATTACGATAATTTCGTGTACTTGTCAAATGAATTACGTGCTACGTCTTAAACGTTTATAAGTTGGTGCGTTATTATGTGATGTTCCGATTTCGTGATTTGTTTTAGTTGAAAAATGTAAATATAATAAATAGATAAATGAATCGAACCGAGCCGTGAAACGAATAGACCTCACTTCCTTGCGACTCAAGTAGTTAATCGATATTTGAGGACCAAGTTGTAGACCCAAACCGACCAACCCGAACCCCTTGCGGCCGTGAGTACCCAAACCGCAAACCCTTCCCTTTTCCCCTTACCTCTTGCGCTATATATACACATACATGCATGTGCATTGCTTCACAAACAAAACACACAAACCCTAATAGCTAAACAGCCGACGGCAGCCCTCCATTCAGCCTCTCGATCGCAAAACAGCCTTGCTACATCCCTCTTGATCGCGGCAGCCCTCCCCTCGCCATTCTCCTTCTCGGTCGCAATTCTCTTTGATCATCGGCTCCCCATCTCACTCACGGTTCATTAATCTTTGGTGTAAAAGGTTAGAGTTTATCATTATTTGCAAAGTTATACTAGGATTATAAACTCTTGATCATGTTTGAATGTAGTGTTATGTTGTTAGCCGATTTATTTATGCTAGTTGCGGTTAAGATGATTAGCGGAATCCAGAAACATTAGGCTGCGTTTTGTGTAATAAAAACTATATGTTATGATTAGGGTTTGCATGGGTATGATATATATGATGATATATGATTGGTAATTCTGTTCTTGATCGCTTATGTTCAATGTATCGATGGTTTAAGCGGGTTAGATTGTGATAAAGTGCTGAAATCAGGATGCTGAATGGTGTTTACAGCCAACTTCAACTGGCTGTAACTTGGTTATTATTTATCGAAAAAACGGATTTTCTGAAGTCTAAAACGTAGAGTTTTGAAAAACGCTTCTAATGGCGCTGGATTCATATTTTTCTGAAGTCGTTTGATATTTTTAAGTGGCCAATTAAGTTCAGTAACTGAAGCTGTGAAAATTCTGAAAATTTGTTAGTTGTTTATCGAGTCGGATCTAATAATCTGTAGGGAGTCGAATCATGAAATTTGTACAGCAACTAGATATGGAAATTTCCGGGAAACTCCCACTGGAATTTTGTTAATTGGACGAATGTGATTTTTAAATAAATTCTCCCGTGGACTGCAGTCAGAAAGTGACGAATCTGACTGCAGCCTAGTATATTAATATTTATGAATAATTGGTAAAGTATTAGCACTTGAAAAATTTATATAAAATTCTACAGTATAGTTGACACCTTCTGTAAAATAATTGGAATTTTTGGAATGTTGGAACTATTTTATAAAAATCCTTGAAAACAGCCTAATTATGAGTATATAAGCTGAAACTTGATAACTTGCGAATGTATGTACCAAAGTGTTGTATGGATTGATTGTGTTCATGATAAATTGTTTTGATCACTATAGTGGCATGATGATACTTGCATGCATGATTTGAGTCTTAGAAATTGTCATTGTATGTACCGCATTGTGTGTCAGTATGTGTAGGACTTGTATCAGTGTGATCGCACACTAACTCTAAATCAATTGACTTGTTAGGATGCAATTAGCGGTCCCATCATTTGCTACATCTGTGTTACACTAACCGAGCAACTAAAGGTGAGTTCACGGCCCCTAATTTTATCCGGTTTTAAACAACAGGGGGAGAAACATGTATACACTCTACAACTCTATCTCTTTACGTTATACGAAATTAACGTCATTAAACTATTCGGTAACTCAGTTAATGTTAATGTACGTTATGGTCACTAAGCAGCTATATCACACAAGTCCTCGACAATCTCTCGGATCGTTAGTATTGGGTTAGATAGCGGGGAAATTATAAGTAGCACTACTGGGCCCGACAAGCCCCATCCGAGCTAGTCGCGCTAGCCGACCGGGTATGGTCAACGGGTGAATAATTTGTCCTAACTTTGCCATGGTCAGTGATAGGCCTGGCAACACGGAGGCACAACAGTCAGCTTCGATCGCGAACACTTACGTGACATAAATTTAGGCTAGCTACCTATATATATTAACATTGAACTTAATTACGAATCAACAATATTATCCCGGGTTAGGGATAATGGAACCAACAACGTTATTATTCCGGGTTAGGAATAATGGAACATCATTATTATTCCGGGTGAGGAATAATGGAACCATCAGTATTATTCCGGGTTGGGAATAATGGAACTAAACCGTTATCCCGGGTTAGGGATAACGGGGGAAACAAACTTATAATCGAACAAATGAACTTATGAAAACCTGTGAACTCACTCTTCTTTAATGTTGACACTTGTTTCTTTACATGTTTCTCAGGACGCTTGGAGCTCTAGGTGCACTCACTTGCATTAATCAAGACATCTTTATCGATTCTCATTTACAAACATTGTTTTGGGTTTTTCTTTAGTTTTGGCGTTTGTGTTGGCGCCCGTTCCTTTACTTTATCTTTATGCTTCCGCTCAACTTTAAAAACTAATGCTTCCGCTAAACATTGAAACCAAACGAAGACAACCTAAAATTTACTACGAATGGTTAAACAAATGATTTTGGAAAACGTATTAACAAATCATATAGAGTCGTTCGACGTTACTAGTGTCTCAGATTCTGGTTTGTTCACACGCCTCGCGGTAAAACTCCGCAAGTGGAAATTGAGGGTGTGACAGTAAACCCCACCCTTTCAACGGCACTGAAGGAGCAGTGGGACTCTTGCATTAAATTGGGAAGGTCGAGTCTGTTTTCAAGATGTGTGAATACCCTGCCAACAATCGAGTGAAGTATGCAACCGACACTTTAGAAGGCAACGCGCTTTCCTGGTGGAACGCGCAAGTTCAGATGCTTGGATTGGCGGCTGCCAATGCCAATCTCTGGAATGAGTTTAAGGATCTAATCAAGGAAGAATACTGTCATAGAAATGATATTCAAAAGCTCGAGGTGGAGTATTACAATCTGAAGATGGTTGGATCTGAAATTGAAACGTACACTAAAAGGTCCAACGAAATAGCTGTTCTTTCCCTGAATATGTCCGAGCCTGCTTACAAGAGAATTGAGCTCTATCTCAAGGGTTTAGCTCCTGAAATTCAGAGTTTGGTAACTTCAGCTAATCTCCCTACAATCCAGCAAGTAATCCGTTTGGCACACCGTCTCACCGATCAAGCAGTGGAACAGGGCAAGCTGCCTAAGCGAAACAGTGCTACTACTGATACTATGAGCGATAACAAACGTAAGTGGGATAACAACCAGAGTAAGGGTTCTAGATCCTCTCATCCTCAGTCACAGCAGAAAAGTTCGAAGACAACAAGAGCCCCAATCAACAAAGTCCGGCAAATCAAAATCTGGGTGGTTATCAAGGAAACTGACCGAAGTGCAACAAATGCAACCTGCACTACAACGGACCATGTGAAAGGAACCACTGTCAGCGGTGTAATAGACAAGGGCATGTGGCGAAGGATTGTAGAAGCCCGTACCCTATGAGAAAAAATCAGCAACGACATCAGCAGTCCCAACCGAATCAGAGGTCGCAGCAGCAACTGGGTAACAACCGAGGATGTTTGCAGTGCAGAGCGGAAGGGCATCTCAGGAGAATTGCCCCCAATTGAACCAAAACCACAACAACAGTGGTACTGGAAACAACAACAAGAACAACAACCACAATGGCGAGAATGGTGCAAAAGGTCGAGCCTTTGTGATTGGCTCGGGTAAAGCAAGAAACGACCCTAACGTGGTGACGGGTATGTTCCTTCTGAAGGACTCCTTTGTTTCGGTACTTTTTGATTCTCGTGCGGACGTAGTTATGTTTCCACGAACTTTAGTACATTGCTTAGGCCTGCCCAACTTCTCTTGACCGTAAGCACACAGTTGAGCTAGCTAATGGCAAATCTCTCGAGGCAACATGTATTAATCGCACTTTAATTTGGAGTTGTCTGGCCACAAATTTGTTATTGACATCATCCCTATCACTCTTGGAAGTTTTGATGTCGTAGTCGGGATGGATTGGCTATCCCTAAATCGCGCGAAGATACTTTGCCATGAAAAGGTCGTCCGCATCCGTTTTTCTAATGGTGAAACCCTGGATATTCGAGGCGAGAAGAGTGGCGCCGTGGAAAGTATTATTTCATTCATGAAGGCCCAAAAGTGTCTGTGTAAAGGCCATACCTCTATACTAGCTATTGTCACTAATGTACAAGCCGAACAGAAAAAGGTCGAAGATATTCCTATTGTTCGCGACTTTTCTGAAGTTTTTCCCGAAGAATTACCTGATCTCCCACCTCATCGTCAAGTTGAATCCAAATCGAGCTAACTTCTGGAGCGACACCTATAGCTCGAGCAACCTACAGATTGGCACCGACTGTCACACCCCGGCTTTCCACAGCCAATCCAAACACCGGTGGGCCCGGGTAGGGAATATCGTGACGTAAGTTGATATCATCATAGTCAATTAAACACAGCACAACGGAAGTCTTGGATTTAAATTACTATTACAAACCAAATGTTCGAAATACAAAATATATACAGGCTCGTAATAGAAGATCCACAGGCGGATCATAAATTCTACAAAGAAAGAATGTAAAATAGACTTTGGACAGATCAAGGATAAGATCCTCTTATCACTACCGAGCACTTTCAGCCTATTTTCGTATTGTACCTGCAAACTTAGTCTTTTGAAACGGCCACCTTGAGACGATCTCGAATTTGCACATCTTATCCGTGGTCTCAGGACAATCTCAGGTCCTGATAGTTGGGCTTCCCCAACTTCTGCCCAGCACACGGGCGTTTGGCACTTTCTCCCATACAAGGCCTCGTAAGGAGCAGCCTTGATGCTCGTATGATAACTATTATTGTAAGAGAATTCTATTAGGGATAAGTGGTCATCCCAACTTCACCTAAATCGTTCACACATGCCCTAAGCATGTCTTCCAATGTCTAGATAGTACGCTCACTTTGACCATTCGTCTTCGGGTGGTAAGCCGTACTAAAATTTAATCTTGTGCCTTAGGATTGTTGGGAACTTTTCCAAAAATGAGATGTATATCTAGTATCTCTATCAGATACAATAGATACTGGCACACCATGTAGGGACACAATTTTGTCCACGTACAACTTAGCCAATTTGTCAGAATTATAGTTTCTTTGATTGGCAAGAAATGTGCTGACTTAGTCAGCCTATCCACAATGACCCTAAATAGTGTCATTTCCACTTTTGGTCTTAGGTAACTTGGTAAACAAGTCCCATAGTTACCATTTCCAATTTCCATGTGGGAATTTCTAATTATTGTAGAAGTCTTGACACTTCTGATGTTTGGACTTAACTTGCGAACACGTCAGACACTTAGCTACATAAGTGGCTATGGATTTCTTCAAACCCATCCACCAATAATTCTGTTTCAGATTCTGATACATCTTATCACCACCTGGGTGAACTGAGTATCTCGTATTATGCGCTTTCATGGAGGATTACATCTCTAAGTCCTCCAAAGATTGGAACCCAGATCCTTCCATTAAATCTATGGATTCCATCCTTTACAGGCGTTAACTGATCAACAGTTCCGCCTAATCCCTCATTAGGAATGTTAGCCTCTAATAGGGCTTGCTTTTGCGCGTCTAATAGCTTTTCATTCAAGCTATTTCTGAGCTCAATGCTCTTCGCATTAATCCTAATAGTCTTAGTTCTTTCCTTGCGACTTAAGGCATCACTACGATATTTGCCTTGCCGGGATGATAGCGAATTTGCAATCATAATCGTTAAGTGTTTCCATCCAACGACGCTGTCGCATGTTAACTCCTTCTGATTGAACAAATGTTGGAGGCTCTTATGGTCAGTGTATATAATACACTTTGTGCCATACAAGTAATGTCTCTATAACTTAAGTGCGAATACAACAGCACCCAATTCTAACTCATGGGTGGTGTAATTCCTTTCGTGCACCTTTAATTGTCGTGATGCATAGGCAATCACTTTGCCTTTTTTGCATTAGCACACAGCCCATGCCAGTGTGCGATGCATCACAGTAAACAACAAAGTCTTCAACACCCTCAAGTAAGGATAACACAGGAGCATTGCTCAACTTGTGTTTCAGAATCTCAAAAGATTCTTGTTGTTTTGGACCCCAAATAAACTTAACATTTTTACGGGTAAAGGTAGTCAAAGGAGTGGCTATCCTTAAAAAGTTCTCGATGAACCTTCTACCCAGCCAATCCTAAGAACCTACATATTTCTGACTGGGTTTTGGGTACTTCCCAATTCATTATGGCCTCAATTTTGGCGGGATCCACTTGGATACCATGCTCAGTTACAATGGGCCCAAGGAATTGGACTTCTCTAAGCCAAAACTCACATTAGAGAACTTAGCATAAAGCTTCTCTTGCCTTAGCAGTTCTAAGATGCACCGAAGATGCTTCTTGTGATCAACTTGATTACGAGAATAGATAAGTATGTCGTCTATGAAGACAATGACAAACTTATCCAAATAGGGTTTGCAGACTCTATTCATGAGATCCATGAATGCTGCAGGTGCATTTGTGAGCCCAAAAGGCATCACTAGAAATTCAAAATGACCATATCGGGTCCTGAAGCAGTCTTAGGAACATCCTCACTCCTAACCTTCAGCTGATGATATCCAGATCTTAGATCAATCTTGGAGAAATAACTAGCCCCTTGAAGTTGGTCGAATAAATCGTCGATCCTAGGTAATGGTAACGGTTCTGGATTGTTATCTTGTTCAGTTCGCGGTAGTCAATGGACATTCGCATTGAACCGTCCTTTTTCTTAACGAAAAGAATTGGAGCTCCCCAGGCGAGGAACTTGGCTGAATGAAGCCTTTCTCTAAGAGTTCATCTAACTGAGTTCTCAACTCCTTCATTTCCGTTGGTGCTAATTGGTATGGAGCTCTAGCTATGGGTGCTGATCCAGGTAGGATGTCAATCCTAAACTCTACTTGCCTATCTGGTGATAGACCTGGTAGTTCTTCGGGAAAGACATCGGAATACTTCGAAATAACTGGAAGGTCTTGCATATTCGGCTTTGGTTCGTTGATAGTGACTTGTACCATGTAAATGATACAACTTTCCTTAAACACTTGGATGCCTTAAATAAGACACCTTGTCTGGCAATCCATAGTGTGAATCTCTAGTGATGGTGATCATTTCACTAGATGGGGTTTTAATTTCGATAAGTTTCTTATCACAGGCAATACGGGCTTGGTTATGGGATAACCAATCCATGCCTAAAACTACATCGAACCCTACCAATTTCATTGGCAAAAGAGAGATTGGAACAGAATGATTCTTGATGAATATAGAGCATCCATCAAGAATAGAAGATGCTATTTCTAAAGTTACATCAGCAAGTTCTATCTCATAAGTTTTGTCTAGAGTTCTTATGGGTAACTTTAATAGTTTAGTAAACTTATGGTCTACAAAAGCCTTATCTGCACCCGAATAAAAAAGAACTCTAGCATATATATCGTTGATGAGGAAAGTACCTGTTATGACATTGTTGTCATTAACAGCCTCCCTAGCATTTATTTGGAAAGCACGAGCATTCTCTTTCTTAGCCTATCAGGCTTTGCATCTTTATTTGTGGCGTTCTTAGGGCAATTGGGCTTAATATGCCCCTTCTCATTACAGCCATAACAGATGGCATCCTTAAGATTTTTGCATTCGTGGGTCTTATGCCCTTTTTTTGCAAATACCATAGGGTTTAATCTGAGGGTTGGTATTGCATTTCACCCAATGCCTGCGGCTACAGGTCTTGCTTAGAGGTCTATCATCAGACCTATGTTGGTTTCTTCTTGAACCCAAAATTTCCTTTCTTCTTAAACCTTCGGGAGTTATCATCCTCCCGTCAGTCACGGTCTTGACTGACTTTTGCCTCACCAAATCCAAGGTGAGGGAGAGAGATAGGTCAACAGCGGACCTATAGGTATAGGCTGAGCAGACTTTACCATCCCCTTTATCTCAGGTGATAACCTATTAATAAAACGCGGAATGCGTTTGGTTTCAGGGGTAATCAGATAGGAAACTAACCTAGATAGAGAATTGAAATCATAAATATACTTCCGACAATCTAGGTTCTTCATTGTGAGAGTCAGGAAATTTGACTCTATCTTTTTCACCTCATGGGGTGGGTAGTAAGTTTCCTTAACAAGGTCCACAAACTTGGACCATCCAAATTGTACAAGTATACTTTACCTGTGGATTGGATCATAGCCTTCCACCAAATTAAGGCTATCCTTTTCAGCACAGCCGTTGATATCCACAATCGTTTCCATCTCGTCCAACCATTTCAAGGTTCAACAACTCCTTTCTCCCCATTAGAGTCCCGGGGCTTGCAGGAGTCAAAATATTTGTAGGTACATCCGTATTTAGAAGAACGGGACCTATCAGCAAATTCCATTTTATTTGGTTCACTCTTCACATTTGAAGAGTGAACTGAGCTCTCTTTATGAGCTGAGGATGGTGCGATTGAATATGGTTTGGAGCGAGTAGCACTCGACTCCCTAAGTTTTTTCTATGGCCTTTCCCACAGCTGCGTCTATGCGAGTTTGGAAATATTCATTATTAATGGCTATATTTTCTGCGTTATTAGAGTTAACATCCCGGTGGCTACTTTGCGCCTCATCCGAGTTAGCCATTCTTTAAAGCTTTGGTTCTAAACACCAAACTAAATTTCTTTTAGCTATGGTATTAATAACCATATTGGCTATAAATATTGGATATGACAATCCATTACCTAATCAAGCTAGTGTGAATAATATCACAACTCTTAGGCTTATTATATCTATTTTTGGCCTAGGTCTCAAAAGGACCATCAAAGACAAATTACAATTTGGACGTAGTCCATGTATTAGTAGACAGCGGATCGTATTATCACAACTGTCATTGCCATTAGGCAATTATAATTAGCTCATAGGCTTGTCACGAAGGACATTATGGCACATTGGCCTGTCGCTAATGGACAATAAATATGGCACATTGGCTGTCACTATGGACATAAAATATGGCATATTGGCCTGTCACTAATGGACATAAAATATGGCACATTGGCCTGTCACTAATTGACATAAAATATGCACACTGTCCTGTCACTAATGAACATAAAATATGTAATGGACATAAAATATGGCACATTGGCCTGTCACTAATGGACATAAAATATGGCACATTGGCCTGCATCTTTAATGGATGTCAATTATTATCATCATTGATCACATAGGCTATAAATAGGTTTTAGGACATAGTCCATTTACCTAGACGGCTAGTGTGGTTTCTCAAGCCACACTACCAGGAGTATGAACATTCCTGAATGTTAACATAAGAGTACCTTAATGGTTGATTAATAGTCCCGGTCACATTCGACCTTAACGACTTGGAGGCTTGAACTTAGTCCACCACCTCTGGATAGAAGGATAACTTCCCTTAACTATCATGATAGAAGGCCCTTTCATCCTTAACTATCATTTATAAGCTGGCCAAATATGTGGCATGTGCCACTTGGCTAATCAATACCATTAAGATCATTTGGAATTATTAACAGAGCAAAAAAGAATTTCGAATAAAATCGAGACGCTCGCTTTGAAAAGGATTAATACATTATCTAATTCCAAAATACTTCATTAAATTCCAATAGAAGTTACAATACTAGAAACAATGAAACAAACTGTCCATGCAAGGACTAAAGAAATAAAAATGTCCACATAGGGACTAAAGAAATAACAATGTCCTCGCATGGACTAACATATATTATTAGAAAAAGACTTCACTCGTCCTTCTTTCCCCTAACCAGTTTGGAGAGTTTCTTGAAGAACTTTCTTGTCTTCTTCTCCGTTTTCTCCGCTTGTCGTTGCATCTCTTTCATTCGTTCTAAGGCCTCATTAATGGCCTCTAGTGGCGGCGGAGGTTGTGGTTATGGTACACTAGGATCTGATACCCATAACTTGGATATCCAGTAGATGGATAAGCAGGTGGGAAGGGAGACGGGTAAAGTGCGTTATGCATGACCGCTTGCATGTAAGGGTCATGCGACCATGCTTGGTAATCAACATGTGTTGATGGGTTAAAAGGATCATATCCAGACGTATCAGCATATGTTGGGATAGGGTTATTATAACCCGACGGTAGTGGTTGTACCATTGGTGGTGGTGTTGGTTCCACCACAGGCGACACATTAGAGGGTCCACCCATTTGTGGGTCCTCTTGAATGGTGGGATAGGGTTTAGGCAATGGTGGTAGCGAGCCCGACCGTTGACCTGCACGTACTGACATACGTGCTCCACGTTTCCTCCTCGGCGGCTCAGGTGGTGGCTGATGATGTTCCACTGGTTCCATGTGAACATCTTTTTGTATAGGAGGAGTGTTGGCAAAGGTAAATTGATTCCAATATTGGTCCCACTCATTAGGACCTTGATATGGCAGGGGCATAAGAATTTGAATTGCTCGATATCTCAATGGGGTGCGTATTTGAACCTGACGGCGGCATCTCTGGATCGGAGTCCTCGTCCATTGGGTTTGGCTGATCCAACTGATTCTGATCAGCTTGGGGGTGTGTTAAAGTATTGGTTGGGGTTAAATTCAACTTGATAAGAATGATGGGAATGGTGAGAGTGGTGTGAATGGTATGAATGATAAGAATTTTGGGTATGAGAAGGTGAATGTTGTGATAATGGCCATGAATCACAGGGAATCATCATAGGGGTTCGGGTGATGTGGATGTGGAGGGATATGTCTTGAAGGTCCTCCCCTCATTGGTCCTTTCCCTCTTCCTCGTACATGTGGCAGCATTTTCCTATTAAAAATCAATTCAAAAAAATATTAATAACTTAATAATGAAATGAGTGATCCTAGGTCAATGCCTAGACTCGGAAGTCTAAGGAATGTGCTTGTGTAAGTTTCAGATTAAAAACAAAAGGCTAGTGTTTAATTCTCTCAAATTTTGGCTCTGATACCAACCTGTCACACCCCGTATTCCTACCAAATCCATACACCGGTGGGCCCGGGTGGGGAATATCGTAACATAAGTTGATATCATCATAGTCAATTAAACACAGGACAGCAGAAATCTTGGATTTAAATTACTATTACAAATCAAATGTTTGAAATACAAAATAATATATAGGCTCGTACTAGAAGATCCACAGGCGGATCATAAATTGTACAAAAGAAAGAATGTAAAGCAGACTTTGGGCAGATCTAGGATTTGCAAGATCCTCTTATCACTACCGAGCACTTCCAGTCTATTTTCATATTGTACCTGCAAACTTAGTCTTTTGAAAATATGTCAGCTTTCGGTGGTAAATACACTAAATTGACTCATTTAGAAAACATTTAAATAAAATGTTTTAAGTGCGTATCAACACAAAATTATTTATAACATGGGAAAGTTGACTGTCCAACCTTGTTAACAAATTTACATGTTTGTCCATACATACAGGGCCCAATACAAAAACTGAGACATGATTAACGTACACACCACTTATGAACTCACGTAGGGGTTATCCCCAACAAGTGTGGGTAGTTGCATTTGAGCGTCCGTCGGGTGAATGCCTACACCCCGTGTAACATCCGTCAAAAAAACGGATTTACCAAACCCGCTCCGTTTATTAACCGAACAATCAGTTAAAAATTTCGTTGCGTATTTAATGCCCAAATTAATTTTAAACGATACATAATTAATAAGTATATTGGAATATATAATTTATATTTGAAAAGGTATTAAAAATAGTGGTTTAAAAATTAAACAAGGCTGCCGGGTTTCGAACCCGGGTCAACATGGTCAAACAATGACTTAACACTCATCCATCAAACCACTCCGCCACTTGTGTTTCTTGTTCATTATTGGAAACAATTAATACATATCATATGTCTCGAATTCAAAACCGAAGCGCCTAATCGCAGTCGTCGGAAATCCCGACGATCTCGCCAAGATTGGACGGTTTCTTCAGTTTTAACCGAAGCCTTAACTACTACATCGGTTATAACCGACGTCTGAACCCGCGACGCAAGTCATAACTGCCGGAAAACTTATTGACCGACGAATCAAGACGGAAAACGGACTAAATTCGTCGATGTCCTGCCCTATAAATACCCCCTCTAACCTCTGTTAGCTTTTTCGCTCACAATCACACTTTTTCCCGACGTAATTCCACTCGCCGGAAAACTTCTACAACTCGCCGGAAAACCGAACCTTTCACCTATGTGCCTTACTGAACCCCCAGAGCTCATACCGAAGCCACCCACATTCATCTCAAGCTCGTTGAAGACCCTCTGCCGCAAGACACACGTCGCCGAAATCATCTGCTGTCATCGGAGTTTCGCCGGTGAAACAGAGGAGCCACTGTTCGGTATAATCTAACACTTAATCTCTCATTCTTTTTATTTATCTCACACGTAATTACTCACAACACACTAAAGAACATGATTAAGTCGTCGAACCAGTCAGACTCCGTTTCTGGTTAAGTCTAACGAAGAAGACGAAGTTTCAATATTGTATATGTTTAATTAAAATAAAGATATATCTCGGGTTAGACACACAGTCCAGTGGTGGACTGTGTGCAAATAAAACACGCATACGTTCCGAGTTCGATTCTTGTCCCACGCACACGCGCCTTAATAAAAATATTCCTTTTTTTTAACCGAACCGGATTCACTGCATAGATGTTAAGTTTAATAAAAACCGGAATAATAACCAAGATAGACACACAGTCCAGTGGTGGACTGTGTGAACGTTTAAATCACACGTCACGAGTTCGAGTCCAGACTACCGCACCGGTCCGGACAATTATCAAACTTTTTATAAGGCAGAAATGAAATAATGTAGTTTGTATATAAGTATAATAAAAATCAGATTATTTAACAAGTTAGACACACAGTCCAGCGGTGGACTGTGTGTTAACCTAAACCACAGGTCCCGGGTTCGAGACCTGTGGAGAGCACCGAGCGAGTCTTTAAAATCGTTTTTAAAAACAAATAATTTTCGGATTAATTCAATTAGTATATAAGTATAATTAAAAATAGAAATATTTCAGGTTAGACACGTAGCTCAGTTGGTAGAGCTGCGTGCACGCGAACTGGAGGTCTCGGGTTCGAGCCTCACCCGGCGCACACAATTACACAGTCTGACCGGTCAACAAGTCAACGGTCAACGGTCGCAAAAAGTCAACAATTTTTATTATTTTTATTTATTTATTTTATTTAAAAATCAATTAAAAATACTTAAAAATAACATTTTTAAGGTTAGAAAATAGCCTTAAACTCACAAAAATATATCCAATCATCCTACTAAAATTGATTAATAAAATCCGCTTATTTACCAAACCATTATGTTATTATCTAGGTTAGTTTCGCTCGTGGTTAAACCAACTTCGTGCGTATTCAACATCATCAACCGAACGCACCCAATGTGAGTGAATCTTACAACTCCCCTTTTTAATTACACGTTTTGGGGTGTGTCATGTGTCACAAAAATTAACTCGTTTATTTAAACTTGTGCCATACCATATTGTGATCTAAACTTAGATTGTATATATTGTTTGTAGTTACGTATTTCATATTGTCAAGTTATATGCAAATCATTCATTAGGCCCATCAGTTCCTCGTGGGAGACGAGTTGAGCAACGCGTGCCTCAAAACAATCCATTATTGTATGTGTGTGCATTATCTAATAATTAAGTGTTTTTTGTGAATAAGTTTACATCTATATTTACTCATATGTGGTTGTGCACTTTATTTTATAATCAATTAAATAAACTTGTTCAAATGTTTTTCATAGGATTCACTCGCCAACTTTTTGTTGATCCAAAAACCATTTTTACACATGATACAGGTGAACAGGTTGAATCATTGTACACATAGGATTGGGCCTTAGAAGATAAATAAAGCCTTATTTGAATGTCTTGTTTAGAACATTGGTGCTTGTATGGTTTATGTGTTTGTTGGAATTTTTCCTTTTAATTTGGAATAATAAATATGAAATTTTATAATAGTAAATGTCATGAGCTTTGATGAAAACCCAATCATGCCCCGACTACCATTTCCGCTGCGGGTCAGGGTGTGACACATAATCTCAGAGTACAAAGTTTGAAAATGAAAGATATGAATATGATTACAAGTTTCAGAAAAATAGAATCACTACAATTTTTTCTTAATATGGAAAGTACAAGAATGCCAGGCGTTACACACAAGGTAACCAAGCCCAAGCCTAAATCCAAAACCAAAACCAACATGCAGCAAACAATGGTTGGGTATGCTTCAAGTGTGGCGACCTGAATCATATCAGCCTGCATTGTCCGCAACGCAAGCGCCTTGTGGACGCGCATTCGCCATCAACGAACTAACCTACCAAATCTCTTTAACGTCGATAAAAGTTTTGTATCCCTTGAATTTGAACCATTGCTAAAATGTACACGAACTAACCTACCAAATCTCTTTAACGTCGAAGTCGCCAATGGAAAATCCATAACCGATTATTCCACTCTTAAAGATTGTACCTTAAATCTCAACGAACAAGAATTTCCTATCGAACTCATACACATGCAATGGGTAGTTTTGACATCATAGTGGATCAAAAAGGAGTTAGGTTTTAAATAGTAAACATCTAATCTACCATGTACTTCTCTATATCTTGTTTGGTGTAAATTACTACCAGCATGTTGTTGATCAGTTGTTTTCAATACTGGAACAATGAAGTCTCCGTTAGAAACTTATATATTGATTTTAGACCAAGTCTTAACAGTCCACAATACATAAAAACCAAAAACTTAGATATTAATTTTAATGTAACATACACATTTTATCAGCAGATTACAGATACATATCACCAAGATGATTGATAATCAAGAAAAACCCTACTTTCAGACGATACGACCAGTGCTAGCCATTCACCATTTATGCTTCAAAGGAATAGTGCACCAATCATCTAATAGAAAATGACAGATAATAAAAGGAAAGGCTGAAAAGAGTTTTTCACGTTTTCTTAGCAAGTAGTATCCCTCGATGATTAGCAGTTCCAACCATTAAAAAAACAATTAAAACACCATCCATGTATGTAATAACCAAATCCATTACTCGTTACATATCAACTTACCACTTGATCATGACAAGGGTTCATTCACCTTTCAAAAGCTGCTTGTAATCCAAGGAAGTTTCAAAACAATGAGAAATTAATATCAGTGGCAAATTGTAACGAACCGGAACTTCTATGACAGCCAATACATTTAAACTTAATGTAACCCCTTTTGGGTGTAATTTGTTTTTAAGCCAAAAACCGACCAATGCATACCCTAAATTCCCGATCTACCATCATAAACTAATCTGGCACGGAAGTATGAAACTTGCCTCTTGATCAAACTGTACCCGTGACCACCCAACACCACCTTATCAACACCCATCTTCTCTGCCACATTGCAGATCACATCCCTCAGATCACCGATAGCCACTCTCGTCTCCACCTTCACCTACACAAAACAACCCACTTCACTAAACATCATCTATATGATTAAATGTTTGCTAATAAAAATCATTATTTTTGGCCAAAATTTTTTCCCAGAATTTATTATTTTCGATATTGCAGCCTTTATTCCAACCAATAAAAATCCCAAGACTAACTCATTACCGACGAACCTATACCTAAAACCGAAATATCAAAAACCAAAATATCGGTTTTTAGTTCTAACTGAGCCTAGAAACGACCCATGAAGAAGTTCAATTCTCAAATTTTACACTGTTACCGGGGAATAGTGACAAAAGTTGATACTAATCATAAACACTGGACATAGCAAATTGGATCTAAACTTATGAAACAACCAAATGTCAAATACAAAATAATATATAGGCTCCAAAATCCACAGCACATCAACTCTGTAAAAAACAATAGAATGTAAGGCATTACTATCAATCTAGGATTTGGAATCAGTTTACACTACCACTCAGCTTTCATATTGTACCTCAAACAACTTAATTACGTCAGTTCGCTTACAATAACCAAACTATTTTGAAACATTTAAATAAATGTAAGTGAAACATAAAAATTTAAACATGAATAAATGATGTACCAACTTTACATTTATGTTTTCAATAAAATACATAAAAATATAAAAATAATGTCAACAAATGATAGAAGGTTATAAAGTGGACGAGTTGTTGAGCTCGTCGGGGTTCTCCACCGCGCTAAGGTCGTGGTATTATCTAATGTTGAGCGAGGATTCACACGGACAGGGTAGTTACCCCCAATGTTTAAGTTATCAACAAAACTGATAAAAGGATTGGGGATTTACTAGCAAATGGCATTACGATTGATCATTTCCGACCAAGCGGTAATAATTACGTAACAAGCCGTTAGGGGTAAATAAGTCGAGAGTATTTACTGAGTATTCTTCATTTTAACGAAGTTTATAACTCAGCGTACACAAAATTACTAATGCATAGCATTTACGCAAGTTTCTATCTAGATATGGCATAAGCTAACCAATTAAATACTAGTTATTTAAGTATTGATTAGTACGAGTACCAACGCTAATTAAATGATGATTGGAGAATGCAGTTTAACCTGACGTACTTTGACTTGCAAATATGGGTAACTAACTTCTAGTTTTGAACTTAAATGACAGGTGACCGTTCGGTTAATTCCGTAACAGTTACAAACTTAACCGTACGCATATAGCGATATCGGTAACCGATAGTCATGGACAATTCATAGCCATTTAGTTTTTAAAGGGTTCGTAATATCAGTTGGATATCACTTATATGCCGTTAGGTTTTAAAATGAACTTGCCTCATAGGGCATTTGGTAATTCATACCTTATAAAGGAACTGAATAAAATTTAATGTTTTACTATGATATTATGGAAAAATTAAACGTTATTTATGATAATATCATAGGATATTAATTATATGTGAATTATTTTAGCAAATTAGCACTGAAGGGCATTTTGTAATTTACACATAGTTTATAATATTGCGATTTGGTTATATCATTACTAATGTAAAAATATTTTAAATAATTTTAAAATAAGTAGATAATAAGTCTTGGTTGGTAAATATGGTATAAACCTTTATGCGCGAAACGACGCTTAGTCGAAAATGTGATTTATGGTGATAGCGAGAAACTGTGTTTGGTTAGTTAACAAGTCTAGTATGTTACTAATTATACTTCAGTAGATAAAAGATTTACTTGAAAAGTGTGTTAAAACCATTTTAACCACAAGGGCCTTATCGTCATTTATCGACATAATACAAGGATGTTATAAACTCAGTTTATAATCTATTTTGACATCCCAATATTTATTATAATATTAAACCTAGTAGAAACTCATTTTCAAGTTCATTATATTTTATCTTTTTTGCAAAAAGGACTTTTAGTCAAATGACAAATTTACGGAACTTGTGAAAATCAAATTCTGATTATGATCCATGTAATATAACCTCACAGGGTTATGCTAATTATATACGATCATAATGCAACCTTAGAATCAGTATCTAATAATTAAATGGTTCAGAATCGAAGTCAAAGCAGAAGTCAAACTTCGCGACTTTGGTTACAACGACCCTAAATTGAAATTGACGAAGCTCGAACATGTCTTACATGTTCTAATAATTATTACCAACTAGTTAAGTGTCAAAACAGGTTTTCATACTTATAAGATCAATTTATGATTTTCGCCTTTACTTTTTAATATCATACTTGACCCGTCAATTGGTCTAGCAAACGTGATCTTCAGGAGTCCTTTATATGACTTAACATTACCTTATTACGATCATTTAGCCACGTTCTTATGAAAAATAGCTCGACATAGTGGTCTTAACCGAAAGGTCAAGGCGTTTTTCATAAACGCTTGATTTGGCTATAAGAGATAAACGAAAATAAAGAGCAGGAACACTTACAAGAGGTTCCTAGAATGCATAGAACTAAGTTGGATGTCTTTCATTAGGAACTTCCAGAGGGGGAGATAGACTTGTGATGAGAAAGGTGCAAGTTCAAATGGTGACTGGCACTATTTATAGTTGGAGAGCTTGAAGAAAGTGATAGGTGTTAAGGGGGGGTAAGAGGAAGTTAAAGTGTCCTAAAAGTGGCATGCGTTTGGGATCCATAGTGAAAATTGGTGGTTTTGGCAACTGTGTGTAGGCAAGAAAAATTTGCAGACACAGGCTCTCGCGCCGGAGAGGCAGGCCTGCTCTCGCCGAAAAGTGAATAGGTGGTGTGGTGGCGGCGGCGGTGGTGTTTGGGCAGTTGGAGAGAGAAGTGTGGCGGTTTTTGTAGGGGAGAAAAGGTGGTGGTGGTGGTGTGATGAACTTGATAGAAAAAGGTGGTGGTGATGGCTGCCGGAAAGTGAAGAGGTGGTGGTGGCGTTTGGGTAAGTGGAGAGAGAAGTATGACGGTTTTTGTAGGGGAGAAGAGGTGGTGGTGGTGGTGTGATGACTTGACAGAAAAAGATGGTGGTGGGGTGGTGTGGATGAACTTGACAGAAAAAGATGGTGGTGGCGGTGGTGGCGGTGGTGTGATGAACTTGACAGAAGAGGTGGTGGTGGGTGGTGGTGACGGTGGGGAGGTGAATTAAAAAAAGAAAATTAAATTAACTAGGTGGGGTCAGGTCGTCACCCATTTCCTTGGTTCCATCCTTGGAGGGGCGTCCTCCAAGGACTCTGACGTGGCCGGTCGTCCTCTAGGGAGACCCGTCACCCACACCGAGTAGCCTAAGAAGATAGGGTTGGGGTGGGACCCACTCAATATTGTGTTACTTTTATTTTAGAGTTAGTTTTATCATTTCACACCCACTTAACACAAAAAACTAACCTTTATTCGCTCTAGGGACTATCCGATAATAAATGTATAAAAGTTGAGGACTATAGCTATAATTTTAGAAATTTAGGGACTATAAATAAATTTAAGCAAACTATTATCCGGACATATTTCAATTATTTAATGGATTCTTCTAGGTTGTTACCCATACTTGTTATTTAAATTAATAAAATAAAATGTTGTTAAAAATTTAATTAATTAAAAAAAACGTCATGTCAGTGGGGAACATCATATGGAATTGTTGTGTCAATATGTGAGTATTTATCTTATCATGACCGGATATTTGCCAGGATGTAAAGGCCCCTTGAACTTTTATTGAATATCTTAATAAAAGAATTTATTAAATAGATATTAAATTTATTCTTAATTCCTTGTACTAATCTAATCAACTTAAAATTTATTTATATTGATGTGTTTGCCGATAAAAAAAATAGCACATTCCACCGGTTGATATTTCTTTAATTATTATAAATAACAAAGCTTATCTATTAATATTATTTCTTAACATTTTAGTACTTTATTTTGTCTTTTTGGGTTTTATATTATTTTGCATATAAAGCTTGAAAGAGTTTAATTGTTTTTATTAAAAAAAATTCTTGGATTTTATCGTTGTTTGGTTGCTACTTAGCACGGTGTTTGTTGATCATATTTGGTCTCTCAGGTTGTTTTTACCCCCTTAACTTTCTAATACGTATCAATATAAAGTTGACTTTGTCTATATTTTACGTTACATTACGTGAGTCGGTTAGTTTTAAAAATTCGTGCCTTTGTTTATGTTGTTTTCGGTTTTGGTCATCATTTGGTTACTACTTAACACGGTCTTACTCATCTGCCCTACAACGCGGGTAGCACGGTTATGCGCCCCCCGACCCGCAAAGCGGGGGCTTAAGACTAGTTATTATTATTAAGTTGTATGATGTGGGATAAAGTCTTTAAAGTCCCAAGGGATTTATCTCGCCATGTATGCGCCACATAAACAAGGGCTTTATCGAGAACTTATACAATGAAGGATAACGTCCTCTTTAAAACAATAAAAAAGCAAAAATAAATCATAAAAGAATTAATATTGATTAGTGGGGATTAATGGGCCCCAAATATTGTCTCTTTGGCGGTCATTTTTGTGTTGGCTAACTCCCCCCCCCCCCATGTCACACCCCGTATTTCCAACCAAATACCGGTGGGCCCGGGTGGGGAATATCGTGACATAAGTTGATATCATCATAGTCAATTAACACAGCACATCAGAAGTCTTGGAGTTTAAATTACTATTACAAACCAAATGTTCAAAGTACAAAAATAATATACATACGACTTGTAATGAAGATCTACAGGCGGATCATAAAATATACAAAAATGTGTAACAGACTTTGGACAGATCTAAAGATTTGCAAGATCCTCTTATATCACTACCAAGCAGCTTCCAGCCTATTTCGTATTGTACCTGCATCTTAGTCTTTTGAAAATACGTCAGCTTTCGCTGGTAAATACAATTGACTGACTCTTTTTGAAAACATTTCAAAAATGGATTTAAGTGCACAAGGCACGAAAAATCTTTTATAACTTGGGAAAGTCAACCTTGTAACCTTGTTAACAGCTTTACATGTTTGTCAATACATATGGGGTCCAATACAGAGACCGAGACATGATTAACGTACACACCACTTACGAACCTGGGTAAAAATAATTTAGCATTCGCATCTGTCAGGTGTATGCCTACACCCTGTGCTTTGGTCGTGGCCATTAATTAATGTAATGAGCCAAGGATATCCAGGTCACGGTCCTTAACCCCCAACGTTTAAGTTATCAAACAAAACTGATCAAAACGAAATATGCGGATTTACTAGCCACAATCCGGCATTCGATTGATCACATTTCCAACCAAGCGGTAATAATTTACCGTAGCCCAAGCCCGTATAGGAGAAATAAGTCAAGAGTATTTACCTGAGTTAGTCTTGATTTAAAAAAATGCAAGATTTAATATCTCAGCCGTATTCAAAATGAAATAAGTGCAGATAGCATTTACTGGAAGGCTTTAGTCTAGATTATGGCATAAGCTAACCAATTAGAATGCTAACGGTCTTATTTAAATCATAGATTTAGACCGACTAGCTTAAAGGATCAAAACGGTATAATACGCTAGATTAAGCGATGACTGGATAGAATGTAGTTTAAACCCAACAAATGCTATGACTTGTATAATATGGGTAAACCATAAGCATTATGGATTTTGAGATTTAAAATGATAAGGCTAAACCCGTTTCAGTTAATTTCCGTAAACTAGTTACATATACTTAACCGTAAGCATATAAGCGATATCGGGTAACTGGATGAGTCATGAACAAATTCTATATGCCATTATACTTTGAATAAGTTGTAATATCAGTAGAATATCAACTTACATGCCCGTTAAGGTTTTAGAATGAAATTATGTCTCATAAGGGTGTTTTGTTAATTATATATCGTATAAAAGGAACTTGAATATATTTTGATGTTATGATCATAAGTATTCTGGAAAAAGATTTAATTTATGGTATAATATCAGTAAGATGTTGATCATATGTGTAATTTATCATTTATGACCAAACTATGCACCGTATGGGCATTTTGGTCATTTTACACATAGTTTTATAATTTATTTGGGATTCTGAGTTTACATTATGTACCTACTGTAAAAATATTTTAAATAAGTTTTAAAATCAGTAGGTAACAAGTCTTGGTTAATATATGGTTTAAAACCATACTATGCGTCGTATTTCGAACAATGATGATTTGTGCGAAGTTTAATAAAAACTGATGCTAAGATCAGGTTCATATGTTTTAGATATGTCATTTAGTATGACACATCAGTGGATAAAAATTTTGGTATAAAAAATATGATTAAAACCATTTTATGTGCCATAAGGGCTTTATCGTTATTTGCCGACATAATGCAAGAACTTGTACGTAACTCAGTATACAAACTGACTTGACATCCCAAATAATATTACCTATGATATTGTATCAGTGGAAAATTTATTTTCAAGTTCGTTATTGATTAAAACCTTATTTTTGTAAAAAAGACATTTTAGTCAAAAATGGCATAATAACAGAACTTGTGCATAAACTCAGATTCTGATTATGATCATGTAATATAACCTCAAAGGGTTATGCTACATTATATTATGATCATAATGTAACCTTAGATCATAGCCAACTAATCTAATCGGTCAAATCGAAAATCAAAGCAAAAGTCAAACTTTGCGACTTTCGGTTGCGAACCGACCCTAGAACTGAAATTGATGAGTCGAACATGTTTTCACATGTTCTAATATTATTACCAACTTGTTTAAGTGTCAAAACATGTTTTATAACATATATAAACTCAGATTATAATATTTGCAAAATCTGGCATGTTTGACTTCTTTATAATAAAACTTTGACCCGTCAATTGGTCTAGTAAACGTGATCCTTAGGAGGTTCCCTTTATAGGGATTAACACCTACCTTATTACGATCACTTAGCCATGTTCGTTATGAACAATGGCTGGACCATAATTGTATTAACCGAAAGTCAAAGCGTTTTCCGTAAACACTTGACTTTTGACTATAAAAAGCCTATAAACGAAAATGCAAGATAAAGGAACAATTACAAGTGATCCTTGGATGAAATAGAACTAAGTTGGATGTTCCTTTCAGTTAGGAACTTCCAGAGGAGGGAGATAGAGTGATTATGAGAAAGGTGCAAGTTCAAGTGATGAACAAATGCTCCTATTTTTAGTTGGAGAGCTTGAAGGAGGTGATGCCAGGTGTTAGCAGGTGTTAGAGGGTGCCTAGAAGTGTCCTAAAACATGGCATAGCAGATTAGAAGCCCATGGTTTCGAATTGAATGGGTTTTGGCAATTGTGTGGTTACCAAGCAAAACTTTCTACAGCAGCAGCCTTCTGGCGGCCCGCGAGAGAATAGGCCATGTCTCTCGCGGCCCGCGAGCGGTCCATGGAATCTTTCAAAGTTTGCCACATTTAGCCCCTCAACTTATTAAACTTTTAAAACACCTTTATAAGCATAATTAGCCCTCTGTAGCTAATATTTGGCGTACCCGGGAGGATGCCCGGACTTCGTCAAGCTCTCGGTTTATTAAAAGGTCACTCAGAGGTATAAATTAACATGTTGACCCTTTTAACCCCTCCATCATCCAACTTTTACATAATTACATAAATAATCCCTCTCGTCCAACAAGTGGCCCATATGAGAGTTAGGACTTTGTAAAGGGTCACTCAGATGCTTAGTTTAAGCATGTTGACACATTTAGTCCTTTTTTTGTCCTTATTAGACTTATTATAAAAGTAATGACACGTGTCGCTATATTATTGGGCACGATTTTACAAGGTGTTACACCCCAGAGCCCCCCCCCCCCTTATAGCGCTCAAAGACGGTGTTTGAAACATCATAAGGGTGATGTGGTGAGGGGCGCTAGCCCACACCACTTAGTCTTATTATTATTGAATTATTACAATTTAATTAATTCCAAAAGAAATCTACTTGACTTAATCGATATATATATATATATATATATATATGGGAGGGTTATCTTGAGAACACCTAATTTTGTGAGAACATTAGTAACAATTTTCATCCATAGATCATCCTAAATTAAGGGCTAAGATTAGATGGGTTTAATGAGAAGGAAAGCTAAATTAAAACATACTAAGGGTATTATTGTCCAAACATTAAAATACAAAACCCGCCAAATATACCACAACAAACACACACGCACCCACACGGCGATTTTACTACCCAAAACCCTTCGATCCAAAACCTTAACGTCGATCTATCAACTCTACCGCTCCCTATAACGCATTTTTCAGGTACGTTCTTCGTCGATCTATCAACTCCGCCGCTCCAACTCACCGGTAACTTTCTCTCACATTGTCATTTGATTCTGTAATTCTGATTTGATATGAATATTATAGCTTCGTTGTTTTGTTTAGGGTTCGATTAGTATGTTAGACTTGATTATCGACTATATAGTTCATAAATAGCAATTTGTATTAAACATAACTTCATTTGCAATTTTGTATGTTTCAGGTAATATTTTGGCTCAGTTGTTTTATTTAGGGTTTGATGAAAGATCATTTCGTATTTATGACTTGTGGATTCGTGTGAGAGAGAGTTTGAGGGTGATTTAAGAGGAAGAGCATAAATGACCAGTTACACAGAAATATCATTCCACTTGCTACTTCACTACATGAAATTGTTACTAGCAAATAAAGAAAACTGCACTTGTATTGCTCACTAAGGTTCAAACATAAATGTTGGATGAACATGACTGTATACACCATCTGTGAACCTTTTTATATAATAAGTTAATCTTTCCTCCTTGCTGAGTTATATTGTTGTTTAAATGTGATCGTGATACTCTCTTGTTGAGTTTAGTCTTTATATTTACTGATGACTTCACTGAAACATGGTGCTTTAATAAATAGAGTCCAAAGGAAAAATGAAAAGTAAGCATCCTGAAAACTATTCTGAGATTTATATATAGGATTTAATGTAAACCTACTGAATGATATATTAATAAACTATATTTGCAGAATGTAAAAGTCCAAGAATTCTAAGAATTAAAGCAAAAAGTTTTTCGAACACAATGTCAAATCCTGATATACTTGATACTGACAGTTCAGATAACAATAATGAAACAGGCAAGTAACAAAATTATTTTAAATCAAATAATTACTTGAATAACAAATTGAAAGCAAACAATAAATTTTGTTGACATTTGGTTACATGATCTGAAGTGGCATTGAATGTTGATAAACATAATACACTTTCAGAAATGGATGCTACAGTGGAACAACAATTAGGTATGACAAATGCATTTTCATAGATCATTAAACAAATAACATAAAGTTGTGGTTAAATTCTTTGATTTCAACAGAAAGATCAAGGAATTTAAAGGTGGTTTTAAGAAGACAAAGGGATGAGATGATGAAAGAACTAAATAAAGGTTTGTAATAATAGTTAATATTGAATTTGTTTACACATGTGTAAATAAACTTTTTA
This sequence comes from Scalesia atractyloides, assembly GCA_947069175.1. Lineage (NCBI taxonomy): Eukaryota > Viridiplantae > Streptophyta > Magnoliopsida > Asterales > Asteraceae > Scalesia > Scalesia atractyloides. The sequence goes on along the minus strand of CAMTDV010000023.1, from coordinate 37,766,525 downwards.
CACATGTGTAAGTAAGTTGTTTATACGTGCTTTAACTACTTTCAATTGTTTAACAGAAGCAAAAAAGGAAAAAAAAAATGATGAAAAAGGTTCCTGAAAAACCGCCAAAGAAACTCCAAGTTGCTGAAGGTATGTAATATAAAAATAATATATTTACACATGTGTAAATCATCTTCGTTAGCACTGAATTTGAGTAATTAATAAATTTACACATGTGTAAATAAGATATTTACACATGTGTAAGTAATCTGTTTGCAAATGTGTAAATCATCTTCGTTAGCATTGAATTTGAGTGATTAATAAATCTACACATGTGTAAATAAGATATTTACACAGGTGTAAGTAATCTATTTACGAATATGTAAATCATCTTGGATAGCATTGAATTTGAGTGATTAATAAATTTCACATGTGTAAAAAAGATATTTACACATGTGTAAATAAGATATTTACATTAGTGTAAGTAATCTGTTTACGAATATGTAAATCATCTTGGTTAGCATTAAATTTGAGTGATCAATCAATTTACACATCAGTAAATAAGATGTTTACACATCTGTAAGTAAGCTGTTTACACATCTGTAAGTAAACTGTTTTACACATGTGTAAATCATCTTGTTAGTAATGAATTTGAATGATTAATTTACACATGTGAAAACAATATGTTTACACATGTGTAAATCATCTTCGTTAGCATTGAATTTTATTGATTAATCATTTTACACATGTGTAAAATAGTTTTGCTTATAATTTGAAACAGGAAGTAAAAAGAGAAAAAGAAAAGTAGCTCAAATAAAAAAGGCAACAAATCAAAAAAATCAAAACAAGGATGAAGCAGCTGGTATGAAGAAATGTAAGATGAAAAAAACCGATGGATCGACCAAAAGAAAAACGAAAAAAAATGTTAAGGACCCTCTATTTTTCAGCATAAGAACAAGATCCTCCCAAGAAAGATGTACGAATGTATACAAGCTTTGACTGACAAACAAGAAATATAGTCCGGAAAATGGGATTTGGAAAAATTCTGTCATTAAATATTGATACACTCCTAGGAAAGTTAGCATACTTTGTGATTGACCATTTTGATCCCAGCAAAATGGAAATAAGATTTGGAAGGATTGCTATCAAGGTAGATGAAGAAGCAATACACCAATTGCTAGGTATTCCAAATAGTGATTTTGATTTGTCACCCCTTAAGCCACCCAAAGAGTACACAACACTTGGAAAAGCTTACAAGAAAAGGCATGATGACAAGTTGACAATTAAAGCAAAAATATTGTAGAAAAGATAGCTTTTGGAGATGATAATGAGGGTTGATGTTTACGCTTGATTTTGTTGTCTTGTTTGTTAACACAATGGTCGAATGCCATTATAATGGATTATGCAAAGCTGGAATCATTGACTTACTGAATGAAGAAATGGACTTCTCAAAGATAGATTGGTGCAAATATGTTGTTCACCTTAATAAAAGATGTAAAGAAGGGTGGGTACAAAGGGACATTTCTTGCTACTTTCATGGTGTACTCACTATTTTAGTGGTATAACTTCATTCTTGAACATTTTATATATAACATTGTACTCTGATAAAAGCAATAATGTATACTTGAAAACTTTTTTGTAGCTCTTATATGTAGATAGTGTGACATGTAAAGGACTTAATGAAGAGCGAACAGTTCCACCGCTAGAATATTGGACGGCACAAAGACTACAACTGAGAGAAGACATGGAGATTGAACAAGGGGGATTCGGAAGGGGAGATTTCAGAGGGTTATTTGTTGAAGAAGGATGTTCTGATACTGAGACAAGTCAAGAAACTAACTCAGAGAAAACACGAACAGAAGAAAGTGAAGAAGTGGACCAGGCATGATAGATCCAAACAGCCTGGAGGTATGTAACACAACAAAATGATAAATGAAATGTACATGTTAGAAGCTTGTAAGTTAGCTGGTTTACATATGTGTAAGTCTTTAAAATAGAAACTTACACAAGTGTAAAACAGAAACACATTTGTAAAACAAACTTTCAACTGAGAATTTACATATCTGTAAGTCATAGTTATTTTTATTTTTTTTTGTTTATTATTTATACATTTTCAACTGAGAATTTACACATGTGTAAAACAGAAACTTACATATGTGTAAAACAAATGAGTTGAATAATTTTTGCATTTATCACTTTGACCAGACACATTTGAGAAACGTTGGTACAAATTACTATTGGATTGAAACATACAAGAACAATTTTGAGAAGGCAGTAGAAAAAGTTTTTGCAAACTTCCCAGAAAGGGAGGAAGTGAAATTTTTTGTTGAAAGTTACAAGGAAAATCTCAAAAAGCTTTTCAATCAAAAAGAAGATGAAACAACACCGCCAACACAACCAACAACACCCACAAATGATCCAACTCTTGAACTAACTGTACTAATAGAAACTGAAGCTCAAACACCTACACAAAAGGTTCATATTGGTCGAACAAAAGAAAAATGCTACTCAAATCAGATAATTTCGAGTCAACCAAGTTTCAATTTAGGAATAAGCCCTATACAAGTTCCGTATCAAGAAAATGTGGATGCTGAGAAGCAAAACACAGAAGATGTAACTAAAAGACCACATAGAACCAAACATCCAACATATCCATCAAAATCTCCGTTTTTTGTAAGAGTAGTTGATATTTGCAAACCGCTAACCAAAGAAGAATTTAAGATCTGGGATTATTTGATAGAAGGTTCAGACTAAAAAGGATGCATACACATTATGTCAGGAAGCAAAGGAAATTGAAACTGAATTCGGGTATGCCATAATCTATTTTAATCAATTTTGATTATTTGAATATGTTATTATGTTAGTAATTATATTAAGCTATATGAATACTTTCTTGATTGATATGTTATGACAGGGATGATGTGTTCGAGAGTGTTACTGGAAATGTTACAAAAAAGTTTCTGCTAAAATCTTTAGAACCAGGTCAGAGATTGCAAAGCAATGTCATAGACTGCTTGGCTGCAGTTTTGAATCATGATGAAGAATTTCGAAGCATAGGTTCAGATAAGAGACTTTTTTGTGATACAAATGTGATGGTAAGTTAAAAATTTTTACACGTTTTGTATAACATTAGCTTAAACCAAGAAAATAATGTAAAATAATAATACTTTTGCGACACAGCGATATTTAACCGTTAGCTTGTTGAGTTCTCTGTAGTCGATACACATGCGAAACGTTCCATCTTTCTTCTTCACAAAAAAGAACAGGTGCACCCCAAGGCGAGGAGCTAGGACGTATGAATCCTTTGTCAGTCAGCTCTTGCAGTTGACTGGCCAGCTCTTGCATTTCGGATGGGGCTAACCTATAAGGAGATTTTGCGACTGGTGTAGCGCCAGGTACAAGATCGATGCGGAATTCGACTTCTCTCACAGGAGGGAGTCCTGAGATGTCGTCGGGAAAGACTTGTGGGAATTCTTTCACAACTGGTATATCTTCGAGTTTCTTTTCCTTGTTTCCCTTTTTGACGACGTGAGTTAGGAATGTGACATAGTTCTTGCGGAGATATCTTCGGGCTTGAAGACAGGACATTAATTTGAGTCCTTTTGAAGGGTTTCTCCAAAAATACGGAGGGTCTGACCGTCTGCAAGAGGAATGCGAATGAACTTTTCGCGGCACACTACTTCAGCGTGATGCTGGCTGAGCCAGTCCATACCGATTATAACATCGAAACTTCCCAACTTCATAGGAATGAGGTCAACTGGAAAATCGTGATCGTTTAGAGTGAGGGTACAATTTCGTATAATCGAATTTAATGAAACGGGCTTTCCGTCAGCAACTTCCACCGTTAGAGATTCCATGAGATTATCACGAGTTTGGTTGAGGATAGGTTCGAATTCTAAGGACACAAAACTCTTATCCGCGCCAGTATCAAATAATATGGATGCATAACTACCATTGATGAGAAACGTACCGTTAACCACGTTGTTGTCAGCCCTAGCTTGGTTGGCATTGATGTTGAAAGCTCTTCCTCTGGCAGGTGGAGGAGCTTGGTTGGCTTGGTTTACCGGGTTTGCTTGAGCTTGGGCATGGAAGATGTTCACCAAACGTGGACAAGTGTTCCTGAAGTGGTTTGGGTCTCCACAATTGTAACAAGCTCGCATGGGTTGCATCATGGGGTAGTTGGGTTGGTAGTAGGATTGGGCTATGTGTGGTGCAGATGCTAGAAGTAAGGGTTGTTGGGCTTGACCCACTATCTGATGGTGGGTTTGGGTTGGGGGTTGATTGCGGTTCGTTCGTTGAAAGGTGCGACAAGTTTGAATGGTGTGACCCGCACGGCCACAGCTGGTGCAATGTTGGCAAGGAGTTTTGGGAGGGTGATGGTATTGACAACGGTTGCATTTTGGGTGTGGGCCGGTGTATGGCTTTTTAAATGGTGCAGCTGAGGGAGCAATTTGGGTGATTGGTGCAGCAGTGATAGGAGGGTTGGTTTGGGTGACAGCAAAATTCTTGCTATTACGTTTCCTCTTACCAGCAAACCTTGAGGATGAGACTGGGTGGTTTGTAGTTGAGGTCTCTATGGGTGCTTTCTTCTTTTCATCTTTGAATTTGCCGTTCCGAATGCGATTTTCAGTGAGTTCTGTAGCTAACTCCATCGCGGCTTCAAGTGTTGCAGGCGAAGTGCTTAAAACTGAGTCTTGAATTTTTGAGGGAAGACCTCGAATGTAGTGTTTAACCAAGCGGTACACGGGGGTGAACAGATTAGGGATCATCTGGTTTAACTCGAGAAATCTTTTGTTATAGGAAGTGTGATCTCCTTCCTTTTGTTTTAGCGCGTGGAATTCATCTTCCAACTTTTTGATTTCGCTTCTTGGACAGAAGCGTCTGGTCATGAGTTCCCTTAACTCTTCCCATGTTAAGGCCATGGCATCTTCAACTCCTCGTTTACCCTTTTCCGTGTTCCACCAGGTAAGGGCTACCCCAAACAGTCTTCCTGTTGCATAACGTACCTTGCGATCCTCGGGACAATCGCAATTGAGGAAAGTGTTCTCCATTTCTTCAAACCAGTGAAGGAGGGCGGTAACACCTTCGGTCCCTTCATACTTTGGGGGATCGCAAGATTTGAAGTGTTTGTAGGAGCACTTTTTGGAAGGAGGGTTGGTGACGCCCTGGTCTTCTTGATTGGGAGGGTTGATGGGGTTTGCGGTGAGAGCTTGTTGAACTTGAATTACGATGTCAGGAAGCACCGCGGCCATTTGTTTAGAAATTTGTGTGGCCAAACGTTCATTGGATCTTCCTGACTTTCTACCTCCACGTAGTTGCCTAGCCGACATCTACAGGAACATACATAGAAGATTGTGAGTTTAAGAAGTTTCTAGGTGTCATGTGTCTTTAAAAGAATAAAAATAACATAACTAACAATAATGCAACTACATCCATAGGATGTCTTGGGTTTGCTCATGTTTGGGCCTCCAATGTCCCCCATACCGTCGCCTGTATAGTCATGTGGGCCCCCATGACTATTGGGCTTGGTAGGTTTCACATTGGTGTTGGCGGATTAACACTCGCGTCACCCGAATGAAAACCGTAAAATATGATTGCGAGATGTATGGTAGGAGGGTGTCCAGGTGTAGACACAATGACAACTCAAAGTGGGGTTAGCTCACACGACGTTTGGTATAGCATGCTTTGCCTAATAGGTCCTTCGTACTCTCATCGTTAGTCCCCAGGTAGGCAAACTGGTCCTTTATTTAGGATTTATACGAATGCCAAGCCTAGACAGGACGTTCCGACTACCGGTACTCGTACCCTTCCAGTTACTACATGCCGTCATGAGAACTCACTTTGATGTGATTTGAAAATACAAAAATCATTGCAAAAATCATGGGAATTGTGAGGTGTGTGCTCTCATGGATATGGTATTGTTATGAGGATATGATTTATGATGAGTATTGTATAATAACATGTATTGGTGAGCATGCTTGCATAACATTGAGTGTAAAAATAAACATAAAGCACATAAACATCATGAATTTTGTATGTAACGCATAAACAATTTAAAATTTTAATCAACTATAGTATAGGCTCTAAGGGTCTAATAACCTATCCTATATCCCTATAGTCATGGCTCTGATACTAATCTGTCACACCCCGACCCGCAGCGGAATAAGAGTCGGGGCATAATTGGGTTATCACCAAAGCTCATGATGTTTACTAAGATGTTTCATATTTATTAAATTCAAATTACAACTTAAATGTCCAAATCAAAATTCATACAATTACAAGGAAATGAAACATATAAATAATCCAAAGCTTAAACTGATTTATTCTTCTAGGCCTTCCTATGTGTTTCTTGCCTCAGCTGGATCACCTGTATCATGTGTAAAACGGGGGATATTTTGGGTCAACAAAAGTTGGCGAGTGAACCTTGATAAAACATTGTTATTAATTTCTTGTTTTATTTAATATGGAAAATTTGTGCAATAATCACATGTGAGCAAACATATATAAATAAACAAACACAAACCACTTTGAATGAGTATATGATATGAATGATGATGAATGTGAGATCAAGGCTCAATCAAACGGAGCCGATCTTATGAGGCACCTGATGCTCAACTCGTCTCCCACGGGGAACTGATGGGCCTAATGAAATGCGTGCACTGAAAATGATAAATCCAAACTACATATAATCCACACAACAATTGATACACATTTGATACACATTTGATCACGGATATGATGTATGCACAAGTGTTTAAATATAATAAAGAATTAAACGACACATGATACACCCCAAAACATGATTAAAACGGGGAATTGATAGAGATTCACTCACATTGGGTGCGTTCTTTGATGACGTTGGATGCGCACGAAATTTAGGATTTGATCGACGAGAGAAAAACTAACCTAAAATAATAACGAAATGATTCGGTAAATAAATGGATTTTATTTGAGATTAATATTTTTATTTAGTACTCCTAATGGGATTTTTAGATTTATTTTTGCGAGTTTAAGAAAATTTTCTAACTTTAAAAATCTTATTTTTAAGTATTTTTAAATGATTCTTCAATTAAATAAATAAAAAAGAAAATAAAAAAAATGTTGACTTTTGACCGTTGACCGTTGACCGATGACCGGTCGAACTGTGGTTTTATATGCGCTGAGTGAGGTTCGAACTCGGGACCTCTCGTTTACATGCACGCAGCTCTACCAACTGAGCTACGTGTCTAACCCGAAATATTCTCTGTTTTAATTATATTTATATACTAATTAATTTTAAACTTATTTGGTTTTTTATTAAAAATGATTTATATGACCGAACCGGTTGCAGGGACCCGGAGTCGAACTCGGGTCCTTCGGTTCGAGTGCGCACAGCCCAACCAGTTGGGCTGTGTGTCTAATCTGTTTAACAAATGGATTTTATTACTCTTATAAACATCCTGTGACTTATTCTGATTTAGTTCTAAAAATGTTGGTTTTAATTCTGAAAGTCGGTACGTGTGCGATTCGAACCCGGGACGTGTGTATTGTTTGTGCACACAGTCCACCGCTGGAGTGTGTGTCTAACCCTTCGAATATCCAGTTTTAATTATATTTATACCTATAATCGACTTCATCTTCTTCGTTTACAAAGACACAGAACAGTGAAGTCCGACTGTTCTGTTTAAATCGGTCATCGAAACTTATAATTGGTTGGAATGAAATGGATAAAGAGGATTACGGAATAAAATGTACCGAAACAGAATGTTTTCTCAGATTTCCGGCAAGAGTCGTCGGCTTTGATTGGTGACTTCCGGCTGAGTGAATCGATTAACAGTTTTGATCAATGTGTTGTGCAATTAAGTTACTAAACAAGAGATATCAAGAGGGTTTAGATGATTGTACCGATCGACAGTGAGACTTCGGATTTTCAGTGATTTTCCGGTGAGTCTTGGAATTTCCGGTAACGTTGTCTGAGACAGATTCTGGTTGAACGATTTAGGTTAATACATGCCGAATAATGGATTACAAACAAAAGAGTCGAGAATTTTACCGATTTGAAGTAAGTCTCGGTTTTCCGATGAAAGTCCGGTGAATGCAGAATATCTCCGGCGACGTGCTTTTGAGGAATTGCAACTTCGAACAAGTGTGCGGTTCTGAGCGAAAGGATTTCCGGAAGATTGAGTGGGTTTTTATAGGGAGGAACTGGATGAATTGAGTTTGAATCGGGGTCAAAGTTCGCGTTTGAAGATTCCGTCGGTTATGACTGACCGACGTCGACATCAATTTGTGTGGTTCAGTCAAAAGGATTATGGCCAAAATCGCGGATTGCCGGATTTTCCGGTGATTGCGAGTTCTGGCGCGCTAATTACCGGATTTGATTTTCTAGTTTTATTATATATGTTATTTGTTTCCATGTTTATCACAAAAGCAGTGTGTGGCGGAGCGGTGTGTTGTGTGTTTGGATTTGTGGGTGACCCGGGTTCGAAACCCGGCGTCTCCATTTTATTTTTTTATTCACGATTTATTATTAATTATGAATTATGGTTTTTAAATTCTAATATATTTATTAATTATGTTTTGTTTAAAATTAATACGAACCATAAATACGCAACGAAACTTATAACTGAGTATTTGATTAATAAACGAAGCGGGTTTGGAAAACCCGTTTTTCGACGAATGTTACATTTACAAGGAAAGCGACATAATGAAATGGGATTGTGGATTCAAAACAGAGAAAAGCAACAAACAAGATGCTCAAATTAACTTGCTTAGACAAAAATACGCTGCAAAGATTTTGCTTTCGAAAGCAAATCTTCATAGAGAATTTGTGATCCAGAAAACTAGTTGATAATTTGAAACGTTTGTTTTTAGGTTATCAGTCATACAAAACAAGTTTCTTTGGCTATGTTGGTGGAATTTTTGAAACTTTTGTTATTCTGATAAAAAAGATGTTAGACAGTTCGTAAGCTTATCTTTATTGTTATTTGTTTTAATTTGTATGTATGTTTGTTAATGTGTTGTTAGTTTGATTGACATTAGCTCTTATCAGTGGCGGTCTGATACGTTTTGATCCTAAAAGACGATGCGTAATGCCCGCAGTGACGTTTTGATCCTAAAAGCCCATACGTAATGCCCGCAATGCATCACAAATGCATGGCGTTTGCTATTAAATAATACTAAACCTTATTTTGTATTGTAGGCACTTACACTTTATATTATTGTTAATTGCAACTTGTGCACATTGTTGAAATCAGCGTACAATGACAAAAACGACTCCAATAAGTCACGGTTTATAATCTAATCATTATAGGATCATTCAAAACTCTACTATATACAACGATCACATCCATTCAAAAAGAATCTACCGCAATAATAACCATTCAAGACTGCCATTAACTTCACAAGTATCGTGTGTAAAACATATGTAAAATGCATTAACATATGTAAATCATAAAAGAAAAAAAGACAAACTGAACACTTACACATGTGTAAAAACTATAAAATCCAGCATTAAAACTAAAAAAAAGTAAAAACTTCATTCACCATCATCATCTTCATCGCTATCTAAATCGATATTTTCATCGATATCTTCATCATTTCCTTCATCATTATCTTCTTCATTATCTTCGTTAACGCGACTTTGTTTACGTTTTTGTTTTTTCTTCTTTTTGTAGGACATTTACGAGAATCATGGCAGACACGTTTTCCACACAATTTGCAATTCCTTTTTTTCTTCTTGCTCTTAACCTTGGCTTTTTCTCCCGGGCCAATCAAACGATGAGATGTACCACATCCTTTATTCCTAATACCCTGGGGAGCCACAAAGAAACACTAGCAGGTTGTGATTCGCCAACCAATTCTTCTAACACACCACCCTATTATTATAACTTGGATCACTTGGAACCTCTTCAAAAATTTTGTTCTTAATAACCTTGATTTGTTCCACAAACCAAGCAACTTTACTGAATCACCCCGTAACCGGTCACCACATTGCTGAGCTAAATTTGTTCCACAAACCAAGCAAGCTTTACTTACCATGTGCTTCAAGAAATTGTTCCAACAATCACGTGAATGATTCAATAGTTTTGTCATAAAGAAGAGCAGCCGCAAATGTTACGCAATTCTTATGGAGTTCAACCCCCGTAAAAGGAACAAAAATCATATTATACCTGCCAGATAATGATAAATAAAATATTAGAAAACAAGGCAATTGAAAATAAAAAAAATCAAACAAATTCTTACTGGTTAGTACTGTAGGTGGCATCAAATGCTAATACTTCACCAAAAACTCTATAATTGCACTTCATAACCTCATCTGCCCAAAATAAGGACCTAAGCTCTCCACAACGAATTATGTATTCACAATAGTAATTTTCTAAATTAACTTTACGCTTATCCATCATATTTACAACTATTTGAGCATCTCTTGGACCAATGAAAGCTCTTAAATCTTTGCTGATTTTTTTATATTCTATCCTGGTATCACGAACATTGTGTTGTCCCCCTTTCAAAACAACTTGCATCTTATAGGCAGTCGACGGACCAACTTTAGCTAAACTTAGTCTATGAATGAAATCTTGGTTGCTAAATTCTAGTTGCCGCTTCTTGCGTGTCAAATCCATGTTCTCAATTGAAAGTAACGGGTGATTATAAGATTCAACAAATTCGTATAACCGTAAACCACGAAAACCCTTAAAAACCTTAACCTTTATTTTAGCTTTACAATCTGATACCTTGTAATTAGTGCTACGAGGCAACTTGGAAGATGACTTCACAAGCATTGAATCAACATTTTGGCAATTGGGCTTACCCGATCCACTACAAACAATATACCTAAGTGTAACAATGCCATCTTTTATTTCTTAGTTGTCGACAACCTAATATCAAACCGTCTACATATGACTGATACATGGAAGCTGCATCTTCCTCTTTAGAAAATACCGTACTCAAAACAGGTCTATACACTTCCATTACATTGGGTATCCAATATCTAGTACCATTTGGTGAATCATAAAAAGTACTACAAACCGATTCCTGAAAATAATGTATATGTGGCTCTACAAATAACATAAAATAGAATATATGGAACATCAGATTATGATACTATAAAGACTTAGCATCAATATGACAATAACACATAAAATAGAAACAAACAGTTACACGTGTGTAAAACTGAATAAGATGGAATGAAAGCCATTAGCAATCACAAAAGCCTCATAATAACCCCAAGTATGCAATTATACATGTGTAAAGCAGAACAGTAACTCACGAATAGTAGTACCTTCTTCATCAACAACATTGCTATTAATGGAATTATTCAGCGCATCATCAAAGTTGGACACATTCTCCACATTCAACATTAAGTTGTTTTGCTCCCGAACTGTTGATTTACTGGATTGGAGTAGATTACTCATATTCGCTATACCACCTACTTCAGCCACTCTTCTAACTGTCCCTCGTGATTAACAACATTTATGCAATTTGAATCACTGTTACTCTCAAAAGTTATAGGAGAAACCATAACTGTAATTCATCAAACAAAAACAAAATTAGGGATAATTAAGAGCAAACATGTAACATCCACATATGAACAAAATCAACCATCATTGAAAATCAAAATTCAATTAACTTGTAACAAAAACAACAAATCAAAGAAGATTAGAATTGAATAAACAATCACTAAAACATAAGTTAATACCTGCGAATCACTGAGAAATTTATGAAACGGCGATTCAGAACTGATTGAAGATTTAAAAGCCCTAAAATCGTTGAATAAATCAAACGATTGAAGAAGTCATTGAACAATCTCCATGATTTCAATGTATGGTAAGAGCAGGGCGTGTTGTTTTGTTAAGAGATGATGATTATAAAAGAAAACATAATTGTACAATTCCTATCTTACCCTTATTATTAAAACACAAGGGATAGAGATGAGTGGTTAAGATTTGTTCTCATGGTTCTCATAAAAAAATATATGTTCTCATTTAAACCCCCTCCTATATATATATATATAAATCTCTTTTATATAAAAATTTTGAAAAAATTTCACGTGTCAACCTATAATCTCTTCTTCTAATTTTCATATTAAATATTAATATCTTTTCCCAACTTTTATTTTAATATTACATATATTAATAAATTTTCATCTTAAAATATTAATCAAACTTTCTAACATCAGTTGTTAAATATTAAACTTAAAGTAAATTACTTTTTGAGTCTTTAACCACTTGAATCTAAAATCAAAATGTTTAACGTATTGAATCATTAACCGCTTATTTTATAACGTTTATAATCCATTTTTTTAACACTTGTGTTTTTGATTTTGGACTACTAAAGTAGTTAAAATTACTAAAACACAGGAACTTAAAACGTTATAAAATGAACGGTTAACGACTCAGAGCGTTAAATCTTTTGATTTTAGACTCACGTGGTTAAAACCAAGAAAACATAGGGACTCAAAAAAAATTTACTCTTAAACTTAATTTTAATCATTTTAAAGAGCTTATCATCATGCTAAACAGAGACGTTATATAATATTATAAAGTTCTAATTTGAATATTTAGATACTAACTACTAATTAAAAAGGTTGTCTTAACACTCAAACTTATAGTTTTAAAACTTATCTTAGTTATAGTATGTTTTTTAATGTGTATATTTTCTATATTAGAATGATATTTGTATCTCTTCTATACTAGTTATAATATTTTCTGTACTAGTTTATAGTATGTTTTTTTTTGTTAAATGTGTATTTTTTTCTTACTTATCTTAGTTATAATATTTTTTATACTAGGAAGATATTCTTCTCATTATCGAATCTTCTAAAATAATATTTACAACAAAGGTTTCATTATATCATTGATATTTACAACAATCGTTTGATTTTTTTTATTATTGTTTTACATCCGTATATAATAATATAAAATATATTTTTTTAAATATTTCATCCTAACTTTTTAATATCACATATTTATTTATAGTATGATTTTTTTAATATGTAATTTTCTATATTGTATCTCGTCTTATTATCCATGTCTCTTAAAAAGGAATTTCTAAGAAAGTAATTATTATACCATTAATATAGATTCGTCGATAAGGATTATATACAAATAATATGATTTAAAATTTTTTTGATATTCAACCCATATATTAATACACGGGCTTGTAACAAGAGAATGAAATGAAATAAGGAATCAAATGGACAACATAATGAAATGGATTATTCCATTCTATTGTGATGTTTGGTTACTCATATGTGAATAGAATGAATCATTAGTTTATACAATTTTATACGCAAAAAAGACAAGTAATGAAATACAATTAATTAATAAAAACGACACTAATATAATTGGCTCAATAATAGTAATAGCAGTAATAATAATAATTGTAGATGTCTTTCAATTCCCTACGGAATGAAAGAAAATCCTTACCAAGAAACAAATTTTTTTATATTTGGAAGGAATCTATTTTTATGAAATGATTCATTTCATTACCACATAATAACCAAACAAATTTTTTTTATTTAATCGAAATGATCCATTCCATTCCGTCTTCAATTCCCTTATACCAAACACTACCATAGTTCTTTCACCAATAATAAAGCATAATTTTCCATGATTAAACATATTTGTAATTCATTATCTATAGGAGGAAAAAATTAAATAAATTGGCATGTTTATACATCTAGAAAGTTTTAAACGTCTTACTTTTTTGTTTTTTATGTAACTGAATGCTTTTTAAATATTTCAAGAAATAGGAATAATTTTTTTAAGGTGGGCGAAATTAACATCTTATATTATATTCTTTTTTAATTATTATTTTTCTTTTTTAATTATTATTTTTTTAACGGCAAATTTGTTTAAATTCATATCGTCTGTAGCACTTAAACCCAAAGCCTACCTCTTTCAATGTAAACCATAACGGTAAAACATATATTAACTATTTTAAATTTAAATGAGACTTTATAAAGAACTTTTATATTCGAAGAACAAAGTTGAAAAAATATAAAATTAAAAAATTAATCTACCAACAAAGTCCTCGGATGGAGTTGTAAACGACCACGGAAACATAAAAATGAATAAAATAATAGTTAAAATATTTTAGTATATAAAACTTATTACTTTGACTACGCCTGAATAGCTTCATAAATTTCGATATGCTTTGAAATATACTCACCGGCATAACTAAAAGTTACAACTTGGAAGCAACATTGTACATCCATAACTTTCTTTATTCACATTAACTAATGTAACATAATTGTATAAAACTGTAAACAATTATGAAGCTTGTTAAAAGTTAGAAAGCGGATTGATAACTAATATAACATAATTGTTTAAAACTACGCGGGTCAGTCTCATAAACAATAATGAAGCTTGTTAAAAGTTAGAAAGCGGATCGATAATTATTGGTTAGGTATCACGCATACTCGTTGTTAAAAGTTAACTTCTATAAGCACATGACATTATAGTTTAGTGACATTTTTAGGGTTGAATAAAGCTTAGCGACCATTAGGTTCTGTGTTCGATTCTCACAATGGGGTTTTTCTCAAATTTATTGGGTTTTCTCATGAATTGGTGTATAGGCATTATTGCCTAGTAGAGATAGATATGATCGGGTGGTTCTGCTGGTGACACAATGATACTCCAGTGGTTTATCACTGAGTGTATAGGCATTTTTGGGTTTTATCTTTTGGTTGCTATACCGAGTGTTTGCACCGTATGAATACCATAATAAGCCAAAACGATACAAACCGAATTCCCTCTACAGCGTGCGGGGAATTGCACTAGTTATCTCACAAATTGCGTAGAATACGAAATAACAATTACTTAATTTGTTTCCTTCAGAATTAAAAGTCCTAGAATACGAAATAACAATTACTTAATTTGTTTCCTTCAGAATTAAAAGTGTTTATTCTGTCATTTGAACCACACTTTACTCCTACTACCTTGTAGGAAGGACGAAGAAAAAACAAATTTACAACTGAGGTGACGAGGAGAGTCGTAGAAGCTAGGAAGGATTATGGTGGCGACACACGAGTGTTAGATTTTAGACAAAATTACAGAAACCGTACTTTAATTTAGTGTAAATTGCAGGTCTCATCCTTTATCTTTAAAAGTTGCACGAGCTGTCCTTTACGTTTGTTTTTTATTACAGGTTTCATCCTTTAGCATTAACATCGTTTATTTTTGTGGTTAAGTCATACCATATGAGTTACATGTGAGGTAAAAAGGACAATTTACACTCCATATTCTCCCCCTCCTTTATTAAACCCTTCCTACCCTCTGTTCGTCGCTTGATCTTCTCACCCCCAAAATTGGTTACGAGCAATCGATCAAAATGGAACAATTTCACATCCGAACTAAAGAAGACGACTATGACGCAAAAGATTTCCTTGGTATTTCATGGTTCTCTATTTAATTTTAATCTTTTGGGTTTTTTTTTAGAAATTTGTTTTTTTTCTTTGATTTCGCGAATACAAGTTTTATCCTACGTAATTCTCGATCAATATGCATCATGGTGGGTATTTCACTTCTTTTCCAGGTCGTAGGTATGAAAACAATGTGTTAAGCTTGGTAGGTTTGTTGGATACTAATAAGTTTGGTTTGTACAAGTTGGAGTCGATAGGAGGAAATTGGGTTATACTCTTGACGAGTTGCAGCTTGTAACTGGTAAATGACAGATTCAAGCTCGTTCCTTGACCTTAACAAACCGGGAATGATAGGCACTGATAGGTGGCAGATATTGGGGTCGACCCATCCAATGAAACTCCTACATCGTGCGCCCTACATGTATCAATCAGAAAGTAACTCAATTTTGGGAAAAACCTTAAATTACTATAATGATTTGAAGAAAAAAATATACATTCAGTGGACACGAGTAAAATATACGTCCTGGATTTCGAGCAGTCTTGGAAATCTTTATAATAGCTTCGTTTCCACATGAGCAATAAACCGTTTTCATGGTTGTTGAACTTGGCTATGCTTGTTTTAGGGTTTTTGGAATGAAGATGGGGGTTGTAGCAGTTTAGGGAAGGTTTTAATAAAAGAGGAGGAGGGTGCAAATTGTCCTTTTTACACTCACATGTAACTCATGGGTATGATTTAACAACAAAAATACACGGTGTTAATGCTAAAGGATGAAACATGTAATAAAAACAAATGTAAAGGACTGCCCGTGCAACTTTTAAAGATAAAAAATGAGACCTGCAATTTACACTAAACATAAATAGCGTTTTCTGTAATTTTTCTAGATTTTATTAGCCACGGCTAAAAGGTGGCGAAAAAGAAAAAGGAGCTGTTAGAAGTAACTAAACAATTGAAAATAAAAAAGTTTTATTGTTAATAAAAGATAAGTGTCGCATGTGCTAACATGTATTTACCTAGTGTGCACACTCCCATTAATTAATATAGAAATTCATTTAAAAAATGAAAAGTTTACTTATAACTTTTATATGAAGTTTAAAGCACGTTTGTGTGTTTTATAACATGTTTTTTTAGTTTCAATCTTTAACTCAATTATTAGAGGCTAACGAGATACTCAAGCTTGGTCTGCTAATAGTTTAAATCAAGTCAAATTTAAATGATATTGAGCCTGAATTTAAAAATTTGTTTATTAAACTAGCTCAAACCTGAGTTTGAACTTCACTTATCAAGCTCAAACTGGTTTGCAAGTTTAAATGAGTCTTTTGTTTATATAATTTTCATTTAATATATATATATATATATATATATAGATTATACTAAAGTTGTAAAAATAACTATAATTATACGTTATGTATAAAGAGAAATTATAATTGAAAAAAAACTGTTTAGAGTGTTGACCCCGTAACACAGCAAAGAAACCCCCACCTGGTTTCCGTGGAAAACAAATACCATCTCTTCTTCTTCTTCTTCTTCTTCTTCTTTGACATTTCTTTTAAAACTCCAACCAATTTCCAGATCAATCATCCTATTACTCTCTCTCTCTCTCTCCAACCCATTCATGGTAACATAACAAACAAACAAACACACACCAACAATGGGAAACTGCATACCTTCTTCTGCTGCAGAAACCACCCAGTCAACCATCTCCGTCAATCGAAGCACCAACACCAAACCCTCTTCCACCACAGGTACTCAATTCAAACTTTCAATTTTTATCTTTTTTATTTTGTCTAACTTTCACGCTTGATGATTGATTGTATAGGGACATCAATTGGAACGAGTAATGGTGTGGGAATTTCGGGGGCGAGTACTAGTACCGGCTTTAGCCGGTTTTCGGAGGCGGCGTCACCGGCCGGAGAGGTGTTGCCGGCGGCGAACTTGAAGGTGTACACGTATTCAGATTTGAAGGCGTGTACTAGAAGTTTTAAGTCTGATATGGTTTTGGGTGTGGGGGGGTTTGGGACTGTATATAAAGGTTGGGTGGATGAAAAGACTTTGTTACCCTCCAAGAATGGGACTGGCTTCATGGTGGCTATTAAGAAGTTGAATCATGAAAGTGTTCAAGGCTTTCAGGAATGGCAGGTTTGTATGTTTTTTTGTTTGTTGTAACTTTTTGGTTTTGATGTGATTTGTTGTTGTTATTGTTGTTGTTGTAAGATGACCCGGTTATATGATAAAATGATGGTTACATTTGACAGGATATCAGTGCAGAGCTAGCCCAAAAATTTTTGGGGTCAGGGTATCCTTTGTATAAAACCGAGTTTTTTTTTGTTATTTTTACACTACGAAAACGGTACGGAGACGGGTTCCCGTGCTACCCGTCTAATACACTAGCCCCGCCCTTCCGGGAAATCGTATAAAATGCTGATATGGATAAAGGAAGTTCCAGATTGTTAGATGGATTTAGGAAAGATTTAAAAAATGTGAAATTTTGTGATAGTATTTGTTGCAATATGTTAAATGTTTGATCAAGTAGAATTCTTGCATCAAGAGTGTGTTTCCGTCTTGCTTGGTTTTAATAAGCGTGTTTGCGGCATGGGGTGGTTTGGAAGCACCTTTGGGTCTTCTGGTGGCGCCTCATCCACATCTGGGTCAATTTGGTCGAAATTAGGGTATGTAGGGGGGTCGTATATGTAAAAACGAAGGGATGAAAAGTTTGAATTGTTTAATTGAAATATAGGCTGACATGTAAAATAGACGTATGAATGTAGCTTCTGGTTGTACTGTAAATAAAGCTTATTTGGTTTTACATAGAGCAATGTCTTGTTGACGTGAGGCTCTCGCCTTGCACCTCGGCTTTTAGTAGCTATGATCTTTTTAAAACCAAGGGTTATGTTTTGGTTTATGTTGTTTGTTTATTGCACACAACTAGAAAAAGTTGGTTTGGGTTGACGAGAATGGCTTGTTGGAATAAAATTTGCAGTCCGAAGTGAACTTCTTGGACGGCTTTCTCATCCTAACGTGGTGAAGCTTCTTGGGTACTGCAGGGAAGATAGAGACCTTCTACTTGTATATGAGTTTATGCAGAAGGGAAGCTTAGAAAACCATCTTTTTAGACGTAAGTAATGTGTATGAGTCGAAACTGTAAAATTTACAATTACTTGATCTTTGAAACTTAGTTGGGTTCTACATTGTGCAGGAGGTTCCACAGTTCAACCACTTTCTTGGAATTTACGGCTTAAAATAGCCATAGGGGCAGCTCGGGGACTAGCCTTTTTACACAGTTCAGATGACAACGTCATTTACAGAGATATTAAGGCTTCTAATATATTGCTCGATGGGGTGAGAGTTTTATGTAACTTTTTACCTTCCTATTTTTTCTTATATATATAATATAATGCTTGATGGGCCTCATTGTTATTCATTTAAATCCGCATTTCTCTTTTGTCCCCATGTTTGCATGCACAAATTGGGGACAAAAGAGAAATTTGACTTTTAAAAGAGAGCTGCGAGAACCAATCTGGAACGTACATTAATTTGTGTATTTATCTAAGATCTAACATGACTGTTATCATAAATACCGTTATGTGAATGTCCTTGAATTTATTTGTGTTTTCATATCTTATAAACATCTGATTGACATGTGTATGAGGAAGAGAGAAGAGATAAAGTAGGAAATTAATTAATTAGAGAGAGAAATTATTTAATCTCTTATAGCTATACCTTTTCATGTAATTTTTAATAAAAAATGAATGGTTTAGCTTCAAATTGATTCTCGCAGGTCTTGCATATTTGTAGCTCTACAATCTACATTGAACGCTCCCAGGCATATATTATTTGTATGCTGGTGGTTTTTATGATCATTTATCTTTATTTTTTTGACTATGTGTAGAACTACAATGCAAAAATTTCAGATTTTGGGTTGGCGAAACTAGGTCCTTCAGGAGGAGTGTCACATGTAACAACAAGGGTGATGGGGACGCATGGCTATGCTGCTCCTGAGTACATTGCTACAGGTGACCTCTCTTTTTTAAATAAATTATTATTGATGGTGTACTTTTTTTGTGGTCTTCCGTGCGTCAATTTTGAAGTTAAAAAGTAACCCTTGTTTAATTTGACTTTGTCAACTTAATCTTTTTTATTGTTTTGAATATAAGGAGTATCATATAACATTTCTTTCAGATGCGTAGCGACCATGAAAGATGGTGGGGAGATTGATTCTCTTTAATAAAATAAATATATTTGAGTGAATAGGGTACTAGACACTTTGAACTGAAGCAACCATTATTCTTGAAAAAAATCTCAAAAAAAAGCAAACGTTTACTTGCAAAACATGAACATTTTCCCAAATTTTCTCCCATGACCTTTAGGGGGTGACACAGTGATAAGCGCCTAATTGCCCTCTAGAAGACACCTTGAAGGCTGTGTTTGGTCCCGTTAAACAGTTATTGAATACGTAATTGATATTCCTTGATAATAAGAAGATTACAACCAAATATTATAGAGAACCTAAATACACTTATACCCTATACAATATATAAAACATCAACAATAGACTTAATATAGCCGACATAGTCTAATACTTCCCCGCAAGTTCAGGGCGGTTGGCAATCTGTAACTTGACCGCAAAAATTTAAACCGTTGAGAAGATAAAGGCTTTGTGAAGATATCAGCTATTTGGTCCTTTGTGGAGATGAACTTGACATTGAGATTGCCCTGAGTAACTTGTTCACGAACAAAGTGATAATCAACTTCAGCATGTTTGGTACGAGCATGAAACACTATATGGCGCCAAGATTGTAACACCAGAGTGTTGGCGTGTCACTGTCCAAACCAAGCTCACGAAGAAGAGACTTTAGCCAAAGTAATTCTACAACAGTATCTGCAATCGCCTTATAGTCGGATTCTGTTGAGGAGCGAGAAAACCGTTCGCTGTTTGCGAGGAGACCAAGAAATAAGATTTGAACCCAAATAGATAGCAAAGCCCCCCGTTGAGCGAACGGTCGATTGGGCAACCAGCCCAATCAGAATCGGAAAAAGCCTGTAAATCAGTAGCCCAATGAGAATCAGAGAAAGCTTGTAGTCGATAGCTGTGTTATGACGACCCCAAAGACCCATGTTACTTGTTCCTTTCAAATACCGCAAAATACGTTTTACACTGGCCCAATGATTCTCGGTTGGGGCGTGCATGAATTGGCAAACCCGATTAACGGCAAATGCAATGTCAGGATGAGAAAGGGTAGCATACTGAAGAGCTCCAGCCGTGTGCCTGTACCGGGAGGGATCATCCAATAACGGACTATCATCAGGTAGTAAAATCTGAGATGTGCTTATAGGGGTGGATATGGTTTTGCAATCCGCCAAACCAGACCTATGTAAGATGTCTCCAATATATTTCCTCTGTGAAAGAACTAGATCAGAATTTTTGTGAACAACTTCTACCCCTAGGAAATAATGTAGTTACCCCAAATCCTTAAGAGCAAAAAGGGAATTGGACATCAATAAGCATTGCAACAGTAGCAGAGTTGTTACCCGTGATGATAATGTCATCAACATACACAAGAAGATAAACCAGAGTGCCCGAGGAATTGAGAATAAACAACGGATCTGTCTAGGACCCATAAAAACCGAGTTGATGAAGAGCAGCGGACAATTTATTGAACCAGGCACGAGGGGCCTGTTTAAGACCATATAAAGACTTATTCAGGAGGCAAACATGATCCGCTTAGTTGGATCAACAAACCCCGGGGGCTAATGCATATAAACGGTTTCCGCAAGATTGCCATGCAGAACGCAGTCTGAATGTCAACTGTCGCAAGGACCATTTATTAGTGACGGCTAAGGACAAAATGGTCCGAATGTAGCAGGTTTGATAACAGGACTAAACGTCTCATGGTAGTCCACACCATGTTGTTGATTAAAGCCTTGGCAACTAGACGTGTCTTATACCTGCTGACTGTGCCATGTTAATCTGTTTTCAACCTGTAAACCAATTTACAATCAACAATGTTAGTGTTAGGGACTGGAGGCACAAGAGTCCACGTACCATTCTTATGAAGCGAGTCCAACTCCTCGGACATAGCATGGCGTCATTCAACATACTTGTTAGCAATGGTAAAACTAGTTGGTTCAACAGGGTTGGATGGAGAAGTATAGGCAGCCGGATTATAACGGTCGGGTTGTTTAGGATTTGGACGAAGGTTAGAAGGTCGAGGCCATGGGTATGTGGGCCGAAGAGGAGGGTTAGGCCGTGGGAATTTGGGTCGAGGGAACTTGGGCCATGGGTGAGGAAGGGTTAGGATTAGCAGGGTGTTGGGCCGTGGGAATTTGGGACGAAGGGTTAGGATCAGCAGGGTTTCGAGCCGTTTAGGATTTTGGTCCGATGAAGATTGGGCCAAGGTAGGCGAATTCGGTGGTGAGTTAATGGTTGGGGCCTATGACTGTTGGTGGGTAGATGAGGAAGGAGATAATTGGTGGGTAGAGTTGTGCTCAGGTGGGAAGCCGGGTGGAGGATTGGGAAAAATTGAGATGTATGGTGAAGCGGGCAGAGGTGACGCGTTCGGGTTTGGTGAAGGTTGATAAGGGAAGACATGTTCATTAAATCGGACATTTTGGGCAATATAGATGCGTTCAGTGGAGGGATCAAAGCACCGATAGCCATGATGAGAAAGACTATAGCCAAGGAAAACACACGGAGTGGAACGAAATTCTATTTTGTGACGGTTGTAGGGGCGAAGGTAAGGAAAGCATTGAGAGCCAAAGACTCGCAGAAAGGAGTAATCAGGTTTACGATGAAAGACAAGTTCAAAGGGAGACTTGTTGGATGAGACACGGGAAGGAAGCCGATTGATTAGGTAAACGGCTGTCTCAAAAGTGAAATGCAGAAACGCTGAGGATGGATTGATTGAGCCGATAAGGAAAGACCCTTTTCGACAACATGCCGATGCCGACGGTCGACAAATCCGTTTTGCTCACTAGTGTGAGGGCAAGACCGTCGATGAATAATGCCAAGGTCACGGCAAAGGTTGGTGAGGGAGCGAAATTCAACCCCCCTCCCAATCAGACTGAATGCATTTTAAATTTGTGCGGAATTGACGTTCGGTCATGGTGATGAAATTGGTTAAGATTTTATAAACGTCGGATTTTTGTGTTAAGGATAAATCCACATATATCGAGTATAGTGATCAACACATAATAAGAAATAACGGTGACCGTAAAAGGACGATGATGGGATGGACCCCAAACATCACAATAAATAAGATCCAAAATATTATGACTACGAAAATTAGAATCGGGTATATGCAATTTGGATGATTTTCCCATTTGACAAGAAGAACATAAGTTATTAGATAATTTGTCCGAAACTGGTAAGGAACAATAAGAAACAACTGAACGAAAAACTTGAGCATGAGGATGTCCTAAACGTTGCCAAATGTTCGAAGAAGCTTTGACAGCAGTGAATGCAACCTTGGGCAGAGACTTGAGTTGTGGAAGGCAGATAGAGTACAAACCCTGTTCACTGGGGCCCGTAAGGAGGGTAGTGCGTGTAGACTCGTCCTTCACAACAAAGTAAGCAGAGTGAAATTCAAAATAAACATCATTATCAAGACAAAGTTTTCGAACAGATAAAAGGTTATGTTTAAGAGCAGGAACATGAAGAATATCAGAAAAAGGTTGTGTGAGGAGTGGATTTTGGACGACCCAATATGAAATATAGAGAGAGAGTCACCATTGCCAACAAGTAAGGAATCATTACCATGATATGCCTTAGAGTTGTCTAAGCTTGATAAGTATGGAGTTCCATGATGGTTTGCAGCAGTGTCAGGCTTCCAAGTGTTTCTAAAAGATGAAGCAGCATTGAGAAAGCTGTAAAGTTAGCCTGGGGTGGGGGCCGATTCTGCGTAGTAGGCTGATTTGGGCATTGAGAAGGCAAGTGACCGATTCCGCTTCGGTTGCAATGACTGTATACGGTATTCTGAGTGGAGGCCCTTGAGAATTGTCGTGCACCACCATTATCTCTAGATCGTGGAGTGAATGAACCACATGAGTTGCCTCGATAATTGCCACGAGAAGTTCGACCACCACGGTTTTTATTAAAAGAGCGAGATCCAAAATAGGCCTGTGGATGTGATGACGAAGTGGAATTCAGCTGGTAACCCAATTGAGAAGCCATCAGTTGGACGTTTTGAAGTTGTTGCAATAGCTCAAGGTTCAGTTGGGTAGTTGCATGGTAGTGGCAAGTTGAGGGCTGCTGTAAAGGTGAGGAAGTCGTTGCAAGAAGAGCCTGCGGGTTAGTGTTCATCAATTTGGTGACCACAAAATCTTGATCACATAACAAAGCATAGATTTCCTGAAAGAAACAGGTTGTTGACGAGCCAGCATGTTTGATTTTAAGCCATTGTAGTCTTCTCGTTGTCCTGCAAGAGTTAACATTACGAGATCTTTGTCTTTTACCGGTTCTCCGATGTTGGCAAGAGTGGTTGCATATTCTTGAGCCCTGCATAGATAATCAATTTTTCGTCGCCCTTCATAGTAATGCGGAGAAGTTGACTTTTGAGAGTGAATTCGTGAGAAGCAGTGACTGGCGCATAGGCCCGTTCCAGAGATAGCCAAACTTCTCTTGACGTTTTTCCTTGAATGTGTTGGTACGAATCCTCAGACACGGTGGAAGTAATCAACATGCGAATGTGGGCATCGTTTGAAAGCCAGGGATGATAGCTAGGGTGATCAGTTGTTGCATCTTCAATGGTAACTTTTTGTTCTGGACATGGAATCATTCCATCAATATAGCTGAAGAGACTATGCGAGGTTAAGAAGGTTTCAATCATAGATCTCCAGTAGCCATAATTAGTGGGTTTAAGAGTAAAAGCAAATTTGTGAGAATTATGGGTAGTCTTTTCTTGATTTGATAATACAATTATCACTGCCATTGAACAGGTTGTTGGCCGGAAGTTGCGTCGGCAAAGAAACGATTTCTCGCGGCAGAAGAATTTTAGGGTTAGAGAAATTTTTGGAGCTGAATTTGGCTCTGATACCAAAACAGTTTATTGAATCAAGTACAATGGAAATGCATTTTCCTATTGTGGATTTATCCAACAATGGTGGTTTCTTTATATTTTTATGATACAAATTGTCAAGTGAAATGAACACAAAGTAATTTACTAAAACAAATACTAGTCATCTGTTGCCATACAATACTCCATTTCTTTCTTTTTCTTGTCTATCTAATGAAATTACATCAATAGATTTCAGATGATTAGTGATAGAAATGTTGGGAAATTTTCATATATCCTACACTTGTATGAAGACAACTAGAAAGAAGTTGTTCAAAATTGTATTAATCTTCATATTTAACTGAATCTTGTGAACGAAAATCATCAAGACTTGTAGTTGATCATGCGTTATATTATATGTTATGTTCGATGCCATATGCAAATGCGTGTAATATTCTCTATCTGCTCATTCACACACTCATGCTAGTGATTTCTAACTACGTAACCAAACATATCTCGTATATGTTGCAAAATGAGCTGTTGGGTAGTGGGTCAATAGGATTAAATTTTAGAACGGGTTAAAAATTTTTGGATCGACTCTCAAAACACTTTTATATTCTTTCTAGTTAATAAATTATAGTAAATAAATGCGATTACAAACACTATATTTAAAACAGTGATTGCAGTTTTCTGAACTAAATAATTTTTGAGGTTATAAACACTTAATTATGTCATTATGGCCTTTTTATTTTTTTTACTAGCATTAGATGTTAATCGTATCGACTCATCCCCCTATATAAGCAAAGCCTATGTAGGCATGGTACTTTTCAAGTGCATAGATGGTAATGTTATACCAAAATGTGCAGGCCATTTGTACGTAAAGAGTGACGTATATGGATTTGGGGTCGTGCTACTTGAATTGATGACGGGTCTACGAGCACTTGACACAAAAAGGCCCGGCCCACAGGCTAACCTGGTCGAGTGGGCCAAACCGTTGCTTCCAAACAGGAAGAAGTTAAAAACAATAATGGATGCAAGGATGGAAGGCCAATACTCAAGTAAAGGTGCAATAATGCTTGCTCAAGTCATCCTTCGTTGCCTAGAACAGGAACCACGAAAACGGCCCGCCATGAAAGAAGTGGCGGATATTTTAGAGCAGATATATGCTTTTAAGGTCAAAACCTAAGGAACAATTTAAATTCTTCCTTTTCTTTTTTTGTAGCGTGGTTTCATTTTTTATTTATTTTAGCGTTACGCGCATCATAGCTAGTCTATGTCCCGACGGAAAAAACTGCGTAAACAGTTTTCTTCGCAGTTTTTGCGTGATTGTGTGGTCGATATGTATATTTTTTGGATCTTCTTTTTGTATATGTAGCCTTGTGAATGGATTATATATGTGGTTATTACAAGATTCTTTGTAAAACCTGATTATGAGGAATTTTTGTAATGATATACTCTTTTTGCTTGTACTTGAATTTTATTACAGAACTTTGTTTGTTAAAGATTGGATGGATAAAAAATAAGTGAAATAACAAACTGCAACTTCAAAGTGTGATTGTCCATGCTTTCTTTGTGTGCCTGGTTTCCGGGACACGGTTGATTCGTTACATCTCTTCATCATCGAGCTTCATCCCCAAATGATACTTGCAACGATTCTAATCGCCAGAGTCGTTCTTAAGGTTTCTGAGAATACCCTTGAAGTTGCATGTGCATGCTCTGAAGAAATCATAGGGGTATAGTTATCGTTTGTATTTGACCTAAAATTACATTAACAGAGCTAATAATACTTGTGTTTATCCTATATAAAAGAGGTTACTTTTTTGGAGGTTTCCATTCATGAGCATAGAGAGATTTTTTTTAAAGAGTAGTGGTGAATTCCGTCAGCAGCTCATTTAAAAGATTTATTGAACGGTTTATTCGCCGTTCAAGAAGAATTGGTTATTCTTTTGTTGTTTGACCTCAATACATAGTATTAAGGAGAAGATGTAGCACTTTTGAGAGGTGTCAACTATAACATAAATTAGAAGCAAAACAAATAATAATTATATGGTTCAAGATTTGAATACTCAAAAGAAAAACGATACATACCTGAATAAATATTGCATTAAATTTTCTTTGAAAAGTATGTGTTAACAAACACACCATTTTAAAACTATTTAAAGAAAAAACCCCATCAATGATAATTTTGCATATAACTTAAGAACGCCTGTATGCTTCAAGAACAATCCTCCACTATCACCTCAGATTTGACAAGTAAACATAATGTAAAACACTTCAATAACTTGTGCTAACAATTCTGTATTTTAGAGAATTCACGACAAAAGAAAACGTATGTTATACCACATCACCAAACGTATTCTCAAGGGGTTTTCACTATAAGAGAGATATTGGAACCGAAGAAACATGAGTCTAATCCTTAGGGGATAGGACCTAATGTTCAAACATGGGGGATTAATCTTATGATCACCACAAGCTCAAATCCAGAGAGCAATATGCAAAACTACCAGACACCGTGAGACTCATTACGAGAAGGACAGGTGAGGATTCTTCTCGTAACTATCATTCAGCGTGAGAATAAGTATCGTTCTTTCAAGAGAGAGAACAAAGTATATAGTGAGAGTGTAGAGAGTAGGATGGAGATCCTAAACCTTTGGAGGAGCGTGGTAATTTATTTTACAGCTGAATGGTTTGGAGAGGAAAGAAGGTTGATTGGACGAGGTGTCATTGTCAATAAATATTCATTTAGACCCCTCTGTCGTGGCAATTAGTGCCTGCAGAGGTGGGAGTACGTCCGCGAGCCGTGATTGGCTACAAGTCCTTTTTTGAATGTACTTCTTGTTTCGTCTGCGATCAGCCGTTAGTGGAGGTTGAGGATAGGTGAACGGGTGTCTTGTGATTGGCCACAAGTCGTTGTCAGTTGTACCCTTTGTCCCCTACACGACGTGGGCATCTCCTGGCATAGTGGTTGGTAAGTGGTGATTGGCCGCAAGTCGCTTTCACCTTGTACTTTGTTTCCTCCGTGATGGCACAATATCTAGCCCGCAAGGGATTTGTTGTGACAAGTTGGTTGTTTTTGGGTTAAGTGTAAGTATGATCCTAAGTTTGCACGCACGCGGGGGGGGGGGGGGGGGTTGGTGTCACACCCCAACCGATGGTGGAAATATCGGGGCGGGACGAAATAGATTGCTCGAGTCAACGTAACACTAGTTTGCGACAATAGTTAAGGTAACAAAATTTCATTTCATTTCAACGTATGTTAAGTACAACATAAGAAATTTCATAGTACAACATTTAAAAGATTCAAGTACAACATGATTAACAATATGCAACATAAAGTCTAATAATTTCTAAGTGCGTTTCTAGGAAGTCCCTACTGAGTTTCATCTATGGTATCATCCTTAACCTGCAACATGTTAAAAGTATAGTTTCACACAAAAGTATTGGCAAGTACATAAGTTTGATATATCATATGTATGAAATAGTTTAAACGAATCCACATGTTAAGATAGTATACTAGATTAATGTAAACAAGGCATGCGATTTACAAGTCAATCCTCAAGTATCACCGTAAAATAGAATAAACTTAACATGACCTCAAGAATACGGGCGGTGCGTTATTCTTATAGCGCTATACATGTTAAGGGGAGGCTCGTACGAAGTTAATGACAAGTCGTATCACATAAAAATGTTCCAAGTATACAAATCACGTATCACGTATCTTTGGCATGTATGATGGATTGTTTGTGTGTTTGCATAAAAGTATAAGTGTGATTGTGTGTATTTTTGATAGATTAAACATGTTGCCCTCAAAAGTGTAAAACAAAAAGGTGTTCGAGCGTACTCACATTTATGCAAGCTTCCTAGTATTCCGTGCGTCGAGTACTCAGGTGATGCAACCCGGAGTTACCCTACATTGGGTAAACAGGTGGGCGTTAGTATACTGAGTCGGACGATAAATCCAGATTCTGAAGTAGAAAGTACAGAGAGAAAACGGGAAAAATGTCACTTTGTACGAAGTGGACTGACCGCCTCGTGTGAGCTGACTTGCAACTCGTACGAGTTGACTGATACCTCGTGCGAGTTGACTATTCACCTCGTGCGAGGTGACAGTCCTGGAATGTGTTAGCCTATTTTGTACCCATTTCAGCACTGATTTATGTGAACGGGGGTCGTGATAACAAGGCAGGATAGTCCGAATCATAACACTAGATCAGATTGTGATTAATATTATGTCCAAATCGGTCCGTAAGTAAAATAAGTATGGTTTAGTCAAGTTTGTTATAGAAGTTAAGTATGGAGATGTCAAATCTCTTTATATGATTCACCAAAGCCCAAGGTTTGTTAACCCGATTGGTCATGAATTACAGAAATTTAGAGTCATCTAAAACGTTATCAGCCGAGTAAGCGAGCTAGGTGCATGCATCCCGAACATAATGGTGTTTGGGGACGTGTCGTAGTCTTGTCACTCTAATGAAGACCAAATCGATTTTAGGAGTAAAACATGTACAAACAATGGTGAAACTTAATTCGCAAATCCTTAGCTCCCAACGTTCTCACACTAGCTTAACACTTAGTTACTTATAACTTGGGTTAGCTCACA
The DNA here is from genome assembly GCA_947069175.1 of Scalesia atractyloides. Classification (NCBI taxonomy): domain Eukaryota; kingdom Viridiplantae; phylum Streptophyta; class Magnoliopsida; order Asterales; family Asteraceae; genus Scalesia; species Scalesia atractyloides. The sequence continues at coordinate 37,737,612 of CAMTDV010000023.1, read as the reverse complement.
TGTTTGTACGAAAGAAAAATCGGAGGAAGTATGAAGAATTTGGAGAAGTTTGTAAGTAAAGTGAGCTAAAACTCACTTAAAAGTCGAGAGTAATCTGCAAAGAATCTGTAATTTCGAGTGGTAATGAGAGAATTTTCGAAAGGTTGGAAATGGAGGAGAAGTGTCTGATTTATAGGAGAAGGGGACTGGCAGAAGCACTTGTGCGAGGTGTCACTTCGTATGAGGTGCTTGATTTAGGCTAAGTTTTCGCGTTTTAGTCGGTTATTAAGCATAAAGTATGACGTATAAGTATAATAGTGCATAAAGTTGAGTATTCGAGCACCTAAGTATGAGTTTCTTGCATATAATCACATATTAAGAATTGTAAAGTATAATTCAAGTACGTAACAGGTATAAGTATAAAGTGAGTTTCTATTATGATCATAATCTCGGAGTACAATGGTGGAAAATGAAAGCTATAAGTACGATACAAGTTTCCAAATATAGAAATTCGAATACACTTTTCAAATAAGGAAAGTCAAAAAATGTGGAGCGTTACAGTTGGAGGGTAGGGCGGGGGAGAGGACCATACCCCTTCAAGTCCCACAGTCCTGTGTTGCTCCCGTACGTGCGAGTGAGCGGATGAAATTCTAGACTAGTTGAGTGTTTTTTTCTTTCCGTGGATGGTGTTTTGCAGGTGGAGACCCGCTTGTGGTACACACTTGTTCTTTTTGACCGAGAATTTGCATTTAAGTGGGTGGAAACCCGCTGCGGAGGACACGCATGTGTTTTTAATCTGTAATGCGGACACCCTTTCGCGTGAGGTGGGTGTATGTTTGAAATTTGAAAAAGATGCTTCATGGATAAGGGTTGGTGATAACGATGTGATGTTGGATGATCAGTCTTAGCCATGCTATAAAACAATATTTATTAATTTTGTTTTAATTTGTTAAAAAAAATCAAGAAACGACTTGATCATTGATGTTGTACGGGCAAAAGGTAGTTTCATCATTCACTTTAGATGACCGCAAGAAACTTGTAGCATATATAAATGTGTAACCGTGCTTCACGTATACTTTAGATGACCGCAAGAAACTTGTAGCATATATATAAATGCATGATCAGTAGAAACCGTGCTTTGCTGCAGGGACTTAAGGATTTTCAATAAATTTAAAATAAAAATATAGATAGAAAAAACACTTCCCCAACTAAAATCTAGTACGCACATTGTGTAGCCTTTTTATTTTGTTAAAAGAACTTCTCAACGGAAACTTTATATAAGAAAGAGAAAAATTTAATACACGTTTTGTATAGCTTTTTATTTTGTTAAAATCAAATTTACCTTGTCCATGAACACCACCCCTGATCACGTGGTGGATTTTTTCGCTTAGATCCTTATATTAATAGTTAAAATACTAACTAAACCTTCTTGTTTGTTTTAAAATAAATTTCTCCCTAAAGTTATAAATTTTAAGCGCTTTGCTATTAAACAACACTAATTCTTTTTAAATTAACATTTAAATTGAAATCTTCTTTTTAATAATCACTTTAAAGTTTTAGGAAGAGATAAATATCAATCTCTTACTAAAAAGTATTTTACAACAAGTCTCATGTTGTTCTCGATAAATTTAAGCCCTTTATTTTGTTAACAAAATCTTTTATACACTTTTCGATGAAAAAAAACATGCACGCTGCGTAGCATTTTAATTTTGTTAAAAATACTTATCAATGAAAATGTTATATGAGAAAAAGAAAAACGTAACACACGCTTTGCGTAACTTTTTATTTTGTTAAAATCAAATTTACACTGTCTGAGAACACTGCCCGCCCTTTAATCATGATGTAGAATTTTTAACTTAGATCCTCATATTAATAGTTAAAATACAAATTAAACTCTCTTGATTTGATTTCTTTTCATTTTGATCTTTATATTAATAGGTAAACTACAAATTAGACCCTCTTGTTTGTTTTAAAAAAATTGACCGTAAAGTTATAAGATAAAACTTATTTCATATATTTTTTTATAATTGTATTATTGTTTGACTGATTTATTATTTAAATTACCATATTTCACCTCTTAGTTTATTTATTATTTGATATTATTTTAAGTTTTTTTTAAATTAATTAAAATAAAAGGTTTACATGCTATAAATGAGTGAAATTGATAAGGTTTATATGCTATTACTAAAGGTTAATTGGAAAGAAATCATTTTTATGGATTGATAAATTGTAACTTACACGTTAAAACTTGTTCTAGGTGTCTTAATGTAGAAAATATACGTGTTTATTTGTATACATACTTTTGATCAAAATGGTTAATTTAAACAGTTTTTCTTAATTTACAGTTAAAAAGTTATGAGCTATTTTATTACTTCACATGAGGTTCGTCATACAAACCGGCTTTTTTCGCAATTTGGTTTTATACATTTTATATATGACAAACTGAATGAATTAGTGAGACTCATAATGATTTAAAAAAGCTCAAGTTTTAAAAATAGAGTTCTAAGCACGGACATCCTAAAACAACTAATCAATTTGTCTAAAATATAAAAAAACAATAAATGAGAAAAGTGTATAACCAAACTAAACAAATAAAATTAAATATAAAATCTCTATATAAATTATATTTTTTTAAAAACATGAATTAGTTATATAAATAATATATTTTTAAAAAAGCTTATGAAATAAAACAGATAAAAATAATAACAGAAAATGAAAGTAGAGACAAGAAAAAAGAAATTATATGTTTTGTGAGAAAAATAATTATATCTCAGAAAACTAACTGAAATTTTTAACATCAATGGGTGGAATTTGGAAAGAACAAAATGTTTGACAAATCTTAAATGTGAATGAGGGATTCTTTTAAAGGGGCCCGGTTACTGAATAATTGTTCGTATTTCTCACATGTTTTATGCGGATGACGCGGTATTTATGGGGATTGGGAACAAGGCAATTTGTTGAGTTTGAAGAGAATACTGAGATGCGGTCTCGGGTTTAAAAGTGAACCAAAAGAAAAGTAATCTTTTGGAGTAGGTATTGAGGAGGAAGAGGTGGAAACTTGGGCGAATTTGTTAAATCCTAAGTGTGGGAAACTTCCGTTCTCATATATGGGCCTAAAGGTGGGAGCAAATATGAACAGGTTGGCGAACTGGAAAGAAGTTATTGATAAGTTCCACAAGAGATTATCTATGTGGAAAGCGAAACTATTATCTTTTGCCGGGCGAATTACTTTGGTCAAGTCGGTCTTTGGTAGCTTACCTAATTACTACATGTCACTTTATAAATCACCGGTGGCTGTGATTAAAAGGCATACGAAGTAAGTTTTTATGGGGAGGTAATGGGGACGTTAAGAAAATAAGATGGGTGAAGTGGGATAAAATTCTTGCTTCGCAAAAAGTAGGTGGGCTAGGTGTGGGGTATAAAAGAATTAAATCCAGCACTACTTGTAAAGTGGTGGTGGCGTCGAATTGGAACAACTTTATTTAGAGACTGTAGATCATACTCTCGTTAGATGCCAAGCTGCAAAAGAAATTTAGAGACAAGTGTTTTGGTGGTTAAGGATATCATTAAACCATAGGATGGACACTGTAAAGTATATGGTGCGAAGTATCAATGGGATGGGCATGGCTACACAACGAAAACATATCACGCGATTGTTTCACTAACAATATGGAATTTGTGGAATGTCAGGAATCAGAAAATGTTTCAAGGATATGAAGTGGGGCCGTATAAAATGATAGAAGATATCAAAGGACAAGCGTTTCAGTGGGTGCAAAACAGGACGAGAGGGTTGTCAATATAGGCTGGGATAAATGGAGAATATTTGAAGGAATTGGGTAGGCAGTGTGATATATACAAGGTTCGGTTACTGAAATGGGTTAACTGGGTCACTTTTTTACCCGCATCCGAACCTGAACACCCACCATGATCCGACCCATCTGCAGCAAATTAGAGCCATGTTTTTATTTTCTATTTAGTTCCCACGTTTCCTTTTTTTATTTTTCTGCATTTTAGGTCGAAGTTTGTGATAGTGGTTAAAGTTAGTTTGCATGTTTTTAGGTATAAAGAATTTCTTTTGGTTAATTTTCTCTCAATGAATTTTGAGGTGAATCAATTTTTCCATTGCTAGTTTAAGTGTGGCATCTTAGACGGTGTTCTTTCGATTCTATTCGGAGCTAGGTGGTGTATCTGTATCCTATCTCGGTTTAGGTTTGCCCTATCGCTTGTGTGTGTGGTGATTTCTATATCACAAATGGGCTTTAGATCTATCCTTTATTTTATTGTTTTATTTGAACCGGTGATTCGGGGTTTTTACTGCTATCACAGTGTCACAATCCTCGACCACACCCTGGACGGGAGCCATGAACAGTTAAGTGGTACTGGTAGTTATTTTAAAAATATTGCAGCGGAAATTTTATCAGAACCGTGAGTTAGGAAAAATATACCAGAGTTTAGAAACACCAGAATTTTATTTATAACAAATGTGAATAAAACCCATGTTTTTCAAAGGTAACTTTAATAGGGAATAACCCGAATATATAAAACAACGTTTCTTAATTTATTGATAAAATAAGCCACTCCTTTAAGCCTTTTGGTACCGTATCGCAACTCTTATTCAGATCTACTGTAATCACCTGAAAGATGTTAAAATAATTTTATTGGCGGGAAATACTAGTGAGATTATTCATTTGTATAAAAAGGCACAATGTTATAATTACAGTATTAAGGGTTTTTACATTTGTTTATATCTTTCAGTTACTCAAATAAGTATTTGTCGCACACCCATTTCAGTGATTGTGGTCATATTACTATTGGTTAACCTGTTGTCCAATAGCAACGCTTGCAAGTTGTGTATACAAAACCCCACATACCGGCAGTAATTTAAGAATACAAAAACTTAATATAATAAGTAATAACTAGAAACATTTAGGGTTTTGAAAACATTTAAGTATCACAATAATGCGAAGAAAAGAGAATGTGGCACAATGTTGTGAGAAAAAGAGATGACTCACCTTGTAAATCTATAGTTCTGATTTAATAGGTCTTCTGATTCTAAGTCTTCTGATACTAAGTCTCTTGATTAATAGTAAGTTTATAGTTCCGAGTCTTCTAATAACCAAGCATCTACTTTATTAGTGAATTTATAGTTTTAAGCCTTCTGATTCTAACCCCTAATTTCAAAGAATGTATTCCGTATTAGTGGATAAACTCAACTCAAACTTTAACGATAATCACGAGATCAAAACATCAATGTAATTAATAAAGTATAGCCTTATTCAAGCAGCACTTTGGCATCCGTTGATTGGTTTATCGATCAATCAGACAGTCGTTTATGTGATTAGGGTTTAATACACGAGAATACAGAGAAACAGAGTGACGAGGGATACAGACATCGATTTAAGAAATAAATAATATGCGAATGATTCTGTCCCAGATCCGACCTTTATATAGCCCAGGTTGGTATCTCAGGAGCGTCACGTGGAGAACAGGGTATGTGGCGAGATACGCCTGGGCACGTGTCCAGCATAGGTTTGACACGTGTCCTCCATCTTTTTTCTCCCAATCGCGTGTTTTTCTTGATTTTCGTGCCGGTTCTTATCGCGTATGCCCGGGTCTTGATCTCAAATGGTTTGGTTTTTAATTATGAGTTTAGTAATGAAATTTTTGTGAAGGTTGGTTCATCGACCGCCAAGTTTTCTAAACTGCTAAGTTTTCTGGTATATTATTACAAGTTTCATCACGTGCACTTGAGGTTTTGATTACGGTTTGTCGTCCGAATTTTTTTTGGAGGGTTGTTACAGGCAGCTAGCAATGTTTTGTTTTGCTACTGTTATGTTTTTTTGTTGTTTTTGTTTTTGCTCGTTGTGTATGTTGAAAACATCAGCAACTTGTTGCAATGTTTGTATTGAATGATAGTTGTCCTCGTTGCCATTAAAAAAAAGATATTTCATGTAGTTAGACGTTAGTGAAGATTAAGAAGGAAATATACAATTTTGTTGAAAAATGTAACCATACTCATTCTTTTCTCGCCTTTTCGGTTAACCCTAAATAAATGAGCAAGTCCTTACATAGTTACGTGTTCACACATGCATTAAAAACGTATTTTAGAAGGTGGAGGAAAAATCAATGAAAGAGAAAGAAGGAGAATCACGAATGATGAGTGAGCCAATTTTATCGTTGTCATTTATTCTTGTATAAGTTATAGCTATACAACTTTAAGTACAACTAATCCTTATCAACATCTATAAATATTAGACAATGGTCTTTTTCTGTACAACCACAAATTTTATTAGAACTCATAATAAACACTTTTTTATCATAAAAATTGAGTAAAAGGTGCATAATGGTAAAAACAATTAATTACTAATTATCTTATTTATTATAAAACTAAGTAAAAATGTGTAAAAAATAAATATATTTTTAATCATTAGCCCCATTTACTCAATATGCCGTCTCTCCACTCATTTCCTCGTAACAAGTTGCGGCACGTAGAACACATAAATAGGGAATGTTTATTGTAGAAGATAACTAATTTATATGAAGTGTACGAGAAATTCAAAATACAATGTATTTTATGAAGATTCATCGACTCATAAACATATTTTTTCTATGATTTTTAAATGGCTACAACTTCATACGATGATATTTTTTTTAAATACTTCGTATTAACGAGCATTTCATTCTATTTATATGAGTAGGCTATTGCAATATTTTCTTAAATTTTAATTTTTTCAAAGGATACGTGATTACACATTCAATATCATTTGTTATAACTGATGTTATTACAGTTATGCTTATTATGTGACTACACATTCAATAATGAGAACTTAATTGTTTATGTTTTGTTACAGGATTAAATCTATAATATACAACATTGCGTGGTTATTATAGGTTAGTTGGTTAATGTTTGATTGTTGAGATTGAAAGGGATATTAGAGGTACACATATGATAATAAAAATTCAAAAGGTGGATTATTTATGCAATTGGTATATGTTGGTTAAAATTTTTATCATAATTTCTATCGAGATAAAATATGTGTCAATATCTTTTAAGTATACTATGTCTTTATTTTTTCTATCTCTTTTAGTTTTTATACCAAGTACCAATACCATGTCAATATGGTTATGAACCAAACCGATACCGTCCACCTTCTCAGCAAAGTGTGGTGCAATACTAAGGGAATAATAACCATGCCATTAGGAGTTTATCACATGGTCCACTAAATTGGTGACATAGGGTTATTTCCTCTGCGAAGCACCGGAGCAAAAACTAGATTTATACAAACAACAAAAGCAATTGTTAACATTGCTATTTCTTTATTAGTCAATTTTGTAAGAAACGGTGTTATTGATTTTTTATTATTAATTTAAATTTTTAATCTTAAACTTTAATAAAATTAGCATAGACCTCTGAACTCTAATAACTTATTTCTTAAAATGATTTATATTTATTCACTTGAACTTTAATAGATTTATCATACGGAAGTATAATAATAGCTCTTTTCTATAAAGGATTTACGTGTCGTTTTCCGAACTTTAATAAAGTTATCATACAGCTCTTGAAGTTTAATAAAAATATTTTTTTTCCTTTTTAACAAATATATGTTCTTTATCTTTTTATAAGCTTTGTTATATAACTTATTATTTATTTAACTTATTATAATTAAGGCTAACTTTGGACTCTCAAATATTTATTTAATTGTGTGACTTGTTTATTTTTATCGTCGTTTAGATTAAGGCATACATGGTCTATATTAACCCTTCAATATATATCAGGTAACAAACTTAATTATTTTTTATTTACCTTATTAAAGTTATAGCCAACTTTTAACTCTAGATATGTTTACTTAACTGTGTGGATTACTTATGTTTACCGTCGTTTAGATTAAAGCCACCATAATGACCCATCAATATATTATGTAACAAATACGTACTCACGAGAATTCTCTTACGGCCCCTCCGCAAAGTGCGGGCTCCAATACTAATTGTGAACAATAATAGTTATTATTGATCTATCTAACTTTAGTTTGGGGTTACACTGACATTGTTTTCTTTTTTTAATTAATTTATGTTTTTAACTCTAAACTTTAATAGAGTTATCATACAACTCTTAATCTTTAATAATTCTTTTTAATAAATTATTAATTTATACCCCTAAACTTTAATAGATATCATACCAAAGTTTAACAATTATTTTTTGTTTATGTTTTGACCCCTAAACTTTAATAGAGTTATGACACAACTCTTAAGTTTAATAAAGTTGTTAATTTTACTTATTATTTATCTAACATATTATAATTAAAACTAACTTTTAACTGTAGATATGTTATTTAATTGTCTTGTTTGCTTATTTTACTGTCGTTTAGATTAAAGCCTATATGGTCTAAAGTAACCCTTTAATATGTCATCTAACAAAATTCTTTTATTTACTATATTATAGTTAAAGCTAACTTTTAATTCTAGGCATGTTTACTTAACAATGTTAATGCTGATTTTTACCCTTATTTATATTAAAGCTTGCATGGTCAATAATAACCCATTGACATATCATGCAACAAATACATTCTCAATAACACCCCTCCTACGACCCCGCCGCAAAACATAGGTGCCAATATTAGTTCATATCAAGTCAAAGATGCTTACATTACATTATTTTGTTTTGACAATCATGTTAAAATCTTAAATAAACCTACATAACTGGTTGCATTTCATGTTACAATTTTGTGAGTCTAAGATTCTCTTTTCTGCTTATCTTATTTAGCATTTCGCATTCTACGTTTTAATTATTAAAAAAAGTTTTATTTAAATAATCAGTCATATCTTATTATAAAATATCATTTTATAAATATTATTTTTATTTAACCCTGTATAATACAATAGGATAAGTATCATTACAGAACACTAACTATTGCAAAAACAAAAAGAACAACTCTAGAACACTAGATTTTGGGATTTGAGGTTTATATTTTTTAAATTTATGTGTTTTACATTCATATATGTATTATGTATATATAAAAAAACAAATATTTTTACATACACGTAGTCTACATATATATTGGTTATTTAACCTACACAATGTGTAGTTTATAATTTTTCATATTTTATTTTAAATTCTAAGGAAGAAACAACAAATTATATTTGTAACATTTTCATCAACTTTTTAGGTTTTTAGGATTGAAAAAAAAATGCTTTATTGTGTTCTACATCTTCTTGTAATATTTAGTATTTTGCATAGACCAATATAAATAAATATAAATGATAATGTTCTGAAAAAAACATTTCCTATATTATTAAAGGTTATATATACATGCATGCATATATGGTTTACCAAATAATACAAAAAAGAAGGAAGGTAGTCACAGTCACATATATTTCATGGAAAAGCTTAATTTCATGAACGCAAATGTACAAAAAAATTGCCGCCTTCAAATTTCTATCGTGTGGAACGTTCTTGAAGATAACTCCCCTTTAAAATTTCATCACTCACGTCTTTTTCTCTCTATTTCTTTCCGTGATAGATATTCTTATCAATTTAAACAACTTATTTGACTTTAACTGCAGAAATCAAGTGGGTTCTCTTCTTTCAACTGTGTTATATTTCAATGTAAGTTCTGCATTTTTTTTTTTGTCACTAGTGATTTCCGTCGATAGATTGCACATGACACTGTTTAATCGGTTTACTGTGTAGGAATATGATAGGGTTTTAAGTTAAGTTGTGTTTTTGAATCTTGATCAATGATCTACCCAGCTGTTCGATGGAATGCCCAAGAGAAAAAGCTAAAACTTTGTTAAAAATTTCTAATGGGTATTATGTTTTGTTTCTTGTATAACCATTTTTGTACTTTAAAAATCTTTAACAATACCCCTTTACTTTTAAAAATTAATCATGTTTAAAAAATAAATTAATACGATCCTTGAATAGTTGAATCGAGTCTCGAGGGGCTGCAGAATTCAAAGCAGATACGAATGTGTCGAACATGATTAACTAAGTGTGATGCTTTATAAAAACAGAAAGACGATCAAGGCTGTGATTTTTTTATTTTCGAAGTTTTGATCGATGATCATACGCCAGGTGATTGATGAAAGGCCAAAGAGGCAAAATCTAAAAGTTTTTGAAAAAAATTCTTGATGAGTATTTTTCTTTCTTATTTGGTCACTATATAGTTACTTTCACATTCTTCAACAAATGAACACTTGCTTTTAGAAATTTATCATTTTAAGAATCTTTAAGATGATCCTGTATGAATCTTTAGAGGCTGCAGAATTGAAAGCTGATAAGAATATGCTTAGAACATCAATAATTGACAGAAAGATGTTAAACTTTTGTACTATTACGACTGAATTTGAAGCGAAGTTTGTGAAAATTGACAGAAAGAATGGAAGAAGAAAGGTCATCTGGAGTGATGAGCAAGTGGTTAGGAGGCTTAATCAGCACCATGAGAAGACTCCTGTTTACCTTCATGTCATCAGGTCCAATCCCACAACACATTGCATTCATCATGGACGGAAACAGAAGGTTTGCCAAGAAGTGGAAGATGGACGAGGGCGCGGGCCACAAAGCCGGTTTCCTATCACTTTTGTCGGTCCTAAAATACTGCTACGAGGTGGGAGTGAAGTATGTAACCGTGTATGCATTCAGTCTTGATAACTTCAACCGACGCCCTAATGAAGTCCAATATGTTATGGATATAATGTATGAAAAGATTCAAGGGTTTTTGAAAGAATTGGATATGGTAAACAGATACGGCGTTAGAGTGTTGTTTATTGGTGATCTGAATCGACTGGATGAGCCGGTTAGGATTGCTGCTGAGAAGGCAATGGAAGCCACTGCTAAAAACACCAAGACTTATCTTTTGGTATGCGTGGCATATACTTCGTCACATGAGATCCCGCGAGCTATCTATGAAGCTTGTCAGGAGAAGAGTTTGGCACTTGCATCAAGTGGAAAGAACGACGATGGGATTGTTAATGATGATGATGATGTGATAAAAGTGGTGGATTTGGAGAAACATATGTATATGGGGGTGGTTCCTGATCCTGATATACTGGTGAGGAGCTCAGGTGAGACCAGACTTAGCAACTTCTTGTTGTGGCAATCAACCAACAGTTTATTGTATTCTCCGAAAGCTTTGTGGCCTGAGATGGGATTTTGGCAAGTGGTATGGGGGATCTTGAAATACCAGAACAAGTATTACTATTTGGAGAAGAAGAAGAAGCAGGCTTGATTGATTTATGGAACATCCATCTAATGAATTACTATTTAACCAGCTATATAATGTATAAACTGTCCAAAAAGGATTTAAGAATAAAATATGCTTTCTAGTTCTCATTACTATGACTTTTGATTTAGTTATTACAAATATGTAGTTTCTATTTTTAATTTAAATTAGGTTACATACTTTCTTATTACAATGGTGATCGAAAACTGTTACACTAGCTTCCTCGTCATCATTTCACTCGGATCATCAAAGTTTTATCTTTGCAAGTGTTGACCAAATCAACTACTGAAAATTGATGAGTAATGATATATGTAGACCATCTGCAACCGATGGTTTTTCATTCCATGGATGGGACGTGGAAGCCACAAGGCAAAAGGCTTTGTCTACGGACCGTTCTTTTGGCCTGTGAAGGTGAAAGAGAAAGGGAGAGAGATGCTTTAAAGAGATGATACAAACATTCTCATTCATCTTAATTCCATGCACCAATAGCAACATTGTTAGTATTTTTAAAGATGTTAAACTTTTTTCACAACTAATCCATGTTAAACAATCATTACTCATAGTTCTCAAAAGAATGGGATGCATTACACATAACCTACAAACCTTAATTCTAACTATAAAGATTCTCATTGCTCTCTAGTTTCACAATTAGTAATTTCTAGTTTACAGTTTCCTTACTATATCTGCCAATGCTGTGTAAGTACCCATGATTGCAACCAAAATCCCAATTAGCACAATGAATCCAATAAGCACCAACTCGGTTCCAAATATCTTGTATGTGCCTGAAATCTTCAAGTAACACAATGATGGCAATACGGACGATGCTGCGACAATTAAAAGCGCCCCCACAAGTGACATCAAATCCCCAAAGAAAGGAAGTGCTATGGCTACAACTACAGTGGTTATCACGAGTGATGTTTTGATCAAGAGGCTATACTTTTCTGTTTTGAAAGAATATAGCAATCCTTCTTTGATTGAGTCGACAATTGGTGTCATCAGTAGGGCATATTTAAGTATAGGAGTCATCAGGGTGGTGAATATTGCCACCCGTGAGCTTGTTTTGCTGGTAGGAAGGCTTAAGGTAATTTGTGACTCTACCTTTGAACCAAACATGAGGTAACCAATTACTGCCATTGAAGAGTAAGTAACTGTGCTGAAAACAAAACATAGTAGCAACACCTGCATTTTTTAACCCATAATAGAAGAATTATAATCTACTGCTTTCTGCTTAACACTATAAAGTAACCAACTTTGGCTATCATAAAGACCATTTTGTAGAAATTGACCCTAATTATTAGTTCTATTAAAGGTGTGATAATCACATACAAACTAGAGGTTGTAATGTTGGTCTATTTGCTTATGAAAAGGTCAATTCATATAATGTTTTATCTCTAGTGACTCAACCGTGAATCTCGAAACATATATTAATGTAAACACGTCAAATGGATCTACAAGTTAATGGTCATTCAAAAGATTATGATTCATAGCACCTTATTATTTTGTGTGTGTATATATAATATATATCTATATTATTATTGAAGTAATATAAGTTTGGTAATTATACTTGACACATTAATCATTTAGAAAAAAAAAAAAAAAAGATTTTAGATAAAAATGTTGTGGTTCTAGGCCAATGTGACATGTTTGTTGTTTTTAATGGTATAAAAACATTGCCCATTACTCGATATGCCCAACCCAACATCTAGTACAAACATCATAAGGGGAAAATAATTGCACACCAAAGATGTTGACTTTCTAGTACATACCTTTGAGAACTGATGTTTGTTCCTCATGGAAGTATACAAAGTAGGGAGGACCGGATGCACACCATAGCAAAAAGCATACAAACTAATAGCCGAAGGCATCCCGTACCAAGTTACTAATCTACCATTTTCCTGAAACCCGACGCCATCAAACACACCAACCCACAAGACTGAGCCTAACACGATCAAAGATGCTAGGACACCACTTGCTGATACATACGAAAGAAGTCGCATATTATTCAACCAAGTAGTCGGGAGAATGATGGCCGCAACGATTATAACAAAGCTTTTCTTACTACTTACATGAATCCCCAAAATATCAAAGTCCATATGTGGAAACATATTGCTTAAATTATCACCTTCCATGATTAAAAAACCGGTAGAAACTAAATAAAGCTCCATGTTAATGAGGATTAATACTATGATCCTACCGGTTTTACCAAATGCACGATCTCCAATGTCCGGATAACTTCTTATTGTGGGATCAGTATCCATACATCTTTTAATAAGTAAACCGGTGTAGAATGTTGAGATGGCTATTGTGAAAAGTAGTAGCAAGCTCAACCACCCTCCTGCCGCCAACGCATATGGCAGCGTTATAATCCCGACACCTGAGAATTGAAAAGACCAACAACAATTTTGAGTGAAATAAAAACCACAAGAGAATATACCCAGTAAAATCCTACTCATATGATAGGTTGCTCCGCTGAACCCCATGGTCTCAAAACCTTTAACAACATGTAAGGTATAATATCCAGATAACATACAATATGAGCATGACACGGGGAATCAAAACATCAACAAAACAAAATGTAACAAAAGAATACAAGTTATAGTGACTGTAAGTAACCTGATAGAGCATTGACACCATTGAAACATGTGTTGAGGAAGGAGGAAGTGGCAGTAGAGGTGGTTAAGTGCTGGGTTTCTGGATCCATTAATTATGTTTTTAGAGATTGATTTAGAGAAATGAAGAGATAATTGATGCTATTAATTTGCAGATGATTAGTGACTAACAAGCACGCATGCAATGGAATGGAATTGGTCAATTGTTCTTTTTTATAGGCACTGAAATGTGAATTTAATTAGTTTTACATGGGATTGAGATCCCTATATATCAGATTACAAAACGCCACGTGCTTCAATATAGAAAGACAAAACGACACCAACTCAAACTCAAAAGTTCATAACAAACATTCCTTTACGTAAATTCATAAAATTTGCCTTTCAAAGAGAGAGATAGGGGACAATCCACAACAAATCAAAAATAGGGAGAGAGGACAATCCACAACAAACAAACAATCCACAAAGAGAGATAGGGGACAATCCACAACAAATCAAAAAGAGGGAGAGGGGACAATCCACAACAAAGTCATAAGTAACATTCTCTCAGTTTTTTGTGACTGGCAACCATATTCCATTTTATTGAACCTCAAAACCACACCAACTCAAAAGTTCATAACTAACATTGCCTTTACGTAACACCTCAAAAATTCAGGTCCGATAATATATCGACACTGTACATACTCTCGGATGAAGCCACGAATGAATTAGTCGCTCATCTCGCTCAAACATGTCCAATTTACATTTTTTTCATGCGTCGGACCGTAAGCTACGGTTCGACTTTGCTGTCCCGGAATTTTAACCTACTAACCGTAACCTTAGAGCCTATACAGACGACGTGTGTTCTGAAACTCTTTTTTTTATTATTTCAACTTTCAACAAATGACCCGGAGGCCCCTGGACTTCATTATTTTCATATTTCTTGTGTAATTAAGCTATCTCTTGACCCAAACGACTTCTGGTTGATGGGATATCTTTTGATTTACCATCGTTGAGTGTTCCGCATCATCACCTAACCTTTAACCTTACTGATAAAGTAGTTTATCCTGTTAAACCAGAAGATCTCGTATTTATCACATTTTAAGCTTGTAACCACTTAAAACACACTAAAGCACATACTATAACACACGTTAGTGTCCAGGTATTCACACTCTTCATCGGTATGCCACGAGTTGAACGAGAAAAACTAGCTATGTCATTTGTTATAGTCAAGGGACAATTAATAAAACATATTCTTTGAGAGACTAAAAGTGTCAACATGCCAAAGTTCTACCAAGTTGCCACATATCCTGCAATATGCCACCCTCTTGCAGTTCTTGACACCTATCTAACCACTTGTACTGATCTACAACACCTCTAACACCTGGCATCAACCTCATTCATCCCCTTGCACTATAAATAGCCACAAATCTCACCCCATTCATTGCTCACTTCCTCTTCTTCTCTCTATTATACTCTTGGAAGTTCGTGGTCACTAGGAGCATCCCTTTGAGTTCTAACTTTCTTTTGGATCACTTGTAAGTGTTCCATCTCTGCTCTTTTCTTTTATAGGCTTTTAATAGCCAAAAGTCAAGCATTTTCGATAAACGCTTTGACTTTCGGTTAAAACCATTATGGTCTAGCCATGGTTCGAAATGAACATGGCTAAGTAATCGTAACTAGGTAGGTATTAGTCCCTTAAAAGGGCACCTCCTAAGAATCACGTTTACTAGGTCAATTGACGGGTAAAAGCTAATGTTTTAAAAAGTCAAACGGGTCAGATTATATAAATATTATAATATGAGTTTATATATTATATAAATATGTTTTGACACTTAAACAAGTTGGTAATAATTATTAGAACATGTGGGAACATGTTCGGCTCGTCAATTCTAGTCCTAGGGTCGGTTTGCAACGAAACTCACAAAGTTTGACTTCTGCTTTGACTTTCGATCCTGACCCGACTTAGATCAGTTTACTACTATTTTAGGTTGCATTATGATTGTAATATAGTATAGCATAACGCTCTGAGGTTAGATTACATGATCATAATCATGATCTGAGTTTATGCACAAGTTCCGCTAATATGTCAAACTTTGACTAAAATGCCCTTTTTACAGAAAATAAGATTTTAATCAACAACAAACTTGCAAATGAATTACCTACTGATATGTTAATATAATTAACATATTGTGATGTTATTATTCTGATCATAAACTGAGTTTTATTATAATATCGTAAATTATGCTTTTAAAAGGACCAAAATGCCTTTCGGTGCATAGTTTGGTCCTAAACCATAAACCACACTTATGTATGACATCTTACTGATAATATATCACAAATTAAGTATTTTTCCAAAATGTTTATGATCATAACATCAAATATATGCAAGTTCCTTTTATACGTCACATAATGATAAATACGCCTTATGAGGCGTAGTTTTGTTTAAAATCCTCAACGGGCATATAATTTGATATCTTAATGATATTGCAACTTATTTAAAGCATAGTAGCATAAAGAACTTGTTCAGGACCCACCCGATTACCCGATATCACTTATATGCGTACGGTTAAGTATATGTAACTAGTTTACGAAAATTAATCGAGACGGGTTTAACCTTATCATTTTAATCTCAAATTCCATAATGTTAATTGTTTACCCATGTCATACAAGTCTTAGCACTTGATGGGTGTAAACTACATTCTATCCGGCCATCGCTTAATCTAGCGTATCGTACTGTTTTAATTCTTAAAGCTAGCCGGTCTAAGTCTATGACTTAAATAAGACCCGTTAGCATTCTAATTGGTTAGTTAATGCCATCATTCCAGACTAGGAGCCTTCCACTAAATGCTATCTACACTTATCTATTGATTAAACGACTGAGTTAATATAAACTTTGCTTTTAAAGTCAAGTACTAGCTCAGGTAAATATTTTCAACTTATTTTCCATATACGGGCTTGGGATACGGTAAATTACTAGCGCTTGGTCGGGAATGGGATCAATCGGATGCCGGATTGTGGCTAGTAAATCCGCATATTCCGTTTGATCAGTTTTTTTTTGATAACTTAAACATTGGGGGTTAACGACCGTGTCCTGGATATCCTCGGCTCATTTAAGTTACTAAAGACCATAACCAAAGCACAGGGTGAGGCATACACCTGACAAATGCGAATGCTAAAATATATTTTACCCACTAGTTGGGGATAACTTCTTCGTGGGTTTATAAGTGGCGTGTGAGTTAATCATGTCTCGGTTTCTATACGGGGCCCCATATGTATTGATAAACATGTGAATCTGTATACAAGGTTAAAAGCTTAACTTTCCCAAGTTATAAAAAGATTTTATGTGCCTTGAACAATTAAATCAGTTTTTGAAATGTTTTCAAAACGAGTCAGTTAATTGTATTTACCAGTGAAACTGACGTATTTTCAAAAGACTAAGTTGTAGGTACAATACGAAATAGGCTGGAAGCTGCTTGGTAGTGATATAAGAGGATCTTGCAAATCCTTAGATCTACCTAGAGTCTGTTGTACATCTTTTGTATATTTTACGATCCGCCTGTGGATCCTCAATTACAAACCGTCTGTATAATATTTTCGGACTTTGGATATTTTTGGTTTGTAATAGTATTTTAACTCCAAGACTTCCGCTGTGCTGTGTTAATTGACTATGATGACATCAACTTACGTTACGATATCCCCCACTCGGGCCCACCGAGATTTGGTTGGAAATTCCGGGTGTGACACTTTATCATGTGTGGACCCTAAACGGTTAGACCTTTGCTGACGTGGCACCTAGTGTGTAAACGAGTCGGGCCGAGCCCGAGCTCGGCTCGATTCAAGTCTATTTATTTGAGCTCGAGCTTGGCTCGTGAGTAAAACATAAAGCTCGAGTTATTTTCAGAACAACCTCAAATGAGCTAAAAGCTCGGCTCGAGCTCGCTTCAATATCGTTTAAACAAACCAAAGCTCAACTCGAGCTCATTTTATAGACCTAAGTTGAAACGCACTTGTGCCTTTTTAGAATTGAGTTTAAATGAGTTATAAATAACCATCATTATCATTATCGTTGATCATTGTATTACGTATAACACTAAACCGCCTCTTTAAAATACAAATGTTGCATCTTTCGTATCTTTAAAAGAATATAAATTGAGTCCTTTGACTTTTATTTGTTCGCAAGAGTTGAACTACTGTTTTATTTTATTGAAGTTGAAGCTCAAGGTGGATAAATTATATGAACTCCTTTAGTTACTATCAACACTCGATAACATATGTTTAACGTTTAGATGTAATACAAACTTCGTAGTTGAAAACATCAAAATCGAGTTTTAATAAACTTATCACTAAACTTAATGTATACCAACATAGTCGCCAACATATATCATTATCAAATTTACAAGTGTTCTCCTATTCAATTATGACAAAAGTTTAAAGTAGAAGATGTAAGTCTGTAAACGAATTGAACGTTCAGCGAACCGTTCGTGAACCGTTCGACGAGAAGTTCATTTATGTTTGTTCGTTTAGTAAATGAATGAACACGAACAAGAAATTACGTTCGTTAAGCTAAACGAACGAAATGAACAAAGGATGTATTCGTAAGTTTATGTTCTTGAACGTTCGGTGATGTATTCATTTATATTTGTTCGTTTATGTTCATTTGTGTTTTTTCACATAAAGGTTTTTATATGTTATATTTTTTATTTTATTGGTTTAGGTTTTTAAAAAAAATAGAAATCCTAGTCACGCTATACGTTTTCGTCAAAATCACTCATTTGAGTATTTCAATTTTAATTTTTGTTAAAGCTTTCTTAATTTTTCTTGATGATTATTTTTCTTTCTTATTTGGTCACTATATAGTTACTTTCACATTCTTTAACAAATGAACACTTGCTTTTAGAAATTTATCATTTTAAGAATCTTTAAGATGATCCTGTATGAATCTTTAGAGGCTGCAGAATTGAAAGCTGATAAGATATGCTTAGAACATCAATAATTGACAGAAAGATGTTAAACTTTTGTATTATTACGACTGAATTTGAAGCGTTTGTGAAAATTGACAGAAAGAATGGAAGAAGAAAGGTCATCTGGAGTGATGAGCAAGTGGTTAGGAGGCTTAATCAGCACCATGAGAAGACTCCTGTTTACCTTCATGTCATCAGGTCCAATCCCACAACACATTGCATTCATCATGGACGGAAACAGAAGGTTTGCCAAGAAGTGGAAGATGGACGAGGGCGCGGGCCACAAAGCCGGTTTCCTATCACTTTTGTCGGTCCTAAAATACTGCTACGAGGTGGGAGTGAAGTATGTAACCGTGTATGCATTCAGTCTTGATAACTTCAACCGACGCCCTAATGAAGTCCAATATGTTATGGATATAATGTATGAAAAGATTCAAGGGTTTTTGAAAGAATTGGATATGGTAAACAGATATGGCGTTAGAGTGTTGTTTATTGGTGATCTGAATCGACTGGATGAGCCGGTTAGGATTGCTGCTGAGAAGGCAATGGAAGCCACTGCTAAAAACACCAAGACTTATCTTTTGGTATGCGTGGCATATACTTCGTCACATGAGATCCCGCGAGCTATCTATAAAGCTTGTCAGGAGAAGAGTTTGGCACCTGCATCAAGTGGAAAGAACGATGATGGGATTGTTAATGATGATGATGATGTGATAAAAGTGGTGGATTTGGAGAAGCATATGTATATGGGGGTGGTTCCTGATCCTGATATACTGGTGAGGAGCTCAGGTGAGACCAGACTTAGCAACTTCTTGTTGTGGCAATCAACCAACAGTTTATTGTATTCTCGGAAAGCTTTGTGGCCTGAGATGGGATTTTGGCAAGTGGTATGGGGGATCTTGAAATACCAGAACAAGTATCACTATTTGGAGAAGAAGAAGAAGCAGGCTTGATTGATTTATGGAACATCCATCTAATGAATTACTATTTAACCAGCTATATAATGTATAACCTGTCCAAAAAGGATTTAAGAATAAAATATGCTTTCTTGTTCTCATTACTATGACTTTTGATTTTAGTTATTACAAATATGTAGTTTTATTTTTAATTTAAATACGGTTACATACTTTCTTATTACAATGGTGCATCGAAAACTGTTACACTAGCTTCCTCGTCATCATTTCACTCGGATCATCAAAGTTTTATCTTTGCGAGTGTTGACCAAATCAACTACTGAAAATTGATGAGTAATGATATATGTAGACCATCTGCAACCGATGGTTTTTCATTCCATGGATGGGACGTGGAAGCCACAAGGCAAAAGCCTTTGTCTACGGACCGCTCTTTTGGCCTGTGAAGGTGAAAGAGAAAGGGAGAGAGATGCTTT
The DNA here is from genome assembly GCA_947069175.1 of Scalesia atractyloides. Lineage (NCBI taxonomy): Eukaryota > Viridiplantae > Streptophyta > Magnoliopsida > Asterales > Asteraceae > Scalesia > Scalesia atractyloides. The sequence continues at coordinate 37,717,478 of CAMTDV010000023.1, read as the reverse complement.
AAAGAGATGATACAAACATTCTCATTCATCTTAATTCCATGCACCAATAGCAACATTGTTAGTATTTTTAAAGATGTTAAACTTTTTTCACAACTAATCCATGTTAAACAATCATTACTCATAGTTCTCAAAAGAATGGGATGCATTACACATAACCTACAAACCTGAATTCTAACTATAAAGATTCTCATTGCTCTCTAGTTTCACAATTAGTAATTTCTAGTTTACAGTTTCCTTACTATATCTGCCAATGCTGTGTAAGTACCCATGATTGCAACCAAAATCCCAATTAGCACAATGAATCCAATAAGCACCAACTCGGTTCCAAATATCTTGTATGTGCCTGAAATCTTCAAGTAACACAATGATGGCAATACGGACGATGCTGCGACAATTAAAAGCGCCCCCACAAGTGACATCAAATCCCCAAAGAAAGGAAGTGCTATGGCTACAACTACAGTGGTTATCACGAGTGATGTTTTGATCAAGAGGCTATACTTTTCTGTTTTGAAAGAATATAGCAATCCTTCTTTGATTGAGTCGACAATTGGTGTCATCAGTAGGGCATATTTAAGTATAGGAGTCATCAGGGTGGTGAATATTGCCACCCGTGAGCTTGTTTTGCTTGTAGGAAGGCTTAAGGTAATTTGTGACTCTACCTTTGAACCAAACATGAGGTAACCAATTACTGCCATTGAAGAGTAAGTAACTGTGCTGAAAACAAAACATAGTAGCAACACCTGCATTTTTTAACCCATAATAGAAGAATTATAATCTACTGCTTTCTGCTTAACACTATAAAGTAACCAACTTTGGCTATCATAAAGACCATTTTGTAGAAATTGACCCTAATTATTAGTTCTATTAAAGGTGTGATAATCACATACAAACTAGAGGTTGTAATGTTGGTCTATTTGCTTATGAAAAGGTCAATTCATATAATGTTTTATCTCTAGTGACTCAACCGTGAATCTCGAAACATATATTAATGTAAACATGTCAAATGGATCTACAAGTTAATGGTCATTCAAAAGATTATGATTCATAGCACCTTATTATTTTGTGTGTGTATATATAATATATATCTATATTATTATTGAAGTAATATAAGTTTGGTAATTATACTTGACACATTAATCATTTAGAAAGAAAAAAAAAAAAGATTTTAGATAAAAATGTTGTGGTTCTAGGCCAATGTGACATGTTTGTTGTTTTTAATGGTATAAAAACATTGCCCATTACTCGATATGCCCAACCCAACATCTAGTACAAACATCATAAGGGGAAAATAATTGCACACCAAAGATGTTGACTTTCTAGTACATACCTTTGAGAACTGATGTTTGTTCCTCATGGAAGTATACAAAGTAGGGAGGACCGGATGCACACCATAGCAAAAAGCATACAAACTAATAGCCGAAGGCATCCCGTACCAAGTTACTAATCTACCATTTTCCTGAAACCCGACGCCATCAAACACACCAACCCACAAGACTGAGCCTAACACGATCAAAGATGCTAGGACACCACTTGCTGATACATACGAAAGAAGTCGCATATTATTCAACCAAGTAGTCGGGAGAATGATGGCCGCAACGATTATAACAAAGCTTTTCTTACTACTTACATGAATCCCCAAAATATCAAAGTCCATATGTGGAAACATATTGCTTAAATTATCACCTTCCATGATTAAAAAACCGGTAGAAACTAAATAAAGCTCCATGTTAATGAGGATTAATACTATGATCCTACCGGTTTTACCAAATGCACGATCTCCAATGTCCGGATAACTTCTTATTGTGGGATCAGTATCCATACATCTTTTAATAAGTAAACCGGTGTAGAATGTTGAGATGGCTATTGTGAAAAGTAGTAGCAAGCTCAACCACCCTCCTGCCGCCAACGCATATGGCAGCGTTATAATCCCGACACCTGAGAATTGAAAAGACCAACAACAATTTTGAGTGAAATAAAAACCACAAGAGAATATACCCAGTAAAATCCTACTCATATGATAGGTTGCTCCCGCTGAACCCCATGGTCTCAAAACCTTTAACAGACATGTAAGGTATAATATCCAGATAACATACAATATGAGCATGACACGGGGAATCAAAACATCAACAAAACAAAATGTAACAAAAGAATACAAGTTATAGTGACTGTAAGTAACCTGATAGAGCATTGACACCATTGAAACATGTGTTGAGGAAGGAGGAAGTGGCAGTAGAGGTGGTTAAGTGCTGGGTTTCTGGATCCATTAATTATGTTTTTAGAGATTGATTTAGAGAAATGAAGAGATAATTGATGCTATTAATTTGCAGATGATTAGTGACTAACAAGCACGCATGCAATGGAATGGAATTGGTCAATTGTTCTTTTTTATAGGCACTGAAATGTGAATTTAATTAGTTTTACATGGGATTGAGATCCCTATATATCAGATTACAAAACGCACGTGCTTCAATATAGAAAGACAAAACGACACCAACTCAAACTCAAAAGTTCATAACAAACATTCCTTTACGTAAATTCATAAAATTTGCCTTTCAAAGAGAGAGATAGGGGACAATCCACAACAAATCAAAAATAGGGAGAGAGGACAATCCACAACAAACAAACAATCCACAAAGAGAGATAGGGGACAATCCACAACAAATCAAAAAGAGGGAGAGGGGACAATCCACAACAAAGTCATAAGTAACATTCTCTCAGTTTTTTGTGACTGGCAACCATATTCCATTTTATTGAACCTCAAAACCACACCAACTCAAAAGTTCATAACTAACATTGCCTTTACGTAACACCTCAAAAATTCAGGTCCGATATATATATCGACACGTGTACATACTCTCGGATGAAGCCACGAATGAATTAGTCGCTCATCTCGCTCAAACATGTCCAATTTACATTTTTTTCATGCGTCGGACCGTAAGCTACGGTTCGACTTTGCTGTCTGGAATTTTAACCTAACCGTAGCCTACGACGAGGTTCTGAAACTCTTTTTTTATTATTTCAACTTTCAACAAATGACCCGGAGGCCCCTGGACTTCATTATTTTCATATTTCTTGTGTAATTAAGCTATCTCTTGACCCAAACGACTTCTGGTTGATGGGATATCTTTTGATTTACCATCGTTGAGTGTTCCGCATCATCACCTAACCTTTAACCTTACTGATAAAGTAGTTTATCCTGTTAAACCAGAAGATCTCGTATTTATCACATTTTAAGCTTGTAACCACTTAAAACACACTAAAGCACATACTATAACACACGTTAGTGTCCAGGTATTCACACTCTTCATCGGTATGCCACGAGTTGAACGAGAAAAACTAGCTATGTCATTTGTTATAGTCAAGGGACAATTAATAAAACGATATTCTTTGAGAGACTAAAAGTGTCAACATGCCAAAGTTCTACCAAGTTGCCACATATCCTGCAATATGCCACCCTCTTGCAGTTCTTGACACCTATCTAACCACTTGTACTGATCTACAACACCTCTAACACCTGGCATCAACCTCATTCATCCCCTTGCACTATAAATAGCCCACAAATCTCACCCCATTCATTGCTCACTTCCTCTTCTTCTCTCTATTATACTCTTGGAAGTTCGTGGTCACTAGGAGCATCCCTTTGAGTTCTAACTTTCTTTTGGATCACTTGTAAGTGTTCCATCTCTGCTCTTTTCTTTTATAGGCTTTTAATAGCCAAAAGTCAAGCATTTTCGATAAACGCTTTGACTTTCGGTTAAAACCATTATGGTCTAGCCATGGTTCGAAATGAACATGGCTAAGTAATCGTAACTAGGTAGGTATTAGTCCCTTAAAAGGGCACCTCCTAAGAATCACGTTTACTAGGTCAATTGACGGGTAAAAGCTAATGTTTTAAAAAGTCAAACGGGTCAGATTATATAAATATTATAATATGAGTTTATATATTATATAAATATGTTTTGACACTTAAACAAGTTGGTAATAATTATTAGAACATGTGGGAACATGTTCGGCTCGTCAATTCTAGTCCTAGGGTCGGTTTGCAACCGAAACTCACAAAGTTTGACTTCTGCTTTGACTTTCGATCCTGACCCGACTTAGATCAGTTTACTACAATTTTAGGTTGCATTATGATTGTAATATAGTATAGCATAACGCTCTGAGGTTAGATTACATGATCATAATCATGATCTGAGTTTATGCACAAGTTCCGCTAATATGTCAAACTTTGACTAAAATGCCCTTTTTACAGAAAATAAGATTTTAATCAACAACAAACTTGCAAATGAATTACCTACTGATATGTTAATATAATTAACATATTGTGATGTTATTATTCTGATCATAAACTGAGTTTTATTATAATATCGTAAATTATGCTTTTAAAAGGACCAAAATGCCTTTCGGTGCATAGTTTGGTCCTAAACCATAAACCACACTTATGTATGACATCTTACTGATAATATATCACAAATTAAGTATTTTTCCAAAATGTTTATGATCATAACATCAGAATATATGCAAGTTCCTTTTATACGTCACATAATGATAAATACGCCTTATGAGGCGTAGTTTTGTTTAAATCCTCAACGGGCATATAATTTGATATCTCAATGATATTGCAACTTATTTAAAGCATAGTAGCATAAAGAACTTGTTCAGGACCCACCCGATTACCCGATATCACTTATATGCGTACGGTTAAGTATATGTAACTAGTTTACGAAAATTAATCGAGACGGGTTTAACCTTATCATTTTAATCTCAAATTCCATAATGTTAATTGTTTACCCATGTCATACAAGTCTTAGCACTTGATGGGTGTAAACTACATTCTATCCGGCCATCGCTTAATCTAGCGTATCGTACTGTTTTAATTCTTAAAGCTAGCCGGTCTAAGTCTATGACTTAAATAAGACCCGTTAGCATTCTAATTGGTTAGTTAATGCCATCATTCCAGACTAGGAGCCTTCCACTAAATGCTATCTACACTTATCTATTGATTAAACGACTGAGTTAATATAAACTTTGCTTTTAAAGTCAAGTACTAGCTCAGGTAAATATTTTCAACTTATTTTCCATATACGGGCTTGGGATACGGTAAATTACTAGCGCTTGGTCGGGAATGGGATCAATCGGATGCCGGATTGTGGCTAGTAAATCCGCATATTCCGTTTGATCAGTTTTTTTTTGATAACTTACACATTGGGGGTTAACGACCGTGTCCTGGATATCCTCGGCTCATTTAAGTTACTAAAGACCATAACCAAAGCACAGGGTGAAGGCATACACCTGACAAATGCGAATGCTAAAATATATTTTACCCACTAGTTGGGGATAACTTCTTCGTGGGTTTATAAGTGGCGTGTGAGTTAATCATGTCTCGGTTTCTATACGGGGCCCCATATGTATTGATAAACATGTGAATCTGTATACAAGGTTAAAAGCTTAACTTTCCCAAGTTATAAAAAGATTTTATGTGCCTTGAACAATTAAATCAGTTTTTGAAATGTTTTCAAAACGAGTCAGTTAATTGTATTTACCAGTGAAAGCTGACGTATTTTCAAAAGACTAAGTTGTAGGTACAATACGAAATAGGCTGGAAGCTGCTTGGTAGTGATATAAGAGGATCTTGCAAATCCTTAGATCTACCTAGAGTCTGTTGTACATCTTTTGTATATTTTACGATCCGCCTGTGGATCCTCAATTACAAACCGTCTGTATAATATTTTCGGACTTTGGATATTTTTGGTTTGTAATAGTATTTTAACTCCAAGACTTCCGCTGTGCTGTGTTAATTGACTATGATGACATCAACTTACGTTACGATATCCCCCACTCGGGCCCACCGAGATTTGGTTGGAAATTCCGGGGTGTGACACTTTATCATGTGTGGACCCTAAACGGTTAGACCTTTGCTGACGTGGCACCTAGTGTGTAAACGAGTCGGGCCGAGCCCGAGCTCGGCTCGATTCAAGTCTATTTATTTGAGCTCGAGCTTGGCTCGTGAGTAAAACATAAAGCTCGAGTTATTTTCAGAACAACCTCAAATGAGCTAAAAGCTCGGCTCGAGCTCGCTTCAATATCGTTTAAACAAACCAAAGCTCAACTCGAGCTCATTTTATAGACCTAAGTTGAAACGCACTTGTGCCTTTTTAGAATTGAGTTTAAATGAGTTATAAATAACCATCATTATCATTATCGTTGATCATTGTATTACGTATAACACTAAACCGCCTCTTTAAAATACAAATGTTGCATCTTTCGTATCTTTAAAAGAATATAAATTGAGTCCTTTGACTTTTATTTGTTCGCAAGAGTTGAACTACTGTTTTATTTTATTGAAGTTGAAGCTCAAGGTGGATAAATTATATGAACTCCTTTAGTTACTATCAACACTCGATAACATATGTTTAACGTTTAGATGTAATACAAACTTCGTAGTTGAAAACATCAAAATCGAGTTTTAATAAACTTATCACTAAACTTAATGTATACCAACATAGTCGCCAACATATATCATTATCAAATTTACAAGTGTTCTCCTATTCAATTATGACAAAAGTTTAAAGTAGAAGATGTAAGTCTGTAAACGAATTGAACGTTCAGCGAACCGTTCGTGAACCGTTCGACGAGAAGTTCATTTATGTTTGTTCGTTTAGTAAATGAATGAACACGAACAAGAAATTACGTTCGTTAAGCTAAACGAACGAAATGAACAAAGGATGTATTCGTAAGTTTATGTTCTTGAACGTTCGGTGATGTATTCATTTATATTTGTTCGTTTATGTTCATTTGTGTTTTTTCACATAAAGGTTTTTATATGTTATATTTTTATTTTATTGGTTTAGGTTTTTAAAAAAAATAGAAATCCTAGTCACGCTATACGTTTTCGTCAAAATCACTCATTTGAGTATTTCAATTTTAATTTTTGTTAAAGCTTTCTTAATTTTTCTTGATGATTATTTTTCTTTCTTATTTGGTCACTATATAGTTACTTTCACATTCTTTAACAAATGAACACTTGCTTTTAGAAATTTATCATTTTAAGAATCTTTAAGATGATCCTGTATGAATCTTTAGAGGCTGCAGAATTGAAAGCTGATAAGATATGCTTAGAACATCAATAATTGACAGAAAGATGTTAAACTTTTGTATTATTACGACTGAATTTGAAGCGTTTGTGAAAATTGACAGAAAGAATGGAAGAAGAAAGGTCATCTGGAGTGATGAGCAAGTGGTTAGGAGGCTTAATCAGCACCATGAGAAGACTCCTGTTTACCTTCATGTCATCAGGTCCAATCCCACAACACATTGCATTCATCATGGACGGAAACAGAAGGTTTGCCAAGAAGTGGAAGATGGACGAGGGCGCGGGCCACAAAGCCGGTTTCCTATCACTTTTGTCGGTCCTAAAATACTGCTACGAGGTGGGAGTGAAGTATGTAACCGTGTATGCATTCAGTCTTGATAACTTCAACCGACGCCCTAATGAAGTCCAATATGTTATGGATATAATGTATGAAAAGATTCAAGGGTTTTTGAAAGAATTGGATATGGTAAACAGATATGGCGTTAGAGTGTTGTTTATTGGTGATCTGAATCGACTGGATGAGCCGGTTAGGATTGCTGCTGAGAAGGCAATGGAAGCCACTGCTAAAAACACCAAGACTTATCTTTTGGTATGCGTGGCATATACTTCGTCACATGAGATCCCGCGAGCTATCTATAAAGCTTGTCAGGAGAAGAGTTTGGCACCTGCATCAAGTGGAAAGAACGATGATGGGATTGTTAATGATGATGATGATGTGATAAAAGTGGTGGATTTGGAGAAGCATATGTATATGGGGGTGGTTCCTGATCCTGATATACTGGTGAGGAGCTCAGGTGAGACCAGACTTAGCAACTTCTTGTTGTGGCAATCAACCAACAGTTTATTGTATTCTCGGAAAGCTTTGTGGCCTGAGATGGGATTTTGGCAAGTGGTATGGGGGATCTTGAAATACCAGAACAAGTATCACTATTTGGAGAAGAAGAAGAAGCAGGCTTGATTGATTTATGGAACATCCATCTAATGAATTACTATTTAACCAGCTATATAATGTATAACCTGTCCAAAAAGGATTTAAGAATAAAATATGCTTTCTTGTTCTCATTACTATGACTTTTGATTTTAGTTATTACAAATATGTAGTTTCTATTTTTAATTTAAATACGGTTACATACTTTCTTATTACAAGGGTGCATCGAAAATGTTACACTAGCTTCCTCGTCATCATTTCACGTCGGATCATCAAAGTTTATCTTGCGAGTGTTGACCAAATCAACTACTGAAAATTGATGAGTAATGATATATGTAGACCATCTGCAACGATGGTTTTTCATTCCATGGATGGACGTGGAAGCCAAGGCAAAAGCCTTTGTCTACGGACGCTCTTTTGGCATGTGAGGTGAAAGAGAAAGGGAGAAGATGCTTTAAAGAGATGATACAAACATTCTCATTCATCTTAATTCCATGCACCAATAGCAACATTGTTATATTTTTAAAGATGTTAAACTTTTTTCACAACTAATCCATGTTAAACAATCATTACTCATAGTTCTCAAAAGAATGGGATGCATTACACATAACCTACAACCTGAATTCTAACTATAAAGATTCTCATTGCTCTCTAGTTCACAATTTAGTAATTTCTAGCTTAAAGTTTCCTTACTATAATCTGCCAATGCTGTGTAAGTACCCATGATTGCAACCAAAATCCAATTAGCACAATGAAACCAATAAGCACCAACTCGGTTCCAAATATCTGTATGTGCCTGAAATCTTCAAGAAACACAATGATGCAATACGGACGATGCTGCGACAATAAAAGCGCCCCCACAAGTGACATCAAATCCCAAAGAAAGGAAGTGCTATGGCTACAAGTACAGTGGTTATCACGAGTGATGTTTTGATCAAAGCTATACTTTTCTGTATTGAAAAATAATAGCAATCGTTCTTGATTGAGTCGACAATTGGTGTCATCAGTAGTGCATATTAAGTATAGGAGAGTCATCAGGTGGTGAATATTGCCACCGTGAGCTTGTTTTGCCGGTAGGAAGCTTAAGGTAATTTGTGACTCTACCTTTGAACCAAACATGAGTAACCAATACTTCCATTGAAGAGTAAGTAGCTAGGTTCCAAACCGTAAGCTACGGTTCGACTTTGCTGCCCGGAATTTTAACCTAACCGTAACCTACGGTCAAGGACCGTAAGTTACGTCAGACTTGCTGAATTCTATTCTTATTAACCGTAAGCTACGGTCCGGCGACGGTAGCCTACGACGAGGTTCTGAAACTCTTTTTTTTTTAATTATTTCAACTTTCAACAAATGACCCGGAGGCCCCTAACTTCATTATTTTCATATTTCTTGCGTAATTAAGCCATCTCTCGACCCAAACGACTTCGGTTGATGGGATATCTTTTGATTACCATCGTGAGTTCCGCATCATCCGAACCTTTAACCTACTGATTAAGTAATTTAACCTGTTAAACCAAAAGAGCTCGTATTTATCACATTTTAAGCTTGTAACCACTTAAAACTCACTAAAGCACATACTATAACACACGTTAGTGTCCAGGTATTCACACTCTTCATCGGTATGCCACGAGTTGAACGAGGAAAACTAGTTGTTTCATTTGTCATTTGTTAGTTGAGATGATTACATAGAAGAGAAAGAGGGGGGGGGGGGGGGACAATCCACAACAAATTCATAAAATTTGCCTTTCAAAGAGAGAGAGAGAGATAGGGGACAATCCACAACAAATCAAAAGGAGAGAGAGAGAGGGGATAATCCACAAAAAATTCATAACTAACATTCTCTTCTTTTTTGTGACAGGCAACCATATTCCATTTTATTCAACCTAAAAACCACACCAACTCAAAAGTTCATAACTAACATTGCCTTTATGTAGCACCTCGAAAATCAGGTCGTAAATATCGACACGTGTACATACTCTCGGATGAAGCCACGAATGAATTAGTCCCTAATCTCGCTCAAACGTGTCCAATTTACATTTTCTCATGCGTCGGGACGTAAGCTACGGTTCCAAACCGTAAGCTACGGTTCACCTTTCTGTCCGGAATTTTCACCTACCCGTAACCTACGGTCAAGGACCGTAAGTTACGGTCCAGACTTGTTGAATTCTATTCTTCTTAACCGTAAGCTACAGTCCGGTGATGGTAGCCTACGGCGAGGTTCTGAAACTCTTTTTTTATTATTTCAACTTTCAACAAATGACCCAGAGGCCCCTGGACTTCATTATTTTCATATTTTTTTGCGTAATTAAGCCATTTCTCGACCCAAACGACTTCCGGTTGATGGGATATCTTTTGATTTACCATCCTTGAGTGTTCCGCATCATCACCGAAGCTTTAACCTTACTGATTTAGTAGTTTAACCTGTTAAACCAAAATAGCTCGTATTTATAACATTTTATGCTTGTAACCACTTAAAACTTACCAAAGCACATACTATAACACAAATTAGTGTCCAGATATTCAAACTCTTCATCGGTATGCCACGAGTTGAACGAGAAAAACTAGTTGTGTCATTTGTCATTTGTAAGTTGAGATGATTAAATGGAAGAGAAAGAGGGGGGAGGGACAATCCACAACAAATTCATAAAATTTGCCTTTCTAAAGAGAGAGAGAGATATGGGACAATCGACAAGAAATCAAAAGGAGAGAGAAAGGGGACAATCCACAACAAATTCATAACTAACATTCTTTCTTTTTTGTGACAGGCAACCATATTCCATTTTATTCAACCTAAAAACCACACCAACTCAAAAGTTCATAACTAACATTGCCTTTATGTAACACCTTGAAAATTCAGGTCCGGTAATATATCGACACGTGTACATACTCTCGAATGAAGCCATGAATGAATTAGTCGCTCATCTCGCTCAAACGTGTCCAATTTACATTTTTTCATGCGTCGGGCCGTAAGCTATGGTTCGACTTTTCTGTCCGGAATTTTAACCTAACCGTAACCTACCGTAAGTTAAGGCCCAGACTTGTTGAATTCTATTCTTGTTAACCGTAAGCTATGGTCCGCTGACGGTAGCCTACGACGAGGTTCTGAAACTCTTTTTTTATTATTTCAACTTTCAACAAATGACCCGGAGGTCCCTGGACTTCATTATTTTCATATTTCTTGCATAATTAAGCCATCTCTCGACCCAAACGACTTCCAGTTGATGAGATATCTTTTGATTTACCATCCTTGAGTGTTCCGCATCATCACCGAACTTTTAACCTTATCGATTTAGTAGTTTAACCTGTTAAACCAAAAGAGCTCGTATTTATCACATTTTATGCTTGTAACCACTTAAAACTCACTAAAGCACATACTATAACACACGTTAGTGTCCAGATATTCACACTCCTCATCGGTATGCCACGAGTTGAACGAGAACAACTAGTTGTGTCATTTGTCATTTGTTACTTGAGATGATTACATAGAAGAGAAAGAGGGGGAGGGACAATCCAAACAAATTCATAAAATTTGCTTTTCAAAGAGAGAGAGAGAGATAGGGGACAATCGACAACAAATCAAAAGGAGAGAGATAGGGGACAATCCACAACAAATCAAAAAGAGAGAGAGGGGACAATCCACAACAAATTCATAACTTACATTCTCTCCTTTTTTTGTGACAGGCAACCATATTTCATTTTATTCAACCTAAAAACTTCACCAACTCAAAAGTTCATAAGTAACATTGCCTTTATGTAACACCTCAAAAATTCAGGTCCGGTAATATATCAACACGTGTACATACTCTCGGATGAAGCAACGAATGAATTAGTCACTCATCTTGCTCAAACGTATCCAACTTACATTTTTTTCATACGTCGGGCCGTAAGCTACGTTCCAAACCGTAAGTACGGTTCGACTTTGCTGCCTGGAATTTTAACCTAACCGTAACCTACGGTCAAGGACCGTAAGTTACGGTCCAAACTTGCTGAATTCTATTCTTATTAACCGTAAGCTACGGTCCGGCGATGGTAGCCTACTACGAGGTTCTGAAACTCTTTTTTTTTAATTATTTCAACTTTCAAAAAATGACCCGGAGGCCCCTGGACTTCATTATTTTCATATTTCTTGCGTAATTAAGCCATCTCTCTACCCAAAAGAGTTCCGGTTGATGGGATATTTTTGATTTACCATCCTTGAGTGTTCCGGATCATCACCGAACCTTTAACCTTACTGATTAAGTAGTTTAAACTATTAAACCAAAAGAGCTCGTATTTATCACATTTTAAACTTGTAACCACTTAAAACTCACTAAAGCACATACTATAACACACGTTATTGTCTAGGTATTCACACTATTCATCGGTATGCCACGAGTTGAACGAGAAAAACTAGTTGTGTCATTTGTCATTTTTTAGTTGAGATGATTATATAGAAGAGAAAGAGGGGAGAGGGACAATCCACAACAAATTCATAAAATTTGCCTTTCAAAAAGAGAGAGATAGGGGACACTCCACAACAAATCAAAAAGAGAAAAAGAAGGGGGCAATCCACAACAAATTCATAACTAACATTCTCTCCTTTTTTGTGACAGGCAACAATATTTCATTTTATTCAACCTAAAAACCACACCAACTCAAAAGTTCATAACTATAATTGCCTTTATGTAACACCTTGAAAATTCAGGTCCGGTAATATATCGACACGTGTACATACTCTCGGATGAAGCCACAAATGAATTAGTCGCTCATCTCGCTCAAACGTGTTCAATTTACGTTTTTCATGCGTCGGGCCGTAAGCTACGCTTCGACTTTGTTGTCCCGAATTTTAACCTAACCGTAACCTACGGTCCAGACTTGCTGAATTCCATTCTTATTAACCGTAGGCTACGGTCCGGCGACCGTAGCCAACGGCGAGGTTCTGAAACTCTTTTTTTTTAATCTTTCAACTTTAAACAAATGACCCAGAGGCCCCTTGACTTCATTATTTTCATATTTCTTGCGTAATTAAGCCATCTCTCTACCCAAACGACTTCCGGTTGATGGGATATCTTTTGATTTACCATCCTTGACTGTTCCGCATCATCACCGAACCTTTAACCTTAGTTTAACCTGTTAAACCAAAAGAGCTCGTACTTATCACATTTTAAGCTTGTAACCACTTAAAACTCACTAAAGCACATACTATAAAACACGTTAGTGTCCGGGTATTCACACTCTTCATCGGTATGCCAAGAGTTGAACGAGAAAAACTAGTTGTGTCATTTGTTAGTTGAGATGATTACAAAGAAGAGAAAGAGGGGGGGGGGGGACAATCCACAAGAAATTCATTTAAATTTGCCTTTAAAGAGAGAGACGGAGATAGGGGACAATCCACAACAAATCAAAAAGAGAGAGAGAGGGACAATTCACAACAAATTCATAACTAACATTCTCTCCTTTTTTTGAGACAGGCAATTATATTCCATTTTATTCAATCTAAAAACCACACCAACTCAAAAGTTCATAACTAACATTGCCTTTATGTAACCCTTGAAAATTCAGGTCTGGTAATATATCAACACGTGTACATACTCTCGGATGAAGCCACGAATGAATTAGTCGCTTCATCTCGCTCAAACGGGACCAATTTACATTTTTCATACGTCGGATCGTAAGCTACGTTCCAAACCGTAAGCTACGGTTCGACTTTGCTATCCGGAATTTTAACCTAACCGTAACCTACGGTCAAGGACCGTAAGTTACGGTCCAGACTTGCTGAATTCTATTCTTATTAACCATAAGCTACGGTCCAGCGACGGTAGCCTACGGCGAGGTTCTGAAACTCTTTTTTTTATTATTTCAACTTTCAACAAATGACCTAGAGGCCCTGGACTTCATTATTTTCATATTTCTTGCGTAATTAAGCCATCTCTCTACCCAAACGAGTTCCGGTTGATGGGATATCTTTTGATTTACCATCCTTGAGTGTTCCGCATCACCACCGAACCTTTAACCTTACTGATTAAGTAGTTTAACATGTTAAACCAAAAGAGCTCGCATTGTAACCACTTAAAACTCACTAAAGCACATACTATAACACACATTATTATCTAGGTATTTACGCTATTCATCGGTATGCCATGAGTTGAACGAGAAAAAATAGTTGTGTCATTTGTTAGTTGAGATGATTACATAGAAGAGAAAGGGGAGGGGGGGACAATCCACAACAAATTCATAAAATTTGCCTTTCAAAGAGAGAGAGAGAGATAGGGGAAAATCCACAACAAATTAAAAGAGAGAGAGAAGACAATCCACAACAAATTCATAACTAAGATTCTCTCCTTTTATTTGTCACAGCCAACCATATTCCAATTTATTCAACCTAAAAACCACACTAACTCAAAGGTTCGTAACTAACGTTGCCTTTACGCAACACCTCGAGAATCCACGTCCGGTAATATATCGACACGTGAACATACTCTCGGATGAAGCCACGAATGAATTAGTCGCTCATCTCGCTCAAACGTGTCCAATTTACATCTTTTCATGCGTCGGGCCGTAACCTACGGTTCGACTTTGCTGTCCGAAATTTTAACCTAACCGTAACCTACGGTCAATGACCGTATGTTATGGTCCAGACTTGCTGAATTCTATTCTTATTAACCGTAAGCTACGGTCCGGCAAAGGTAGCCTACGGCGAGGTGCTGAAACTCTTTTATTTATTATTTCAACTTTCAACAAATGACTCGGAGGCCCCTAGACTATATTATTTTCATATTTCTTGCGTAATTAAGCCATCTCTCGACCCAAACGACTTCCGGTTGATGGGATATCTTTGGATTTACCATCCTTGAGTGTTCCGCATCATCACCCAACCTTTAACCTTACTGATTAAGTAGTTTAATGTGTTAAACCAAAAGTGCTCGTATTTATCACATTTAAAGCTTGTAACCACTTAAAACTCACTAAAGCACATACTATAACACACGTTAGTGTCCTGGTACTCACACTCTTCATCGGTATGCCACGAGTTGAACGAGAAAAACTAGTTGTGTCATTTGTCATTTATTAGTTGGGATGATTACATAGACGAGAAAGAGGGGAGGACAATCGACAACAAATCATAAAATTTGCCTTACAAAGAGAGAGAGAGAGATAGGGGACAATCCACAACAAATTAAAAAGAGAGAGAGATGTGACAATCCACAACAAATTCATAACTAACATTCTCTCCTTTTTTGTGACAGGCAACCATATTCCATTTTATACAACCTAAAAACCACACCAACTCAAAAGTTCATAACTAACATTGCCTTTATGTAATACCTCGAAAATTCAGGTCCGGTAATATATCGACACGTGTACATACTCTCGGATGAAGACACGAATGAATTAGTCCCTCATCTCGCTCAAATGTGTCCAATTTACATTTTTTTCATGCATCAGGCCGTAAGCTACGGTCCAGACTTGCTGAATTCTATTCTTATTAACCGTAAGCTATGGTCCGGCGACCGTAGCCTACGGTGAGGTTTTGAAACTCTTTTTTTATTATTTCAACTTTCAACAAATGACCCGGAGGCCCTGGACTTCATTATTTTCATATTTCTTGCGTAATTAAGCCATCTGTCGACCCAAACGACTTCCGGTTGATGTGATATCTTTTGATTTACCATCCTTGAGTGTTCCGCATCATCACCGAACCTTTACCCTTACTGATTAAGTAGTTTAACATGTTAAACCAAAAGAACTCTTATTTATCATATTTTAAGCTTGTAACCACTTAAAAGTCACAAAAGCACTTACTATAACACACGTTAGTGTCCAGGTATTCACACTCTTCATCGGTATGCCAAGAGTTGAACGAGAAAAACGAGTTGTGGCATTTGTTAGTTGAGATGATTACAAAGAAGAGAAAGAGGGGGGGGACAATCCCCCACAATTCATAAAATTTTCCTTTCAAAGAGAGAGAGAGATAGATAGGAGACAATCCACAACAAATCAAAAAGAGAGAGAGGGGACAATCCACAACAAATTCATGACTAACATTCTCTCCTTTTTTTGTGACAGGCAACCATATTCCATTTTATTCAACCTAAAACCCACACCAACTCAAAAGTACATAACTAACATTGCCTTTATGTAACACCTCGAAAATTCAGTTCCAGTAATATATCAACACGTGTACATACTCTCTGATGAAGCCATGAATGAATTAGTCACTCATCTTACTCAAACGTGTCCAATTTAGATTTTTCATGCGTCGGGCCGTAAGCTACGGTTTGACTTTGCTGTCCGGAATTTTAACCTAACCGTAACCTACGGTCAAGGACCGTAAGTTACAGTCCAGACTTGCTGAATTCTATTCTTATTAGCCGTAAGCTACGGTCTGGCGATGGTAGCCTACGGCGAGGTTCTGAAACTCTTTATTTTTATTATATCAACTTTCAACAAATGACACGGAGGCCCCTGGACTTCATTATTTTCATATTTCTTGCCTAATTAGCCATCTCTCGACCCTATACGAATTTCGGTTGATGAGATATCTTTTAATTTACCATCCTTGAGTGTTCCGCATCATCACCAAACCTTTAACCTTACTGATTAAGAAGTTTAACCATTTAAACCAAAAGAGCTCGTATTTATCATATTTTAAGCTTATAACCACTTAAAACTCACTAAAGCACATCCTATAACACACGTTAGTGTCCTGGTATTCACACTCTTCATCAGTATGCCACGAGTTGAACGAGAAAAACTACTTGTGTCATTTGTTAGTTGAGATGATTATATAGAAGAGAAAGAGGGGGGGACAATCCACAACGAATTCATAAAATTTTCTTTTCAAAGAGAGAGAGAGAGATAGGGGACAATCCACAACAAATCAATCAAAAAGAGTGAGAGATGGACAATCCATAACAAATTCATAACTAACATTCTCTCCTTTTTGTGACAGGCAACCATAATCCATTTTATTCAACCTAAAAACCACACTAACTCAAAAGTTCATAACTAACATTGCCTTTATGTAACACCTCGAAAATTCAGGTCCGGTAATATATCGACACGTGTACATACTCTCGGATGAAGCCACGAATGAATTAGTCGCTCATCTCGCTCAAACGTGTCCAATTTACATCTTTTCATGCGTCGGGCCGTAAGCTACGGTTCCAAACCATAAGCTACGGTTCGACTTTGCTGTCCGGAATTTTAACCTAACCGTAACCTACGATCAAGGACCGTAAGTTACAGTCCAGACTTGCTGAATTCTATTCTTATTAACCGTAAGCTACGGTCTGGCGACCGTAGCCTACGACGAGGTTCTGAAACTCTTTTTTTATTATTTCAACTTTCAACAATTGACCCGGAGGCCCCTGGACTTCATTATTTTCATATTTCTTGCGTAATTAAGCCATCTCTCGACCCAAACGATGTCCGGTTGATGGGATATCTTTTGGTTTACCATCCTTGAGTGTTCCGCATCATCACCGAACCTTTAACCTACTGATTATGTAGTTTAACCTGTTAAACCAAAAGAGCTCGTATTTATCACATTTTAATCTTGTAACCACTTAAAACTCACTAAAGCACATACTATAACTCACGCTAGTGTCCAAGTATTCACACTCTTCATCGCTATGCCACGAGTTGAACGTGTTGTCATTTGTTAGTTGAGATGATTACATAGAAGAGAAAGAGGGGGGAGGGACAATCCACAACAAATTTATAAAATTTGCCTTTCAAAGAGAGAGAGAGAGAGATAGAGAATATCCACAACAAATTAAAAAGAGAGAGAGAGTGGACAATCCACAACAAATTCATAACTAACATTCTCTCCTTTTTTTGTGACAGGCAATCATATTCCACTTTATTCAACCTAAAAACCACACCAAATCAAAAGTTCATAACCAACATTGCCTTTAGGCAACACCTCAAAAATTCAGGTCCGGTAATATATCGACACGTGTACATACTCTCGGATGAATCCACGAATGAATTAGTCGCTTCATCTCGCTCAAACGTGTCCAATTACATTTTTTCATGCGTCGGGCCGTAAGCTACGGTTCGACTTTGCTATCCGGAATTTTAACCTAACCGAAACCTACGGTCAAGGACCGTAAGTTACGGCCCAGACTTGTTGAATTATATTCTTATTAACCGTAAGCTACGGTCCGGCGACGGTAGCCTACGGCGAGGTTCTGAAACTCTTTTTTTTATTATTTCAACTTTCAACTAATGACCTGGAGGCCCCTGGACTTCATTATTTTCATATGCGTAATTAAGCCATATGTCGACCCACACGACTTCCGGTTGATGGAATATCTTTTGATTTACCATCCTTGAGTGTTCCGCATCATCACCGAACCTTTAACCTTACTGATAAAGTAGTTTATCCTGTTTAACCAAAAGAGCTCGTATTTATCACATTTGAAGCTTGTAACCACTTAAAACACACTAAAGCACATACTATGACACACGCTACTGTCCAGGTATTCACACTCTTCATCGGTATGCCACGAGTTGAACGAGAAAAACTAGTTGTGTCATTTGTCATTTGTTAGTTGATATGATTACATAGAAGAGAAAGAGGGGGGAGGGACAATCCACAACAAATTCATAAAATTTTCCTTTCAAAGAGAGAGATAGAGGACAATCCACAACAAATTAAAAAGAGAGAGAGTGGACAATCCACAACAAATTCATAACTAACATTCTCTCCTTTTTGTGACAGGCAATCATATTCCATTTTATTCAACCTAAAAACCACACAAACTCAAAAGTTCATAACTAACATTGCCTTTATGTAACACGTCAAAAATTCAGGTCCAGTAATATATCCACACATTACATACTCTCGGATGAATCCACGAATGAATTAGTCGCTCATCTCGCTCAAACGTGTCCAATTTACACTTTTGCATGCGTCGGGCCGTAAGCTACGGTTCGACTTTGCTGTCCGAAATTTTAACCTAACCGTAACCTACGGTCAAGGACCGTAAGTTACGGTCCAGACTTGCTGAATTCTATTCTTATTAACTGTAAGCTACTGTCCGGTGACCGTAGCCTACGGCGAGGTTCTGAAACTCTTTTTTTTATTATTTCAACTTTCAACAAATGACCTGGAGGCCCCTAGACTTCATTATTTTTATATTTCTTGCGTAATTAAGCCATCTCTCGACCCAAACTACTTCCGGTTGATGGGATATCTTTTGATTTACCATCCTTGAGTGTTCTGCATCATCACCGAACCTTTAACCTTACTGATTAAGTAGTTTAACCTGTTAAACCAAAAGAGCTCGTATTTATCTTATTTTATGCTTGTAACCACTTAAAACTCACTAAAGCACATACTATAACATACGTTAGTGTCCAGGTACTCACACTCTTCATCGTATGCCACGAGTTGAACGAGAAAAACTAGTTGTGTCATTTGTTAGTTGAGATGATTACATAGAAAGAAAGAGGGGGGGGACAATCCACAACAAATTCATAAAATTTGTCTTTCAAAGAGATAGAGAGAGAGATAGGGGACAATCCACAATAAATCAAAAGAGAGAGAGAGGGACAATGCACAACAAATTCATAACTAACATTCTCTCCTTTTTTGTGACAGGCAACCATATTCCATTATATTCAACCTAAAAACCACACCAACTCAAAAGTTCATAACTAACATTGCTTATGCAACACCTAAAAAATTCAGGTCCGGTAATATATCGACACGTGTACATACACTCGGATGAAGCCACGAATGAATTAGTCGCTCATCTCGCTCAAACGTGTCCAATTTACATCTTTTCATGCGTCGGGCAGTAAGCTACGGTTCGACTTTGCTGTCCGGAATTTTAACCTAACCGTAACCTACGGTCAAGGACCGTAAGTTACGGTCCAGACTTGCTGAATTCTATTCTTATTAACCGTAAGCTACGGTCCGGCGACCGTAGCCTAAGGAGGTTCTGAAACTCTTTTTTTATTATTTCAACTTTCAACAAATGACCTGGAGGCCCCTGGACTTCATTATTTTCTTATTTCTTGCGTAACTAAGCCATCTCTCACCCTAACGACTTCCGGTTGATGGGATATCTTTTGATTTACCATCCTTAAGTGTTCCGCATCATCACCGAACATTTAACCTTACTGATTAAGTAGTTTAACCTGTTAAACCAAAAGAGCTCGTATTTATCACATTTATGCTTGTAAAAACTTAAAACTCACTAAAGCACATACTATAACACACGTTAATGTCCAGGTATTCACACTCTTCATGGTAATCACGAGTTGAACGAGAAAAAACTAGTTGTGTCATTTGTCATTTGTTAGTTGATATGATTACATAGAAGAGAAAGAGGGGGGGACAATCCACAACAAATTCATATAATTTGTCCTTTCAAAGAGATGAGAGAGAGATATAGGGACAATCCACAATAAATAAAAGGAGAGAGAGGGGACAATCCACAACAAATTCATAACTAACATTCTCTCCTTTTTTTGTGACAGGCAACCATATTCCATTTTATTCAACCTAAAAACCAACCAACTCAAAAGTTCATAACTAACATTGCCTTTATGTAACACCTCAGAAAATTCAGGTCCGGTAATATATATCGACACGTGTACATACTCTCGGATGAAGCCACGAATGAATTAGTCGCTCATCTCGCTCAAACGTGTCCAATTTACATCTTTTCATGCGTCGGGCGTAAGCTACGGTTCGACTTTGCTGTCCGGAATTTTAACCTAACCGTAACCTACGTAAGGACCGTAAGTTACGGTCCAGACTTGCTGAATTCTATTCTTATTAACCGTAAGCTACGGTCCGGCACCGTAGCCTACGGCGAGGTTCTGAAACTCTTTTTTTATTATTTCAACTTTCAACAAATGACCGGAGGCCCCTGTACTTCATTATTTTCATATTTCTTGCGTAATTAAGCCATCTCTCGACCCAAACGACTTCCGGTTGATGGGATATCTTTTAATTTACCATCCTTGAGTGTTCCGCATCATCACCGAACCTTTAACCTTACTGATTAAGTAGTTTAACTTGTTAAACCAAAAGAGCTCGTATTTATCACATTTTGGGCTTGTAACCACATAAAATTCACTAAAGCACATACTTTAACACATCGTTAGTGTCCGGTACTCACACTCTTCATCGGTTCCACGAGTTGAAAGAGAAAAACTAGTTGTGTCATTTGTCATTTGTTAGTTGAGATGATTACATAGAAGAGAAATAGGGGGGGAAATCCACAACAAATTCATAAAATTTTCCTTTCAAAGAGAAGAGAGAGAGAGGGGACAATCACAACAAATCAAAGAGAGAGAAGACAATCCAACAAATTCATAATAACATTCTCTCCTTTTTTGTGACAGGCAACCATATTCCATTTTATTCAACCTAAAAACCACACCAACTCAAAAGTTCATAACTAACATTGCCTTTATGTAACATCCTCGAAAATTCAGGTCCGGTAATATATCGACACATGTACATACTCTCGGATGAAGCTACGAATGAATTAGTCACTCATCTCGCTCAAACATGTACAATTTTCATCTTTTCATGCGTCGGGCGTAAGCTACGGTTCGACTTTGCTGTCCGGAATTTTCACTAACCGTAACCTACGGTCAAGGACCGTAAGTTACGGTCCAGACTTGCTGAATTCTATTCTTATTAACCGTAAGCTACGGACCGGCAACGGTAGCCTACGGCGAGGTTTTAAACGCTTTTTTTATTATTTCAACTTTCAACAAATGACCTGGAGGCCCCAGAATTTATTATTTTCATATTTCTTGCGTAATTAAGCCATCTCTCGACCCAAACGACTTCCGGTTGATGGGATATCTTTTGATTTACCATCCTTGAGTGTTCCACATCATCACCGAACCTTTAACCTTACTGATTAAGTAGTTTAACCTGTTAAACCAAAAGAGCTCGTATTTATCTTATTTTATGCTTGTAACCAATTAAAACTCACTAAAGCACATACTATAACATACGTTAGTGTCCAGGTACTCACACTCTTCATCTGTATGCCACGAGTTGAACGAGAAAAACTAGTTGTGTCATTTGTCATTTGTTAGTTGAGATGATTACATAGAAGATAAAGAGGGGGGACAATCCATAACAACTTCATAAAATTTGTCTTTCAAAGAGATAGAGAGGGAGATAGGGGACAATCCACAATAAATCAAAAGGAGAGAGAAGGGACAATCCACAACAAATTCATAACTAACATTCTCTCCTTTTTTATGTGACAACCATATTCCATTTTATTCAACCTAAAAACCACACCAACTCAAAAGTTCATAACTAACATTCCCTTTATGCAACACCTCAAAAATTCAGTTCCGGTAATATATCGACATGTGTACATACTCTCGGATGAAGCCACGAAATAATTAGTCGCTCATCTCGCTCAAACGTGTCCAATTTACATCTTTTCATGCGTCGGGCAGTAAGTTATGGTTCGACTTTGCTGTCCGGAATTTTAACCTAACCGTAACCTACGGTCAAGGACCGAAGTTACGGTCCAGACTTGCTGAATTCTATTCTTATTAACCGTACGCTACGGTCCGGCGACGGTAGCCTACGGCGAAGTTTTGAAACTCTTTTTTTTATTATTTCAACTTTCAACAAATGACCCGGAGGCGCCTTGACTTTATTATTTTCATAAGCCATCTCTCGACCCAAACGACTTCCGGTTGATAGGATATCTTTTAATTTACCATCCATGAGTGTTCGGCATCATCACCGAACCTTTAACCTTACTGATTAAGTAGTTTACCCAATTAAACCAAAAGAGCTCGAATTTATCACATTTTGGGATTGTAACCACATAAAAACTCACTAAAGCACATACTTTAACACACGTTAGTTTCCAGGTATTCACACTCTTCATCGGTATGCCACGAGTTGAAAGAGAAAAACTAGTTGTGTCATTTGTCATTTGTTAGTTGACATGATTACATAGAAGAGAAAGAGGAGGGGGGACAATCCACAACAAATTCCTAAAATTTGCCTTTCAAAGAGAGAGAGAGAGATAGGGGACGATCCACAACAAATCAAAGAGAGAGAGAGAGGGGACAATCCACAACAAATTCATAACTAACATTCTCTCCTTTTTTTGTGACAGACAATCATATTCCATTTTATTCAACCTAAAAACCACACCAACTCAAAAGTTCATAACTAACATTGCCTTTAGGTAACACCTCGAAAATTCAGGTCCCGTAATATATCGACACGTGTACATACTCTCGGATGAAGCCACGAATGAACTAGTCTCTCATCTCGCTCAAACGTGTCAAATTTACATCTTTTCATGCGTCAGGCCGTAAGCTACGGTTCCAAACCGTAAGCTACGGTTCGACTTTGCTGACCGGAATTTAACCTAACCTTAACCTACGGTCAAGGACCGTAAGTAACGGTCCAGACTTGCTGAATTCTATTCTTATTAACCGTAAGTTACGGTCCGCAGACGGTAGCCTACGGCGAGGTTATGAAACTCTTTCTTTATTATTTCAACTTTCAATAAATGACCCGGAAGCCCCTGGACTTTATTATTTTCATATTTCTTGTGTAATTAAGCCATCCCCTTGACCCAAACGACTTCCGGTTGATGGGATATCTTTTGATTTACCATCCTTGAGTGTTCCGCATCATCACCGAACCTTTAACCTTACTGATTAAGTGGTTTAACCTGTTAAACCAAAAGAGCTCTTATTTGTAACATTTTAAGCTTGTAACCCTTAAAACTCACTAAAGCACATACTATAACTAGTAGTGTCCAGGTATTCACACTCTTCATCGGTATGCCACGAGTTGAACGAGGAAAACTAGTTCTGTCATTTGTCATTTGTTAGTTAAGATGATTACATAGAAGAGAAAGAGGGGGGACAATCCACAACAAATTCATAAAATTTGCCTATATAAGAGAGAGATAGATAGGGGACAATCACAACAAATCAAAAGAGAGAGAGAGAGGGGACAATCCACAACAAATTCATAACTAACATTCTCTCCTTTTTTTGTGACAGGCAACCATATTCCATTTTGTTCAACCTAAAAACCACACTAACTTAAAAGTTCATAACTAACATTGCCTTTATGTAACACCTCGAAAATTCAGGTCCGGTAATATATCGACACGTGTACATACTCTCGGATGAAGCCACGAATGAATTAGTCCTTCATCTCGCTCAAAGGTGTCCAATTTACATTTTTTCATGCGTCGGGACATAAGCTACGGTTGCAAACCGTAAGCTACGGTTCGACTTTGCTGTCTGGAATTTAACCTAATCGTAACCTACGGTCAAGGACCGTAAGTTACGTCCCAGACTTGTTGAATTCTATTCTTATTAACCGTAAGCTACGGCCGGCAACCGTAAGCTACGGCCGCCTATGATGAGGTTCTTAAACTCTTTTTTTATTATTTCAACTTTCAACAAATGACCGGGAGGTCCCTGGACTTCATTATTTTCATATTTCTTGCGTAATTAAGCCATCTCTCGACCCAAACGACTTCCGGTTGATGGGATATCTTTTGATTTACCATCCTTGAGTGTTCCAGATCGTCACCAAATCTTTAACCTTACTGATTAAGTAGTTTAACCTATTAAACCAAAAGAGCTCATATTTATCACATTTTAAGCTTGTAACTACTTAAAACTCACTAAAGCACATACTAAAACACACGTTAGTGTCCAGGTATTCACACTCTTCATCGGTATGCCACGAGTTGAACGAGAAAAACTAGTTGTGTCATTTGTCATTTGTTAGTCGAGATAATTACATAGAAGAGAAAGAGGAGGGGAACAATCCACAACAAATTCATAAAATTTGCCTTTCAAAAAGAGAAAGATAGGGGACAATCCACAACAAATCAAAGAGAGAGAGGGGACAATCTATAACAAATTCATAACTAACATTCTCTCCTTTTTTTGTGACAGGCAACATATTCCATTTTATTCAACCTAAAAACCACACAAACTCAAAAGTTCATAACTAACATTGACTTTATGTAACACCTCGAAAATTCAGGTCCGGTAATATATCGACACGTGTACATACTCTCGGATGAAGCCACGAATGAATTAGTCCCTCATCTCGCTCAAACGTGTCCAATTTACATTTTTTCATGCGTCGGGCCGTAAGCTACGGTTCGACTTTGCTGTCCGGAATTTTAACCTAACGTAAACCTACGTCAAGGACGTAAGTTACGGTCCAGACTTGCGAATTATTCTATTCCGTATACGGTACGGCGACCTAGCTACGACGAGGTTCTGAAACTCTTTTTTTTATTATTTCAACTTTCAACAAATGACCCGGAGGTCCCTGGACTTCTTATTTTCATATTTCTTGCGTAATTAAGCCATCTCTCGACCCAAACGACTTCCGGTTGATGGGATATCTTTTGATTTACCATCCTTGAGTGTTCCAGATCGTCACCGAATCTTTAACCTTACTGATTAAGTAGTTTAACCTATTAAACCAAAAGAGCTCATATTTATCACATTTTAAGCTTGTAACCACTTAAAACTCACTAAAGCACATACTATAACAACTTAGTGTCCAGGTATTCACACTCTTCATCGGTATGCCACGAGTTGAACGAGAAAAACTAGTTGTGTCATTTGTCATTTTTAGTCGAGATGATTACATAGAAGAGAAAGAGGAGTGGGGGACAATCCACAACAAATTCATAAAATTTGCCTTTCAAAGAGAGAGAGATAAGGGACAATGCACAACAAATCAAAAGAGAGAGAGGGGGACAATCCACAACAAATTCATAACTAACATTCTCTCCTTTTTTGTGACAGGCAACCATATTCCATTTTATTCAACCTAAAAACCTACACAACTCAAAAGTTCTAACTAACATTGCTTTATGTAACACCTCAAAATTCAGGTCCGGTAATATATCGACACGTGTACATACTCTCAGATGAAGCCACGAATGAATTAGTCCCTCATCTCGCTCAAAGTGTCCAATTTACATTTTTTCATCGTCGGGAAATAAGCTACGGTTCCAAACCGTAAGCTTTGTTCGACTTTGCTGTCCGGAATTTTAACCTAACCGTAACCTACGGTCAAGGACCGTAAGTTACAGCCTAGACTTGTTGAATTCTATTCTTATTAACCGTAAGCTACGGTTCGGGACGGTAGCCAACGGCGAGGTTCTGAAACTCTTTTTTTTATATTTCAACTTTCAACAAATGACCCGGAGGCCCTGGACTTCATTATTTTCATATTTATTGCGTAATTAAGTCCATCTCTCGACCCAAACGACTTCCGGTTGATGGGATATCTTTTGATTTACCATCCTTGTTGTTCCGCATCATCACCGAACCTTTAACCTTACTGATTAAGTAGTTTAACCTTTAAACCAAATGAGCTCTATTTATCACATTTTAAGTTTGTAACCACTTAAAACTCACTAAAGCACATACTATAACATCACGTTAGTGTCCAGGTATTCACACTCTTCATCGGTATGCCAGAGTTGAACGAGAAAAACTAGTTGTGTCATTTGTCATTTGTTAGTTGAGATGATTACATAGAAGAGAAAGAGGGGGTGCGACAATCCAAAAAAATCATAAAATTTGCGTTTAAAGAGAGAGAGATAGGGATCAATCACAACAAATCAAAAGGAGAGAGAGAAGGGAAATCCACAACAAATTCAAACTAACATTCTCTCCTTTTTTTGTGACAGGCAACCATATTCCATTTTATTCAACCTAAAAACTACACCAACTCAAAAGTTCTAACTAACATTGCCTTTATGTAACACCTTGAAAATTCAGGTCCGGTAATATATCGACACGTGTACATACTCTCGGATGAAGCCACGAATGAATTAGTCGCTTCTTAGTTTTTTTTGTGAATACAGGTTCAAGGACCGACTGCCGCCCGACTCGTAAGTAAGTTACAGCCCAGACTTGTTGAATTCTATTCTTATTAACCGTAAACTACGGTTCGGCACGGTAGCCATTGGCGAGGTTCTGAAACTCTTTTTTTATTATTTCAACTTTCAACAAATGACCAGGAGGCCCTTGGACTTCATTATTTTCATATTTCTTGCGTTAATTAAGCCATCTCTCGATCCAAACGACTTCCGGTTGAATGGGATATCTTTTGATTTACATCCTTGAGTGTTCCGCATCATCACCGAACCTTTAACCTTACTGATTAAGTAATTTAACCTGTTAAACCAAAAGCGCTCGTATTTACACATTTTAAGCTTTGTAACCACTTAAAACTCACTAAAGCACATACTATAAACACGTTAGTGTCCAGGTATTCACACTCTCATCGGTATGCCACGAGTTGAACGAGGAAAAACTAGTTGTGTATTTGTCATTTGTTAGTTAGATTATTCCATAGAAGAGAAAGAGGAGGGGGGGACAATCCACAACAAAATCTTCAAAAGAGAGAGAAGAGACAGAGAGGGGGACAATCCACAACAAATTCATAACTAACATTCTCTCCTCTTTTTTGTGAAGGCAACCATATTCCATTTTATTCGACCTAAAAACCACACCAATCTCAAAAGTTCTAACTAACATTGCCTTTATGAACACCTCGAAAATCAGGTCCGGTAATATATCGACACGTTACATACTCTCAGGATGAAGCCACGAATGAATTAGTCGCTAATCCTGCTCAAACGTGTCCAATTTACATTTTTTCATCGTCGGACATAATAAGCAACTAAGTACGGTTCGACTTTCTGTCCGGAATTTTCACCTAACCGTAACCTACGGTCAAGACCGTAAGTTCCGGCCCAGACTTGTTGACTTCTATTCTTATTAACCGTAAACTACGGTTCAGCCACGGTAGCCTTTGGCGAGGTTCTGAAACTCTTTTTTTATTATTTCAACTTTCAACAAATGACCAGGAGGCCCTTGGACTTCATTATTTTCATATTTCTTGCTTAATTAAGCCATCTCTCGATCCAAACGACTTCCGGTTAATGGGATATCTTTTGATTTACCATCCTTGAGTGTTCCGCATCATCACCGAACCTTTAACCTTACTGATTAAGTAATTTAACCTGTTAAACCCAAAGAGCTCGTATTTAACACATTTTAAGCTTGTAACCACTTAAAACTCACTAAAGCACATACTATAAGACACGTTAGTGTCCAGGTATTCACACTCTGCATCGGTATGCCACGAGTTGAACGAGGAAAACTAGTTGTGTCATTTGTCATTTGTTAGTTGAGATTATTACATAGAAGAGAAAGAAGGGGGGGGGACAATCCACAACAAATCCAAAAGGAGAGAGAGAGAGAGGGGACAATCCACAACAAATTCATAACTAACATTCTCTCCTTTTTTTGTGAAAGGCAACCATATTCCATTTTATTCAACCTAAAAACCACACCAACTCAAAAGTTCATAACTAACATTGCCTTTATGCAGCACCTCGAAAATCCAGGTCCGGTAATATATCGACACGTATACATACTCTCAGATGAAGCCACGAATGAATTAGTCGCTAATCTCGCTCAAACGTGTCCAATTTACATTTTTTCATGCGTCGGGACATAAGCTACGGTTCGACCTTTCTGTCCGGAATTTTCACCTAACCGTAACCTACGGTCAAGGACCGTAAGTTAAGGTCCAGACTTGCTGAATTCTATTCTTATTAACCGTAAGCTACGGACCGGCAACGGTAGCCTACGGCGAGGTTCTGAAACTCTTTTTTTATTATTTCAACTTACAACAAATGACCTGGAGGCCCCAGAATTCATTATTTTCATATTTCTTGCGTAATTAAGCCATCTCTCTACCCAAACGACTTCCGGTTGATGGGATATCTTTTGATTTACCATCCTTGAGTGTTCCGCATCATCACCAAACCTTTAACCTTACTGATTAAGTAGTTTAACCTGTTAAACCAAAAGAGCTCGTATTTATCACATTTTAAGCTTGTAACCACTTAAAACTCACTAAAGCACATACTATAACACACGTTATTGTCTAGTATTCACACTATTCATCGGTATGCCACAAGTTGAACGAGAAAAACTAGTTGTGTCATTTGTCATTTTTTAGTTGAGATGATTACATAGAAGAGAAAGAGGGGGAGGGACAATCCACAACAAATTCATATTGCCTTTCAAAGAGAGAGAGATAGGGGACAATCTACAACAAATCAAAAAGAGAGAGAGGGACAATCCACAACAAATTCATAACTAATATTCTCTCCTTTTTTTGTGACAGGCAACCATATTCCATTTTATTCAACCTAAAAACCACACCAACTCAAAAGTTCATAACTAACAATGCCTTTATGTAACACCTTGAATATTCAGGTCCGGTAATATATCAACACGTGTACATACTCTCGGATGAAGCCACGAATGAATTAGTCGCTCATCTCGCTCAAACGTGTCCAATTTACATTTTTTCATGTGTCGGGCCGTACGGTTCGACTTTGTTGTGTCACACCCCGACTCGCAGCGGAATAAGAGTCGGGGCATAATTGGGTTATCACCAAAGCTCATGATGTTTACTAAAATGTTTCATATTTATTAAATTCGAATTACAACTTCAACATTCCAAAACAAGTTCATACGATTACAAGGAAAAGAAACTAAGTAAACAATCCAAAGCCTAAACTGATTTATTCTTCTAGGCCGTCCTATATGTTTCTTGCTTCAACTGGATCACCTGTATCATGTGTAAAAATGGGGGATTTTGGGTCAACAAAAGTTGGCGAGTGAACCTTGTTAAAAACATTTGTTATTGATTTCTTGTTGTATTTAATATAAAAAATTGTGCAATAATCATATGTGAGCAAACGTAAATAAACAAACAATCACAAACCACCTTGCATGAGTATATGACATGAATGATAATGTATTGTGAGATCAAGGCTCAATCAAACAGAGCCGATCGTATTTTGGCAACGTCACGTTCCGCTCATAGGTAATGGGGAACATATGAGCCTATGATGATGTATGTGAGATCAAGGCTCAATCAAACGGAGCGATCGTATGTTGGCAACGCCACGTTCCGCTCATAGGTAATGGGAACAGACGAGCCTATGATGATGTATGTACTGAAATGATACATTTAATCTAAACATTAACACACAAACAATTGATACATATTGGATACACATTTGATCATGGATATGATGGATGCACAAGTGTTTAAGTATAATAAATAATTAAGCGACACATGATACACCCCAAAATGTGATTAAAACAGGGAATTGGTAGAGATTCACTCACATTGGGTGCGTTCTTTTGATGGTGTTGAATGCGCACGAGTTTTGGGATTTGATCTGCGAGGAAAAAATAGCCTAAAATAATAACGAAATGGTTCGGTAAATAAGTGGATTTTATTAACAATGTTAATAGGATTTTTAGATTTATTTTTGTGAGTTTAAGGTCATTTTCTAACTTGAAAAATATTATTTTTAAGTATTTTTAATTTATTTTTAAATTAAATAAATAAATAAAAAAATAAAAAATTTGACTTTGACCGTTGACGTTGGCCGTCCGTTGACCGGACCGTTGACCGGTCGGACTGTGGTGTGAGTGTGCACTGAGTGAGGTTCGAACCCGAGACCTCTCGTACGCGTGCACGCAGCTCTACCAACTGAGCTACGTGTCTAACCCGAAATATTCTATGTTTTAACTATATATATACTAATTAAATGTTTAATTTATTTGGTTTATATTAAAACGATTTAAAATGGCCGAACCGCTTGCAGGGACCCGGAGTCGAACTCGGGTCCTTCGGTTCGTATGCGCACAGCCCAACCAGTTGGGCTGTGTGTCCTAATCTGTTTAAATTACGGTTTATATTATATTTATACACATGCTGTGACTCGTTCTGATTCGGTTTTAAAAAAGTTGGTTTTAATTCTGAAAGTCGGTAAGTTGTAAGATTCGAACTTGTGACGTGCATTGTATGTGTGCACACAGTCCACCGCTGGACTGTGTGTCTAACCCGGTTAAACATTCAATTTATATTACTCTTATACTCATTTCGACTTCGCCTTCTTCATTTATAACGACACAGACAAAGATGTCCGACTGTTCTTGCTTAAATCATTCGTCTGACATATAAATGATTGAAATGTAATGGATAAAGAGAGTTTCGGAAACGAATGTTCCGAACAGGATGTTTTCTCAGAACTCCAGCAAGGGTCGTCGGCTCTGATTTGTGAATTCCGTCTGAGCGGATCAATTAATAGTTTTGATCAATGAGTTGTGAAATTAAGTGACTAAACAAGAGATAACAGAGGGTTTAGATGATTGTACCGATTTACAGTGTGATTTCAGAATTTCCAGAGGTTTTCCGGCGAGTGCAGAATTTCCGGCAACGTCGTCTGGAACCGATTCTGGTTGAAGGATTGAAGTTAGTATATGTCTAACAATGGATTGAAAACGAAAGAGTCAAGAAATTTACCGATTTGGTGTAAGTTTCGGTTTTCCGGTGAAAGTCCGGCGACTGTAAATTATCTCCGGCGAGCGCTAAAGCTTCGAAAGTTTGTGCGATTTTGAGCGAAAGGATTACCAGAGGTTTGGGTGGGTATTTATAAGGAAGAATCGGTATGAATTGGGTCCGAATTTGGTCTTGATTCGTGGTCAAGTTTTCTCCGGCGGTTACGACTACAATTGATTGTTAGACTCGTTATAACGATGTCGAGTCGGTTATAAGTTATAGTCAAAAGGAATAATGGCTGAACTCGCTGATTGCCGGATTTTCCGGTGATTGCGAGTTCTGCCACGCTGGAAGTCCGGTTTGAACTCAAATTTCATCTTAAGTATTATTTGTTTCGATATGCTAACAAAGAAGTCAAGTGGCGGAGTGGTGTGCCGGGTGTTTGTTGAGCCGGCTGACCCGGGTTCGAAACCCGGCAGCCTCCTTTATTTTTTTCTTCGTCTGTTTTTATTGTTTATTAATTATAGTTTATAAATTCTAATATATTTATTAATTATGTATTGTTTAAAATTAAAATGAGCATTAAATAAGCAACGAAAATTGTAACTGACTATTCGATTAATAAACGAAGCGGGTTTTGAAACTCGTTTTTCGACGGATGTTACAGCATCCCCTACTTTTAGAAATTTCGTCCCAAAATTTAAGTAGTGGTGGTAACAGGAAAAAGATGTGGGTATTTCTCGCGCATTGAGTCTTCACGTTCCCAAGTAAACTCAGGTCCTCGTTTTGACTCCCAGCGTACCCTGACAATTGGTATACGACTCCGTCTTAAACGTTTTTCTCTGAAGTCCATGATCTCTACTGGTCTTTCAATGAAGTGCATAGATTCATCGATCTGAATATCTTCTAGGGAAATATGGAGGTTTTCATCGGCGAGGCACTTCTTTAAGTTTGATACGTGGAATGTGGGGTGAATTCTGTTGAGTTCTTCTGGTAGGTCAAGCTTGTATGCTACAGGTCCTACTCTTTCGAGTATCTTGAAAGGTCCTACGTAGCGTGGTGCTAGCTTGCCCTTCTGGCCAAAACGACTACTCCCTTCCACGGTGATACTTTTAAAAGTACTTGATCACCAATGTTAAACTCCAAGGGCTTTCGTCGTTTGTCTCCATAAATCTTTTGACGACTTTGTGCCGCTAGAAGATTGTTTCGAATTTGATGAATCTTGTCTGTTGTTTCTTGGATTAATTCTGGACCGGTGATTTGAGCTTCCCCAATTTCGTGCCAACATACTGGAGATCGGCACTTACAACCATATAAAGCTTCGAAAGGAGCCATGCCGATACTTGAGTGATAACTATTGTTGTACGAAAATTCAACTAATGGTAGATGAGAGTCCAATTTCCCTTAAAGTCTATGACACATGCTCGAAGCATGTCTTCAAGAGTTTGGATGGTGCGTTCAGATTGTCCATCAGTTTGAGGATGATAAGCGGTACTGAGATTTAATCGTGTACCCAAAGCGGCTTGTACGGCTTGCCATGTTCGTGAAGTGAAACGACCATCACGGTCTGAAATGATGCTTAAAGGTACACCATGACGGCTTACGATCTCGCTGATGTAGATACGAGCTAACTTCTCGTTCTTGAAGTCCTCGCGAATCGGAATGAAGTGAGCTGATTTTGTAAGACGATCAATGATTACCCATATCGTGTCATACCCACTGGAGGTGCGAGGTAACCCAGTAATGAAGTCCATGGTTATGTTTTCCCACTTCCATACAGGTATTTCAGGTTAGGTTAGAAGTCCTGAAGGTCTTTGATGTTCAGCTTTTACTTTAGATCAGGTAAGGCACTTGGATACAAAAACAGCAATATCCTTTTTCATGCCAGCCACCAGTAGGTGTATCGAAGGTCTTGATACATCTTGTCGGCTCCTGTGTGTACAGAGTACCGTGTTTTGTGCGCCTTATTCATAAGGAAATCACGAAGGTTATTGTGATCGGGAATCCATATGCGATCTAGATAGTACAGAATACCGTCGGATTTGGTTTCGATTTTAAGTTCTGCTCCACAAGACAGCTCCTTGCGTACGTCGTTTTCTGTTACAGAAACATGTTGAGCTTCTCGGATTCGATCTTTGATGTTGGTTATGATTTGCGAACATAGAAGATGAATGGAGTTCGCATAACCCTTTCGACTGAGCGCATCGGCCCACGTTTGCTTTCCAGGATGATACGATTTCAGTCGTAGTCATTAAGAATTCGACCCATCTTCGTTGCCTCATATTCAACTCCTTTTGGTTAAAGATATGTTGGAGGCTCTTGTGGTCAGTGTATATTTCACACTTGGTACCGTAGATGTAATGTCTCCATATCTTAAGAGCGAACACAACGGCTCCAAGTTCCAGGTCGTGGGTGGTGTAGTTCTTCTCATGAACTTTGAGTTGCCTAGAAGCATAGGCTATCACTTTTCCCCTTTGCATTAATACACAGCCTAGTCCTTGCCCTGATGCGTCGCAATATACTACAAAGTCATCGCAACCTTCGGGGAGTGTGAGGATAGGTGCGTCACAAAGCTTTTGCTTAAGGGTTTGGAAGGCTTCTTCTTGTTTAGGTCCCCATTTTATGAGTCAAAGCCGTGAGTGGTACAGCAATACGGGAGAAATTTGCAATGAAGCGGCGATATTTAAACCAGCCAAACCAAGAAATGATCTTACTTCGGTAGGGGTACGTGGCGCTTGCCATTCCTGTACTGCTTTGATCTTTGAGGGGTCGACATGTATTCCCTTGTCATTGACGACATGTCCAAGGAATTGTACTTCTCTTAACCAGAATTCGCATTTGGAGAATTTAGCGTAGAGCTTTCATTCCTTAAGAGTGTAAGGATGAGTCGAAGGTGTCGTTCATGATCAGATTTAGACTTTGAGTAGATGAGGATGTCGTCGATGAAGACTATGACAAAGCGGTCGAGATAGGGTTTGCATACCCTATTCATTAGATCCATGAATACAGCTGGGGCGTTGGTTAATCCAAATGGCATGACCATGAATTCGTAATGACCATAACGAGTTCGGAAGGCGGTCTTTGGGACGTCTTCTTCATGCACTCTGAGTTGATGATAACCAGAACGAAGGTCGATCTTTGAAAAACAAGTGGCGCCCTGAAGTTGGTCTAGAAGGTCATCGATGCGAGGTAATGGGTAGCGGTTCTTGACCGTTAACTTGTTGAGTTCTCGGTAGTCGATACACATGCGAAACGTCCCATCTTTCTTCTTCACAGACAGAACAGGTGCACCCCATGGCGATGAGCTAGGACGTATGAATCCTTTGTCAGTCAGCTCTTGCAGTTGACTGGCCAGCTCTTGCATTTCTGATGGGGCTAACCGGTAAGGAGATTTTGCGACTGGTGTAGCGCCAGGTATAAGATCAATGCAGAATTCGACTTCCCTCATGGGAGGAAGTCCTGAGATGTCGTCGGGAAAGACTTATGGGAATTCTTTCACTACAGGTATATCTTCTAGTTTCTTTTCCTTGTTTCCCTTCTTGACGACGTGAGTTAGGAATGCGACATAGTTCTTGCGGAGATACTTTCGGGCTTGAAGGCAGGATATCAATTTGAGTCCTTTCGAAGGGGTTTCTCCAAAGATTCGTAGGGTTTGACCGTCTGCAAGAGGGATGCGAATGAACTTTTCGCGGCATACTACTTCAGCATGGTGTTGGCTGAGCCAGTCCATACCGATTATAATGTCGAAACTTCCCAACTTCATAGGAATGAGGTCAACTGGAAAATCGTGATCGTTTAAAGTGAGGGTACAATTTCGTATAATAGTGTTTAATGAGACCGGTTTTCCGTCAGCAACTTCCACCGTTATGGATTCCATGAGATTATCACGAGTTTGGTTGAGGATGGTTTCAAATTCTAAGGACACAAAACTCTTATCCGCTCCAGTATCAAATAACATGGATGCATAACTACCATTGATGATAAACGTACCGTTAACCACGTTGTTGTCGGCCTAGCTTGATTGGCGTTGATGTTGAAAACTCTTCCTCTAGCAGGTGGAGGAGCTTGGTTAGCTTGGTTCACCGGATTTGCTTGTGCTTGGGCATGAATGATGTTCACCAAGCGTGGACAGGTGTTTCTAAAGTGGTTTGGGTCTCCACAGTTGTAACAAGCCCGCATGGGTTGCATCATGGGGTAGTGGGGTTGGTAGTAGGGTTGGGCCGTATGTTGTGCAGGTGGTAGGAGTAAAGGTTGTTGGGCTTGACCCACTATCTGATGGTGGGTCTGGGTTGAGGGTTGGTTGCGGTTCATTCGCTGAAGTGCGCGACAGGTTTGGATGGTGTGACCTGCACGGCCACAGCTGGTGCAATGTTGGCAGGGGTGTTCAGGGAAAGTGATGGTATTGGCATCGGTTGCATTTTGGGTATGGGCCGGAGTTGGCTTTTTATATGGTGCAGATGAGGGGGCAATTTGGGTGATAGGTGCAGCAGTGATAGGGGGGTTTGTTTGTGTGACAGCAAAGTTTTTGTGGTTTCGCTTCCTTTTGCCAGTAAACTTCGAAAAGAAGCCAGAATGGTTTGAAGTTTGAGCCCCAATGGGAGCTTTCTTTTTCTCCTCCTTGAATTTACGTTTCGGATGTGATTCTCGGTAAGTTCGGTAGCTAGTTCCATTGCGACTTCAAGTGTTAGCTGGCGAAGTGCTTAGAACCGAGTCTTGAATTTTCGAGGGGAGGCCTCGAATGTAGTGTTCAACCAAGCGGTATACTGGGGTGAACAAGTTGGGGATCATTTGGTTTAGCTCGAGAAATCTTTTGTTGTAGGAAGTATGATCTCCTTCCTTTTGTTTTAACGAGTGGAATTCATCTTCCAACTTCTTGATTTCGCTTCTTGGACAGAAGCAGTCTTGTCATTATTTCCCTTAACTCTTCCCATGTTAAGGCCATAGCATCTTCGACTCCTCTCTTACCTTCTCTGTGTTCCACCAGGTCAGGGCTACCCCAAACAGTCTCCCGGTTGCGTAACGTACCTTGCGATCCTCGGGACAATCGCAATTGAGGAAGGTGTTCTCCATTTCCTCAAACCAGTGGAGGAGAGCAGTGACACCTTCGGTCCCTTCATACTTTGGGGGATCGCAAGACTTGAAGTGTTGTAGGAGCACTTTTTGGAGGGAGGGTTGTCGACGTTTGGTCTTCTTGGTTGGGAGGGTTGATGGGATTCGCGGGTGAGAGCTTGTTGGACTTGAATTACGATGTCAGGAAGCACCGCGGCCATTTGTTTTGCAATTTGAGTGGCCAAGCGTTCGTTTGACTTTCCTGACTTTCTACCTCCACGTAGTTGCCTAGCCGACATCTACAGGAACATACATATGAAGATTGTGGGTTTAAGAAGTTTTTTTAGGTGTCATGTGTCGTTAAAAATAATAAAATAACATAATCATCAATAATGCAACTACATCCATAGGATGTCTTGGGTTTGCTCATGTTTGGGCCTCCAATGTCCCC
This sequence comes from Scalesia atractyloides, assembly GCA_947069175.1. Lineage (NCBI taxonomy): Eukaryota > Viridiplantae > Streptophyta > Magnoliopsida > Asterales > Asteraceae > Scalesia > Scalesia atractyloides. The sequence continues at coordinate 37,680,574 of CAMTDV010000023.1, read as the reverse complement.
CATACCATCGCCTGTATAGTCATGTGGGCCCCCATGACTATTGGCTTAGTAGGATTCACATTGGTGTTGGCGGTTTAACACTCGCATCACCCGAATGAAAACCATGAAATATGTTTGCGAGATGTATGGTAGGAGGGTGTCTAGGTATAGACACGTGAAACTCAAAGTGGGGTTAGTTCACACGACGTTTGGTATAGCATGCTTTGGCCTAATAGGTCCTTCGTACTCTCATCGTTAGTCCCCAGGTAGGCAAACTGGTCCTTTATTTTGGATTTATACGAATGCCAAGCCTAGACAGGTCGTTCCGACTACCGGTACTCGTACCCTTCCAGTTACTACATGCCCGTCATGAGAACTCACTTTGATATGATTTGAAAATAAAAATCGTTGCAAAAATCATAGGAATTGTAAGGTGTGTGCTCTCATGGATATGGTATGTTATGAGGATATGATTTATGATGAGCATTGTATAATAATATGTACTTATGAACATGCTTGCATAACATTGAATGTAACAATAAACATAAAGCATTTAAACATCATGAATTTGGTATGTAACACATAAACAATTTTAAAATTCTAATCAACTATAGTATAGGCTCTCAGGTCTAATAACTATCCTATATCCCTATAGTCATGGCTCTGATACCAATCTGTCACACCCCGACCCGCAGCGGAATAAGAGTCGGGACATAATTGGGTTATCACCAAAGCTCATGATGTTTACTAAAATGTTTCATATTTATTAAATTCGAATTACAACTTCAATATTCCAAAACAAGTTCATACGATTACAGGAAAAAGAAACTAAGTAAACAATCCAAAGCCTAAACTGATTTATTCTTCTAGGCCGTCCTATATGTTTCTTGCTTCAACTGGATCACCTGTATCATGTGTAAAAATGGGGGATTTTGGGTCAACAAAAGTTGGCGAGTGAACCTTGTTAAAAACATTTGTTATTGATTTCTTGTTGTATTTAATATAAAAAAATTGTGCAATAATCATATGTGAGCAAACGTAAATAAACAAACAATCACAAACCACCTTGCATGAGTATATGACATGAATGATAATGTATTGTGAGATCAAGGCTCAATCAAACGGAGCCGATCGTATGTTGGCAACGTCACGTTCCGCTCATAGGTAATGGGGAACATACGACCTATGATGATGTATGTGAGATCAAGGCTCAATCAAACGGAGCCGATCGTATGTTGGCAACGCCACGTTCCGCTCATAGGTAATGGGGAACAGACGAGCCTATGATGATGTATGTACTGAAAATGATACATTTAATCTAAACATTAACCACACAAACAATTGATACATATTGGATACACATTTGATCATGGATATGATGGATGCACAAGTGTTTAAGTATAATAAATAATTAAGCGACACATGATACACCCCAAAATGTGATTAAAACGGGGAATTGGTAGAGATTCACTCACATTGGGTGCGTTCTTTTGATGGTGTTGAATGCGCACGAGTTTTGGGATTTGATCGGCGAGGAAAAAATAGCCTAAAATAATAACGAAATGGTTCGGTAAATAAGTGGATTTTATTAACAATGTTAATAGGATTTTTAGATTTATTTTTGTGAGTTTAAGGTCATTTTCTAACTTTAAAAATATTATTTTTAAGTATTTTTAATTGATTTTTAAATTAAATAAATAAATAAATAAATAAAAAATTTGACTTTGACCGTTGACCGTTGACCGGACCGTTGACCGGTCGGACTGTGGTGTGAGTGTGCACTGAGTGAGGTTCGAACTCGAGACCTCTCGTACGCGTGCACGCAGCTCTACCAACTGAGCTACGTGTCTAACCCGAAATATTCTATGTTTTAATTATATATATATACTAATTAAATGTTTAATTTATTTGGTTTATATTAAAACGATTTAAAATGGCCGAACCGCTTGCAGGGACCCGGAGTCGAACTCGGGTCCTTCGGTTCGTATGCGCACAGCCCAACCAGTTGGGCTGTGTGTCTAATCTGTTTAAGTTACGGTTTATATTATTCTTATACACATGCTGTGACTCGTTCTGATTCGGTTTTAAAAAGGTTGGTTTTAAGTCTGAATGTCGGTAAGTTGTAAGATTCGAACTCGTGACGTGCATTGTATGTGTGCACACAGTCCACCGCTGGACTGTGTGTCTAACCCGGTTAAACATTCAATTTATATTACTCTTATACTCATTTCGACTTCGTCTTCTTCATTTATAACGACACAGACAAAGATGTCTGACTGTTCTTGCTTAAATCGTTCGTCTAACATATAAATGATTGAAATGTAATGGATAAAGAGAGTTTCGGAAACGAATGTACCGAACAGGATGTTTTCTCAGAACTCCGGCAAGGGTCGTCGGCTCTGATTTGTGAATTCCGTCTGAGCGGATCAATTAATAGTTTTGATCAATGAGTTGTGAAATTAAGTGACTAAACAAGAGATAACAGAGGGTTTAGATGATTGTACCGATTTACAGTGTGATTTCAGAATTTCAAGAGGTTTTCCGGCGAGTGCAGAATTTCCGGCAACGTCGTCTGGAACCGATTATGGTTGAAGGATTGAAGTTAGTATATGTCTAACAATGGATTGAAAACGAAAGAGTCAAGAAATTTACCGATTTGGTGTAAGTTTCGGTTTTCCGGTGAAAGTCCGGCGACTGTAAATTATCTCCGGCGAGCACTAAAGCTTCGAAAGTTTGTGCGAGTTTGAGCGAAAGGATTACCAGAGGTTTGGGTGGGTATATATAAGGAAGAATCGGTATGAATTGGGTCCGAATTTGGTCTTGATTCGTGGTCAAGTTTTCTCTGGCGGTTACGACTGCAATTGATTGTTAGACGTCGGTTATAACCGATGTCGACGTCGGTTATAACGTTATAGTCAAAAGGAATAATGGCTGAACTCGCTGATTGCCGGATTTTCAGGTGATTGCGAGTTCTGCCGTGCTGGAAGTCCGGTTTGAACTCAAATTTCATCTTAAGTATTATTTGTTTCGATATGCTAACAAAGAAGTCAAGTGGCAGAGTGGTGTGCCGGGTGTTTGTTGAGCCGGCTGACCCGGGTTCGAAACCCGGCAGTCTCCTTTATTTTTTCTTCGTCCGCTTTTATTGTTTATTAATTATAGTTTATAAATTCTAATATATTTATTAATTATGTATTGTTTAAAATTAAAATGAGCATTAAATAAGCAACAGAAATTGTAACTGACTATTCGATTAATAAACGAAGTGGGTTTTGAAACCCGTTTTTCGACGGATGTCACATGTTGTCCGGAATTTTAACCTAACCGTAACCTATGGTCAAGGACCGTAAGTTAAGGTCCAGACTTGCTGAATTCTATTCTTGTTAACCGTAAGCTATGGTCCGCCGACGGTAGCCTTTGGCGAGGTTCTGAAACTCTTTTTTTTATTATTTCAACTTTCAACAAATGACCAGGAGGCCCCTGGACTTCATTATTTTCATATTTCTTGCGTAATTAAGCCATCTCTCTATCCAAACGACTTCCGGTTAATGGGATATCTTTTGATTTACCATCCTTGAGTGTTCCGCATCATCACCGAACCTTTAACCTTACTGATTAAGTAATTTAACCTGTTAAACCCAAAGAGCTCGTATTTAACACATTTTAAGCTTGTAACCACTTAAAACTCACTAAAGCACATACTATAAGACACGTTAGTGTCCAGGTATTCACACTCTGAATCGGTATGCCACGAGTTGAACGAGGAAAACTAGTTGTGTCATTTGTCATTTGTTAGTTGAGATGATTACATAGAAGAGAAAGAAGGGGGGGACAATCCACAACAAATCAAAAGGAGAGAGAGAGGGGACAATCCACAACAAATTCATAACTAACATTCTCTCCTTTTTTTGTGACAGGCAACCATATTCCATTTTATTCAACCTAAAAACCACACCAACTCAAAAGTTCATAACTAACATTGCCTTTATGCAACACCTCGAAAATCCAGGTCCGGTAATATATCGACACGTGTACATACTCTCAGATGAAGCCACGAATGAATTAGTCGCTAATCTCGCTCAAACATGTCCAAATTACATTTTTTCATGCGTCGGGACGTAAGCTACGGTTCGACCTTTCTGTTCGGAATTTTCACCTAACCGTAACCTACGGTCAAGGACCGTAAGTTACGGTCCAGACTTGCTGAATTCTATTCTTATTAACCGTAAGCTACGGACCGGCAACGGTAGCCTACGGTGAGGTTCTGAAACTCTTTTTTATTATTTCAACTTACAACAAATGACCTGGAGGCCCCAGAATTCATTATTTTCATATTTCTTGCGTAATTAAGCCATCTCTCTACCCAAACGACTTCCGGTTGATGGGATATCTTTTGATTTACCATCCTTGAGTGTTCCGCATCATCACCAAACCTTTAACCTTACTGATTAAGTAGTTTAACCTGTTAAACTAAAAGAGCTCGTATTTATCACATTTTAAGCTTGTTACCACTTAAAACTCACTAAAGCACATACTATAACACACGTTATTGTCTAGTATTCACCCTATTCATCGGTATGCCACAAGTTGAACGAGAAAAACTAGTTGTGTCAATTGTCATTTTTTAGTTGAGATGATTACATAGAAGAGAAAAAGGGGGGAGGGACAATCCACAACAAATTCATAAAATTTGCCTTTCAAAGAGAGAGAGATAGCGGACAATCTACAACAAATCAAAAAGAGAGAGAGAGGGGACAATCCACAACAAATTCATAACTAACATTCTCTCCTTTTTTTGTGACAAGCAACCATATTCCATTTTATTCAACCTAAAAACCACGCCAAATCAAAAGTTCATAACTAACATTGCCTTTATGTAACACCTTGAATATTCAGGTCCGGTAATATATCCACACGTGTACATACTCTCGGATGAAGCCACGAATGAATTAGTCGCTCATCTCGCTCAAACGTGTCCAATTTACATTTTTTTCATGCGTCGGGCCGTAAGCTACGGTTCAACTTTGTTGTCCGGAATTTTAACCTAACCGTAACCTATGGTCAAGGACCGTAAGTTAAGGTCCAGACTTGCTGAATTCTATTCTTGTTAACCGTAAGCTATGGTCCGCCGACGGTAGCCTACGGCGAGGTTCTGAAACTCTTTTTTTATTATTTCAACTTTCAACAAATGACCCGGAGGCCCCTGGACTTCATTATTTTCATATTTCTTGCATAATTAAGCCATCTCTCGACCCAAACGACTTCTGTTTGATGGGATATCTTTTGATTTAACATCCTTGAGTGTTCCGCATCATCACCGAACCTTTAACCATACTCATTAAGTAGTTTAACCTGTTAAACCAAAAGAGCTCGTATTTATCACATTTTAATCTTGTAACCACTTAAAACTCACTAAAGCACATACTATAAACACACGCTTAGTGTCCAGTATTCACACTCTTCATCTGTATGCCACAAGTTGAACGAGAAAAACTAGTTGTTTCATTTGCATTTGTTAGTTGAGATGATTACATAGAAGAGAAAGAGGGGGGAGGGACAATCCACAACAAATTCATTAAAATTTGCCTTTCAATAGAGAGAGAGAGAAGAGAGATAGGGGACAATCGCAACAATCAAAGGAGAAATAGGACAATCAAACAAATCAAAAAGAGAGAGAGAGGGGACAATCCACAACAAATTCATAACTAACATTCTCTCCTTTTTTTGTGACAGGCAACCATATTTCATTTTATTCAACCATAAAAATCTACACCAACTCAAAAGTTCATAACTAACGTTGCCTTTATGTAACACCTTGAAAATTCAGGTCGGTAATATTCAACACGTGTACATACTCTCAGATGAAGCCACGAATGAATTATTCGCTCATCTCGCTCAAACCTGTCCAATTTACATTTTTTCATACGTCGGCCGTAAGCTACGTTCCAAACCGTAAGCTACGGTTCGACTTTGTTGTCGGAATTTTAACCTAACTGTAACCTACGGTCAAGGGCCGTAAGTTACGGTCCAAACTTGCTGAATTCTATTCTTATTAACCGTAAGCTACGGTCCGGTGACGGTAGCCTACGGCGAGGTTCTGAAACTCTTTTTTTATTATTTCAACTAGAAACAAATGACCCGGAGGCCCCTGGACTTCATTATTCTCATATTTCTGCGTAATTAAGCCATCTCTCTACCCAAACGAGTTCCGGTTGATGGGATTCTTTTGATTTACCTTCCTTGAGTGTTCCGCATCATCACCGAACCTTTAACCTTACTGATTAAGTAGTTTAACCTGTTAAACCAAAAGAGCTCGTATTTATCACATTTTAAGCTTGTAACCACTTAAAACTCACTAAAGCACATACTATAACACACGTTATTGTTCCAGGTATTCACACCCTTCATTGGTATGTCACGAGTTGAATGAGAAAAAACTAGTTGTGTCATTTGTTTTTTTAGTTGAGATAATTAATAGAAGAGAAAGAGGGGGAGGACAATCCACAACAAATTCATAAAATTGCCTTTCAAAGAGAGAGAGATAGGGGATAATCCACAACAAATCAAAAAGAGAAGAGAGGAGGACAATCCACAACAAATTCATACTAAAATTCTCTCCTTTTTTGTGACAGGCAACCATATTTCATTTTATTCAACCTAAAAACCACACCAACTCAAAAGTTCATAACTAACATTGCCTTTATGTAACACCTCGAAAATTCAGGTCTGGTAATATATCGACACGTGTACATACTCTCGGATGAAGCCACGCATGAATTAGTAGCTCATCTCGCTCAAACGTGTCCAATTTACATTTCTTCTTGCGTCGGACCGTAAGCTACGGTTCGACTTTGTTGTCCCGAATTTTAACCTAACCGTAACCTACGGTCAAGAACCGTAAGTTACGGTCCAAACTTGCTGAATGCTATTCTTATTAACCGTCGGCTACGGTCCGGCGACCGTAACCAACGGCGAGGTTCTGAAACTCTTTTTTTTCATATTTCAACTTTCAACAAATGACCCGGAGGCCCCTAGACTTCATTATTTTCATATTTCTTGTGTAATTAAGCCATCTCTCTACCCCAACGAGTTCCGGTTGATGGGATATCTTTTAATTTACCATCCTTGAGTGTTCAGCATCATCACCGAATCTTTAACCTTACTGATTAAATAGTTTAACCTGTTAAACCAAAAGAGCTCGTACTTATCACATTTTAAGCTTGTAACCACTTAAAACTCATTAAAGCACATACTATAAAACATGTTAGTGTCCAGGTATTCACACTCTTCATCTGTATGCCAAGAGTTGAACGAGAAAAACTAGTTGTGTCATTTGTTAGTTGATATGATTACAAAGAAGAGAAAGAGGGGGGGGGACAATCCACAAGAGATTCATTAAATTTGCCTTTAATGAGAGAGACAGAGATAGGGGACAATCCACAACAAATCAAAAAAGAGAGAGAGAGGGGACAATTCAAAACAACAAATTCATAACTAACATTCTCTCCTTTTTTGAGACAGGCAATTATATTCCATTTTGTTCAACATAAAAATCACACCAACTCAAAAGTTCATAACTAACATTGCCTTTATGTAACATCTTGAAAATTCAGGTCCGGTAATATATCAACACGTGTACATACTCTCGGATGAAGCCACGAATGAATTGGTCGCTCATCTCGCTCAGACGTGTCCAATTTACATTTTTTCATACGTCTGGCCGTAAGCTACGCTCCAAACCGTAAGCTACGGTTCGACTTTGCTGTCTTGAATTTTAACCTAACCGTAACCTACGGTTAAGGACCGTAAGTTAAGGTCCAGACTTGCTGAATTCTATTCTTATTAACCGTAAGCTACGGTCCAGCGACGGTAGCCTACGGCGAGGTTCTGAAACTCTTTTTTTATTATTTCAGCTTTCAACAAATGACCCAGAGGCCTCGGGACTTCATTATTTTCATATTTCTTGCGTAATTAAGCCATCTCTCTACCCAAACGAGTTCCGGTTGATGGGATATCTTTTGATTTACCATCCTTGAGTGTTCCGCATCATCACCGAACCTTTAACCTTAATGATTAAGTAGTTTAACCTGTTAAACCAAAAGAGCTCGTATTTATCACATTTTAAGTTTGTAACCACTTAAAACTCACTAAAGCACATACTATAACACACATTATTGTCTAGGTATTCACACTATTCATCGGTATGCCACGAGTTGAACAAGAAAAAATAGTTGTGTCATTTGTTAGTTGAGATAATTACATAGAAGAGAAAGAGGGAGGACAATCCACAACAAATTCATAAAAATTGCCTTTCAAAGAGAGAGAGATAGGGGACAATCCACAACAAATCAAAAAGAGAGAGGGAGAAGACAATCCACAACAAATTCATATCTAACATTCTCTCCTTTTATTCGTGACAGGCAACCATATTCCATTTTATTCAACCTAAAAACCACACCAACTCAAAAGTTCATAACGAACGTTGCTTTTATGCAACACCTCGAAAATCCATGTCCGGTAATATATCGACACTTGAACATACTCTCGGATGAAGCCACGAATGAATTAGTCGCTCATCTCGCTCAAACGCGTCCAATTTACTTCTTTTCATGCATCGGGTCGTAAGCTACGGTTCGACTTTGCTGTCCGGAATTTTAACCTAACCGTAACCTACGGTCAAGGGCTGTATGTTACGGTCCAGACTTGCTGAATTCTATTCTTATTAACCGTAAGCTACGGTCCGGCAAAGGTAGGCTACGGCGAGTTTCTGAAACTCTTTTTTTTTATTATTTCACCTTTCAACAAATGACCCGAAGGCCCCTTGACTTCTTTATTTTAATGTTTCTTGCGTAATTAAGCCATCTCTCGACCCAAACGACTTCCTGTTGATGGGATATCTTCTGATTTTACCGTCCTTGAGTGTTCCGCATCATCACCCAACCTTTAACCTTACTAATTAAATAGTTTAACGTGTTAAACCAAAAGTGCTCGTATTTATCATATTTAAAGCTTGTAACAGCATAAAAATCACTAAAGCACATACTATAACACACGTTAGTGTCCTGGTATTCACACTCTTCATCGGTATGCCACGAGTTGAACGAGAAAAACTAGTTGTTTCATTTGTCATTTGTTAGTTGAGATGATTACATAGGAGAGAAAGAGGGGGGACAATCCACAACAGATTCATAAAATTTGCCTTTTAAAGAGAGAGAGATAGGGGACAATCCACAACAAATTAAAAAGAGTGAGAGGTGACAATCCACAACAAATTCATAACTAACATTCTCTCCTTTTTGTGATAGGCAATCCATTTTATGCAAACTAAAAACCACAGCAACTCAAAAGTTCATAACTAACATTGCCTTTATGTAATACCTCGAAAATTCAGGTCCGGTAATATATCGACACGTGTACATACTCTCGGATGAAGCCACAAATGAATTAGTCACTCATCTCGCTCAAACGTGTCCACTTTACATTTTTTTATGCGTCGGGCCCTAAGCTACGGTCCAGACTTGCTGAATTCTATTCTTATTAACCGTAAGCTAGGTCCGGTGACCGTAACCTACGGCGAGGTTTTGAAACTCTTTTTTTTAGTATTTCATCTTTTAAAAAATGACCCGAGGCCCCTGGACTTCATTATTTTCATATTTCTTGCGTAATTAAGCCATCTGTCACCCAAACGACTTCCGGTTGATGTGATATCTTTTGATTTACCATCCTTGAGTGTTCCGCATCATCAGTGAACCTTTAACCTTACTGATTAAGTAGTTTAACCTGTTAAACCAAAAGAGCTCGTATTTATCACATTTTAAGCTTGTAACCACTTAAAACTCACTAAAGCACGTACTATAACACACGTTAGTGTCCAGGTATTCACACTCTTCATCGGTATGCCAAGAGTTGAAGGAGAAAAACTAGTTGTGTCATTTGTTAGTTGAGATGATTACAAAGAAGAGAAAGAGGGGGGGACAATCCTCCACAAATTCATAAAATTTGCCTTTCAAAGAGAGAGAGATAGGGGACAATCCACAACAAATCAAAAAGAGAGAGAGAGGACAATCCACAACAAATTCATGACTAACATTCTCTCCTTTTTTTTTGTGACAGGCAACCATATTCCATTTTATTCAACCTAAAAACCAAACCAACTCAAAAGTTCATAACTAACATTGCCTTTATTAACACCTCGAAAATTCAGTTCCGGTAATATATCGACACGTGTACATACTCTCTGATGAAGCCACGAATGAATTAGTTGCTCATCTTGCTCAAACGTGTCCTATTTAAATTTTTTCATGCGTCGGGCCGTAAGCTAAGATTCGACTTTGTTGTCCAATTTTAACCTAACCGTAACCTATGGTCAAGAACCGTAAGTTAAGGTCCAGACTTGCTGAATTCTATTCTTATTAACCGTAAGCTACGGTCCGGCGACGGTAGCTACGGCGAGGTTTTGAAACTCTTTTTTTATTATTTCTACTTTCAACAAATTACCCAGAGGCCCTAGACTTCATTATTTTCATATTTCTTGCGTAATTAAGCCATCTCTCGACCCTATACGAATTCCGGTTGACGAGATATCTTTTGATTTACCATCCTTGAGTATTCCACATCATCACCAAACCTTTAACCTTATTGATTAAGTAGTTTAACCAATTAAACCAAAAGAGCTCGTATTTATCACATTTTAAGCTTATAACCACTTAAAACTCACTAAAGCACATACTATAACACACGTTAGTGTCCTGGTATTCACACTCTTCATCGGTATGCCACGAGTTGAACGAGAAAAACTAGTTGTGTCATTTGTTAGTTGAGATGATTACATAGAAGAGAAAGAGGGGGGGACAATCCACAACAAATTCGAAAAATTTTCCTTTCAAAGAGAGAGAGAGATAGGGGACAATCCACAACAAATCAAAAAAAAGAGAGAGAGGGGACAATCCACAACAAATTCATAACTAACATTATCTCCTTTTTTGTGACAGGCAACCATATTCCATTTTATTCAACCTAAAAACCACACCAACTCAAAAGTTCATAACTAACATTGCTTTATGTAACACCTAGAAAATTCAGGTCCGGTATATATCGACACGTGTACATTCTCTCGATGAAGCTACGAATGAATTAGTCGCTCATCTCGCTCAAAGGTGTCCAATTTACATCTTTTGATGCGTCGTGCCGTAAGCTACGGTTCGACTTTCCTGCCCGGAATTTTAACCTAACCGTAACCTACGGTCAAGGACCGTAAGTTACGGTCCAGACTGCTGAATTCTATTCTTATTAACCGTAAGCTACGGTCGACGACCGTAGCCTACGCGAGGTTCTGAAACTCTTATTTTTATTATTTCAACTTTCAACAAATGACCCGGAGGCCCATGGACTTCATTATTTTCATATTTCTTGCGTAATTAAGCCATCTCTCGACCCAAACGACGTCCAGTTGATGGATATCTTTTGATTTACCATCCTTGAGTGTTCCGCATCATCAACGAACCTTTAACCATACTCATTAAGTAGTTTAACCTGTTAAACCAAAAGAGCTCGTATTTATCACATTTTAATCTTGTAACCACTTAAAACTCACTAAAGCACATACTATAACACACGCTAGTGTCCAGATATTCACACTCTTCATCGGTATGCCACGAGTTAAACGAGAAAAACTAGTTGTGTCATTTGTCATTTGTTAGTTGAGATGATTACATAGAAGAGAAAGAGGGGGAAGGACAATCCACAACAAATTCATAAAATTTACCTTTCAAAGAGAGAGAGAGATAGAGGAAAATCCACAACAAATTAAAAAGAGAGAGAGTGGACAATCCACAACAAATTCATAACTAAAATTCTCTCCTTTTTTTAAGACAGGCAACCATATTCCATTTTATTCAACCTAAAAACCACACCAACTCAAAAGTTCATAACTAACATTGCCTTTAGGTAACACCTCGAAAATTCAGGTCCGGTAATATATCGACACGTGTACATACTCTCGGATGAATCCACGAATGAATTAGTCGCTCATCTCGCTCAAACGTGTGCAATTACATTTTTTCATGTGTCGCCCCATAAGCTACGGTTCGACTTTGTTGTCCGGAATTTTAACCTAACCGTAACCTACGATCAAGGACCGTAAGTTACAGTCCAGACTTGCTGAATTCTACTCTTATTAACCGTAAGCTACGGTCCAGTGACGATATCCTACGACGAGGTTCTGAAACTCTTTTTTTTTGTTATTTTAACTTTCAACAAATGACCCGGAGGCCTCTGGACTTTATTATTTTCTTATTTCTTGCGTAATTAAGCCATCTCTCGACCCAAACGACTTCCGTTTTGATGGGATTCCTTTAATTTTCCATCCTTGAGTGTTCCGCACCATCACCAAACCTTTAACCTTACTAATTAAGTAGTTTAACCTGTTAGACCAAAAGAGCTCGTATTTATCACATTTTAAGCTTGTAACCACTTAAAACTCACTAAACCACATACTTTAACACATGCTAGTGTCCAGGTATTCACACTCTTCATCGGTTTGTCACGAGTTGAATGAGAAAAACTAGTTGTGTCATTTGTCATTCGTTAGTTGAGATGATTACATAGAAGAGAAAGAGGGGGGAGGGACAATCCACAACAAATTTATAAAATTTGCCTTTCAAAGATAGAGAGAGATAGGGGACAATCCACAACAAATTAAAAAGAGAGAGAGGTGACAATCCGTAACAAATTCATAACTAACATTGTCTCCTTTTTTTGTGACAGGCAACCATATTCCATTTTATTCAACCTAAAAACCACAAAAATTCAAAAGTTCATAACTAACATTGCCTATATGTAACACCTCGAAAATTCAGGTCCGGTAATATATTGACACGTGTACATACTCTCGGATGAAGCCACGAATGAATTAGTCTCTCATCTCACTCAAGCGTGTCCAATTTACATTTCCTCATGTGTCTGGCCGTAAGCTACGGTTTGACTTTGATGTCCGGAATTTTAACCTAACCGTAACCTACGGTCAAGAACTGTAAGTTACGGTCCAGACCTGCTGAATTCTATACTTATTAACCGTAAGCTACGGTCCGGCGTCCGTAGCCTACAGTGAGGTTTTGAAACTCTTTTTGTTATTATTTCAACTTTCAACAAATGACCCGGAGGCCCCTGGACTTCATTATTTTCATATTTCTTGCTTAATTAAGCCATAAGTCGACCCAAACAACTTCCGGTTGATGGGATATCTTTTGATTTACCATCCTTGAGTGTTCCGCATCATCACCGAACATTTAACCTTACTGATTAAGTAGTTTAACTTGTTAAACCAAAAGAGCTCGTATTTATACATTTTAATCTTGTAACCACTTAAAACTACCTAAAGCACATACTATAACACACGCTAGTGTCCAGGTATTCACACTCATCATCGGTATGCCACGAGTTGATCGAGAAAAACTAGTTGTGTCATTTGTCATTTGTTAGTTGAGATGATTACATAGAAGAGAAAAGGGGGGAGGGACAATCCACAACAAATTCATAAAATTTGCCTTTCAAAGAGAGAGGGAGATAGAGGATAATCCACAAAAAATTAAAAAGAGAGAGAGAGTGGACAATCCACAACAAATTCATAACTAACATTCTCTCCTTTTTTGTGATAGGCAATCATATTCGATTTTATGCAACCTAAAAACCACACCAAGTCAAAAGTTCATAACTAACATTGCCTTTATGTAATACCTCGAAAATTCAGGTCCGGTAATATATCGACACGTGTACATACTCTCGGATGAAGCCACGAATGAATTAGTCACTCATCTCGCTCAAACGTGTCCAATTTACATTTTTTCATGCGTCGGGCCGTAAGCTACGGTCCAGACTTGCTGAATTCTATTCTTATTTACCGTAAGCTACGGTCCCGCGACCGTAGCCTACGGCGAGGTTTTGAAACTCTTTTTTTTATTATTTAAACTTTCAACAAATGACCCGGAGGCGCCTGGACTTCATTATTTTCTATTTCATGCGTAATTAAGCCATCTGTCAACCCAAACGACTTCCATTGATGTGATATCTTTTGATTTACCATCCTTGAGTGTTCGCATCATCACCGAACCTTTAACCTTACTGATTAAGTAGTTTAACCTGTTAAACCAAAAGAGCTCGTATTTATCACATTTAAGCTTGTAAACCACTTAAAACTCACTAAAGCACGTACTATAACACACGTTAGTGTCCAGGTATTCACACTCTTCATCGGTATGCCAAGAGTTGAACGAGAAAAACTTGTTGTGTCATTTGTTAGTTGAGACGATTACAAAGAAGAGAAAGAGGGGGGGACAATCCCCCACAAATTCATAAAATTTGCCTTTCAAAGAGAGAAAGAGATAGGGGACAATTCCACAACAAATCAAAAAGAGAGAGAGAGGGGACAATCCACAACAAATTCATGACTAACATTCTCTCCTTTTTTGTGACAGGCAACCATATTCCATTTTATTCAACCTAAAACCCACACCAACTCAAAAGTTCATAACTAACATTGCCTTTATGTAACACCTCGAAAATTCAGTTCCGGTAATATATCGACACGTGTACATACTCTATGATGAAGCCATGAATGAATTAGTCGCTCATCTTGCTCAAACGTGTCCAATTTACATTTTTTCATGCGTGGGCCGTAAGCTAAGATTCGACTTTGTTGTCCAGAATTTTAACCTAACCGTAACCTATGGTCAAGAACCGTAAGTTAAGGCCCAGACTTGTTGAATTCTATTCTTATTAACCGTAAGCTACGGTCCGGCGAGGTAGCCTACGACGAGGTTCTGAAACTCTTTTTTATTATTTCAACTTTCAACAAATGACCCAGAGGCCCTTGGACTTCATTATTTTCATATTTCTTGCGTAATTAAGCCATCTCTCGACCCTATACGAATTCTGGTTGATGAGATATCTTTTGATTTACCATCCTTGAGTGTTCCGCATCATCACCAAACCTTTAACCTTACTGATTAAGTAGTTTAATCAATTAAACCAAAAGAGCTCGTATTTATCACATTTTAAGCTTATAACCACTTAAAACTCACTAAAGCACATACTATAACATACGTTAGTGTCCTGGTATTCACACTTTTCATCGGTATGCCACGAGTTGAACGAGAAAAACTAGTTGTGTCATTTGTTAGTTGAGATGATTACATAGAAGAGAAAGAGGGGGGACAATCCACAACAAATTCTTAAAATTATCCTTTCAAAGAGAGAGAGATAGGGACAATCCACAACAAATTCATAACTAACATTCTCTCCTTTTTTTGTGACAGGCAACCATATTCCATTTTATTCAACCTAAAAACCACACCAACTCAAAAGTTCATAACTAACATTGCCTTTATGTAACACCTCGAAAATTCAGGTCCAGTAATATATCGACACGTGTACATACTCTCGGATGAAGCCACGAATGATTCGCTCATCTCGCTCAAACGTGTCCAATTTACATCTTTTGATGCGTCGGGCCGTAAGCTACGTTCCAAACCGTAAGCTAAGGTTCGACTTTGCTGTCCGGAATTTTAACCTAACCCTAACTACGGTCAAGGACCGTAAGTTAGGTCCAGACTTGCTGAATTCTTTTCTTATTAACCGTAAGCTACGGTCCGGCGACCGTAGCCTACGGCGTTGTTCTGAACTCTTTTTTTTATTATTTCAACTTTTAACAAATGACCCAAGGCCCCTGGACTTCATTATTTTTATATTTCTTGCGTAATTAAAGCCATCTCTCGACCCAAACAACGTCCGGTTGATGGGATATCTTTTGATTTACCATCCTTGAGTGTTCCGCATCATCACCGAACCTTTAACCATACTCACTAAGTAGTTTAACCTGTTAAACCAAAAGAGCTCGTATTTATCACATTTAATCTTGTAACAACTTAAAACTCACTAAAGCACATACTATAACACACGCTAGTGTCCAGGTATTCACACTCTTCATCGGATGCCACGAGTTGAACGAGAAAAACTAGTTGTGTCATTTGTCATGTTGATGATGATTACATAGAAGAGAAAGAGGGGGAGGGACAATCCACAACAAATTCATAAAATTTGCCTTTCAAAGAGAGAGAGATAGAGGACAATCCACAACAAATTAAAAGAAGAGAAGAGGGGACAATCCACAACAAATTCATAACTAACATTCTCTCCTTTTTTGTGACAGGCAACCATATTCCATTTTATTCATCCTAAAAACCACACCAACTCAAAAGTCCAAACTAACATTGCCTTTATGTAACACCTCGAAAATTCAGGTCCGGTAATATATCGACAAGTGTAAACACTCTCGGATGAAGCCACGAATGAATTAGTCGCTCATCTCGCTAAAACGTGTCCAATTTACATTTTTTCATGCGTCGAGACGTAAGCTACGGTTCAAACCGTAAGCTACGGTTCGACTTTGCTGTCCGGAATTTTAACCTAACCGTAACCTACGGTCAAGGACCGTAAGATATGGTCCAGACTTGCTGAATTCTATTCTTATTAATTGTAAGCTACGGTCCGGCGACGGTAGCCTACGGTGAGGTTCTGAAACTCTTTTTTTTATTATTTCAACTTTCAACAAATGACCCGAAGGCCCCTGGACTTCATAATTTTCATATTTCTTGCGTAATTAAGCCATCTCTCGACCTAAACGACTTCTGGTTGATGGGATATCTTTTGATTTACCATCCTTGAGTGTTCCGCATCATCATCGAACATTTACCCTTACTGATTAAGTAGTTTAACCTGTTAAACTAAAAGAGCTCGTATTTATCACATTTTAAGCTTGTAACCACTTAAAACTCACTAAAGCACATACTATAACACACGTTAGTGTCCAAGTATTCCCCACTCTTCATCGGTATGCCATGAGTTGAACGAGAAAAACTAGTTATGTCATTTGACATTTGTTAGTTGAGATGATTACATAGAAGAGAATGAGAAGGGGGGACAATCCACAACAAATCAAAAAGAGCGAGAGGGGACAGTCCACAACAAATTCATAACTAACATTCTCTCCTTTTTTTGTGACAGGCAACCATATTCCATTTTATTCAACCTAAAAACCACACCAACTCAAAAGTTCATAACTAACATTGCCTTTATGTAACACCTCGAAAATTCAGGTCCGGTAATATATCGACACGTGTACATACTCTCGGATGAAGCACAAATGAATTAGTCGCTCATCTCGCTCAAACGTGTCCAATTTACAATTTTTCATGGGTCGAGCCGTATGTTACGGCTCGACTTTGCTGTCCGGAATTTTAACCTAATCGTAACCTACGGTCAAGGACCGTAAGTTACAGTCCAGACTTGCTGAATTCTATTCTTATTAACCGTAAGCTACGGTCCGGCGACCGTAGCCTACGGCGAGGTTCTGAAACTCTTTTTTTATTATTCAACTTTCAACAAATGACCTGGAGGCCCCTGGACTTCAATATTTTTCATATTGCTTGCGTAATTAAGCCATCTCTCGACCCAAATGACTTCCGGTTGATGGGATATCTTTTGATTTACCATCCTTGAGTGTTCCGCATCATTACCGAATCTTTAACCTTACTGATTAAGTAGTTTAACCTCTTAACCAAAAGAGCTCGTATTTATCACATTTTAAGCTTGTAACCACTTAAAACTCACTAAAGCACATACTATAACACACGTTAGTGTCCACGCATTCACACTCTTCATCGGTATCCACGAGTTGAACGAGAAAAACTAGTTTGCATTTGTCATTTGTTAGTTGAGATGATTACATTAAAGAGAAAGAGGAGGGGGACAATCCACAACAAATTCATAAAATTCGTCTTTCAAAGAGAAGAGAGAGATAGGGGACAATCCACAACAAATCAAAAAGAGAAGAGGGGGGCAATCCACAACAAATTCATAACTAACATTCTCTCCTTTTTTTGTGACAGGCAACCATATTACATTTTATTCAGCCTAAAAACCACACCAACTCAAAAGTTCATAACTGACATTTCCTTTATGTAACACCTCGAAAATTCAGGTCCGGTAATATATCGACACGTGTACATACTCTCGGATGAAGCCACGAATGAATTAATCGCTCAGCTCGCTCAAACGTGTCCAGAATACATTTTTTCATGCGTCGGGCCGTAATCTATGGTTCGACTTTGTTGTCCGGAATTTTAACCTAACCGTAACCTAGGGTCAATGGCCGTAAGTTACGGTCCAGAATTGTTGAATTATATTCTTATAACCGTAAGCTACGGTCCGGTGACCGTAGCATACGGCGAGGTTCTGAAACTCTTTTTTATTATTTCAACTTTCAACAAATGACCCGGAGGCCCTGGACTTCACTATTTAACTCTACAACATTTTATAGCTTGTAACCGACTTAAACTACTAAAGGCAACATGCTTATAACTCACAACCTGTTAAGTTGTTCCAGGTATTCACACTCAGCATCGGTATGCCATGAGTTGACCGAAAAAAACTTGTTTGTCATTTGTCATTTGTTAGTTGAGATGATCACATAGAAGAGAAAGAGGAAGGGGGAACAATCTACAACAAATTCAAAAAATTTG
The DNA here is from genome assembly GCA_947069175.1 of Scalesia atractyloides. Classification (NCBI taxonomy): domain Eukaryota; kingdom Viridiplantae; phylum Streptophyta; class Magnoliopsida; order Asterales; family Asteraceae; genus Scalesia; species Scalesia atractyloides. The sequence goes on along the minus strand of CAMTDV010000023.1, from coordinate 37,662,023 downwards.
CCTTTCAAAGAGATAGAGATAGGGGACAATCCACAACAAATCAAAAAGAAGAGGAGGGGACAATCCACAACAAATCAAAAAGAGAGAGAGGGGACATCCCAATAAACAAAAGAGAAAGGGGGGACAATCCACAACAAATTCATAACTATCAATCTCTCCTTTTTGTGACAGGCAACCATATTCCATTTTATTCAACCTAAAAACTACACCAACTCAAAAGTTCATAACTAGCATTGCCTTTATGTAACACCTAATTCGGTTCCAGTAATATATCGACACGTGTACAAACTCTCGGATGAAGCCACGAATGAATTAGTCGCTCATCTCGCTCAAACTTGTCCAATTTACATCTTTTCATGCGTCGGGCCGTAAGTGTCACACCCTGACCCGCAGCGGAAATGGTAGTCGGGGCATGATTGGGTTTTCATCAAAGCTCATGACATTTACTATAAAGTTTCATATTTATTATTTCTCTTTAAAGAAGAAGTTACATTAAACATACAAACACAACATGTTCAAATACATTTTCATTCAAATTACAAACTAAAGTACAATTACAAAGGAAAACAAAACTAAACGTTCATTCCAAGGCATTAACTTGTTTATTCTTCTAGGCTATCCTATGTGTTTCTTTTCTCAACCGGATCACCTGTATCATGTGTAAAATAGGGTTTTGGGTCAACAAAAGTTGGCGAGTGAATCTTATTTAATATTTGAAAGGATTAGTTATGTTGGTTATTTGAATAAAATTGTGCATAACCAAATATGAATAAACGTAAATGTAAATTTAATCACAAAACACATAATATCAAACAATGCACAAGCACACACACCAAATGATGAACAATGAGATCAAGGCTCAGTCAAACGGAGCCGATCAAATGAGGCACCTGATGCTCAACTCGTCTCCCACGAGGAACTGATGGGCCTAATGAATGATTTGCACACAATTGACAAGAATGTAAACACGTATCACAACAAACAATATTTACATCATAAGTTTAGGTCATATAATGGTAATAGCATAAGTTTGAATAAACGAAATAATTAAAGCGACACATGATACACCCCAAAACATGAATAAAAAGGGGAATTTGTAAGGATTCACTCACAGTGGGTGCGTTCCTTGATGACGATGAATGCGCACGAATATTATGATTCAACCGACGAGGGAAAAACTAACCTAAATAATAACGAAATGATTCGGTAAATAAATAAACTTTATTTGAGATTAATATTTTTAATTAGTGCTCTTAATGGGATTGTTAGATTTATTTTTGTGAGTTTAAGGAAATTTTCTAGCTTTAATAATCTTATTTTTAAGTATTTTTAAATAATTTTCCAATTAAATAAATAAAATAAAAAGAAAATAAAAAGGTTGACTTTTTGACCGTTGACGTTGACCGGTCGGACTGTGTTTATTCTATGCGCTGAGTGAGGTTCGAACTCGTGACCTCCCGTATACGTGCACGCAGCTCTACCAACTGAGCTACGTGTCTAACCCGAAATATTCTGATTTCAATTATATTTATATACTATTTAGATTATTCAGAAATTATTCAATTTTTAAAAAGGATTTAAACTGTCGAACCGGTGTGAGAGCCTGGACTCGAACCCGTGACCTTATGTTGTGTTGCACCCAGCCCAACCAACTGGGCTGGGTGTCTAACCCGTTATATATTAAGATTTTATTATACTTAATATCTTACAGCGAGTTAATATGGTTCCGGTTTAAAAAAAAAACGTTTTATTACTGTGGATAGGTGTTGTGTCAAGGATCGAACTCGGTATCGATGGTATGAAATGCACACAGTCCACCACTGGACTGTGTGTCTAACCCTTTGAAATACTGATTTTAATTATATTTATAAACGATCGATGTTCATCTTCTTCACTAACTTAGAACTGAAAACAGATTTATTAAACATTTGCTTTCGCTGATCTTCTGTTTTAGATTAGACAAATGAATCGAATAGAACTGACAGAAAAGATTAAGAATTCATACCGATCGGAGAATGTTTTGGAAGTTCCGGTTGGATTCCGGCGGCTGAGGTTAAACTCCGGCGAAGTGCAAAAAAGCTCTGAGGTCAGCGGAGCTGGGAAGAATAAGCAGGGGATTTCGAGAGGGGTTTGAACGAGTTTGGAAACGAGGTTAGCAAGGTATTTATAGGTGATGTGATCCACCAGATTTTCGGTTTTCTGGTGATATTTTCTGGCGACTACTAGACAATTCCGGTGATGAATTCTAACGAACAGAGGTTTGCAGATGGGTTGTGTACATTCTAAACAGTTCCCAGAAACCCCTATTTATAGTTGAAAGATATAGCTTGGATTGGGTTTCGGTTTAGAGAATTTCCGGTCAAAAACGGTTATGGCGAGATGTTAGCAGATCAATTGACTGCGGTTTTGACTCGGTTTGAGTCTAGGTGCCTGATAGAGAGTCAATTTCGTGACCAATTGAAGAGAAACGGAAATCTTGGTGATTTCCGGTTGACTGGGTGCCATTACATTGGGCGGCATTTTGAACCTGTCCAAGAGTATAAAAGTTATTTGATTTGGTTATATCAGATGTTGAGTATGTGGTGTAGCGGTGTGTTGTGTGCTTGGTTACGGGTGTGACCCGGGTTCGATACCCGCGGTCTACACCGTTTTATTGTTTTTGCTTTTATAATATATATATATATATATATATATATATATATATATATATTATTTATTATTATTATTATTATTATCTTTATTATTATTTATTGTTTTATATTATTGATATAACGAATCCCTTAAACGATTAACATAAATACGTAACGACAAGATCATAATACAAAATTGATTACAAAATGGTGCGGGTTTTAGAAACCCGATTTTTTCTCGAATGTTACGGTATCCCCTACTTTTAGAAATTTCGTCCGGAAATTTAAGTAGTAGTGGTATATTTGACTTGAAGGAAGGGTGTTTTAATTTGACAATTACATAATTACAGGAGGGTGAGAGTTTAAATATTATTTGAGGCGGTAACGTTCCTAGTAAGGGTTGAATACCCTGCTACAGGAATCGCTTTTTGATGCCTAAAGTATGAAAATGCGGAACATGGATAAACAGAGTTGATTGACTAGGTATGATCTCACGCATACGAGTCTTGAGAGAATTGATACGTTTGGAAAGATAAGGTTATACCCTAAAACAAAACTTCATCCATGACAATATTTAAAACCTACATGGAACCTCTCATAACCGCCTGACAACGCTTTTGATCCTTTGACAAGAATACTTATATATAGGAAGTACCAGCGGCGTATCCACCATATTCTTGTCAAATTTTCGTTGGCTTTGTCAGTAAGTTATGATTAGTCCTATGTGACTCTAAAATCTACAAAACAAACACAACAGCCAAAGCTTGAGTCTCAAATCTGGAAGGATACATGATCGAATGATGACAGTACCTCTCTCGTTTGTTATGATGAAGGGGTTAGTCTATGTAAAAGTGAGACGCAACCCAACTTCTTTAAATGATGAGATCGAGGTACGTCGAGATGTATGATGATATGAGAGTTAAATCAATGTGTAAAGGTATAAAACAAAACCGTAATATCAATTCGCATTAAAATTCTTGGATACATAAATTCCCAGTTTATAACTGGGATACGTAAAGATTGAGATAACATAAAGAAGACATTAAACTAGACGATTGGAGTTGAGTCTTGATTCTTGGTGAGAGAAAGCTAGTTGGGTGATTCGTTTGGGTCGTTATTATCTTCAACAGGATTGGCGTTGATGTTGTAAGCTCTTCCTCTTGCTGGTGGTGGAGCTGGGTTTGCTTGATTTGCTTGGTTAATTGGGTTTGCTTGAGCTTGGGCGTTTATGATGTTAACCATTCGAGGGCACGTGTTTCTAAAGTGGGTAGGGTCGCCACAATTAAAGCAAGCTCGAACATATGGGAACATGGGGTATTGGGGTTGTTGATATGTTTGGATCATGTTTTGAGTAGGGGGTGAGGCTTGGTTTTGAGGGGCACGACAAGTTTTGCTCCAATGACCATAAAGCCCACAATTTGCACACAGTCGACAAGGTACGGTAGATGGATGGTGATAAAAACAGGTGTTGCATTGAGGGTGAGGTCCAATGTAAGGTTTCTTATTTGGGTAAGTAGAGTTAGGTGCTACTTGAGTGATTGGGATAGCTTGGAGGGGTATGGCTTGTGAAGCTGGTTGATTGCCTTGGGTAATAGCGAAATTTTGCCCGTCTCGTTTTCTCTTAGGAGTGGTTTGAGAAGAGGATTCGGTTGATGCTTTATCCTTCTTCTTCTCCTCCGTGAAGTCTTTATTCCGTATGCGGTTTTCGGTGAGCTCTGTAGCTAACTCCATTGCTGCTTCCAAAGTTGCAGGTGTGGTACTTATTACAGGGTCTTGTATTTTTGAAGGAAGACCTCGAATGTAGTGCTCAATCAAACGGTAGAGGGGAGTGAACAAGTTGGGGACCATCTGATTTAACTCAAGGAATCTCTTGTTGTATGTGGTGTGGTCGCCCTCTTTTTGTTTCAAAGAATAGAACTCATCTTCCAATTTCTTGATTTCGCTTCTTGGACAGAACCGTCTTGTCATGATTTCCTTCAACTCTTCCCAAGTCAAAGTCATAACATCTTCAGCACCTCGGTTGGCCTTCTCTGTATTCCACCATGTAAGTGCTACTCCGAACAAACGACCGGTAGCATATCGCACCTTGCGATCATCGGGGCAGTCGCAATTGAGAAAAGTGTTTTCCATCTCCTCAAACCAATGGAGGAGAGCGGTGACACCTTCAGTCCCTTCGTATTTTGGAGGGTCGCAGGATTTGAAATGCTTGAAGGTGCATTTAGTGGTATTTGGGGGAGGATTGACAACGTTTTGATCTTCTTGATTGATTGGGTTGACGGGATTAGCGGTAAGGGCTTGTTGAACTTGAACTACAATGTTGGGTATTACGGCAGCCATTTGTTGAGCGATTTGGGCAGCCATGCGCTCGCGGGATTTTCCTGATCTCATTTTTCTACGAGAGAGACTAGAAGACATCTACAAGGAATACGTATCAAGAGTATGAGTTTGACGTTTTAGGTGTCATGTGTCGTATTTAGAAATGAACATTCATAAAACAAATGAAGAATAATAAATTTACTACATCCATAGGATGTCTTGGGCTTTGCTTGTAATTGGGCCCTGCATGCCGCCATACTTCACCTTCGTAATCATGTGGGCCCCCATGATTACCGGGCTTTCATATGGTTCGCATGTGTTAGCTTGGTAACGTACACTAAAACCCGGAGAAAATCGAGAAATATGAATGTAACGTATGAAATTCGGAGTGCATCCAAGTGTGGACACGGTGACACCTCAAAGTGGGGTTAGTTCGAACGACATTTTGGTGTGGCATGCTTTGGCCTAATAGGTCCTTCGTACTCTCATCGTTAGTCCCCAGGTAGGCAAACATGTCCGTTATATTGGATTTATACGAATGCCAACCTAGACAGGACGTTCCGATTACCGGTACTTGTACCCTTACAGTTACTACATGCCCGTCGTAGAACTCACTTTGATGAGATTGAAAAATGAAAAATGCGACAAAATCTTGAATAAAGGAAATATGAGGATGATTTGAATATGTGAACATTGAAATATGCGTGATGAATGTATATGTAAGCATGTTAAGTTTGACAATAAGTATAACTCATTAAGTATCACACAAAATGATTGGGAAGTGTTTGCATGCATTTGTGTGTGTAATAAATACGAAACAAATAAACATCATGAGTTTGCATGTAACCACATAAACAATTAAAATCTAATCAACTATAGTATAGGCTCTAAGGGTCTAATAACCTATCCTATATCCCTATAGTCAAAAGCTCTGATACCAATCTGTCACACCCTGACCCGCAGCGGAAATGGTAGTCGGGGCATGATTGGGTTTTCATCAAAGCTCATGACATTTACTATAAAGTTTCATATTTATTATTTCTCTTTAAAGAAGAAGTTACATTAAACATACAAACACAACATGTTCAAATACATTTTCATTCAAATTACAAACTAAAGTACAATTACAAAGGAAAACAAAACTAAACGTTCATTCCAAGGCATTAACTTGTTTATTCTTCTAGGCCATCCTATGTGTTTCTTTTCCCAACCGGATCACCTGTATCATGTGTAAAATAGGGTTTTGGGTCAACAAAAGTTGGCGAGTGAATCTTATTTAAATATTTGAAAGGATTAGTTATGTTGGTTATTTGAATAAAATTGTGCATAACCAAATATGAATAAACGTAAATGTAAATTTAATCACAAAACACATAATATCAAACAATGCACAAGCACACACATCAAATGATGAACAATGAGATCAAGGCTCAATCAAACGGAGCCGATCAAATGAGGCACCTGATGCTCAACTCGTCTCCCACGAGGAACTGATGGGCCTAATGAATGATTTGCACACAACTTGACAAGAATGTAAACACGTATCACAACAAACAATATTTACATCATAAGTTTAGGTCATATAATGGTAATAGCACAAGTTTGAATAAACGAAATAATTAAAGCGACACATGATACACCCCAAAAACATGAATAAAAGGGGAATTTGTAAGGATTCACTCAGTGGGTGCGTTCCTTGATGACGATGAATGCGCACGAATATTATGATTCAACCGACGAGGGAAAAACTAACCTAAATAATAACGAAATTATTCGGTAAATAAATAAACTTTATTTGAGATTAATATTTTTAATTAGTGCTCTTAATGGGATTGTTAGATTTATTTTTGTGAGTTTAAGGAAATTTTCTAGCTTTAATAATCTTATTTTTAAGTATTTTTAAATATTTTTCCAATTAAATAAATAAAATAAAAATAAAATAAAAAGGTTGACTTTTTGACCGTTGACCGGCCGGACTGTGTTTATTCTATGCGCTGAGTGAGGTTCGAACTCGTGACCTCCCGTATACGTGCACGCAGCTCTACCAACTGAGCTACGTGTCTAACCCGAAATATTCTGATTTTAATTATATTTATATACTATTTAGATTATTCAGAAATTATTCAATTTTTAAAAAGGATTTAAACTGTCGAACCGGTGTGAGAGCCTGGACTCGAACCCGTGACCTTATGTTGTGTTGCACCCAGCCCAACCAACTGGGCTGGGTGTCTAACCCGTTATATATTGAGATTTTATTATACTTAATATCTTACAGCGAGTTAATATGGTTCCGGTTTTAAAAAAAACGTTTTATTACTGTGGATAGGTGTTGTGTCAAGGATCGAACTCGGTATCGATGGTATGAAATGTGCACAGTCCACCATTGGACTGTGTGTCTAACCCGTTTGAAATACTGATTTTAATTATATTTATAAACGACTCGATGTTCATCTTCTTCACTAACTTAGAACTGAAAACAGATTTATTAAACATTTGCTTTCGCTGATCTTCTGTTTTAGATTAGACAAATGAATCGAATAGAACTGACAGAAAAGATTAAGAATTCATACTGATCGGAGAATGTTTTGGAAGTTCCGGTTGGATTCCGGCGGCTAAGGTTAAACTCCGGCGAAGTGCAGAAAAGCTCTGAGGTCAGCGGAGCTGGGAAGAATAAGCAGAGGATTTCGAGAGGGTTTGAACGAGTTTGGAAACGAGGTTAGCAAGGTATTTATAGGTGATGTGATCCACCATGATTTTCGGTTTTCCGGTGATATTTTCTGGCGACTACCAGACAATTCCGGTGATGAATTCTGACGAACAGAGGTTTGCAGATGGGTTGTGTACATTCTAAACAGTTCCCAGAAACCCCTATTTATAGTTGAAAGAGATAGCTTGGATTGGGTTTCGGTTTAGAGAATTTCCGGTCAAAAACGGTTATGGCGAGATGTTAGCAGATCAATTGACTGCGGTTTTGACTCGGTTTGAGTCTAGGTGCCTGATAGAGAGTCAATTTCGTGACCAATTGAAGAGAAACGGAAATCTTGGTGATTTCCGGTTGACTGGGTGCCGTTACATTGGGCGGCATTTTGAACCTGTCCGAGAGTATAAAAGGTTATTTGATTTGGTTATATCAGATGTTGAGTATGTGGTGTAGCGGTGTGTTGTGTGCTTGGTTACGGGTGTGACCCGGGTTCGATATCCGCGGTCTAAACCATTTTATTGTTTTTTGCTTTTATAACTAATATATGTGTGTGTATATATATATATATATAATATATATATATATATATATATTTATTATTATTATTATTATTATTATTATTATCTTTATATTATTGATATAACGAATCCCTTAAACGATTAACATAAATACGTAACGACAAGATCATAATACAAACTTGATTACAAAATGGTGCGGGTTTTAGAAACCCGATTTTTTCTCGAATGTTACAGTAAGCAACGGTTCCAAACCGTAAGCTACGATTTAAGTTTGTTGTCCGTAATTTTAACCTAACTGTAACCTATGGTTAAGGACCATAAGTTACAGTCCAGACTTGCTGAATTCTATTCTTATTAACCGTAACCTACGGTCCGGCGACGGTAGCCTACGGCGAGGTTCTGAAACTCTTTTTTTAATTATTTCAACTTTCAACAAATGACCTGGAGACCCCTGGACATCATTTTTTCATATTTCTTGCGTAATTAAGCCATCTCTCGACCCAAACGACTTCCGGTTGATGGGATATCTTTTGATTTACCATCCTTGAGTGTTCCCATCATCACCAAACCTTTAACCTTACTGATTAATTAGTTTTACCAATTGAACCAAAAGAACTCGTATTTATCACATTTTAAGCTTGTAACCACTTAAAACTCACTAAAGCACATACTGTAACACATGTTAGTGTCCAGGTACTCACACTCTTCATCGGTATGCCACTAGTTGAACGAGAAAAACTAGTTGTCTCATTTGTCATTTGTTAGTTGAGATGATTACATAGAAGAGAAAGAGGGGGGGACAATCCACAACAAAAACATAAAATTTGCCTTTAAAATAGAGAGAGAGAGAGATAGGGGACAATCCACAACAAATCAAAAAGAGAGAGAGAGGGGACAATCCACAACAAATTCATAACTAACATTCTCTCCTATTTTTGTGACAGGCAACCATATTCCATTTTATTCAACCTAAAAACTCCACCAACTCAAAAGTTCATAACTAACATTGCTTTTACTTAACAACTCGAAAATTCATGTCTGGTAATATATCGGCACGTGTACATACTCTCGGATGAAGCCACGAATGAATTAGTCGCTCATCTCGCTCAAACGTGTCCAATTTACATTTTTTCATGCGTCGGGCCGTAAGCTATGGTTCCAAACCGTAAGCTACCGTTCGACTGTGATGTCCGGAATTTTAACCTAACCGTAAGCTACGGTCAAGAACCGTAAGTTACGGTCCAGACTTGCTGAATTCTATTCTTATTAACCGTAAGCTATGTTCCGGCGTCCGTAGCCTACGGCAAGGTTTTGAAACTCTTTTTGTTATTATTTCAACTTTCAACAAATGACTCGGAGGCCCCTGGACTTCATTATTTTCATATTTCTTGCGTAACTAAGCCATCTCTCCACCCAAACAACTTCCGGTTGATGGGATATCTTTTGATTTACCATCCTTGAGTGTTCCGCATCCCACCGAACCTTTAACTTTACTGATTAAGTAGTTTAACCTGTTAAACCAATAGAGCTCGTATTTATCACATTTTAAGCTTGTAACAACTTAAAACTCACTAAAGCACATACTATAACACACGTTAGTGTCCAGTATTGACACTCTTCATTCGTATGCCACGAGTTGAACGAGAAAAACTCGTTGTGTCATTTGTCATTTGTTAGTTGAGATGATTACGTAAACGAGAAAGAGGAGGGGGGACAATCCACAACAAATTCATAAAATTTGCCTTTCAAAGATAGAGAGAGATAGGGGACAATCCACAACAAATCCATAACTAACATTCTCTCATTTTTTTGTGACAGGCAACCATAATCCATTTTATTGAACCTAAAAACCACACTAACTCAAAAGTTCATAACTAACATTACCTTTATGTAACACCTCGAAAATTCAAGTCCGGTAATATATCGACACGTGTACATACTCTCGGATGAAGCCACGAATGAATTAGTCGCTCTCTCGCTCAAATGTGTCCAATTTACATTTTTTCATGCGTCGGGCCGTATGTTACGGCTCGACTTTGCTGTCCGGAATTTTAAACCTAACCGTAACCTATGGTCAAGGACAGTAAGTTATGGTCCAGACTTGCTGAATTTTATTCTTATTAACCGTAAGCTACGGCCCAGCGACCGTAGCCTACGGCGAGGTTCTGAAACTCTTTTTTATTATTTCAACTTTCAACAAATGACCCGGAGGCCCCTGGACTTCATTATTTTCATATTTCCTGGGTAATTTAGCCATCTATCAACCCAAACGACTTCCGGTTGATGGGATATCTTTTAATTTACCATCCCTGAGTGTTCCGCATCATCACCGAACCTTTAACCTTACTGATTAAGTAGTTTAACTTGTTAAACCAAAAGAGCTCGTATTTATCATATTTTAAGCTTGTAACCACTTAAAACTCACTAAAGCACATACTATAACACACGTTAGTGTCCAGGTATTCACACTCTTCATCGGTACGCCACGAGTTGAAAGAGAAAAACTAGTTGTGTCATTTGTCATTTGTTAGTTGAGATGATTACATAGAAGAGAAAGAGGGGGGACAATCCACAACAAATTCATAAAATTTGCCTTTCAAACAGAGAGAGATAGGGGACAATCCATAACAAATCAAAAGAGAGAGAGAGGGGACAATCCACAACAAATTCATAACTAACATTCTCTCCTTTTTTTGTGACAGGCAACCATATTCCATTTTATTCAACCTAAAAACCACACCAGCTCAAAAGTTCATAACTAACATTGCCTTTATGTAACACCTCAAAAATTCAGGTCCGGTAATATATCGACACGTGTACATACTCACGGATGAAGCCACGAACGAATTTGTCGCTCATCTCGCTCAAACGTGTCCAATTTACATTTTTTCATGCGTCTGGCCGTAAGCTACGACTCGACTTTGCCGTCCAGAATTTTAACCTAACCGTAACCTACGGTCAAGGACCGTAAGTTACGGTCCAGACTTGCTGAATTCTTTTCTTATTAACCGTAAGCTACGGTCCGGCGACCGTAGCCTACGGCGAGGTTCTGAAACTCTTTTTTTTATTATTTCAACTTTCAACAAATGACCCGGAGGCCCCTGGACTTCATTATTTTCATATTTCCTGCGTAATTTAGCCATCTCTCAACCCAAATGACTTCCGGTTGATGGGATATCTTTTGATTTACCATCCCTGAATGTTCCGCATCATCACTGAACCTTTAACCTTACTGATTAACTAGTTTAACATGTTAAACCAAAAGAGCTCGTATTTATCACATTTTAAGCTTGTAACCACTTAAAACTCACTAAAGCACATACTATAACACACGTTAGTGTCCAGGTATTCACACTCATCATCGGTATGCCACGAGTTGAACGAGAAAAACTAGTTGTATCATTTGTCATTTGTTAGTTGAGATGATTACATAGAAGAGAAAGAGGAGGGGACAATCCACAACAAATTTATAAAATTTGCCTTTCAAAGAGAGAGAGATAGGGGACAATCCATAACAAATCAAAAAGAGAGAGAGGGGACAATCCACAACAAATTCATTACTAACATTCTCTCCTTTTTTTTTGTGACAGGCAACCATATTCCATTTTATTCAACCTAAAACCACACCAACTCAAAAGTTCATAACTAACATTGCCTTTATGTAACACCTCGAAAATTCAGGTCCGGTAATATATCGACACGTGTACATACTCACGGATGAAGCCACGAATGAATTAGTCGCTCATCTCGCATTCATTACTAACATTCTCTCCTTTTTTTGTGACAGGCAACCATATTCCATTTTATTCAACCTAAAAACCACACCAACTTAAAAGTTCATAACTAACATTGCCTTTATGTAACACCTCGAAAATTCAGGTCCGGTAATATATCGACACGTGTACATACTCACGGATGAAGCCACGAATGAATTAGTCGCTCATCTCGCTCAAACGTGTCCAATTTACATTTTTTCATGCGTCGGGCCGTAAGCTACGACTCGACTTTGTTGTCCAAAATTTTAACCTAACCGTAACCTACGGTCAAGGACCGTAAGTTACGGTCCAGACTTGCTGAATTCTTTTCTTATTAACCGTAAGCTAGGGTCTGGCGACCGTAGCCTACGGCGAGGTTCTGAAACTCTTTTTTTATTATTTCAACTTTCAACAAATGACCCGGAGGCCCCTGGACTTCATTATTTTCATATTTCCTGCGTAATTAAGCCATCTCTTAACCCAAACGACCTCCGGTTGATGGGATATCTTTTGATTTACCATCATTGAGTGTTCCGCATTATCACCGAATGTAACATCCGTCAAAAAACCGGATTAACCAAACCCGATTCGTTTATTAACCGAACAACCAGTCAAAAATTTCGTTGCATATTTAATGCTTAATTTAATTTTAAACGATACATAATTAATAAGTATATTAGAATATAAAAGTTATATTTGAAAAAGTATTAAAAATAGTGATTTAAAAATGAAATGCTGAAGCCGGGACTCGAACCCGGGTCAGCCGAGAGTCAGCAAAGCTTTAACACACACACATCCAACCGCTCCGCCACTTGTGTTGTTTGTTAACATATTGAAACAATTAATACATAAATTAAATCTGGAAATCAAAACCCAGTTACACAGCGCGCCCAAAATCGCTGACGCCGGAAATCCCGACAAACTCGTCAAATGTTGCCGTTTCTTTTGGTGATAACGCTTACATTAACAGCCATATCGGTTATAACCGAAATAAAACCATCAATTTCATTCATTACCATAATTCCCAAATAAAAATTCAAATTCGGGATTTATCTTTGTTCATCAGTTAAACTCACGAATCTATCCAACTACACTCTCCATTTTTGCTCAGAAAATTTCGTCGCAAGTCGCCGGAATTCTCTGTAAATTAACCGGAAATTTTCGCCGGAAAACCGAGTTCAATCCAACTTTTCTTCTTACCCAAAAATAAGATCATAGAACTCATACTGACATCACTCCCACTCACCTTAAACCTCTGAAGAATCTTTGTCGCAAGAAATTTCACTCGCCGGAAAATCTCTGCAAGTCGTCGGAAAACCGAGACTTTCATCTACACGGTAATTACTTCGATTTTTCTGTTTCATTCCATTATTGGACAAATTATAATATCAATCCCTCACCCAGAATCTTTTTCAGGTTACGTTGCCGGATTATCTGTTTTCGTCGGAAAACTTCTGAAATTTCAGAAACCTGCTGTTAACCGGTATGATCATTTCAACTTACTGATAATCATTACCCAGTGGTTCCATTTCACATCTAATCTCTCCAAATTGTTGACTAATCCTATCAGCCGAAGCTCACCAAAACAGAGCCGACGATCTTGCCGGACTTCTGAAGAAAGACGAACAGTTCGGTACAATCAATCCTCAAACCTTTTTCTGTCCCTTACATTACTATGGCTCATAATGTTCGTTAAGTTAATTTAACAAATAGCAGTCAGTTGATCGATGTCTGTGTTTTGAACGAAGAAGATGAAGTTGGGTATGTTATAAGATTAATTAAAATCGATATATTGAACGGGTTAGACACACAGTCCAGCGGTGGACTGTGTGCAAACAATATGCATAACGTCTCGAGTTCGATCCTGGTCACACACATTCGCTATAATAAAATGCCCTTTTTTTTTATTAAACTGAACTGGGTTAACTCAGTAAGATGTTAAATATAATAATAACCAGAATATTTACCAAGTTAGACACACAGTCCAGCGGTGGACTGTGTGCCAAACTAACCCACAGGTCCCGGGTTCGAGACCTGTGGAGAGCACCGAGCGATATATTAAAATCGTTTTTAAAAATAAATGATTTTCGGATTAATTTAATTAGTATATAAATATAATTAAAAACAGAAATATTTCGGGTTAGACACGTAGCTCAGTTGGTAGAGCTGCGTGCACGCGTACGGGAAGTCTCGGGTTCGAGTCCTGCCCGGCGCATACTTACACACAAATCAACGGTCAAAAATCAACATTTTTTTATTATTTTATTTATTTATTTAAATTAAAAATCAATTAAAAATACTTAAAAATAACATTTTTAAAGTTAGAAAATAGCCTTAAACACACAAAAATATATCCAAAAATACTATTAAAATTGTTAATAAAATCCATTTATTTACATTATTTATTCGTTATTAATTAGGTTAGTTTTTCCTAGTCGATCAATTCTCTAAACTCGTGCGCATTCAACATCATTCACCGAACGCACCCGAGGTGAGTGAATCTCTACAAATTCCACGTTTAAATCACGTTTTTGGGGTGTATCATGTGTCTTACTATTTATTATATTTAAATCATTGTGCATACATCATATCATGAATAAATGTGTATTCAGCTTGTATAAACTGTTTGTGTGGTTATTGTTTAGATTTAATTTATTATTTTCAGTACATGCAATTTCATAGGCCGCCGCTCCCCATTACATTATGAGCGTTGAGCATGTTCCCCATTACATTATGAGCGTGAACCTGGCGTGCCAACATACGATCGGCTCCGTTTGATTGAGCCTTGATCGCACAGACATTTATCATTTTCAGTACATGCAATACGATCAGCTCCGTTTGATTGAGCCTTGATCGCACAGTTTCATTCATGTTATATATTTATGCAAGTTGATATGTTATTGTATGCTGTTGGTTTGTTAATGTATGTTATTGTTTGTTGTTGTGTGATATCGTATGCTAATGGTTTGTTATTGTATGCTAATTGTTGTTATTGTATGTTTATTTACGTTTGTTCATATATGAACAGAGCACAATTTTTCCATATAAAATACAACAAGAAATAAATAATAAATGTTTTCTAACAAGGTTCACTCGCCAACTTTTTGTTGATCCAAAAACCATTTTTACACATGATACAGGTGAACAGGATGAAGCAAGGAAAACATAGAAAATGCCTTAGAAGAAAATAATGAAGTCTAGAATGATGTGTAGAACATGAAGTAATTATGATTGTATGTTTCCCTTGAAATTGTAATAATAAATATGAAACGTTATAATAAATGTCATGAGCTTTGATGATAACCCAATCATGCCCCGATCACCTTTTCCGCTGCGGGTCGGGGTGTGACAGATTGGTATCAGAGCTTTTGACTATAGGGATATAGGATAGGTTATTAGACCCTTAGAGCCTATACTATAGTTGACTAGATTTTAATTGTTTATGTGGTTACATGCAAACTTATGATATTTATTTGTTTCATATTTATTACATACACAAACGCATGCAAACATTTCCAATATTACATTTTGTGATACATAGTGAATTATACTTACGGTCAAACATACATACTTACATACACATTCATCATACATATTTCAATGCTTACATATTCAAATCATCTTCATACTTCCGTTATTCAAGATTTTGTCGCATTTTTCATTTTTCAAATCTCATCAAAGTGAGTTCTGCGACGGGCATGTAGTAACTGTAAGGGTACAAGTACCGGTAGTCGGAACGTCCTGTCTAGGTTGGCATTCGTATAAATCCAATATAACGGACCAGTTTTCCTACCTGGGGACTAACGATGAGAGTACGAAGGACCTATTAGGCCAAAGCATGCCACACCAAACGTCATTCGAACTAACCCCACTTTGAGGTGTCACCGTGTCCACACTTGGATACATTCCGAATATCATACGTTACATACATATTTCTCGATTTTCTCCGGGTTTTAGTGTACGTAACCAGGCTAACACATGCGAACCATATGAAAAACCCGGTAATCATGGGGGGCCACGTGATTACGAAAGTGAAGTATGGCGGCATGCAAGGCCAAATTACGAGCAAAGCCCAAGACATCCTATGGATGTAGTAGATTTATTATGCTATGTTTATTTTATGAATGTTCATTCCTAAATACGACACATGATCCCAAAAGCATCCAACTCATACTCTTGATATGTATTCCTTGTAGATGTCTTCTAGTCTCGCTCGTAGGAAGATGAGAGCAGGAAAAGCCCGCGAGCGCATGGCTGCCCAAATCGCTCAACAAATGGTTGCCGTAATACCCAACATTATAATTCAAGTCCAACAAGCCCTTAGCACTAATCCCGTCAATCAAGAAGTTCAAAATATTGTCAACCCTTCCCCAAATACCACTAAATGCACCTAAAAGCATTTCAAATCCTGCGACCCTACAAAATACGAAGGGACTGAAGGTGTCACCGCTCTTCTCTATTGGTTTGAAGAAATGGAAAACATTTACCTAAATTGCGATTGCCCTGATGATCGCAAAGTGCGATATGCTACTGGTCGTTTATTTGGAATAGCACTTACTTGGTGGAATACAGAGAAGGCTAAACGAGGTGTTGAAGATGCTATGACTTTGACTTGGGAAGAGTTGAAAGAAATCATGACAAGACGGTTTTGCCTAAGGAGCGAAATCAAGAAATTAGAGGATGAGTTCTATTCGTTGAAACAAAAGGAAGGCGACCACACTACATACAACAAGAGATTCCTCGAGTTAAATCAAATGGTTCCCAACTAGTTCACTCCCCACTACCGTTTGATCGAACACTACATCCGAGGTCTTCCTTCAAAAATTCAAGACTCTGTAATAAGTACCACACCTGCAACCTTGGAAGCAGCAATGGAGTTAGCTACAGAGCTCACCGAGAACCGTATACGGAATAAAGACTTCAAGGAGGAGAAGAAGAAAGATAAAGCATCAACTGAAATTTCAAACTCCACCCAAACCGAATCCCCTTCTCAACCCATTTCCAAGAGGAAACGAGATGAGCAACTTTTTGCTGTCACCCAACGCAATCAACCAGCCTTACAAGCCGTACCCCTCCAAGCTATCCCAATCACTCAAGTAGCACCCAACCCAACCTACCCAAATAAGAAACCTTACCTTGGACCTCACCTCAATGTAACACCTGTTTTTATCACCATCCATCTACCTTACTTTGTTGACTATGTGCGAATTGTGGACGCTATGGTCATTTGAGCAAGGTTTGCCGCACCCCTCAAAACCAAACCTCACCCCCTACTCAAAACATGATCCAAACATATCAACAACCCAATACCCCATGTTCCCATATGTTCGAGCTTGTTTCAATTGTGGCGACCCTACCCACTTTAGAAACACGTGCCCTCAATTGGTTAACATCATAAACGCCCAAGCTCAAGCAAACTCAGTTAACCAAGCAAATCAAGAAAACCCAACCACTAGGCCACCAGCAAGAGGAAGAGTTTTCAACATCATCGCCAATCCTGTTGAAGATAATGACGGCCCAAACGAAAACACCCAACTAGTCCTTTTCACTGAAAATCAAGATTCAACTCCAACCGCTTAGTTTTATGTTTTTCTTTATGATTATCACAATTTTCACGTGTCTCAATTTTTAATTGGAAATTTATCCAAGGATCTTAATGCGAATTACTATTTCAGCTTTGTTTTTATACTCATTGATTTAACATTCATATCATCATACCTCACGACATATCACAGTGTCATCATTTAAAGAAGTTGAGCTGTGTCTCACTTCTACATGGACTAACCTCTCCATCATAACAAACGAGAGAGGTACTGTCATCATTCAAAGACTCAAGCTTTGGTTGTTGTGTTTGTTTATGTTTTCGAATCACATAGAACTAGTCATAACTAACGGATAAAGCCAATGAAAATTTGACGAGAATATGGTGGATACGCCGCTGGTACTTCCTATATATAAGTATTCTTGCCAAAGGATCAGAGGCATTATCAGGGGTTATGAGAAGTTCCATGTAGGATTTAGTAATGTCTTGGTTGAAATTTGTTTTACGCTCACTGATTTAACATTCATATTAACTCATCATTTAAAGAAATTGGATTGTGTTCCATTTTCTACATAGACTAACCTCTCCATCATAACAAACGAGAGAGGTACTGTCATCATTCAAAGACTCAAGCTTTGGTTGTTGTGTTTGTTTATGATTAGAGTCACATAGGACTAATCATAACTTACTGATAAAAACAATGAAAATTTGACGAGAATATGGTGGATACGCCGCTGGTACTTCCTATATATAAGTATTCTTGTCAAAGGATCAGAGGCATTGTCAGACGGTTATGAGAAGTTCCATGTAGGATTTAGTAATGTCTTGGTTGAAGTTTGTTTTATACTCACTGATTTAGCATTCATGTCATCTCATCATTTAAAGATATTGGATTGAGTCACCATTCAAGCATGTATACTATCAGAATTAGGACTCAGATATTGGTTGTTGTGTTTATTTATGTTCTAGAGTCTCATCATAGAACCAATCATAACTTACTGATAAAACCAATGAAAATTTGACAAGAATATGGTGGATACGCCGCTGGTACTTCCTATATATAAGTATTTCTTGCCAAAGGATCAGAGGCATTGTCAGGCGGTTATGAGAAGTTCCATGTAGGTTTTAGTAGTAGAAATTTTGTTTTAGGATATAACCTTATCTTTCCAAACATATCAAAACTCTTGCGCATGAAATCATATTTAGTCAATCAACTCTATTTTATCAATATTCATTATCTTAGGCATCGAAAAGCGATTCCTGTAGCAGGGTACTCAACCCTTACAAGGAACGTTACCGCCTCAAACAAAATTTAAACTCTTACTCCTTTCTAAGTATGTAACTGTCAAACTAAACACCATCCTTTTTAGACAAATATGTCACTACTTAAATTTCGGGACGAAATTTCTAAAAAGTAGGGGATACTGTAACATCCGTCAAAAAAACCGGATTAACCAAACCCGCTTCGTTTATTAACCGAACAACCAGTCAAAAATTTCGTTGCATATTTAATGCTTAAATTAATTTTAAACGATACATAATTAATAAGTATATTAGAATATAAAAGTTATATTTGAAAAAGTATTAAAAATAGTGATTTAAAAATGAAATGCTGAAGCCGGGACTCGAACCCGGTCAGCCGAGAGTCAGCAAAGCTTTAACACACACACATCCAACCGCTCCGCCACTTGTGTTGTTTGTTAACATATTGAAACAATTAATACATAAATTAAATCTAGAAATCAAAACCCAGTTACACAGCGCGCCCAAAATCGCTGACGCCGGAAATCCCGACAAACTCGTCAAATGTTGCCGTTTCTTTTGGTCATAACGCTTACATTAACAGCCATATCGGTTATAACCGAAATAAAACCATCAATTTCATTCATTACCATAATTCTCATTGAAACCGAAAATAAAAATTTAAATTCGGGATTTATCTTTGTTCATCAGTTAAACTCACGAATCTATCCAACTACACTCTCCATTTTTGCTCAGAAAATTTCGCCGCAAGTCGCCGGAATTCTCTGTAAATTAACCAGAAATTTTCGCCGGAAAACCGAGTTCAATCCATCTTTTCTTCTTACCCAAAAATAAGATCATCGAACTCATACTGACATCACTCCCACTCACCTTAAACCTCTCAAGAATCTTTGTTGCAAGAAATTTCACTCGCCGGAAAATCTCTGCAAGTCGCCGGAAAACCGAGACTTTCATCTACATGGTAATTACTTCGATTTTTCTGTTTCATTCCATTATTGGACAAATTCTAATATCAATCCCTCACCCAGAATCTTTTCCAGGCGACGTTGCCGGATTATCTGTTTTCGCCGGAAAACTTCTGAAATTTCAGAAACCTGCTGTTAACTTGTATGATCATTTCAACTTACTGATAATCATTACCCAGTGGTTCCATTTCACATCTAATCTCTCCAAATTGTTGACTAATCCTATCAGCCGAAGCTCACCAAAACAGAGCCGACGATCTTGCCAGACTTCTGAAGAAAGACGAACAGTTCGGTACAATCAATCCTCAAACCTTTTTCTGTCCCTTACATTACGATGGCTCATAATGTTCGTTAAGTTAATTTAACAAATAACAGTCAGTTGATCGATGTCTGTGTTTTGAACGAAGAAGATAAAGTTGGGTATGTTATAAGATTAATTAAAATCGATATATTGAACGGGTTAGACACACAGTCCAGCGGTGGACTGTGTGCAAACAATATGCATAACGTCTCGAGTTCGATCCTGGTCACACACATTCGCTATAATAAAATGCCCTTTTTTTATTAAACTGAACCGGGTTAACTCAGTAATATGTTAAATATAATAATAACCAGAATATTTACCAAGTTAGACACACAGTCCAGCGGTGGACTGTGTGCCAAACTAACCCACAGGTCCCGGGTTCGAGACCTGTGGAGAGCACCGAGCGATATATTAAAATCGTTTTTAAAAATAAATGATTTTCGGATTAATTTAATTAGTATATAAATATAATTAAAAACAGAAATATTTCGGGTTAGACACGTAGCTCAGTTGGTAGAGCTGCGTGCACGCGTACGGGAGGTCTCGGGTTCGAGTCCTGCCCGGCGCATACTTACACACAATAAAACCGGTCAACGGTCAACGGTCAACAAGTCAACGGTCAACGGTCAAAAATCAAAATTTTTTTTATTATTTTATTTATTTATTTAAATTAAAAATCAATTAAAATTAACATTTTTAAAGTTAGAAAATAACCTTAAACTCACAAAAATATATCCAAAAATACTATTAAAATTGTTAATAAAATCCATTTATTTACATTATTTATTCGTTATTAATTAGGTTAGTTTTTCCTCGTCGATTAATCCTCTAAACTCGTGCGCATTCAACATCATTCACCGAACGCACCCGAGGTGAGTGAATCTCTACAAATTCCCCGTTTAAATCACGTTTTTGGGGTGTATCATGTGTCTTACTATTTATTATATTTAAATCATTGTGCATACATCATATCATGAATAAATGTGTATTCAGCTTGTATAAACTGTTTGTGTGGTTAATGTTTAGATTTAATTTATTATTTTCGGTACATGCAATTTCATAGGCCGCCGCTCCCCATTACATTATGAGCGTTGAGCATGTTCCCCATTACATTATGAGCGTGAACCTGGCGTGCCAACATACGATCGGCTCCGTTTGATTGAGCCTTGATCGCACAGACATTTATCATTTTCAGTACATGCAATACGATCGGCTCCGTTTGATTGAGCCTTGATCGCACAGTTTCATTCATGTTATATATTTATGCAAGTTGATATGTTATTGTATGATGTTGGTTTGTTAATGTATGTTATTGTTTGTTGTTGTGTGATATCGTATGCTAATGGTTTGTTATTGTATGCTAATTGTTGTTATTGTATGTTTATTTACGTTTTTCATATATGAACAGAGCACAATTTTTCCATATAAAATACAACAAGAAATAAATAATAAATGTTTTCTAACAAGGTTCACTCGCCAACTTTTTGTTGATCCAAAAACCATTTTTACACATGATACAGGTGAACAGGATGAAGCAAGGAAAACGTAGGAAATGCCTTAGAAGAAAATAATGAAGTCTAGAATGATGTGTAGAACATGATGTAATTATGATGTATGTTTCCCTTAAAATTGTAATAA
The DNA here is from genome assembly GCA_947069175.1 of Scalesia atractyloides. Taxonomy (NCBI): domain Eukaryota; kingdom Viridiplantae; phylum Streptophyta; class Magnoliopsida; order Asterales; family Asteraceae; genus Scalesia; species Scalesia atractyloides. Next base: position 37,640,391 of record CAMTDV010000023.1, on the reverse strand, counting down.
TAAATATGAAACGTTATAATAAATGTCATGAGCTTTGATGATACCCAATCATGCCCCGATCACCTTTTCCGCTTGCGGGTCGGGGTGTGACACCGAACCTTTAACCTAACTGATTAAGTAGTTTAACCATTTAAACCAAAAGAGCTCGTATTTATCACATTTTGGCTTGTAACCACATAAAACTCACTAAAGCACATACTATAACACACGTTAGTGTCCAGATATTCACACCCTTCATTGGTATGTCACAGTTGAACGAGAAAAACTAGTTGTGTCATTTGTCATTTGTTAGTTGAGATGATTACATAGAAGAGAAAGAGGGGGGACAATCCACAACAAATTCATAAAATTTGCCTTTCAAAGAGAGAGACAGAGATAGGGGACAATCCACAACAAATCAAAAAGAGAGAGGGGGACAATCCACAACAAAATTCATAACTAACATGCTCTCCTTTTTTGTGACAGGCAACCATATTCCATTTTATTCAACCAAAACACCACACCAACTCAAAAGCTCATAACTAACATTGACTTTACGTAACACCTCGTAAATTTAGGTCCGATAATATATCGACACGTGTACATACTCTCGGATGAAGCCACGAATTAATTAGTAGCTCATCTCGCTAGAACGGTCCAATTTACATTTTTTCATGGGGAAGAAAGAAAATTAAGGACCCTGCAAATATTGGTAAAACTACAATTATTGTTAACCAAGGAAATTTGTTCGTGGTAAAGACAAGATACACTTGGACCAGAAAAACCTGTGCCCAAAAATTAATCGGAAATATATAAAAGCTTGTTATATAAGACAGTATCTTGTAAGCTTGAAACGGGATTAGTCGATGTTTTTGAGGGTGAGATTGGGTCTACGACTATAAGCTAAAACTAGCTGAAAAGGAGTAGATCTTCAAGCAGCCTTAGCCAAGCTAAATTCACAGTACATTGTTTACCAGAGAAGTCGGATCTCATATAATCATTGTACAAATCTATGTGGATGATATCATCTTCGGTTCAACGGAGGATCTGGTATTTTAACCTAACCGTAACCTATGGCCAAGGACCATAAGTTACGGTCCAGACTTGCTGAATTCTATTCATGTTAACCATAAACTATGGTCTGCTGACGGTAGCTACGGTGAGGTTCTGAACCTCATTTTTTATTATTTCAACTTTCAACAAATGACCCGGAGGCCCCTGGACTTCATTATTTTCATATTTCTTACGTAATTAAGCCATCTCTCGACCCAAATGACTTTCGGTTGATGGGATATCTTTTGATATACCATCCTTGAGTGTTCCGCATCATCACCGAACCTTTAACCTTACTAATTAAGTAGTTTAACCAATTAAACCAAAAGAGCTCCTATTGATCACATTTTAAGCTTGTAACCACTTAAAACTCATTAAACACATACTATAACACACGTTAATGTCCATGTATTCACACTCTTCATCGGTATGCCACGAGTTGAACGAGAAAAACTAGTTGTGTTATTTGTTAGTTGAGATGATTACATAGAAGAGAAAAGGGGGGACAATCCACAACAAATTCATAAAATTTAGCCTTTCAAAGAGAGAAGATAGTGGGCAATCCACAAAAAATCAAAAAGAGAGAGAGGGGATAATCCACAACAAATTCATAACTAACATTCTCTCCTTTTTTTGTTACAGGCAACCATATTCCATTTTATTCAACCTACAAACCACACCAAATTAAAAGTTCATAACTAACATTGCCTTTATGTAACACCTCAAAAATTCAGGTCCGGTAATATATCGACACGTGTACATACACACGGATGAAGCCACGAATGAATTAATCGCTCATCTCCTCAAACGTGTCCAATTTACATGTTTTCATGCTCGGGCCGTAAGCTACGGTTCCAAACCGTAAGCTACAGTTCGACTTTGCTGTCCGGAATTAAAACCTAACCGTAACCTATGATCAAGGACCGTAAGTTACGGTCCAGACTTGCTAAATTCTATTCTTGTTAACCGTAAGCTACGGTCCGGCGAACGTAGCCTACGGCGAGGTTCTGAAACTCTTTTTTTTATTATTTCGACTTTGAACAAATGCCTCGGAGGCCCCTAGACTTCATTATTTACATATTTCTTGCGTAATTAAGCCCTCTCTCTGACCCAAATGAGATCAACGGTTGATGGGATATCTTTTGATTTACCATCTTTGAGTGTTCCGCATCATCACCGAACCTTTAATCTTACTGATTAAGTAGTTTAACCTGTTAAACCAAAAGAGCTCGTATTTATCACAATTTAAGCTTTAACCACTTAAAACTAACTAAAGCACATACTATAACACACGTTATTGTCCAGGTATTCACACTCTTCATCGGTATGCCACGAGTTGAACGATAAAAACTAGTTGTGTCATTTGTCGTTTTTTAGTTGAGATGATTACATAGAATAGAAAGAGGGGGGAGGGACAATCCACAACAAATAAAATTTGCCTTTCAAAGAGAGAGAGATAGGGGACAATTCACAACAAATCAAAAAGAGAGAGAGATGGGACAATCCACAACAAATTCATAACTAACATTCTCACCTTTCTTTGTGACAGGCAACCATATTCCATTTTATTCAACCTAATAACCACACCAACTCAAAAGTTCATAACTAACATTGCCTTTATGTAACACCCCGAAAATTCAGGTCTGGTAGTATATCGACAGTGTATATACTCTCGGATGAAGCCACGAATGAATTAGTCGCTCATCTCGCTCAAAGTGTCCAATTTACTTTTTTTCATGCGTCGGCCGTAAGCTACGGTTCCAATCCGTAAGCTACGGTTCGACTTTGCTGTCCGAATTTTAATAACCTAAACGTCAACGTAAGTTACGGTCCAGACTTGCTGAATTCTATTCTTATTAACCGTAAGCTACGGTCCGGTGACCGTAGCTTACGGCGAGGTTCTGAAACTCTTTATTTTATTTCAACTTTCAACAAATGACCCGGAGGCCCCTGTACTTCATTATTTTCATATTTCTTATGTAATTAAGCCATCTCTCGACCCAAACGACTTCTGGTTTCTGGGATATCTTTTGATTTACCATCCTTGAGTGTTTCGCATCATCACCGAACCTTTAACTTTACTGATTAAGTAGTTTAACCTGTTAAACCAAAAGAGCTCGTATTTATCAAAATTTTAAGCTTGTAACCACTTAAAACTCACTAAAGCACATATTGTAACACACGTTGGTGTCCAGGTATTCACACCCTTCATTGGTATGTCACGAGTTGAACGAGAAAAATTAGTTGTGTCATTTGTCATTTTTTAGTTGAAATGATTACATAGAAGGGAAACAGGGGGGGACAATCCACAACAAATTCATAAAATTTGCCTTTCAAAGAGAGAGAGAGATAAGGGAAAATTCACAACAAATCAAAGAGAGAGAGAGGGGACAATCCATAACAAATTCAACATTCTCTCCTTTTTTTGTGACAGGCAATCATATTCCATTTTATTCAACCTAAAAACCACACCAACTCAAAAGTTCATAACTAACATTGCCTTTATGTAACACCTCGAAAATTCTGGTCCGGTAATATATCGACACGTGTACATACTAACGGATGAAGCCACGAATGAATTAGTCGCTCATCTCGCTCAAACGTGTCCAATTTACATTTTTTCATGCGTAGGGCGTAAGCTACGGTTCGACTTTGCTTGTCTGGAATTTAAACCTAACCGAAACCTACAGTCAAGGACCCGTAAGCTACAGTCCGGCTGCTATAGCCTACGGCGAGATTATGAAACTCTTTTTTTTATTATTTCAACTTTCAACAAATGACCCGAAGGCCCCTGGACTTCATTATTTTCATATTTCTTGCGTAATTTTTCCATCTCTCAACCCAAACTACTTCCGGTTGATGGGATATCTTTTGATTTACCATCCTTGAGTGTTCCGCATCATCATCGAACCTTTAACCTTACTGATTAAGTAGTTTAACCTGTTAAACCATAAGAGCTCGTATTTATCACATTTTAAGCTTGTAACCACTTAAAACTAATTAACGCATATATACTATAACACACGTTATTGTCCAGGTATTCATACTCTTCATCGGTATGCCACGAGTTGAACGAGAAAAACTAGTTATGTCATTTGTCATTTGTCATTTGTTAGTTGAGATGATTATATAGAATAGAAAGAGGAGGGGGGACAATCCACAACAAATTCATAAAATTTGCCTTTCAAAAAGAGAGAGAGATAGGGGACAATCCACAACAAATCAAAAAGAGTGAGAGAGGGGACAATCCATAACAAATTCATAACTAACATTCGCTCCTTTTTTGTGACAGGCAACCATAATCCATTTTATTCAACCTAAAAACCACACCAACTCAAAAGTTCATAACAAACATTACCTTTATGTAACACCTCGAAAATTCAAGTCCGGTAATATATCAACACGTGTACATACTCTCGGATGAAGCCACGAATGAATTAGTCGCTCATCTCGCTCAAACGTATCCAATTTACATTTTTTCATGCGTCGGGCGTAAGTTCGACTTTGTTTGTCTGGAATTTTAACCTAACATAAACCTACGGTCAAGGACCGTAATTTACAGTCCAGACTTGCTGATTCTAGCCGTAAGCTACAGTCCGGCTGCTGTAGCCTACGACGAGATTATGAAACTCTTTTTTTTTATTATTTCAACTTTCAACAAATGAGCCGGAGGCCCCTGTACTTCATTATCTTCATATTTCTTGCGTAATTAAGCCATCTCTCAACCCAAACGACTTCTGGTTGATGGGATATCTTTTGATTTACCATCCTTGAGTGTTCCGCATCATCATTGAACCTTTAACCTTACTGATTAAGTAGTTTAACCTGTTAAACCAAAAGAGCTCGTATTTATCACATTTTAAGCTTGTAATCACTTAAAACTCATTAAAGCATATATACTATAACACACGTTATTGTCCAGGTATTCATACTCTTCATCGGTATGCCACGAGTTGAACGAGAAAAACTAGTTGTGTCATTTGTCATTTGTTAGTTGAGATGATTACATAGAAGAGAAAGAGGGGGGACAATCCACAACAAATTCATAAAATTTGCCTTTTAAAGAGAGAGAGATAGGGGACAATCCACAACAAATCAAAAAGAGAGAGAGAGGGGACAATCCACAACAAATTCATAACTAACATTCTCTCCTTTTTTTGTGACAGGCAACCATATTCCATTTTATTCAACCTAAAAACCACACCAACTCAAAAGTTCATAACTAACATTGTCTTTATGTCACACCTCGAAAATTCAGGTCTAGTAATATATCGACACGTGTACATACTCTCGGATGAAGCCACAAATGAATTAATCGCTCATCTCGCTCAAACGTGTCCAATTTACATCTTTTCATACGTCGGGCAGTAAGCTACGGTTCGACTTTGCTGTCTAGAATTTTAACCTAACCGTAACCTACGGTCAAGGACCTAAGTTATGGTCCAGACTTGCTGAATTCTATGCTTATTAACCGTAAGCTACGGTCCGGCAACGGTAGCCTACGGCGACGTTCTGAAACTCTTTTTTTATTATTTCAACTTTCAACAAATGACCCGGAGGCCCCTAGACTTCATTATTCTCATATTTCCTGCTTATTTAAGCCATCTCTCGACCCAAACGACTTCCGGATGATGGGATATCTTTTAATTTACCATCCATGAGTGTTCCGCATCATCACCGAACCTTTAACCTTACTGATTAAGTCAGTTTAACCTATTAAACCAAAAGAGCTCGTATTTATCACATTTTGGGCTTGTAACCACATAAAACTCACTAAAGCACATACTATAACACACGTTAGTGTCCAGGTATTCACACTCTTCATCGGTATGCCACGAGTTGAACGAGAAAAACTAGTTGTGTCATTTGTCATTTGTTAGTTGAGATTATTACATAGAAGAGAAAGAAGGGGACAATCCACAACAAATTCATAAAATTTGCCTTTCAAAGAGAGAGAGGAGAGATAGGGGAAAATCCACAAAAAATCTAAAAGAGAGAGAGGGGACAATCCACAACAAAATCATAACTAACATTCTCTCCTTTTTTTGTGACAGGCAACCATATTCCATATTATTCAACCTATAAACCACACCAACTCAAAAGTTCATAACTAACATTGCCTTTATGTAACACCTCGAAAATTCAGGTCCGGTAATATATCGACACGTGTACATACTCTCGGATAAAGCCACGAATGAATTAGTCCTCATCTCGCTCAAACGTGTCCAATTTACATTTTTTTCATGCGTCGGGCCGTAAGCTACGGTTCGACTTTGCTGTCCGGAATTTTAACTGAACCGTAACCTATGGTCAAGGACCGTAAGTTACGGTCCAGACTTGCTGAATTCTATTCTTATTAACCGTAAGCTACGGTCCGGCGACCGTAGCCTACGGCGAGGTTCTAAAACTCTTATTTTATTATTTCAACTTTCAACAAATGACCCGATGCCCCTGACTTCATTATTTCATATTCTTGCTATTAAGCCATCTCTCGACACAAAAGACTTCCGGATGATGGGATATCTTTTGATTTACAATCCTTGAGTGTTCCGCATCATCACCGAACCTTTAGACTTACTAATTAAGTAGTTTAACCTCTTAAACCAAAAGAGCTCGTATTTGTCACATTTTAGCTTGTAACCACTTAAAAGTCACTAAAGCACATACTATAACACACGTTAGTGTCCTGGTATTCACACTCTTCATCGGTATGCCACGAGTTGAACGAGAAAAACTAGTTGTGTCTTTTGTCATTTGTTAGTTGAGATTGTTACATAGAAGGAAAAGGGGGATGGACAATCCACAACAAATTCATAAAATTTGCCTTTCAAAGAGAGGAGAGATAGGGGACAATCCACACAACAAATTCATAACTAACATTCTCTCCTTTTTTGTGACAGGCAACCATTTTTATTCACCCTAAAAACCACACCAAACCAAAAGTTCATAACTAACATTGCCTTTATGTAACACCTCGAAAATTCAGGTCCGGAAATATATCGACACGTGTACATACTCTCGGATGAAGCCATGAATGAATTAGTCGCTCATCTCGCTCAAACGTGTCCAATTTACATTTTTTCATGCATCGGGCCGTAAGCTACGGCTCGACTTTGCTGTCCGGAATTTTAACCTAACCGTAACCTACGGTCAAGGACCGTAATCTACGGTCCAGACTTGCTGAATTCTATTCTTATTAACCGTAAGCTACGGTCCGGCGTCCGTAGCGTACGGCGAGGTTCTCAAACTCTTTTTTTATTATTTCAACTTTCAACAAATGACCCGATCCCCTGGACTTCATTATTTCATACTTCTTGTGTAATTAAGCCATCTCACGACCCAAACGACTTCTGGTTGATGGGATATCTTTTGATTTACCATCCTTGAGTGTTCTGCATCATCACCGAACCTTTAACGTTACTGATTAAGTAGTTTAACCATTAAACAAAAAGAGCTCATATTTATCACATTTTAAGCTTGTAACCACTTAAAACTCACCAAAGCACATACTATAACACACGTTAGTATCCATGTATTCACACTCTTCATCGGTATGCCACGAGTTGAACGAGAAAAACTAGTTGTGTCATTTGTTAGTTGAGATGATTACATAGAAGAGAAAGATGGGGGGACAATCCACAACAAATTCATAAAATTTGCCTTTCAAAGAGAGCGATAGGGGACAATCACAACAAATCAAAAGAGAGAGAGGGGGACAATCCACAACAAATTCATGACTAACATTCTCTCCTTTTTTATGACAGGCAACCATATTCAATTTTATTCAACCTAAAAACCATACCAACTCAAAAGTTCATAACTAACATTGCCTTTATTTAACACCTCGAAAATTCAGGTCCGGTAATATATCAACACATGTACAAACTCTCGGATGAAGCCACGAATGAATTAGTCGCTCATCTCGCTCAAACATGTCCAATTTACATTTTTTCATGCGTCAGGCCGTAAGCTATGGTTCAAACCGTCAGCTACGATTCGACTTTGTTGTCCGGAATATAAACCTAACCGTAACCTACGGTCAAGGACCGTAAGTTACGGTTCAGGCTTGCTAAATTCTATTCTGATTAACCGTAAGCTATGGTCCAGCGACCGTTAGCCTACACGAGGTTCTGAAACTCTTTTTTTTATTATTTCAACTTTCAACAAATGAGCCGGAGGCCCCTGTACTTCATTATCTTCATATTTCTTGGTAATTAAGCCATCTCTCAACCCAAACGACTTCCGGTTGATGGGATATCTTTTGATTTACCATCCTTGAGTGTTCCGCATCATCATTGAACCTTTAACCTTACTGATTAAGTAGTTTAACCTGTTAAACCAAAAGAGCTCGTATTTATCACATTTTAAGCTTGTAACCACTTAAAAACTCATTAAAGCATATAATATAACATACTTATTGTCCAGGTATTCATTCTTCATCGGTATGCCACGAGTTGAACAAGAAAAACTAGTTGTGTCATTTGTCATTTGTTAGTTGAGATGATTACATAGAAGAGAAAGAGGGGGACAATCCACAAAAAATTCATAAATTTGTCTTTCAAAGAGAGAGAGAGAGGAGAGAGAAAGATAGGGGACAATCCACAACAAATCAAAAAGGAGAGAGAGGGGACAATCCACAATAGGTTGATAACTAAATTCTCTCCTTTTTTGTGACAGACAACCATATTCCATTTTATACAACCTAAAAACCAAACCAACTCAAAAGTTCATAACTAACATTGCTTTTATGTAACACCTCGAAAATTCAGGTCCGGTAATATATCGACACGTGTATATACTCTCGGATGAAGCCACGAATGAATTAGTCCCTCATCTCGCTCAAACGTGTCCAATCTACATTTTTTCATGCGTCGGGCCGTAAGCTACGGTTCGACTTTGCTGTCTGGAATTTTAACCTAACCGTAACCTATGGTCAAGGACCGTAAGTTTCGGTCCACACTTGCTGAATTCTATTCTTATTAACCGTAAGCTACGGTCCGGCGACCGTAGCCTACGGCGAGGTTCTGAAACTCTTTTTTTTATTATTTCAACTTTTAACAAATGAACCGGAGGCCCTGGACTTCATTATTTTCATATTTCTTGCGTAATTAAGCCATCTCTCGACCCAAACGACTTCCGGTTGATGGGATATCTTTTGATATACCATCCCTGAGTGTTCCGCATCATCACCGAACCTTTAACCTTACTGATTAAGTAGTTTAACCAATTAAACCAAAAGAGCTCCTATGTTATCACATTTTAAGCTTGTAACCACTTAAAAACTCACTAAAGCAAATACTATAACACACGTTAGTGTCCAGGTATTCACACTCTTCAGCGGTATGCCACGAGTTGAACGAGAAAAACTAGTTGTGTCATTTGTTAGTTGAGATGATTACATAGAAGAGAAAGAGGGGGGACAATCCACAACAAATTCATAAAATTTGCCTTTCAAAGAGAGAGAGAGAGAGATAGGGGACAATCCACAACAAATCAAAACGAGAGAGAGGGGACAATCCACAACAAATTCATAACTAACATTCTCTCCTTTTTTTGTGACAGGCAACCATATTCCTTTTATTCAACCTAAAAACCACACTAACTCAAAAGTTCATAACTAACATTGCCTTTATCTAACACCTCGAAAATTCAGGTCCGGTAATATATCGACACGTGTACATACTCTCGAATGAAGCCATGAATGAATTAGTCGCTCATCTCGCTCAAACGTGTCCAATTTACATTTTTTCATGCGTCGGGCCGTAAGCTATGGTTCCAAAACCGTAAGCTACGATTCGACTTTGTTGTCCGGAATATTAACCTAACCGTAACCTACGGTCAAAGACCGTAAGTTACGGTTCAGGCTTGCTAAATTCTATTCTGATTAACCGTAAGCTATGGTCCAGCGACCGTAAGCCCACAGCGAGGTTCTGAAACTTTTTTTTATTATTTCAACTTTCAACAAATGAGCCGGAGGCCCCTGTACTTCATTATCTTCATATTTCTTGCGTAATTAAGCCATCTCTCAACCCAAACGACTTCCGGTTGATGGGATATCTTTTGATTTACCATCTTGAGTGTTCCGCATCATCATTGAACCTTTAACCTTACTGATTAAGTAGTTTAACCTGTTAAACCAAAAGAGCTCGTATTTATCACATTTTAAGCTTTGTAACCACTTAAAACTCATTAAAACATATAATATAACATACGTTATTGTCCAGGTATTCATACCCTTCATCGGTATGCCACGAGTTGAACAAGAAAAACTAGTTGTGTCATTTGTCATTTGTTAGTTGAGATGATTACATAGAAGAGAAAGAGGGGGACAATCCACAACAAATCAAAAAGAGAGAGAGAGAGAGGACAATCCACAATAGGTTGATAACTATTTTCTCTTTTCTTTTTTGTGACAGACAACCATATTCCATTTTATACAACCTAAAAACCAAACCAACTCAAAAGTTCATAACTAACATTGCTTTTATGTAACACCTCGAAAATTCAGGTCCGGTAATATATCGACACGTGTATATACTCTCGGATGAAGCCACGAATGAATTAGTCCCTCATCTGCTCAAACGTGACCAATTTTTCATTTTTTCATGCGTCGGGCCGTAAGCTACGGTTCGACTTTGCTGTTGGAATTTTAACCTAACCGTAACCTACGGTCAAGGACCGTAAGTTTCGGTCCACACTTGCTGAATTCTATTCTTATTAACCGTAAGCTACGATCCGGCGACGTAGCCTACGGCGAGGTTCTGAAACTCTTTTTTTTATTATTTCAAACTTTTAGCAAATGACCCGGAGGCCCTGGACTTTATTATTTTCATATTTCTTGCGTAATTAAGCCATCTCTCAACCCAAACGACTTCCGGTTGATGGGATATCTTTTTGATATACCATCCCTGAGTGTTCCGCATCATCACCGAACCTTTAACCTTACTGATTAAGTAGGGTTTAACCAATTAAACCAAAAGAGCTCCTATTTATCACATTTTAAGCTTGTAACCACTTAAAACTCACTAAAGCAAATACTATAACACACGTTAGTGTCCAGGTATTCACACTCTTCAGCGGTATGCCACGAGTTGAACGAGAAAAACTAGTTGTGTCATTTGTTAGTTGAGATGATTACATAGAAGAGAAAGAGAGGGGACAATCCACAACAAATTCATAAAATTTGCCTTTCAAAGAGAGAGAGAGAGATAGGGGACAATCCACAACAAATCAAAACGAGAGAGAGGGGACAATCCACAACAAATTCATAACTAACATTCTCTCCTTTTTTTTGTGACAGGCAACCATATTCCATTTTATTCAACCTAAAAACCACACTAACTCAAAAGTTCATAACTAACATTGCCTTTATCTAACACCTCGAAAATTCAGGTCCGGTAATATATCGACACGTGTACATACTCTCGAATGAAGCCATGAATGAATTAGTCGCTCATCTCGCTCAAACGTGTCCAATTTACATTTTTTCATGCGTCGGGCCGTAAGCCACGGTTCCAAACCGTAAGCTACGGTTCGACTTTGCTGTCCGAAATTTTAGCCTAACCGTAACCTATGGTCAAGGACCGTAAGTTACGGTCCAGACTTGCTGAATTCTATTCTTATTAACCATAAGCTACGATCCGGCGATCGTAGCCTACGACGAGGTTCTGAAACTCTTTTTTTATTATTTCAACTTTCAACAAATTACCCGGAGTCCCCTGGACTTCATTATTTTCATATTTCTTGCGTAATTAAGCCATCTTTCGACCCAAACGACTTCCGGTTGATGGGATATCTTTTGATTACCACCCTTGAGTGTTCCGCATCATCACCGAACCTTTAACCTTACTGATTAAGTAGTCTAACCTATTAAACTAAAAGAGCTCGTATTTATCACGTTTTAAGCTTGTAACCACTTAAAACTCACTAACGCACATACTATAACACACGTTAGTGTCCAGGTATTCACACACTTCATCAGTATGCCACGAGTTGAACGAGAAAAACTAGTTATGTCATTTGTTATAGTCAAAGGACAATTCATAAAACTATATTCTTTGAGGGACTAAAAGTGTCAACATGCCAAAGTTCTACCAAGTTGCCACATATCCTGCAATATGCCACCCTCTTGCAGTTCTTGACGCCTATCTAACCACTTGTACTGATCCTACAACACCTCTAACACCTGGTATCATCCTCATTCATCCCTTTGTACTATAAATAGCCCACCAATCTCACTCCATTCCTTGCTCATTTCCTCTTCTTCTCTCTATTATACTCTTGGAAGTACCTAGTATCCCTTTGAGTTCTAAACTTTCTTTTGGATCACTTGTAAGTGTTTCATCTCTGCTCTTTTCTTTATAAGCTTTTAATAGCCAAAAGCCAAGTATTTTCGATAAACACTTTGACTTTCGGTTAAAACCATTATGGTCTAGCCATGGTTCGAAATGAACATGGCTAAGTAATCGTAACTAGGTAGGTATTAATCCCTTAAAAGGGCACCTCCTAAGAATCACGTTTACTAGGTCAATTGACGGGTCAAACCTATGTTTTAAAAAGTCAAACGGGTCAGATTATATAAATATTATAATCTGAGTTTATATATAATATAAATATGTTTTGACACTTAAACAAGTTGGTAATAATTATTTGAACATGTGGGAACATGTTCGGCTCGTCAATTCTAGTCCTACGGTCGGTTCACAACCGAAAGTCACAAAGTTTGACTTCTGCTTTGACTTTCGATCCTGACCCGACTTAGATCAGTTTACTACTGATTTATGGTTGCATTATGATCGTAATATAGTATAGCATAACCCTCTGAGGTTATATTACATGATCATAATCTAAGTTTATGCACAAGTTCCGCTAATATGTCAAACTTTAACTAAAATGCCCTTTTTACATAAAATAAGGTTTTAATCAACAACGAAGTTGCAAATGAATTACCTACTGATATGTTAATATAATTATTGTGATGTTATTATTATGATCATAAACTGAGTTTTATTATAATATCGTAAATTATGCTTTTAAAAGGACGAAAATGCCCTTCGGTGTATAGTTTGGTCCTAAACCATAAACCACACTTCTGTATGACATTTTACTAATAAAATAATCACAAATTAAGTATTTTTCCAAAATTTTTATGATCATAACATTAGAATATATGCAAGTTCCTTTTATACGTCACATAATGATAAATACGCCTTATGAGGCGTAGTTTTGTTTTAAAACCTCAACGGGCATATAAGTTGATATCTTAATGATATTGCAACTTATTTAAAGTATACTAGCATAAAGAACTTGTTCATGACTCACCCGATTACCCGATATCGCTTATATGCGTACGGTTAAGTATATGTAACTAGTTTACGAAAATTAATCGAGGCGGGTTTAACCTTATCATTTTAATCTCAACTTCCAGAATGTTAATTGTTTACCCATGTCATACAAGTCTTAGAACTTGATGGGTTTAAACTACATTCTATCCGGTCGTCGCTTAATCTAGCATATCGTACTGTTTTAATTCTTAAAGTTAGCCGGTCTAAGTCTATAACTTAAATAAGACCCATTAGCATGCTAATTGGTTGGTTAATGCCATCATTCTAGACTAGAAGTCTTCCAGTAAATGCTATCTAACTTATCTATTGATTAAACGGCTGAGTTAATATAAACTTTGCTTTTAAAGTCAAGTACTAGCTCATGTAAATATTTTTAACTTATTTTCCCTATACGGGCTTGGGATACGGTAAATTATTAGCGCTTGGTCGGGAATGGGATCAATCGAATGCCGGATTGTGGCTAGTAAATCCGCATATTGGGTTTGATCAGTTTTGTTTGATAACTTAAACATTGGGGGCTAACGACCGTGTCCTGGATATCCTCGGCTCATTTAAGTTACTAATGGCCATAACCAAAGCACGGGGCATACACCTGACAGATGCGAATGCTAAAATATATTTTACCCACAAGTTGAGGATAACTCCTTCGTCGGTTTATAAGTGGCGTGTCAGTTAATCATGTCTCGGTTTCTATACTGGGCCCCATATGTATTGATAAAAATGTGAATTTGTATACAAGGTTAAAAGCTTAACTTTCCCAAGTTATAAAAAGATTTTATGTGCCTTGCGCACTTAAATCAGTTTTTGAAATGTTTTCAAAACGAGTCAGTTAATTGTATTTACCAGTGAAAGCTGACGTATTTTCAAAAGACTAAGTTGCAAGTACAATACGAAATAGGCTGGAAGCTGCTTGGTAGTGATATAAGAGGATCTTGCAAATCCTTAGATCTACATAAAGTCTGTTGTATATCTTTTGTATATTTTACGATCCACCTGTGGATCCTCAGTTATAAACTGTCTGCATAATATTTTCGGACTTTGGACATTTTTGGTTTGTAATAGTATTTTAACTCCAAGACTTCCGCTGTGTTGTGTTAATTGACTATGATGATATCAATTTACGTCATGATATGCCCCGCTCGGGCCCACCAAGATTTGGTTGGAAATTTCGGGGTGTGACACTTTATCATGTGTGGACCCTAAATGGTTAGACCTTTGCTGACGTGGCACCTAGTGTGTAAACGAGTTGGGCCGAACCCGAGCTCGGCTCGGTTCAAGTCTATTTATTTGAGCTCAAGCTCGGCTCGCGAGTAAAACATAAAGCTCGAGCTATTTTCAGAACAACCTCAAATGAGCTCAAAGCTCGGCTCGAGCTCGCTTCAATATCGTTTAAACAAACCAAAGCTCAACTCGAGCTCATTTTATAGACCTAAGTTGAAACCCACTTGTGCCCTTTAGAATTGAGTTATAAATAACCATCATTATCATTATCATTGATCATTGTATTACGCATAACACTAAACCGCCTCTTTAAAATACAAATGTTGCATCTTTAGTATCTTTAAAAGAATATAAATTAATTCCTTTGACTTTTATTTGTTCGCAAGAGTTGAACTACTGTTTTATTTTATTGAAGTTGAAGCTCAAGGTGGATAATTTATCTGAACTCCTTTGGTTACTATCTACACTCGATAACATATGTTTAACGTTTAGATGTAATACATACTTCGTAATTGAAAACATCAAAATCGAGTTTAATCAACTTATCACTAAACTTAATGTATACCAACATAGTCGCCAACATATATCATTATCAAATTTACAAGTGTTCTCCTATTCAATTATGACAAAAGTTTAAAGTAGAAGATGTAAGTCTGTAAACGAACTGAATGTTCAGCGAACAGTTCGTGAATCGTTCGACGAGAAGTTCATTTATGTTCGTTCGTTTAGTAAATGAACGAACATGAACAAGAAATTACGTTCTTAGCTAGACGAACGAAATGAACAAAGGATGTGTTCGTAAGTTTATGTTCCTGAACGTTCGGTGATGTATTCATTTATATTTGTTCGTTTATGTTCATTTGTGCTTTTTCACATAAAGGTTTTTATATGTTATATTTTTATTTTATTGGTTTAAGTTTTTAAAAAAATCTGAAATCCAAGTTACGCTATACGTTTTCGTCAAAATCATTCATTTGACTATTTCAATTTGAACTTTTGTTAAAGCTTTCTTAATTTTTGTGTTATTTATGTTTATGACAATTATGTCAAGTATGTTCGGATAATTATATTAAGTACCTATTTAATTTTGGTAAACTCTTCAAAATCTTTGTGACGAAAAATGCAGCTTTTATTCTAAAATGAATATATGTCCGTATGTATCTGTTTGTGTGCATGAACGTCTGTTTGTGTTCATGTATGTTCATGAACATTTGTTTGTGTTCTTGTGTTCTTTTGCGTTCATTTACATTTGGTAAATGCTCGTGAACAGTTCATGAAGACGTTCATTACCTTGATGAACGAACACGAACAAAAAATCTTGTTCGGTAAGCGTTCGTGAACAGTTTATTAATGAATAAACACGAACAAAGCCTTCCACGTGTTTGTTTGGTTCGTTTACAGCGCTAAGAGCATGTATGGAACTTTGTCATTGTTTGTGTTTTAATTATTATTTTTTAAATAAAAAGCAAATAAATATGTGCTTATTAGATGAAGTAGATAATCCGGAAAAAGATGACAAGTGTGACAAATAATTCAGTAATTTCAGTTTTTGATAAATAGTCTACAATAGACTACATCAAAATCCAACACCGATCTTCCATCCATCTTCATGCCCAATCTTCATTTTTACCTCACCAACCCTGAAATAAGATGTCGTGGAGAAAGAAATACGACTTTGCAGTGAGAATATAAGATGATACACAAGTCTAAATAATGAAAAATAATCTACTTTTTTAACGGCGAATTTCATGTTTTTTATGAGATTTAAACTCAAGACCTTTTACTGTATTAAAATACTTTATCTTGTCACAGGACCACCAACCCTACTCACAGGACCACCAACCCTACTGGTGAAAAATAATCTACTTGAGCTCAAATTAAGGTTGTTTTATAAACAATAACACGCGTGACACACGTATCTAACCGTGTAGGGTGCATAAACTCCAATGATTTATAATCACATAGGGTTGTTTGTTTTTAAGAGTTAAAATGTTTGCAGTCTGCGGACCACATTTGCAGACATTTGTAGAAGAAGAGGTGGACCAAACCTATGCAGTCTGCAAGAAAAATGTTGTTTGTTTTTTAACGTATGTAAATTAAACTGATTGTGGTGTATGGACGGTGTTGGTGGTGGTGGTGGTGGACGGTGGTGGTGGTGGTGGTGACCTTTTGCAGACCTTAGAAGAACTTAGAAGTGGTTAGGCCAAGTCTGCAATAAGAAGAGCTCACGCAAACTTTTTTAATGAAACATTTGCGGAAAAACAAACGATCTACAGATGACAATGTTTACACGTGATCTACGCAGTACAGACAAAAGAGACTGCTTAAATCTTTTTTAAAATACAAACACCACCACCTTATCTTCTTTTGAAAACAATAAGCTCAAGTTTACCGAGTACATTATTTAAATTCTTCAGCCTCTATATCTCTGTCCCTTGCAACACAATACGCCACATGTAGCAATAACATTTTGATCCATTAGTCTATTTAATAGCTTTCTTTAGGTTATAGCCTAATGTCAATACTACTAATGACTAACCAAAACTGGAGATTGTCAACTGATCAAGTCAGTCAGGTTGAGTTGACCAACCAACGCTTTTGTGGTCGTTGTTTTAAGTTTATTGAAAAGTTATGTAAAAAAATATATTTAAAAGCTAATTACACTTTTTGTTGTATAATACGATTTAGAAGGTTATGGGTTTGAATACACTTTGGGCAGATTTCAACCCGTTTGACCAATTGAAGGGATATGGTATTAAATCCTGCGCCAACCAAATGAATTAACCTTACGTCGCGCGCGAGACCATACCTAAGACACGCTTAAATAATAACTTCCTCGACCGTGTGCCGACTATATAGACATTTCCAAGGTCGCGCGCGGGATTAAGAGGAAGATGAAACCATTTCCGACACTTAGTTCCTTTGACAAAAGACTTGGCTTCCTTGACCTCGCGCCGACTACACAGAATGTATCCATGTTGTGCGAAGGCAAGAAGCGCAGGGCAACATCAAACAAGTACAAAAGGTACAAGTGGCAGAACAGTGGGCCAATAGGCGCTCAACAGGCTGTATTGAATCATGTTGCAATCGTGCAGGAGACAAGGAGTACACAAGGACGCATATGTGGCACCAATCAGCTTGCGCCGACCACTGTACCAGGATCTCCACTCAACTACTGAGGATAGACCAGACAACAAGGACACATAGATCCATTCAACATGTGCCAACTACCCTCTCGCCAATATCCACTAACGGTCGTGGCAGATGGAGCAGAATAGATATTCCTTGTTGTCGATCTCGGGACTAAGGCCCATGAGCCCATCTCCTTCACAAATTACCTCGGCTATAAATAGAGTACTTCACCTCCAGGTTCAAGGATCGCTCTCTCAATTTATACACACGCTATTTTCCTCAAAATGATACTTATTCTCACGCCGATGGCAGTTACAAGGAGAATCCCCCTATTCTCCTCCATGTAACGAGCTTACGGTGCGTTGATTGTTTTGCAGTATCTTTATTGCTGCTTAGACAAGACGAAAGAAAATACTTTATTTGTCGAGGCATATACCACAAACTAATCAGCTGATTTGGTGTTTCTTAACCAATTGATCATTTTGATTTGTATTTCATTGCTAACGAGAGCAACGAGTACATTACTTTAAAGATATAAGGGGCCCAGCTGATTAATAGTCAGCCATTGCATAATCAAGTGATTACAACCTCCTATTTTTCTTTACTTCCACAAAAATTTCAGTTACAAACTAAAAAAAACTTATCATTCACATAACTATGCCCTCACAATCATATAAATTAAATCATTTTGATCAACTTTAATCAAAATTACCTAACTAATAAAATCATGTCAATTACATCATCATTCATTGGATTTTAATCAAATTACCTGATAACAAGATTGACCAAAAAACGATACACTAGAGTATATGATGATCCACAAAACAAACCATAGAAAATTGTAACAAACTGAACATAAAAACGAAATACTGGAGTATATAATGATCAATGATGAAATAATTTACCTTTGACAAGATATACGAATGCACATGGGATTTTGGAAAGAGAGTGATTAACATAAAACTAACGTTTTCAAGCGGGAACGGTGAAGAATAACCGTGTCTTGTTTTAGGTTGACTCATTTAATACCTAGTGACTCAATAGCAATCACACGACCTGAAACGGTGAAACATACATATAACAATGAATAGAGAGTAATACTCTATGTTATAATTGGGTTGGCTAATAAACGGGTTGTATTAACTAATCTAAAACCAGAATATAGATGAAAAGGTAAAAAAAAATTAGCGTGTGAAACCAAACCAATTTGAAACTAGACACTTTTTATCTAAACTAATAAACCAAACTCTGCAGTCGGATTATATAAAATCGTTAGTTTGTAAAAATAATAGGTCGTGAAACCGAGTGATCAAACACACTAATCGGCTTTCCTGGTTTGAATCAGACCATGCTACTTCATACATAATCACAAACAGTAAATGTGTCGTCATCATCATCTCACACTCAGTAAATCCCACCAATAGGAAAGCTAAAGTAGGGTTTTGAGGAGGGTAAGATGTAGACAGCCTTACCTCTACCTCATAGGAATAGAGAGGTTGCTTCCAATGAGACCACCTGCTTGATAGTAGTTTTGCATCAAGCCTTGGACATAAGGCACATAACACTCAACAATCGGGACAAAGGCCGATTAGTGCATGTATGTACCCTTTTGTCTTTCGGCTATCAGCGCCACCACATGATGCATGATTAACCGTCCGCAGTTTTTAACTTTATTTTCACGAAATTAGTAAAATAACGTTAACATTAGTGCAATTTCACTCCCCTCGAGGGCCCACACATATATACATTATATGTGCACACCGCAAGCGGGGCGTAACAAACAGTAAATGTGTACCTTTTGCATATCAGATAGTAGATTGAAGCTTTATTTGGTCTTTTCTCTCATTGGGTATTTTTTTTTCTGTATGCATTGTGTTTCTTGATCTCAAATACCATTATCTAGTCACATTTGATACTTTTGGCTTAATTGTTGTATGTGACTTCATTGAAAAGTATCCTTATAAATGACCCTAGAAATCGATTCTCAAGAGTGTGTATCAACCCTAGAAGTGTAGGTACCCTTTAACAAATCTTACATAACCTAGAACATACATGTTGGTGGAGTTTGGTCTATTTTAACCTAAAGATCAATAGTGTTTAATTCACAAAATTATACTACACTTGATCATACTGTTACTGAAAATGGTTTAGTTCTTAATCCTGGTGAAAACTAATTAAACGTCACATTTGGTGAAAATGATGATTATTGTGTAAAATAATTGATGATTTTGTTAGCCGTATTGGTTAAACACAGGTTTAAAGAATTAAAGGTTTTATAACACTGAACGATTATCAAAAATAAGAACGGTGTGAAAGGTTATAAAATGCAAATTAGAGGTCTGGTTGAAATTTGACAATATTGAGAATATGATACTTGTGTTTTCAGTATTGCAAAAATCCTTTTTAGTAATCAACTTAAAAACTAGGAAATTTACGGTAGAATATAACAGGTAAACGGGCGACAAGCTGCACAACGAACCCCTTTGTTTTGCATGTAAATGACATGCACTTGGTTGAAAATTGAAATTATGTAAATTAGATAGATTTTGCGTCAAAAAAGTGCCTTGACCAACATTGATATAAAAGTACAACCACCTAAGATTGTTATGTGAAAACAAGTTAATTGAGAAGGCTGTCAGATCCACACACACAACCTTTGCCTCACAACGTTTAAGAAAATAATCAAACATGAATACACTTCATAAAATCACAAAACAATACATACATGTGTACGTATTATATGGATGTTCAATACAATATCAATTTTAAATAAATAACTACAAAACAGTAACAATTGTACCTGCAAAACCACATCATATTTTTCTCTCCCATTAATTCTAACAAGTTTTCTACTAAAATTTAAATTATGAATCAAACCCGTGTGTGTATGTATATAATATGGTTCAAATGAGAACCACAAAATATTTAAAAACTACCATATTACCTTTGTAAATTTCACAAATGAAGTGAATATTTTGAGCTTCTCACCCATACATATGTATATGTCAAAACTTCAGATCAAGTGATAAAATTCAATACGACTGCCTTGTTCTGTAATCGATTTTTATCACTTGATCTGAAGTTTGGACATCTGAGAATCCAGGTTCTGAACACTAAACTCAGAAAATTTGTTGAGCCACGGGTGTTGCAAACATTGGTGAGCAGTGGGTCGTTTTTCTGGTGCAAAATCAAGAATGGGAATCAAGAAGTCTGCAAAATCATGCGCATCGTTCACGCAGAATTTATATTTCTCAGTCAACAAGCAAGTGAGAGGACAATGTTTCAATCTACGTATCCGTTTGAGGTCACCATATCTGTCAAAGTAGTCTTTGGATCGAAGCCCTCCAATGGCTATCTGTTGTTATTAGTTGTCAACAAAACAAACAGATCATTATAAAATAGTGATATAACTAATGGTCCGGTTAATTAATTAGTTATTTATTACCTTTCGTGGTATCTTCCCGAGCATTTCCATCATTAAAGCAAGGTGGGCCTGTAATCATTCCAGATCACCAAATCATATCTATGGTGTTCACAAACGGTTGAAACAGATCAAACCGCCCAAACCATTAAAGGATTGGTTTGTATTACCCATTTGGCAACTAGGGGTGTAAACGAGCCAAGCCACTCGTTAGCTACTTGGTTGGCTCGCTATAAGCTCAAATCGAGTCGAACCTAAACAAGCTCGAGCCTAACAATAAGCCTGATTATTGAACGAGCCCGAGCTTCACTTTTCGGGCCTGAGTAGGTTCACGAGCCTAAACGAGCATATTTTTTATATAACTTTTATTTGATATATTAAATATACATTTACATAATAATTATCATTATATACAACATATTGATTAATATAATTAAATAATATATATTATATGTTACCAAAAAAAGAATAATTATATATATAGTTATAAATGTTTATAAATAAATTAATAAACGAGCAAAGCCCGGTCCGAGATCGAGCTTGAAAAACTAATCAAGAGCGAAGCGAGCTCGAGCTCGGCTCGTTTACACCCCTATTGGCAACTGGTGAAAGAAAAAAAACAGACTAAATTGACCCATTTTCAGATAAACATGAAGACAAAAATTCACATCTAAGTTAGATACTACTAAAGGTAGCAAAATGGGAAGGTTGAGTAACGGGACAATTTTGTGCGCGACCCGAAAGATATAGCATTACAAGCATCGACCCATACATAAGTAAACAGAGCGAAGTTGCTACCGTTAGATAAATAATTTAAATAAAAAAAGTGCTGAAGAATGAAATCCAAAATACCTCATCTTCACTGAAACTTTGTCCGGTTTTGGGAGCAAACATCATCTCGCCAGTAGCAAGCTCAAAGGCGGTGCAAGCAAACGACCACATATCAGCTGAATACGAGTATCCCGACTGCAATATAACTTCAGGAGCTCTATACTGTCGTGTTTGAATTTCATCTGCAATTGGTCTATTAGCCCAGCATGCATTCCCAAAATCCACAACTTTACACCTAAAATCAATCCCGTCAAGACACCTGTCTCTCTTTGTAACTGGCTGCACGCCTCCCAATGAAGCACGTCTTGAGGTTATCCTAGCAACTGCCCGTCTAGCCCTCTGCTTTAGCTTTTTCTCAATAGGATTAACTACATATCCACCACCGTTATACATACCCCCCTCGGGTTTACCAAGAACCGGGATCGTTTTTGACCGAATTGGGTCATTTGAAGGATTTATGGTGGAAACGAGAAGTATATTTTCGGGTTTTAGGTCCGTGTGTATTATACCAAGTTGTCTGTGTAAATAATCTAATGCGGTTAGTATGCATCTACAAATGTCCTTTACTTTGTTTAATGGAAGGCCTTTATAACGATTGTATCTTATTAGTTGGAGAACGCTATTGCCGAGAAGTTCGAAGACCATGCAAAAATGTTGACCGTTTGGGCCTCTATGCTTGAAGTGGTCCACTAATCGTATTACACACTTTTTGTTCTCTGGGTCATGTTTGGTGAGTGCAGAAACAACTTCGATTTCATGGA
The DNA here is from genome assembly GCA_947069175.1 of Scalesia atractyloides. Classification (NCBI taxonomy): domain Eukaryota; kingdom Viridiplantae; phylum Streptophyta; class Magnoliopsida; order Asterales; family Asteraceae; genus Scalesia; species Scalesia atractyloides. The sequence continues at coordinate 37,617,649 of CAMTDV010000023.1, read as the reverse complement.
TGGCGGATTGAGCATATTCTCGCGCGCTTTTCTGAATCTTGAGGGCAACATAGTTCTACATCATCAGTTGTCGTGTAACAACAAAATATTAGATATGGTTACCAAAAGCTAAAAGTGTAGTCATTACAGTAAGAATATTAACATTTAGCCACACACGTAGCCCAGTATGCAGCCCAATCAAGCAACTTCCTTTAGCTCTATTATTTTGTTTAATACATTCCAAATACATCACAGCTTTAATAACCACAATTCCAAAGAAATTATTACACCTGACTTATGTCTTAAAGAACCCGTCAATATCTACCTATTCCTAATATGGCATTGTTGATCAGTTCTGTTTAAACATAATGGAAAACATAAATAAATACCTGTGACGGCAGACAGGCCAGCAGAGAATCCAGTCAGAGACGCAGCCATGGGGTTCGACATATTTGTCAATATGATCTGGTTCCTCCTTAAGGTGTAAGATTATGATGGTAAGAACCGAACTAGGGATGAATTCGGTTTAGGTTATGGAGAGAGAGGTGGGTGGCGGCTTTGATGTTAAGGATGTTATTGTAAGAGTCTAACCCTAAACCTCTCTAATCATCTCCTTATATACACCCAGAAGGAAACCCTAATACCAACTAATTATATAATAGGATTAATATATTTTTGATCTAATATAATATAAATGATTATAATGGCTACATGATTAAATATTACAAATAATATATTTAATCTTACATTCTCCCACTTAGCCGAGTAATCATTTATCATGAGTATTAGATAAGCCTGATCAGGAGTTAACACTCATTTTAGCTTTGAACCAAGAACCGTAGCAGAGAAATACAGCCGTTGAATCATCATTCGACTCAGGACCCCCATTAGTCATACTACAGCCTCAATTTAAAACCTAACAGTTATGATCAAAATCTGTAAATAAGCCCTTTCGCGTTTGAATTGTATTTATATATTTGTCTATATGTCATTATACCGGCAGAACATATGGACATACAAAATCAAACTGAGGAAATTTCATTAATTAAATTAAAATAAGTACAATATGCTATTAAATAAGGTCTTTAGTAAATCCCATATTCGAAACATGTTCTTCGAAAACTTTAGTTGGGAGACCTTTAGTCATCGGATCCGCAAGCATATTTTTAGTACTAATATACTCAATACAAAGATTATTTTCCTCAACTCGTTCACGTTACGAACAAGTATTGTGTATCGAGATATAAACCAGCTCCAGTCGATCTGTTACTGTTCGAGAAACTAACGGCAGCTGAGTTATCACAGTAAAGCTTCAATGGTCTATAAATGGAATTAACGATTTTGCTTCAATGGTCTAGAAATGGAATTAACGATTTTGAGTCCAGTGATTAGATTTCTAAGCAACATTCCATGACAAGTTGCGTTATAAACTGCAATGTATTCTGCCATCATTGTGGAAGTTGAAGTTAACTGTTGTTTATGACTCTTCCATGAGATAGGTCCGCCTGCTAACATAAAGATATAGCCCGAAGTGGATTTCTTGTCATCTTTGCACTTGGCAAAGTCAGAATCAGAATAGCCTACCACTTCTAAATGATCACTTCTTCTATAAGTCAGTTTATAGTCTTTCGTCCCCTGCAGATATCTAAGTACTTTCTTAGCTGCTTTCTGGTGATCTAGGCCAGGATTAGTCTGATAACGGCCAGCATTCCAGCAATATAAGCAATATCTGGGCGAGTACAAGCTTGAGCATACATTATGCTCCCGACTACTGACGCGTAAGGTATATGGCTCCTTTGCTCCTTTTCAACCTCTGTTGTCGGACATTGGAATGAACCAAAAACATCTCCCTTAACTACTGGAGCGACTGAGGGTTTGCACTGTTGCATGTTATAACGCGTAAGGACACGATCTATGTAAGCCTTTTGAGACAATCCTAAGATCCCTTTGTGTCTGTCTCGGTGAATTTCTATGCCAATAACGTAAGAAGCATCTCCGAGATCCTTCATGTCGAAGTTATGCAAAAGTAACCGCTTCGACTCATGCAACATGTCTAAACTATTACTTGCCAACAGAATATCATCTACGTAAAGGACAAGTATAATAAAGTTGCTCCCACTCATCTTGAGGTAGGTGCATTGATCCACTTGATTCTTTATAAAACCTTGTCTCTTCATGACTTCATCAAACTTAAGGTACCATTGACGTGATGCTTGTTTTAACCCGTAAATGGATTTCTTCAACTTACAGGCTAGATGTTCTGACCTTCAGGTTTAAAGCCTTCAGGTTGTTTCATGTAAACATCTTCGTCTAAGTCTCCGTTAAGGAAAGCGGTTTTAACGTCCATCTGATGCAGCTCCAAATCAAAATGAGCTACAAGGGCCATGACGATCCTTAATGAATCTTTACGAGAGACAGGTGAAAACGTCTCTTGTTAATCAATTCCCTCTTCCTGAGTGTAGCCCTTTGCAACCAATCTTGCTTTATAGCGTTCAACGTTCCCATTCGGATCTAGTTTTGTTTTGAATACCCATTTACATCCTACGGGTTTGACACCATTGGGTAATTTTACCAAATCCCAAACGTCATTTTTCTTCATGGATTCAAGCTCATCATTCATTGCTTTATTCCATTCAGAAGACTGATCACTGCTAATGGCTTCATTATAAGAGATAGGATCATTGAGCTTTCCGGCATCCATTTCAGTCAGGTAGGTAACATAATTATCCTAATTAGTAGGCCTTCTGTGCCTGGATGACCTCCTGAGTTGATTACCGGGTTCAGCGGTGTCTTGGTTCTGAGCGTTTGATGTGCCTTCGTTATGAGGTATAATGGGTTCTTGTTGTGGAGGTAAATTTGGAGTTGGTGTAGTAGCTTTAGGTGCAGTTGTTGCATTGGGTACAAGAGGAGTAAACGGAGTAATGGTAAGCGACGAATCTCCCCCCCCCCCCCCGCGTCTTGTACTTCTTGCAATTCTTCGTAAGGGTTGGTACTGCTCCCACTGACCTTAAAATCCTCCAGGAATGCGACACGCTTGGTTTCAACAATACGGGTGACATGGGAAGGACAATAGAAACGAGAACCCTTAGAGTGATCAGGATACCCGATAAAGAAGCAGGTAACTGTTTTAGGGTCAAGTTTCTTTAGGAAAGGATTGTAAAGTTTCGCTTCAGCAATGCAGCCCCATACTTTCATATATTTAAGACTCGGTTTCCTTCTTGTCCAAAGTTCGTAAGGAGTTTTAGGGACAGACTTAGAAGGAACTCTAATGAGTATATGAACAGCTGCTTTTAACGCTTCAGTCCAGAGGAATAATGGTAAATTAATGTTTGCTAACATACTGCGCACCATGTTCATAAGGGTACGATTTATTCGTTCAGCGACACCATTCTGCTGAGGTGTACCTGGCATGGTGTATTGGTTTATAATCCCCTGGCCCTTACAAAACTCATAAAATGGACCAGGAGCTTGACCCACATCAGTATGTCTTCCATAATATTCACCGCCTCTATCTGATCTCACAACTTTAATTTTACGATCTAGTTGTTTTTCAACTTCAGTTTTATAATCTTTAAAAGTTGTAAGAGATTCAGATTTTTCCTTAATTAGGTACAAGTACATGTAACGAGAATAATCATCAATGAAAGTGATAAATGAAGTATTTCCTGTTATGCCAGCGATTTGGTAAGGACCACTAATGTCAGTATGAATGAGTTCTAATAAATTAGAGCTCCTAGTGCCACCTTTCTTATTCGCTAATGTCATTTTACCTTTAAGACATTTGACACACGTTCCAAAATCAGTAAAATCGAGTGGAGGTAAGACTTCATCCTTTACGAGTCGATTTAATCGTTCTCTTGAGATGTGGCCTAAACGTTGATGCCACAACATGGATGAAGTCTCTAAGTCTCGATTTTGTTTCATCTTTGTGAGTAATTCATTAATATTATATGACAACAAAGATTTGGAAAAGTCATCATCTAGTTCTAATCTATAGAGACCACCATCCAGAATGCGAGTACCATAAACCACAGAATCATAGAGAATAGAGAGTTTGCAATGACCATGAGTAATATCAAAACCTTCTATGTATAATTTTGGTCCTGATACAAGGTTCCGAGTTACCTCAGGAACATATAAGGTATCATAAAGTTTAATGCATAAACCAGTTTTCATAAATAATTGTAAAGTTCCTATGGCTCTCACTTCTAATTCTCTATCATCCCCCACTTTAAGTGTTCTTTGGTTTCTTCCCAGCCTCCGGATTTTAAGGAACCCTGAGTAGAGTTAGTGACATGAGTCATAGCACCAGAATCAAACCACCAAGAATTAGCAGGAACACTTAAATTATAGAACTCAAGTATCATGAAAAAATCGTTACCTTTCTTAGCTAGCCACTCCTTAAAGTCAGAGCATTCCTTTTGCTTATGTCTTGTCTTTTTACAGAACTTGCAGTAGGGTTTGCCTAAGGAGTTCTTAGAGCTGGAAGGCGCACTTGTACTAGGATTGGGCTTTTGGACTTTAGAAACATCCTTCCTTGGATAAGTGTTCTTCCTCTTCTTAAAGATTGAGGTAGTAAAGTGTGCAACATCAGTAGTTCGATCCATCTTCATACGCTCCTCCTGCACGCACATGGCGATCAGCTCACTCATCGACCATTTTTCTTTCTGAGTGTTGTAATTGATCTGGAATGCTTCATAGGACGAAGGAAGCGAAGTCATGATGAATTGAATAAGAAAACCATCACTAATCGCCATGTCTAATCCCTTGAGCTTATGGGCCATATCGTTCATCATCATCATGATGTGTTCACGCATGCCGCTCCTCCCATCATACTTAGTAGTCACCAACTTGAGGATAAGAGTACTAGCGTGTGCTTTAGACGTTCCCTTGAACTGCTCCTCCACAGAAGCCAAGTAGGTTTTAGCGTCTTCAGAATCAGGAATGGCTCCTCGAATTGCATTGCTTATGGACTGCTTCATGAACATGAGAGACATGCGGTTACACCTTATCCATTTTTCATGAGCCAGCTGCTCAGCAGCAGTACTCTGAGGAGTAAGGTCTTCAGGCTTATTCTCTCTTAGTGCGTAATCGAAATCCAGCAAAGCAAGAGTAAGCATGAGAGAGTCTTTCCATGCAGCAAAGTTATCACCAGTAAATGGTGGAATCCTGCAATTGGGCGCTAATAGTGGAAATAATATGAGCAAATTATGATACTAAGAAAAGAAGTCTTAATGTGATCTAAGGGCAAGTTATTCTAAGGCATGCATAAGTAATGACCATTTTAATTATGAAGCTGTGATATTGTCTATTACTAACATCAAAATAATAGACTTAGTTAAAAGTTCTACTTAAATGTAAATGAAGACAAATCAGCTTTGGCCAGAAGTGTAATCATCTAAGTATGTGTGCAAAGTAATTGTGACAAATCAACTTTGGCCAGAAATGAGACAATCCTTTTAATTATGCACTTGTTAAGTATGCTAGACATGAATGAATTAGATCAGCTTTGGCTAGAAATAAGACATTCACATATATAATGCACAATTAACATAGCTTTTGTAATACTTGAACAATAATAGATGCATCAAATCACCTTTGGGCAGAAGTGATACATCAGAAGCTCATTCAAGTTAAACTATTTGGTTTTGTAAAAAAATATCTTATTATAATTAATTAAGTATTTACAAAACCATTTATTTAATAGCAAACCCCCTGTTAGCGCGGATCGTACTGAAATTTAGTTCACAAAAATAGCCTAATTTAGTAATGAGATTTCGGATAAAATCTTGGATTTCAGATGAAACTCGGATTAGTCCGAGATGGGCATTTCAGATGAGTTTCGGAGTAGTCCGAGATGGGCATTTCGGTCCGGATTAGTCCGAAATGGTCATCTCGGATGAGATTCAATTTAGTCCGAAATGGTCATCTCGGATGAGACTCAAGTTAGTCCGAAATGGGCATCTCGGATGAGACTCAAATTAGTCCAAAATGGGCATCTCGGATGAGACTCATGTTAGTCTGAGTTAGTCATTTCGGATAAGACTCATGTTAGTCTGAGTTAGTCATTTCGGATAAGACTCATGTTAGTCCGAGTTAGTCATCTCGGATAAGACTCATGTTATTCCGAGTTAGTCATCTCGGATGAGGCTCTGATTAGTTCGAAATTTATCCTGCAAGATTTCAAAATCTCTAATAATGGCAGTTAGTTGTGATAAGTTTTGAAATTCGAAATTTTAGAGATTATGGGATCAGTTTTCCTATTTTAATGCTGATCTAAATATATCAAAATATTTCGAAATAATATATGTTTATCTTATAACAGATTTTGAAAATTTTGTTAAATAAAAATAGATCAAAACTGGGAAAACACTTAATAATCCGCATTCAACTCCAAAATATAGGACTTTTTCGAATTTCATAAGAACAAGTGATGAACCCTAAAACATAAACTTAATTCTGGAATCCAAAATCTGGGATTTTTGAGTTCATTATAATGATTTCGGAACAGTAAAAAATAACCATTTGATTTCGGAACAGTAATTAGCCATTAAAACATCAGATCCGAATTATTAATTCACAAGTTATATGATTTCGGAACAGTAATCATGTTCAAATTTATGTTTTCCAGATTTTAATCCCAGAATAATGGATACATAACAGAACTGATTTATCAACATATGCTCTGACACCACATGTTGATCGGTTCTGTTTAAACATAATGGAAAACATAAAGAAATACCTGTGACGGCAGACAGGCCAGCAGAGAATCCAGTCAGAGACGCAGCCATGGGGTTCGACATATTTGTTAGTATGATATGGTTCCTCCTTAAGGTGTAAGATTATGATGGTAAGAACCGAACTAGGGATGAATTCGGTTTAGGTTATGAGAGAGAGGTGGGTGGCGACTTTGATGTTAAGGATGTTATTGTAAGAGTCTAACCCTAAACCTCTCTAATCATCTCCTTATATACACACAAAAGGAAACCCTAATTAATTAATAAGGGTAATATGGTCCATCAACAATTACCAACTAATTATATAATAGGATTAATATTTTTGAACTAATATAATATAAATGATTATAATGGCTATATGATTAAATATTACAAATAATAAATTTAATCTTACAGGCATTTGTTAACATATACTGTATAAGATGATTTGGTAACTATATAAGCTGGTCAGCTATGACGTAACTCTCTGCATCCTTCTGCAGTGACAATCTTAGAGGCAGATAAATCATAACTAATTTGTAAATCAATACATTCACATCAAATTATTCCACTTACGTTTTCATATATCAGACAATCAACAAGTTATATAGGAAGCCCATGTTAAATGAGAAAGAAAATGCGATGATCAGAGCTCGGGCGTAAACGCTGATTTTTTTTTGCAACGAGGACATACCCATTTAACATGAGGCACGCCTTTTTCCCCTAATTCTAATGCCTAAACGCCCTGCACGTAATTTTTTTAACGAGGATATACCCATTTAACATTAGGCTACAAATCCTAAATCTAAGTAGCATTTATTAGATTTATCAAATTTATCAGATCAAATGAGGCAGACATTGAGTAAATCATAAAATAGAAAACTATCTATTTATAGATACAAACATAATAATACTAATAACAATAACAATTATAATAACTTCCCCATTGGAAATAACGAATCACCCAACATTTTACAACCATTAACTTAAAGACTACTTCATATCTATCTATCTATATACCTACCTACGGAAGCTCATAAATTTGTAAGTAAATGTAAATATGTAATCACAACAATACATGATGACATATGAAATAGAAAAAAAGAAAAAACTTACAGATGTTTGGGAATCATACGCAAGCCAAACGGTGGAGAACTGGCCCCATCCGAGCTTCCGTGAGCGATGTATCGACCACCGGAGAACTTATCGCCGATTCGAACCGCGTGGTAGCCTCCTTTCCTGTACGAATTCATGCATTCATCCTCATCCTCTGACCCAGATGAAGATGAACACGACATCATTGATTGATCTGGAATACCCACTTGATATTACAAAGAATATGTGGAAATGTTGGAGAAATTTTGGGGGGAAATGTTGGGAAGAAGAAGAAGAAGAAGAAGACGAAGAGTGGGTTTGTTGATAGACGCTCTCAGCATCATACACTATCAAGTGTATCTCCTGATAAAGTGAGACCGAACCGTTTTATTAATGATTTTCGGTTCCATTAAACGAGCAATATGGCACTTGCACTTGGTATATTAACTAAAAAGATATATGTCAAGGTTATAGTTGGTACTAACATTTGTTGTAACTTATAATAATAATAATAATAATAAAAACATTTTATTTTGAGCATAATTTTATTTTCTATAAGATTTATAGCAAAATATCATTAACTCCCGATAGTACCGATGTTGTTTGATACAAGTACAAGATTTCAGAGCTCAACCCGCTATGATTTAAAACCGGTTTTTGAAACATTGGTTTAACTAGACCTATGTAATTAGTATTTTTTCTGTAATTTACTCTTTAAAACCTCAAATGGATCTATGACATGGTCAGGTGTGCTTATAAAATGATGGTTATTTTTAGGTTGTTTTATGCACTAGTTAAAGTTTTATTGTTTATAAAAACACGATATGATACTATCATATTACAACTCACATTGGGCAAGTGCACCAATTATTGGCGTATTATAGTGTTTATAAGATACCGAGGTCGTCTGAGTATACATGAGTTTTACTACTGAGTCGTCGATAACGTCTAGTCAAGTCCAAAAGTTGACTTTTTAAAAAGAATAAATAAAAAGAAAATAAATGACTAAAAAGGAAAATAAAAAGTAGTAATCAATGTCTATTATATAAGATCTGCTAATAATAAAAGCCAAAACCCAAGAGAACCATCATCCCTGCCTGATGAAATAAGTTAAAGTACAATCACAAGACCAGCCATTTTTCTCCCCTAGATAGCTTCTCAAAATAACTACCTCAACTTTTTGCTGCATCAAACTATTGCCCTTAAAGAATCAAAGTTTAGAGGAACAAGTGTTGATTGTCAAAGTATTGGTCAACAAGTTAACCAAAGTCAAAGCTGAAGACTAGAATACCAAGTCAACAAGCCAAAGACAGAAGTTCTGATTTCCAGAAGTGTTGGTCCTCAACCATCAGTTCATAACCAAACTTACAAAAGAGCAGCAGTTCAATGCAACGGTGTAACTATCTAGCAGTTTCACAACTGCTGGCAGTTACATCATTTAATGAAGCGGGTAAGTGTCGCTTTCATGATGACGTCACCACCAATTCACTCATCCTATATATAGTTTATCATGTTTATTGTAATACTTAACACTTAGAGCTGTGAGTATAAAAACTAAGAGAGTGTTCACCTGCTGGAGTACTATTGTACTTTGTGATTGTATTACATTATAATGAATTTAATGAGATCATTCTGCAATCATTCCCTAATCCAGTAGTGTTAGATTGTTGTATTTGCTTATCACTGTTTGATTGAATTTTCAATTTGATTAACTATTTTATCTTAGAAAACACAAACTACACACACTCTCAGATCCAACACAATGATAGGAAAAGGGGTGTTTAGGATCAACATACATCTTGATGCTTTGTTAACTAGACCGGACCATGGGGTCGCAAAGGCTCGATTGTTAGACGAGGAACGGTGTGTGTCAATGCGTGTTATTGTGCAGTATATGGGTCAGAATCCTAACACACTCGAACTTTCTGCTTTGAATCAGCATGAAAATGCCACTCGAGGTCGGAATATATTATTAATTAATTAATTAATTAGATAGTTTCAGGAGTTTATATTACTTGTCCCTACTTAGTTTGTCGGTGACTCGTCAATTCCCCTTAGGTCGTTACTTTTACATAAACTAAGTCCTTTACACTTTGATGATATCTCCGTGCAAAGACAAGAGCTTACCCAACCCGAAGTCTCATCCAAAACCTCTAACCTCAATTAAGAGCGTCAACATCTTTTGACTCTACATTGACGCTTTACATATACATAAAAATATGAACAACCCAATTCAATGGCGTCCCAAGATTATTGGTAGATTTTATGGATTAGGCAGAAACTCTAATAACCCAAATCAATGGCGACATTACTATTTTACTCACTTTCAATAAACTATTTAATTAATTAAAGTCATTAACACCCCACACACACCTTGCTTACCCATGATCTTCCTTAGTTAGCTCACCATCAAGGGGGTAAGTTCCCCAAAGCACCCTCAAGAATCTAGTCAAGAATGGCCATGGAAGAAGATATGATCAAACTTGAAAAGATTATATGAATCATAAAAAGCTTGATTACACTAGTGATTCTTGAATTTTTCCTAATGATTGCAATCATTAGAGAGAGTAGAGTAAAAGAGAAGTGTGTAGTGAAGAAGAAGGGAGAGAATGAGCAAAGAAAATGGTAGGTTTGAGATTTCTATTTATAGGCAGGCTGGGGCTAAGCACGGGGCGTTCCTGGATAACACTGGTCATGCCTAGCCAAGTGACCAGTTATTCCCGGTTCCCGAGGCACGGGGCATGTCTTGTCAGCACAGGTCTTGGTCAACTTTGTGGGCCCCACGTGATCATCCAAATCTTCCAGAAGCTTTTCTTTCGTCTTTTAATGTATAGGCACGGGGCGTACCTGGCTTTCTTTGCCTTGATCTTTGCACAGTGGCTTTCAAAGGTGTATGGAGGGTTCCGAATCCGAGGGATGGGGCGTGTCTGGCGAGGCATGGGGCGTGTCTAGCCATTGGAACAAACATCGGATCTGGTGCCTTAGGCTTTGGTGGCTCGACAGGTTCTAGTGGTGGAATGCCAAACATCATCTCTTGAATGATATTCCTCAAACCTTTAGCACTTCTTTCAACATCAATGATCCTCCTTATCACATTCATGTGATAGTCACCCATTTGTTTGTGCATGTTTCTCAGTTAAGTCCTCAAATTAACTAGATCATTACTTCACACCTGAACTTTTGGATTAGCAGGATATGGCATAACAAAGTTCTTCCTCGGCCTTCCTCTACCACGTTTCTGTGGTACCTAAGAGAGCCCTTTAGCATTCTGCTATAATCCAAAAAATCTATACTATATAATAAAAGAAACTTATGAGGGACACGTGTCATCCATTGGTGTTATCTATTTTTTGTTTTCCCGTCTCTCTCCCCTACTTAATTATATCCTACTTAATTTTTTATAATTAAAGATATTCATTATATAGATATCCTATAAATTTTCAAATACATATAAAAATAATCTATTAATCTCACATAAAATTGTCTTCAAATTATATAAATAAAAAAACAAATTATTCATACATTCGATTTTTCATTATTCTCCACTGACTTTTTTTAATTCTTCTCATCGTCACTTATTTATATGACATATATTATTCTTGTATATTTTTGTATGTTCTATTAGCTAAGATAGATCATCCATCTCTTTATTTGTTCGTATTAAATTAGATAAGATATTAGTTGGTATATAATATATCTATATAATATATACAAATGGATTATTTACATATAGTAGAATCAATACATATTGTTTAGTATAACGGGTTATTTATTAATATTAATTTCAATAAATATTGCTATATAATTATTTTATTTTCATTTTCTCTTATCTCTTATTAGTTTAATATTTTTTTCTTGACTACTTATTTTGTTTTTATGCTTATTAATAACTATCAAATATTTTACTGATAATTTCTAACATATTGTTAAACAAAAAAATACAAAGTTTAGAACGTATTAATAAAAAAAATACAAAGTACGTATTCAAGCCGTGTAATACACTTATTTATCCAATCAGTACAATGCACGGGTTTTTAAAGATGTGATGTTTTTATTACTTGGTATATAAAGTTATACTTATGTGTAATACACGAAGTTCTAACCTAATATTATAATAAAAGAAACTAATAACTAATGAGGGACACATACTCATTCATTTAAGGCATCTACTTTTTAATTTAGCCGCTACACATCTTACTTTTATCTTAAAAATTATAAGTTTTAAAACAATTTATCAAATTATCCAATAATTTAAGTCGACATTTATCTATATCTATAAATTTATATACAACTAATATAATTGATATATAACCTTTATTTTATTTTTTATATTTTATTTATTTAATATTTATTTTCTTAACTATTTTCTTTATTTTTCCCCTCGTTAATAATAACTATTTAATATTTTATTGATCCAATACGTGTAACACACACATTTCTAACCTATTAATTAATTTAAAAAAGAAACAAAGTAAAATGTTATAACTTTAGTAATACACAAGTTTATAACCTAATAATGAATAAATAAAAAAACAAAGTAAAATGTTATAATATGTAAATAGTATATCAAAGTTCATTTTTAAAAAAAAATGTATCTTGACAACTGTGTGTGTTAACTGATTACATTATATTTATTCAAGTCGTGTAATACATGTGTCTATTCAACTCGTGCAATACACGGGTTTTAAATATGTAAATTTTTATTACTCAGTATATAAAAAATATAAAGTTTATTTGCCCAAACACGTATCTTGACAACTTTGTGTGTAACTGATTAGATTATATTTATTCAAACCGTGATACATGTATTTATTCAACTCATGCAATACACGGGTTTTTAAAGATGTAATTTTTTAGTACTTAGTATATAACAATATATTTAATCAACCCGTGTATACACGGGTTTCTAACCTAGTAAACAGAATATAATGATAAGTTACTTATAACGCCTCGTATTTCCGTATTCCTATTTTTAGAAAGTTCGTATTCACATTCTGTTTTTAGAAACCTTACAATCGTACTCCATCTTCGTTATCACAGTTAAGGCGTTAATCATAAGAAATTCATTTTATACATATACGTGTTGCATTTCATATTTGTGTTATATACGCAATCAATATTTAAATACATGTTTATACGCAAAACCGAGACTTAAAATACACTATGGATACCTAAAAACAAGTTAAAATACAAGAAAACGGCATAAAATAACCTAGTTACAAAGTGCAAGGACTTAAAGTGTATAAAACCAAAATATTTTCCACCTCTTTTCTCCTCCAATCACCTTCCACTTTTTTAAGCCAATCACATTTCACACTTCTCCATCTCTTTTCTCCTCCAATCACATTCCACATTCATTAACTCCCAAACCCTAATCCCCACTTATAAATACAAGCCTTCATACACTCTAAACACACTCCAAACACTCAAATCACTCCCAAATCTTCTTGGTTACTCTCTAATTTCCAAGATTTTGTAGAAAGTTGCAACCATTGTAAGTGAGTTTTAGCTCACTTTTCTTCTTATTTTCTTATATTTTTCTTCTTTCTTTCTACTTGGATAACCTCTAGGAAGGTTTTCACAAGCTTGCCTCGGCAAACTAAGGTGAAACCTCACCACATTTGAGGTCCAAAGTAGGATTAAAAAATTATGCTTTCATTTATAGTAATTATTGTACATTTCCTTTTCATTCATGACCATCCGACTCATCCTTGTGATGATTTGCGTATTGGTGAATCTTACAACGAGGTTAAAGGATGGTTATCATCCTACCTCCATGCATGACTTATATGACAATCTATGATATCCATGATAGACTTAGCTTAAAATTATTATATAAACTATAGGATACATATATATACATAACCGAATCCATGACGATGATCAACATGGTTACTTGTCATGGTAATAGGTTATATTATCTAAGTCTTGAACCTCTCGTTAACGATTCTAATGGGTATCTAGACCCATGAAATCACATCAACCCATACGGGATTTATAGTGCCAAAAACGAGTGTTTTAAGACTAGATAATTACTTTGTGTATACATACTTTTTGTACTTCAATTCTGATTCCGAATTCAACCACTCCATAAACCCTTAATGACCTTATACCCTCGATTCCCCATTCTCAAACAACTCGTCACTCACAGATAAGCGGAAAGCTTTGCAAAATTGTGAGTATACATGACCTCTTTTGCTTTTACACTTTTGGGTGCAATACGTTATACTATTAAACACACGCAATCACTTATACTTTATGCAAACACAAACAATCCAAGCATACATGCTTAAATACGTGATACTTGATTTGTATTCTTGGAACATTCTTATATGATTTACTTGTCAGTAACTTTGTTTAAAGCCTCCCCTTAACATGTATAGCACTATAAGAGTAACGCACCGCCCGTATTCTTGAGGTCATGTTAAGTTATTCATTCATTACGGTCTTATCATTGCGACGATAAGATTACGCTTGCGGTAAACTTTGGGTTGACTTGTATAATTGCATGCCTTGGTACATTAATCTAGTTAACTATTTTTGTCATGTGGATTATTCAAATATTCTTTACATATATTCTAGTAATCAAACTTGTATGTTCGCCAATACTTTTGTATTGAACTATACTTTAATACGTATTGAAGGAATTCTATGATGATGATGACGAATGAAACTTGATAGGAAGGACTAGAAACGCACCAAACTTTAAATTCATGTTTATAGATTAATCATGTAATATTTGATGTATTTTTGTTTTCCAATTCATGAACTTGAACCATTAGCAATGAAATGAAATATTATTTATTAAATATTTGTCACATTTAGTGTTATGAAGTCTCGAGCAATCTCGTTCGTCTCACTGCGATGTTTCCGCAATCAGTTGGGGTGTGAAAATACTGTTTACGGGTCGTGGACTAGTAGGCGGTCACAAGTCGTATTCAACGGTGAATTTTCATAACAAAATTGTTAACAAAAGAGTATTATGTCAATTACAGTCTATTGACCTGCTTACGAGCAGTAGACCAGAACAATGTCACATGTCGTATGTGATCATATTGTGATTTCGATTAAGAACTTTCAGATTCTATTAAAAAACAGTGAATTTACAAAGTAAATATAATTTCTAAAAACTAACATATCACAATTGACAAGAAGGAAGAATCATGAAAATCACGAATAGAACAAGAGTATACTTTAATTCTTCAATACTCGCCATTAGTTTTGCTGAATGCCTGAATTCTCTCAATCACAGGTGTGCCGAATGAGAACACTAGGGTTTTAGACTTTCAATTTATAGATTAGCCTAGAGGCAGTTTGAATGCTTACAGGACGTATGCTAGGGTTTAGCACAACGGGCTGTGAACTGATTTAGATTTCAAAGTGGAGCCCACTTGACATGTTACGATCGTAAACAAATGCTTAATGGTCGTAAGCCCTGAAAAGTCAGTAGCTTCCGGATTTTTTGATTGATAAGATTATGAATTCTTAGAAATGCAATGAATTGAATATCAAGACCCTCGAGTTGCTTCCCGAAAGCGCTAAGTTTACTCGTCTTTATCCAGACGTAAACCTAGTTTCAATCATTAGGTATAGGATCGAGGTTGAATTCCACCTCATCGTAAATAATTTCTTCATCTCCAACCCTCAAAGTAAGTCTTCCATTGACTACATCAATCAAAATTCTAGTCATAGCTAGGAATGGTCATCCCAAATGTCACACCCCGACCCGCAGCGGATAAGGTGATCGGGGCATGATTGGGTTATCATCAAAGCTCATGAAATTTATTAAATGTTTCATATTCATTAATACAAATTAAATGAAAGTTTACAATAGTGATACAACATGATCTAACTAACAATCTAACTCCTTTGTTCTCTTCTAAGGCATACCCTATGTTATCCTTGCTTCAACCTGTTCACCTGTATCATGTGTAAAAAGGTTTTTGGATCAACATAATGTTGGCGAGTGAATCCTATGGAAAAACATTTGAATAATTTATTTAAATTGATTATGAAATATGTGCACAACCAAACATGAGTAAAATTAGATGTAACTTGATCAATAATCATAAGATGTTAAATGAAAACACTCATGAACAATAATGGGACAATTAAAGGCACGCGATGCTCAACTCGTCTCTCACGAGGAACTGAGGGGCCTGATGAATGAATTGCATAAACATGATAATATGAATAACACAACTACAAACAATATAAACTCAATGAAAACACACATGAACAATAATGAATTTGAATTGAAGCACGCGATGTTCTACTCGTTTCCCACGAGGAACTGATGGGCTTAATGTATGAGTTTCATGTAATTTGACAAACGGAATATAAATAAATCACAACAATAAATCAATCTAAGATTAAGTCATGATGTGGTATGGCACAAGTTTAAATAAATAAATTAATTAATTCATAACACATGACACACCCCAAAACGTGTAATTTAAAAAGGGGAATTGTAAGATTCACTCACAGTGGGTGCGTTCGGTTGATGATGATGAATGCACGCGAAGTGGTTTTAACCACGAGTGAGATTTAACCTAGATAAATCGCATTATGGTATGGTGAGTAAACGGATTTTATTAAACTATTTTAGTAGGATTGTTGGGTGTATTTTTGTGAGTTTGAAGCTATTTTCTAATCTTAAAAATGTTATTTTTAAGTATTTATAATTGATTTTTAATTAAAATAATTAAATAAAAATAATAAAAATATTTATTTTTTTCTGCTACAGTTGACCTTGACCAGTTGACTTTGACTGGTCGTTGACCGGTTTGCGGAATATTGTTGTGCGCTCGGTGAGGCTCGAACCCGAGACCTCCCGTACGCGTGCACGCAGCTCTACCAACTGAGCTACGTGTCTAACCCGTTATGTATCCGATTTTAATTATATATATACATTAATTAGAATTTAAACAGAAAATCATTTATTTTAAAAAACAGTTTAAGGCGAAACGGTCATGCACACCACAGGTCTCGAACTCGGGACCTGTGGTTTAATCTAACACACAGTCCACCGCTGGACTGTGTGTTCAACATGTTATATAACTTGATTTTTATTATACTTAAAGACAATTTAAATATTTCCTTTTCTGCCTTATTTAAAAAGAAGAGTTAATTGTCCGAGTCGGTGCTGAGGACCGGACTCGAACTCGTGACCTGTGATATAAACAAACACACAGTCCACCGCTGGACTGTGTGTCTAACTTGGTTATTATTCCGGTTATTAATATACTTAACATATAACGGTATCGACTCCGGTTCAGTTAAACAAAAACTTGATTTTTATTAAGGCAACGTGTGTGAACCGGGATTCGAACTTGAGACGTTAGCGTTTTATGTGCACACAGTCCACCGCTGGACTGTGTGTCTAACCCGATTAATTTCTTGATTTATATTATACTTATATGTTAACGAAAGTGCGTCGTCTTCTTCGTCAATGTTGAACCAGAAATCGGGTCTGACTGGTTCGAGCTTTTGTTCCAGTTTCATTAGTGTTTTAGGTTAATTACTGGTAAGATAGAAGTAAAAAGAAAGGAAAATAAGCGTGAGGTATACCGACTCGTTTTCCTCTGTTTTCCGGCAGAACTCCGGCGACAGAAAACTACTCCGGCGTCAGGTGTCTTGCAGCAGCAAGTCTCCGAAAAGTTTGGAAAAGGTAAGGGTATCTCCGGTATAAGCTTCAGAGGTTCAGAAAAGCTCGGCAATGGGGAAACCGGTTTTCCGGCGACGAACAGGTTTATTCCGGTGAGAGAAATTACGCCGTGAAAAGATGTGATTTTTAGCGAAAAAGTTTGCAGGCGATTGTGGTTGAATTTATAGGGAATAATCGAAATGTATTTGGTCTGATTTCGGACTATGTTCGATATTTAAATTTTTCCGGCGGTTTTGATTTTGGTCGCGGACTTCAAACATCGGTTATAACCGATATGTGATTAAAGGTTTACGTTATAACGTAAATTGGTGTTAAGACTCGCGAATAATCCGGGATTCCGACGACTGAAAACCGTTTGGGCGCCGGTTTTGAATTTGTAAAGTCACTATATCAATTAAATGATTCTGTTATTCATCAAACATAACAAGCGGCGCAGTGGTTTGTGGGTGAGAGTTAAGACTTGATTCTGGTTCGGTACAGACCCGGGTTCGAAACCCGGCAGATGTATTTTATTTTTATTTTGCGATTTTTGACGGTTTTTCAAAAACTAAATATATATTCCCGTATAATAATTGATTACGGATCGTTTAAAAATATTTTGGGCATTTAATTCGCAACGAAAATTTTGACTGACTGTTCGGTTGATAAACGGAGCGGGTTTGGTAAATCCGTTTTTTTGACGGATGTTACACCAAAATCAAGGAAACATTATCATCTTCGTCCATAGCTAAGATGAGGAAATCGACTGGGAAAACAAACTTTCCACTTTGACTAACATGTTTTCACAAATCCCTCTTTGATATTTGATCGATCGATCAACTAGCTGTATAGTAATTTGAGTAGGAGTAGGTTCCCCTAGGCCAAGTTTAGCAAACACTAAATAAGGCATCGGGTTTATACTTGCTCCTATGTCAGCTAAAGCATTGTTGACTAAAATATCCCTTATT
The DNA here is from genome assembly GCA_947069175.1 of Scalesia atractyloides. Taxonomy (NCBI): domain Eukaryota; kingdom Viridiplantae; phylum Streptophyta; class Magnoliopsida; order Asterales; family Asteraceae; genus Scalesia; species Scalesia atractyloides. The sequence goes on along the minus strand of CAMTDV010000023.1, from coordinate 37,599,245 downwards.
AAACATGGGATAACAAAACTACCTAGATCTACTACTTTAGGAGGTAACTTGTTCAGTAAGACTGCCGAACATTCTTCGTTTAGAGTAACTGTAGATAGATCCTCTAGCCTTTTCTTGTTAGATATTAAGTCCTTTAGGAATTTGGCGTACTTAGGCATCTTAGTCAATGTTTCCATGAAAGGAAGATTGATATGAAGTTTTGTACACATTGCCAGTAACTTACCATATTGTTGCTCAAACTTGACCTTCAATTGGCGCTTCTGAAGTGGAAGGTCAGGTTTTGACTCCTGATCCTTCTCTTTCTTTCTTAGCTCGCTTAGTTTCCGAATTGTAAGACCTTCTGTATTAGTAGATTGTGCATCATCTCCTTCTTGAACAAGCTCTGCAATGGAAGGGCTCTCTCTGATGATATTGTCACTACCAACAGTTATAGATTTAACTCCAGCTTTCTCTTTCTCTGAATCTCTTGATACTAACTGCATTAGGACCTTTTTTATGTTCTTAATTGTAGTTCTATGTCCTGCCAGATCTTACTCTTGTTTATTCACCTTTTCACCGTTCACTTGCATATATTCCATAAGCATCTCTTGTAGACTTGGTTGTCATTCCCTAGGCTGTAATCTGTTGTTATTATGATAGCCTGCTGGGAATGAATTCCTATTCATCTTTCAATACTAAACCTCTATTGAGTCCTGGTCTTGTAATATTTAGTGACTGCTTGGATTTCTATTAACTACTACAACTAACTAAAAATGCAAAACACAGAAACAGAGCAAGCAAACAATTAATATAGGAGAAATCAGATGATGAGAAAAGTAGCTACCTAGGCAAGAATCATGTTAACTCCACATAACTCACGGGATTGGATCATTGGATTTGGCTACTGGGATCTTAAGATACACTAATCTAGACCTAAGACTGGCTAACGAATCACTTTCCAAACAGGTCGCAATCTAGTATTTAGGGAAGTGTGTAAACTCACTGGTCTCGGGTTCAGATCATCTCTCGATCTCTGTAAACTAAATGTAGTGGTACCCTAATTCTAGATACCCTCTCGGTCCAACCAGAAACAATACATCCAGGAAGTGTAAGGGATGTAAGGGGTAGTGAATCTAACAGGTTTCTAACACGGGATAACAATAATTAAAGGCTAATAAAGGGTAACTCACTCTCGTGCAATTAACTCCCAAATCACCTACTGACAAAGACTACCCGACAATCTTTTACTTCTCGGTCTCTATAATTGGTAGAACACTAAGTGCCTCTAAACTCTCAATAAAAGTTCCTATGAGATTCGTCGTCAGAAAACCATAAACTAGTCACGATTCACGAACATCAAATAGGCAACCTAATAAGTATCTATAACTGAAAGACATTCAACAAAACACGCACGGAACGATAGATTAATTCTAAATTAGTACAAAACGCACAAACATATTCAAAACCTGTTTTAGATACACACTTTACCAAAACATAAAGCCAAATCACAATTAATCCAAAACCGAAAAAACTATAAAAATTTAACTATCATCATAGCGTAGGCAGCTTAGAGAAAATTAGCTACTCATGTTCATAAATGAAACAAAAGCAACTTTAAAGGAATCCAATTTAGCAAACATGTTTATAAATTCAAGTTCAAACAAACAGAAAGTAATAAACGATGTCTAATCGAACATGCTAAAACTTATGCAATCATCTTAAATTTCCAAAGCTTTCCTTCATCATGAACCACTTTAATTCGTCTCTTATATCCTCTTCTCGATAATTAGCAGGTTCGTATGATATTCCCTCATTTGCGAACAGTAGGTCTCGAATTAATAATACATTGGATCCATTGATATTATCTCCTATCCGATGTATATATAACAAATAAAATATTAGGCCAGCCTTTTTTCGGGTGATATATTCCTTTCTTTCTAATTTAACCGCGTTTCTTCCTATTTATACCATGCAACATATGGTTGATATATGTGAATCCTTAATCTCCCCTTAAAATAATGACATCTATACTATATTATAATGCATGAGAAAAATGTATTTTAAAAAAAGCTAATAAGTTTTTTTGGCTTTAATGCATAAGGTACAATCTAAAATGAAGTAATTAGTCTTTTAAACATTAATTACTTACAACATATTATTCACTCAAAGTAATAAGACATTATTATTCACTCCAAAAATTTTATTAAGACATTTCTTTTGTTATACCTTGAAGATAATTTAACTTTTATATTAAATTTGTTATTTCTTGTAGATAATAAAAAAACATTTCAATTATAAATTAATAAATAAACATATTAATGTTTTTATTATAAATACTTAGCATTCAAGAATAAAATTAATAATTTCTACTAGCATGAGTTAAACACTTAAACAACTTAAACTTAAATATAAAAATAATTTCTATTAGCATGACTAGGCCTACGTCCTCACCTATTACTAACTTTAACATCATAATCCTATCATTGTATCTTATCACCTCTACCACATTATTGTGCAGTTCTTCAGCCACTAAAAAACCCACCCCATTTTTTGGCCCATTAGACCCCAAATACCACAACTTGTACTCATTGCACTCAGCCCCTCCATGCCCTTTCCACTTAGTCTCTTGAAGACACGCTATCTGTACCCTGCGTCTTTTAAGCACATCTACCAACTCCAACAACCTACTATTTAGAGTACCTATGTTCCAAGAACCTACACGTAAACTATACCCTTTTCTTTCTATCTGTGTACACCTCTCGTCCTCAAGCATGATCTTAGTGAAAAATCATGACTTCTGCCGTCTATGATAACGACTAATCACGTTTACACGCTCACACACAATAAACACACTAGCACGATAAGGCAAAGAAGGAGAATGAACAAAAAGCATACAATTGTTTGTCTTATAATTATTATCATATCACTAATATTAATGCAGGTCCAAAATTTAATTGGTTCGATGGATATTATTATTACTATTATTATATCACTAATAATCTTATGTATAATATTGATTTATTAATGCAGGTTAAAGATTAAGTAATTTTATAGTAAATAAATTAAGTGATATTTAAGGAGTATACAATTAAATATTAAATAATCTTTATAAAAACAGTAAATTGCACAAAACATCCTTTATGTTTTCTCAAATTTGCAGGTTTCATCCTTACTATTTAAAACTTGCTAAAAACAACCTTTAAGTTTATTTTTGTTACGGGTTTAATCCTTTATGACTAACCAAATTAATTTAATCAGTTAAACTCCCTCACATGCATAACATGTGAGGGTAAATTCGTCATTTTGGTTTCCTTATTATAAAACCCACAAAAAAACGCACATAACCACTTTTTTCTCATCAACTTCAATTAAAACCCGAACACACGATGCCAGTGACCATAACGAAAAGATGACCGGCGGATAAAACATCATATTCATCACAACTGTACACATTTTTGCCGCTGGTAACACCCTCTGATGAGCACATGTGTTCGTTCTTCGTCATCTATTATAGCTGAATGTTATATAATTGAACGGTTAAATTGTTGATGATGAGATGCAATCTTTGTGAAATTGTGAGGAGATGAAGATAAAATCACATTTGACTGTTGATAAGAGGTTAGAGTGGCAATCGAGTCTCCGTTTTTTCACACTTCCTCTCACTTTTCTTCAATCATTTCCCATTTTTCTCATAAAATTCGTCAATAAAGCTATGCGTTTCTCTTCAATTTTAATTTAACATGTAATTACAAAAATTTGATTGGAAGCATAGCCAGTATGATCTAAAAAATTATCATGATTTCAAAACTAATGTTTCTCCTTCTTCTCAAGTAAGTATTGAATATAACAGTTTCTTTTCATTTTGAGGTAAGATGTTATTTAAAATTTTAATTTTTATTTAAGGAGACGGTGGTAGTGATGGCCTGCCACCTTCTTCTACGGCAGCTCCCCTACCGAAGAGAAAACATTCTCATATTGGCAACAAGGTACTTCTTAATTTTTTTTTAAAGAATTTTACCATTTGGAATATTGTTGTTAATGTAAGTTCAAGCATATTTTGGCAATGTATTTGGGCCACGGTTTAACAGAGGCGATTGGATTTTGACTAAGAACTAAAAAGTATTTGATTTTTGTGGGTTTGATAATAAAGGAAACCTAAATGACAAATTTACCTACACATTTATGCATGTGAGGGAACATAACAGATTAAATTGACTTGGTTAGTCGTAAAGGATTGAACCCGTAACAAAAATAAACTTAAAGGCTGTTTTTAGCAAGTTTTAAACCTTAATGATGAAAGCGGCAAGTTTGAGGAAACTTAAAGGACGTTTTGTGCATTTTACTCTTATAAAAATAGGATCATAGAAAAATAATTATACTCTACTAGGGTAGAATGCACCTGGTGACCGCCGGAGAAGTCAGAAAGTGGTGATGGTTTTTGCCAGAGATTGTCGGAGAAGTCACACCAAGGTTCCTACTTCGACTTTAAATCTTGACAGTGAAGAGGTGGTTGAAGTCCTCACACCAAAAAAGTTCCTACGCGGTGTTGCTACTTGCCGAGTCTCCGGCAAGCAACCGAAAACTAAGAAAGAAAACGGTGGTTCGCGAACTCCTCACACTAGAAAATTGCGTGACGAAACACCTACCTTTGGCTGCGGATTGGCCGGAGATTGACCGGTGTTTGTTGCCAATCAATGGTCGGTGGCAAGTTAACGTTTAAAAAATGTACAGATGGGAAAAAGAAGGCGATGTCCGGAGTTATGAGTAATAAAGAGCCCACTACCATTGTGTTTTGCTGAAAGTGATAGTAACAACTAACAATTCAGACTTAAAACATTAATAATATCAATAAGAAGAAAGACGAATGATAGAAATAAGAAGAACGATATGAATATCGGGGAAATCAGTGACCTCTACCACTAGGTATAAGTTACGGACATCTAACTACTCTTTCCTTTTACAATATTGCCACTACGCGACCTCTATCGTCGTGATCGCCTTTAGGGTCGATAGATACATATGTTGCATAGTAACAATATTGCTGATATAGCAAAAACAGTCGTCATGATCTGATTTCCGCTACTTCGTTGAAACATCGTTGCCAATAACCTCTTCATTGTTTTTTTACATTATTCAACAAAAGATATGCATTCAACAATCTTACCTTAATTTATCAACAAAAAAACATACATTTTTAATGAAAATTACGCCTTACACCCATCGTGTAAAAGAAACATTAATAATAAAAGAAATTAATAATTTATGCAATAATTAAACTTTTACTGTTGTAGTTACATTTCTGTCATCTCCCAACCCAATTGTCGTGCCATTTTGGATCCGACGACTCTACAATTCACTCCCTCAAATCGGAGAGAAAACCGTCACCAAACTCACTAATCGTCTTCAATTTCTCCACTGCTTATATTATACGCACCTTTCAAAACCCTAATTTTCAGATCTATTTCAATTCTTCCAATTCAGTTACTGTAATTCGTCGATCGTCAACTGCTGCACGTTCGGTTGTGTAGAAATGGCGAGTGGTGCGGTGAATACGGATCAATTTGAACTGTACTTTAAACGAGCAGATGTAGATCAAGACGGACGCGTTAGTGGCTCTGAAGCTGTTTCGTTCTTTCAAGCGTCCGGTTTACCTAAGCCGGTTCTCGCTCAGGTAATTGATGTTTAGTGATTTTGCTTTACTGTAGAATTTTGTGTTTTTGTTGATTGAGTTTGCTTGATGTATTGGATGATGTAGTCGGAGGATTGATTTCGGTTAGATTTAGGTCAGATTTGCTTTGTTACAGATTAGAATGTGCATGTTGAATATGAATTTGTGTGAGTTACATTTAGGTATAGAGTATTGACAACTGACTAGGTTTTTTTGGTTACGGATTTTGGAAATGATCGTGTGATATTAAGTTGTTAGAATTTTGCATTTTCTAAAGCTGATTTCTTATTCAGTTTATCAAATTTGTTTGATATAGGAGGATGTTTAGTCATAGTGTTGCTTTCTGTTAGATTCAGGCCTGATTTGCTTTGTAACGTATCAGAATGCATATGTTGAATATATGTTTGTATGAGTTACATCTAGGTATATGCATCTGTCTAGGTGTTTTTGGTTATGGATTATGAAAATGATCAGTTAGAGTTTTGCATTTTCTGAAGTTAATTTCATTTTTGATTTTTTCATTAGTCTGAGTATTAATCTCTATCAGATTCAGGCCAGACATTAAAATGTATATGTTAAATAAGAATTTGTATGAGTTGCATTTAGGTATGACTATAGACTTTTGCTTAGGTGTTTTTGGTTATGGATTTTGGAAATGATCATTATGGGATATTACGTTGTTAGAATTTTGCATTTTCTGAAGTTGAATTTATTTTTGACTTTCTTATTCGTCAGGAGTGTTAATCTCTATCATATTGAGGCCAGATATGCTCTGTTACACATCGGAATGTGTAGATAAATATGAGTTACATTTAGGTATAGACATCTGTGTAGGTGTTTCGGTTATGAATTTGGAAAATGATCATGTGATATTAAGTCGTTAGATTGAGATGATCAGCTGTACAAGGGTAGTGCAATGCGGCAATTGATAGCATTCATATATGTTTTTACTGCTTGAATGCTTTATAATCGCTTTCTGATGGCGAATGAAGGTTAATTCTGATTATTCAAGGAAGTAATAGATTAAGTGTAAAGTAATTTTACTTGCTCAAAGTAAGTTTTGTCTTAGTTTGACAATGGTTATTTGAACCCTAAATAATAAGATATTCATTAGCAGCAGTAGGTTGTCCAAACACTAGTAACTAATAGGTTAATCACTTCCAATTTGCACATCCATACATCATATTATTATTCAATTAAGAATTTATTGTTTAGGAGAATTGAGTTGCTCTATGAGCAGGAATAGGATGTGAATCATAATCAGTGTCAAAATAAAATATGTGACAGTCTTGTATTTTGTTGTTGTCTCTTGTAGACTAACAACATTATGAGCTGCTATGAATAACTGTACTTAGACATATGGTAAGTTTTGGTTTAGAATATGATGACATTTGAAGCTCAACTTGAGATGGGGTAGAATGGGTCCTTAACGCATGTTGCCTCTTCTTCTTCTACATAATCAGTGTCAAAATAAAATATGTGACAGTCTTGTATTTTGTTGTTGTCTCTTGTAGACTAACAACATTAGGAGCTGCTATGATATATCTGTACTTAGACATCATGGTAAGTTTTGGTTTAGAATATGATGACATTTGAAGCTCAAACTTGAGATGGGGTAGACATGGGTCCTTAACGCATGTTGCCTCTTCTTCTTCTTCTATATAAGCATATAGAGTTACGCTTTGGAAGGGATTTGTATTTTGCAAATGACATTTCATTATTGGATCAACTCTATATAAGCATATAGAGTTGCGCTTAAGAAGGGATTTGTATTTTGCAAATGACATTTCATTATTAGAGCAACTATATGCTACTTTCTCGAGCCTGAAGAGAAAAGAATGGAAACTTAGTATCTGTATCATATATGTGTGTGTGTATTTGTGTGTTTGAAAAAAAGAAAAGAAACTATTGTGCTCTATTATTCTCGTGTTCTCAATTTGGAGAGAAAGGGAAATATATTTGATAATTTTATGAAGATACCCTTAATGTTAAAGTTTTAAGGGCCGTATGATTTGAAGTCATGTGCCTAAGCATTTTTAGCTCAAAGAACGTGTGATTTTGAAGAGTAAAAGGTTAAATATTATGTGCTACTGGAATATTCTTTGCTTCTTTACATTCTTTCATGGTATGTATTTGTCTGGGCGCAGATATGGACATATGCAGATCAAAATCGAAGTGGGTATCTTGGCCGAGCAGAGTTCTACAATTATCTGAAACTTGTAACTGTTGCACAAAGTAAGCGAGACCTTACCCCAGATATTGTGAAGGCAGCACTATATGGACCCGCTTCAGCTAAAATTCCTCCCCCCCAGATTAATCTACCTGCTTCTACTCCTCAGCCAAATCCAAACACGGTGGGTTCAGCAGGAAATGGTATAAGGGGCTATTCACCACAGCAAAGTCAAGTCATGAGAGCCAATCACGTAGTGCCAGGTGGAGGGGCAAACATTTACAATAATTCACTGACAAGTGGAGTGCCTTCACAAGTTTCCAGTACTACCAGTAGCTTATTGCAAAATGCTAAACCAAATAGTTCGGCTGCTACCGTGCCTGCACCTAAAGATTCAATTAGTCGTGGCGTTTCAGGAAACGGGTTTGCATCATTTGGTGATGCTGTGTCATCTCAAGCAAGTGTTTCATTGCCTGCTTCTGCTGGTGGGGCCCAGTTACCCAATAAACCCCTTCAAAGTCACCAGCCTACTGCTAATCAGAACCACCAAACACACCCCAATTTTAGACATAATCAGCAAGCTCCTGGATCTACATTTTCTCCTGTTAGGCCTGAAAGTCTTCCTTCACAACCGTGGCCAAAAATGTCACAGACCAGTGTTCAAAAGTATACCAAGGTTTTCATGGAAGTAGATACAGACAGAGATGGGAAAATTACTGGTGAACAGGCCCGTAATCTTTTCTTGAGTTGGAAGTTGCCAAGAGGTAGGTTAAGTTTCTTTCGTTTCCCTTGCTTTATTGAGTTTTTTAGTTACAAACAAAATTTAAATACGCTCTGTTGCTCTGCATATATAGTTTTTGATATACGTTTTTGCAACCATGTAAGATCATTTTTGACATCTAATGTAGAATGCAACAGAGAGTATTTTTTATCACTATTATCTTTTTGCTACATTTACGAAATTCAATCAATAATTTGTGTGGTTTATTTAGGTGATAGGACAATCATGAGAAACAAAGAAGCTTTCTTTAAACTTAAATCAATTTTTATTAAGTAACTTATGATGATGTTATTTTAGTTTACCTAGTTTATTTGAAGTCTGAATAAGCTAACAGCTATATCAAAATATCAATGCATTTAGAAAACAAGACACACATATCTAACCTTGCAACTATTCTATTTGTGCACTATCTTGAAAAGAGGAAGATGTAATAGTGCCTTTAGGCGTTAAATTTTTTTTAATGATGAACAATGAGATTTTATTAACCTACATGAAGTGCCTTTAGGCGTTTAAATTTTTAGGCACAATGTTTCATTTTTTTGACCAATTATGTTTCACATATTTGTAGGTTGTCTTCTTTGTAGCCTGTACTAGCCGTCTAGAAAATATACATTTTAATTTTAAGTTTTTATATTCTAGTTATTCTAGTCATATAGGAAATAGTCGCGAGAAAGAATGCCATATTTTTTAGTAAATTTAACACTTGAAACCTATCACTAGCAATAAAGCACACATTCACAAGTATCTGCTTTTCTATAATAGGACATGCTTATAAATACATACTTACTGTGTTCTCTTAAAAAAAGCAGAAAGCCATGCTTTTAAGTAATCCAAAATTGGCAAACACCATTAATCATGGTGAAGGTAGACCAATTTTGTTCGTGAAATGTTTTTTAGGAGTTTTTTAATGTTTAAATCAAGTAGTGGTGTCAACATCTTGTAATAGTAAAGTTGATTATGGCTATTATTGGTATTTCAGAGATCTTAAAGCAAGTGTGGGACTTTGACGAGGACAATGACAGCATGCTTTCTCTCAAGGAATTTTGTATTGCTCTGTACCTTATGGAGCGGTTCAGGGAAGGCCGTCCTCTTCCTAAGGTGCTACCACCTAATATCTTTGAGGTTCAAACACCTGCTGCTTCACAATGGAGACCTTTGCCAGGTATACGCACTTGTAATATTTTGGTACTCGTCGGGCTGATCTGCAAGACTTATTTTTGTCTAAAATTATATATCGTTTCAATGTTTATATATTGTGTTTAATAAATAATTAGTTTGTCCCCTATGATTACAAAAATTATATATCATTTCAAAGTTATTCTGATAAAATTATTTGGTAAGTAAACTAGTAAATTGCCCTACGCGTTGCTGCGGTGTTCCGAAAAAAATTTACATAAAAACATAGACCAATTGAAAATGTACATAAAAATAAGCATGAAAACTATTATATTTGACCCGACTCATTTCTGAATTTTTTTTACATCAAATCGTAGACCAACCGAAAACGTACATGATAATAAGCATAAGAACATATTATATTTGACCCGACTCATTTGCGGGAAAAATTTACGTCGAAACGTAAATCAACTTGAATTTATACCCACTTGTACGTAAAAGATACACGTAAAACTTGATTACAAAGTCTTTAGAAAGTGAAGGGGTAAAGGTATAAAAAAAGCAAAAAGAACAAAAGAAGGCACAATAAAAGTGTGAGAAGGATAAGAAAGAATCTAAATCATTAGATATTTAATCTAATGGTTGAGATCATAGTGGCAATTTTGTAAATAATGTTGACTATTACTCTAACTAATTTTCTAGATTAAGGGTATAAAGGTAAATTTAATATCTTTAAATTAGAAACTAACATTAATACACATGCAAAGTTCTCCCCTTCTTTTTTAAACATCAATAACTTTTTATACGTAACTTTTTTTTAAAAAAAATTACACCATAATAATGGGTGTTTTTTTATCTTTAATATGAGTATCATACTGATATACTTATGTAGAGTTATTTCTGTTTTTATATATTTAGGGTGTTATTTCTGTTTTGATTCTGATTAAAGTGTTGACTGGTGTTATATTAGGGTGTTATTTCTGTTATATTCAATGTTAGGGTATTCTTTATAAGATGTGTGCCTTCAATATAACTGCTGTGGTGTTTTTATGAGTTATGGTGTTATTTTTGTTATATTTCTGTTATTTATAAGATCTATGCCTTCAATATACATGCTGTGGTGTTTTTATGAGTTAGGGTGTTTTTATGAGTTATATTTCTGTTCTTTATAAGATGTATGCCTTCAATATACATGTTGTGGTGTTTTTATGAGTTAGGGTGTTATTTCAAATTCGAAAATCCCTACAATAACTGCCAAAAAATCGGTTGCATATATTCATTCCATAATTAGATTTTATTAGTTAAATTACATTTATACCCTTAAACTACCAAAATAAAAAGGGACACATGTCACCTCCATAATCTTTCTTATCCTTCTCACACTTTTGTGAACAACCCCCTTGATAGTAAACTGTGTGAACTAATCCTAGCCCTTGATTATTAATACACGTGTGTAAATCAATGGCCAAGATTTGATGATAAAATGCACTAGTGTACTTTACGATTTGATGATGAAATCCTAGCCATACACGTGTTAAATCAATGGTCAGGATTTGTTCACTCAGTTCGCAAGTACACTAGTGTTCACTCTGGAACCCCACCCTATATATATAAAATTCATTTGAAGAATTTATGTAAGAAGAAAAAGAAGAAAGGGCATAGTGATAAAACATTAAATAGTTTATAACTCCTCTCATTAATTATGTTATCTCTCATTAACAAAGCAAAAACATTTTATTCTACACATCTCAAAATTTATCCTACATTGTCTTACATTTACCAGAATTTGTCCTACACACGTGTAAATTTACCCTACACATTTCAAAATTTATCTTACACATACTAAAATTTATCCTACACATGTCAAAATTGTCCTACACCATAAATTATTTTATCTTGAAAGAGTATATGAAAACAATGAGTTACATGTTTAATTAATTAGCTAATTAATGACAATTATAGATTTACCTGTATGCCCTTTTTATAATATTAAATACACACATTCAATGAAGTAAATGGAGAATTTCTATTGGTTAAAAGTTATTCTTTTTATTCTTACAAAATTTTTCTTCTCGTATATATATGTGTGTATATATATATGTGGTGATTTGTGTGTGTATATATGTGTATATATATGTGTGTGTGTGTATATATGTATATATATAGTGGGGCATTATCATGTTACCAACTACAAGTTATAATTAATTAATTATGTTGTAGGGATCCAACAAGCACATGGGATGACGGGGCCACGGCATGTGGCTCCTGTTTCAGCAAGACCACCTCGTCCAGTTCCGGTTCCAATACCTGAGGCTGATGAGCAGCCTAAACAGCGTAAGCAGACTGTTCCTGTGCTGGAGAAGCATCTAGTGGACCAACTTAGCACTGAAGAGCAAAAGCTATTAAATTCTAAGTTCCAGGAGGCAACTGAGGCAGATAAAAAGGTCAAAAAATGAAATTCTTCTTGCCATTAACTTTAATTTGGTGTAATAGATTATGACTGAAATCTTACTGCATCTCAAATTAGTTCTAGTAAGCTGCATGTTGTTTGGTTCAACTTTATAAAACACAGACTGCTGTGTTGCACACTTGCACATGCTGCAATTCTAGTCGGATGGCCAATAATAAGTGAGCACCAGGTAGATAAAACAAAAGGACCAAACTACACATTTTTAACTCAACAAATTACAAGTAGTGAGTAGTTAAACGACTTGCATAACGAAGCATGTCAAAATACCAAATGGTTTTTTGACTGCCTTTTTGTTTATCATAGTTATGTGAAAGTTGTACACTTCCATTCTTCTGAGTGTCTTTTTTTCTGACACACAGGTGGGTGAACTTGAAAAAGAGATATTGGAAGCTAGACAGAAGATTGAGTTCTACCGAAACAAGATGCAGGAAATTGTGAGTTCTCTTCTCCCGTCCCTCCTTTATAATTAAGTGTATCCCTCATGAGCGTGTGCTGTGCGTGGTATAGAATTATTACAAGTAGATGATATTCAACTTGGTTTAGCTTCAGCATAAGGCACGGAAGATAGAGAAACATGGTTCTAGACTCATGTGTTTTCGTTTCTGTTGGTGATTGTTTAAAAGAGATGAAATTTTTTGGTTTATCAGATATTATATTTTATCTTTGGTACTTATCGTTTGGAAGGGAAAAGGGTGTTACTAACTTTCTATATAAACTGAGGTGCAACTGTTTGGAAATTGGAGTTTCCTTCAATACTACATTTGGGTTGTTTTCAAGTGATAAGCATCTGAATTCTGAGCATGTTGTATAAATTTGTCACCCATCATATGTTTTGTTCTTTAATTACAGGTGTTGTACAAGAGCAGATGTGACTCTAGATTAAATGAGATCACAGAAAGGGTTGCCAGTGATAAAAGAGAGGTATTGCCCTTGCTCGATTGATGTGAACTTTGTATATAGACAGATACTCATGTAAATATATACATACATACACAATGTACACACACACGTGTGTGTGTATTTTTAAATATTAAATGCTGTTTTGTGGAATAAGCAACCTGTGTTTCCAGGTTGAATCACTGTCAAAGAAATATGAAGAGAAATACAAACAGTCTGGAGATGTAGCTTCTAAGTTGACTATTGAGGAGGCCACATTCCGTGATATTCAGGTCTACTGACAAGCTTCTCATGAGGTTCATCTATAAAAAAATTATGTACTGACGGATATTATTCCATTATAATAATTAGGATAAAAAGATGGAGCTTTACCGAGCAATAGTCAAGCTCGATCAGGATGGAAAACCTGATGAGATTCAGGTAGGTTGTTTTCTGATTGATTATGCTATATATTTTTCTTGTGGAAGATTTTTGTAACCTCCTGGCTGTGTAGGCCCGGGTTGATCGCATTCAAACGGATCTTGAGGAGCAAGTAAAAATGTTGAATGAGCGCTGCAAAATGTATGGATTGCGTGGGAAACCAACGTCCCTACTTGAGCTGCCTTTTGGTAATATTCTCACATTGACCATACGGTGTTCCACCTTTTTTGAAAACCATGTCGTTAAATTTACTCATGTTTGTTGATAAAAAATAGTCACATTTTAAACCAATCCTTTATGATATTAATGTTTTAAGACATGCCTGACTGTAAAAATGGTCGCTGTAAAAATGGTCCCTTATAGCCATTCTGCCATTGTCATCATGAAACAATCATATTTAAATACTTCATTTTTAAAATTTGCTCACGTTTTAAATAATTGGTTTTCCAAGAATATTGCCATATTTATACAGTTTAGATTGCAGAATCAATCAAATATTATGTTATACTAAATTTGTCTGCCCCCTTTCCAGATTTTTCTTACAAGAAAGCACATTTCTGTAATATGATGTAAAAAAGGTTGCACTCTAAATATTCTTTTGATAAAAGATATTTAAACTTAGATATTCAAAGAAAAACGGGCAATATGGATATTGGCAATTTTTGAAATGACATAAATGATCGGATTTGGTTCCTTAACCTGCCACTCTACACACTTTGAGGTATTTTATTGATATGAATGTTAAAGTTGTACATGATGCATATGATATCTGGTAAACAATTGAGACTAAATTAATTAATCCATGATATGGTATTTATATACCTAAATTAGTTTCATTTAGCTTAAAGGTTGTGATGGAGCTTTTGTTGATGATTCTAATAAATTTATTCAGGATGGCAAAGTGGCATTCAAGATGGAGCAGCTGATTGGGATGAAAAGTGGGATGCATTTGAAGATGAAGGTGGTAAAGTAACACGTTATAGAAAATTAAGCTGATGTATAAGAGTTATATAATAGATTGATTTTGCATCCTGCTGCAGGATTTACATTTGTGAAAGAGCTCACACTTGATGTGCAAAATGTGGTAGCACCTCCTAAGCCAAAGTCGAACGAGAGTAAATCTACATCCCGAGACGGTGCGATTACAGTTCCAACCGCATCGGATGCTGATAAGCTGACACCTGATAGTCACATGAATGAGAAAGATAAAGATAAAGATAAAGAGGAGAAAGAGAAAGAGAAAGAGAAGTATAGTCCACCTAACAGCCCAGCAGCTAGTAGCAAGGCACCAGAAAGCCCACCTAACAAGATTTTTCATGAAAAAACAAAGAGGTACTTCATTTTTTTCGATAATTACCATAAAAAACCAACATGCTTTCTTATTTTAAGTGAAAAATGTCTCTCGACCTAATCTTGGTATTTAAAGTCCCCTAAACTTCTAAAATATACATGAAAAAGTCCCTCAACCCAGTTTTGGTATATTAAGCTCCCTACTTGTCTAGAATGCACGTAAGCATGAATAATTTAAAATTGTTCGCTACCCCCATAAATGGACCAAAATTTGATCAAGTGACACTCAACATTCTGCACAAAAAACTCTGTATGTCATCTTATTTTGATCAATTAAAGAGGTAACAAGTCATAATTTTAAACTTTGTTCACAAGTTCGTGCATTATAGACAAGTTTAGGGACTTTATTATACCAAAAGTGGGTTGAGACACTTTTTTTTCGTGTGTTTTTGACAAACTTAGAGACTTTAACACATCGAGGTTAGGTTGAGGGACTTATTTGTGTAAAAATAAGAAAGTATCTTGGTTTTTTTATGGTATTAACCTTTTCTTTTGTTATAAGAGACATTCCTTAACAATATTTATTTTTGCTACTGGTGCAGTGAACATTCAGATGCTCCGTCGGTTATTTCTGGTGAAAAAGATTTCGATGAGGCTGGTTGGCCTACATTTGACACAACTTATGACTCAGATGCAGCTTGGGATTCTAATTCTACAAAGCCTAATAAGGTGTGTTTGTGTGTGTGTGTTTATATATGTAGGGGCATTTTCAATACAAACCAATTTTAAGTAGAGAACTACAAGAACCGCATAAACACTTGTATTTAGTTCTTTTCAGATAAAGTGGGAGAGAGTGTTATGTGGTTACATATCAGTCTTATGTATCATAGTTAAAGCAATAGGTATAAGTGTTTATGCGGTTTCCATAGTTCTCTATTTGAACTTGGTTCTCTCGTGTGTGTGTGTGTGTGTGTTAGATACATATAGACTTCTGTTTAATGATGATGACATTTTGCAGGAGGAGAGTACACAATTGTTTGATGGATGGGGAGGCCTAAACCCTATAAGAACAGAGGTTCCGAAGAAGGCGACGTTCACGTTTGATTCTGTTCCTGGCACGCCCTCATACAATTCCTCCCCGCCTGGAGACAGTTTGTTCCAAAACAATGGCCTATTTTCTTCAACTTTTGATAATTCGGTTCCCAGCACACCTGCTTACAGTTATGCTGGTTCTCCTAGACAGCAACCCTTTGTTTCTGTATTTGCCGATTCGGTTCCAAGCACTCCTATGTATGCTACCAACTCACCTCGAGAGGACCACTCCTTCACCAATAGCTTTTCAAGATTTGATTCTTTTAACAGCACTCCCAATGATGGTGGACTCTTCCAATCTCGGGACTCGTTTTCAAGATTTGATTCATTCCGCAGCACCGCTCAAGATTCCGAGTATGACCACAACACCCTTGCTAGATTCGACTCCATGCGCAGCACTACTGTCGATTCTGATTTCGGCCATTCATTGTTCCAAAACCCGAATGATTCATTCTCGAGAGTTGATTCCACGAACGAGTCATCTGATTTTAGTCATGGGTTCCCATCATTTGATGATACGGACCCATTCGGATCAAGCGGTCCCTTCACGTCACATGACCCGTTCAAGACAACAGTGGAGAGTGAAACTCCAAGAAGAGATTCGGTAGATGGTTGGAAGGCGTTTAATTAATGTTCATGCTCGGGTTTTGAGTCTTGTATAGGTAAGTTTGTTTCTTATCCTTGTTTGGTTTGCTTGATTGTTTGTTTGTTTTTGGAAATCGCAGATTCTACTTTAGAGCTATCAAACTGCCGATTGATCTGTTTTGAGATGCATAAGGTTAAAACCAATGTAAAACTAAAAGAACCTTCTATATTAAAGCAATTCCTCTAGATGTACCTTAATTACTTTTGGGATTTAATCATTGTGGGATAATAACAAAACTGATCCGAGCTAACGTCTTCTTTTCTGTTTTTAACTCGAATCTTACAAGCATGTTTCTGTTATCTTGTGAGGTTCCAAAAAGCTGAAATCTTGTATATGGATTTCAACTTTTAAGAACCTTGGCAAGATGGTGTGACTTATTGGTATGCGAGAAGAAACATGATGCAGGCCGTTATTTTTGTAGTTATCCCTGGATTTATTACTTGTTAACACATTGGATCACGATTCATATTGTGTTCATGTGTTATATTTTCTGAAATGGTTTCAATGTTTCATCATTTATGGCTTGATGTGTTTATCAAATATCTGAAACCACTTGGGACATGTATGTGTTTACTGGCTTCAAGGTGTACTTTTCGGGTTTTTGTTGTTGTTTGTGAACGCTGGGTTAGATTTAGGGCTGTTTGATTTAAGACATATTTCAGGTTTGATGACAGAGGTAACCTTTGCCTTTTGGACATGCCTTAACCGGGAGGTGATCCTCGCTACACTTTTATCGGGATATATTCACTAAACAAACTTTAACAGGGTAACCCTCTGATACACATTGACCCAGACACAGCCTTGGGATATACTCTAGTTGGGGCATAGCCTTTGGATACACCTAAGCCGGGTCTAACCTTTGGGTACACGCCGTCGCCGAGATATGGGTTTATGAGTTTATCTGTAGGACATTTCGAACCCATTGTTACTACAGCGCATGTCATCAGGTAAAGGACACCTGACATCCTATGTTGTGCGTCGCACATTAAATGTACCACAACTTCCTGTAATCACAAACTATAAATGTACCTCCTAGCAACTAGCTTTGACCTCATTAAACATAAACTCAAACCTAGATACAGATGACACAACTCGATTCAGTTCTAGATTCCAGAGAACACCATTCAAGTTGCCAAACTTGAATCAGCATTCGATAATATCACGTTTACTCAAAAACATGTTTTTTTTTTCTTAACTCAAATCCACTGTCCTCTTTCTTCATCCATTCTATTCATGATTACATGAAGGAATCAAAATGCAACCCCACATTATTATCATGTATATAGTTTATAAAGTCCTTAGCTACTGTGCCTTTTTTGAATTTTGATTTTGTGCACCAAATTTGTTTAGTGGTCAAGTTTGACAGCTCCATATTTTCTGTCTTATAGTGAATTAGTTTTTTAATTTTTTAATCAAGTTTTTGCATTGTCACTTTTGCCGTACGTTTTCTAAAAAGCTTATGCAATATCTTATTGTCACTCTCCATTTTATATTACGTGTTGGTATAAGTTGGAGTTCGAACACCAAACTTTGTTTGATTGTCACATTTGGCCCCTCAACTTTTTCTTTACTGGAAGAGTTTTTTCCTTCCCCTCGAGTTTCAAATTTGTCACTTTTGCCCTCCGTTTTTTAAAAATATTATAGATTATCTATCTGATCCCCTCGACTTGCTAATGCGTGTCGGTATAAGTTGGACATCGTCTACATTTTACATCGCGTTAGTCACTTGGTGTTATTAATTTGTGTTATGATTTTATAATTTTTACCAGTTTTGGTCCTGGCGTTGCAACGCAAGGAGATTAATTCTCGTTGCTACAATTAGACATAAAAATATGGACTAAATAGTAAATAACTTTTTAACTTGAAATGCTAGTGGGTGTGAACTTGGGCTACATACATGCATGATTGTTTGATATGGGTTGGAAACGTGACCCAACTGGATGTAATTGAACCACTTTCGACCCGGCTAGGGAATTTGAATTACTCATGGGTTGGCTACCATTCTCCTCCTCTTGGGTAGAGATGGGCATAATCGGGTTTTATTATTATTCGGAACCGGTTCCATAATACCCGTACCCGGTTCTGCTTGGATGTCATTGGAACCGGGTATAGTGTGGAACCGGGTCCAGTTCCTACCCGGGTTCACACCCAAGAATATGGAACCGTGTAGAACCGGGTACGGGTATTATGGAACCGGGTATGGTGCGGAACCGGTTTCTGACAGTATTGAGAACCGAACATGTGATTTGTCATTTAAAATCTGCAGGAACCGGTTCTGACAGTCAAACCTGCCATTTTACTATTCAGAACCGGTTCCACATAAATGTTACCGTTGGAAACCGGTTCCTTATTAAAAAATCGGTTTTTTATTGTATATAAACCCCTTCCTACTTACCATTTCTAAACTTAACACTCACCATCATCAACTTACAAAATCAATCAACTTCTACCTTCTTGCAAATACCTATGGCATGCAACGATGAAGTTGTTACGGTCTTAGAGACGAAAAGAAACCCTGCTATATGGAAGAATTTTGATCTCTGTTTAATGTCCGACAGCCACGAGATGGCTAGATGCAAAGATTGTGGAAAATTTATGAAGGCCGCCGCCAACTCAACCCTTAAGAAACAAACTGAGCGGCATTGCCCATTGACGAAGGCAAAGAAAAACGAGACGGGAGAAGGTTCCGGCACCGGTTCTTCAAATGTTTGATGTAACCCGTTTGGTTTGGTGTTTTTAAAAAGTTTGTGTAATGTTTCTTTCTATTGTGTTTGTTATGTTTGATTTTTATTATTAGTTACATTGATAAATAAAAATAGTAACAATTATTAGTTATGAATATTTTCCCAAGCCGTGTCGTGAAAGGGGACGACTAGGTACTCATCACTTAAAGTTGTATGAAAAGATTTTAAAGTGCTCATTTGCTTTATAGCCATTTCAAACATATGACAAGTTGAATTCCACCGAGTCGGGATATCCCAATTCGGTTCAATAATTTTTTGGTTGACATCTTTACAAAGTTTTTTATATTCTTGATATCTTTCTTTTCCACTTTTGAAAACATCTTGGAGCATAGCTCTAAATGCTATAATAAAATTCGATACAAATTGATCTTTTAAACCGGTTTGCACTACTAAGTTAATAATATGTGCAATACATCGTGTGTGAAAAAAAACACCATCAACTATTGGTTTGTACTTCAATTTTAATTTTTCAATCGCCGTTGTGTTGTTTGAAGCGTTATCAAAGGATATTGAAAAAAATTTATCTTCTAAACCATATTTAATTATTGTGCCATTTATAATTTTATAAATATTTTCTCCCGTATGAGGAGAAGGAAACTCGTCAAACGCAATCGTACGCTTCATCATTTGCCATGTATCGGGATCAACCCAATGAGCGGTGACACATATGTACGATTCCGGTAAACCATGTGGAGCCGACCACACATCACTAGTTAGGTTTACACTAGTTTTTAAATTCTTAAAAAAAAAAATTAAATCTTTTTTTGCATTTTCCCATAAACTTAAACAATGACGTTTTAAAGTGCGACGACTTACATGTTTATAGCGAGGTTGTAGCGTCTCCCGAATAAGCTTAGTAAGATCGGGGTCGTCGAAGTGTCCAAACGGCAACGCTTTTTGTATCACCAACTTCGCCATCCGATCGCGAGCTAATTTTTGTTCGTAATGAAAAATGGTACCATCTTTGGATGGTGGAACTTGACCGGATGTCATTTCCTTTAAAGCTTTGCAATACTTATTAATATGCTTCATTAACGTTAAGTTTGATTCCTTGGCTAATAACGATCCACAATGTTTACATTGAGCTTTTTGCGAGCCGTCACTCATCTTGACCAACTCCCAATTGCTCCACACTTCCTTATTGCGATTATGAGACAATGTTCCAACCACATATGGAACTGATTGATCTTGAGGAACATTTTTAACGGATTGGGAATTTGCGTTTTTGGAACTCTTTGAGGCCATTTGTTGATTAGTCTGTGAAAAAGAACAAGAAAGAAATGTAACAAGAAGAATAGATATGAGAATTGTGTGCTAAACAATAGATTTCTAAACACTATATATAGAATCGGTTCCAACGGTTAGGAACCGGTTCCAACGGTCAGATTTGCATTAAATGCTTATGGAAACCGGTTCCAACGGTAACATTATAACGGCTATAATCGGTTCCTACTGGAACTGCATTACCGGGTACGGGTAGTAACCGGGTACGACCCGATTCAAATGGTAAAATTGTGGAACCGGGTTGGAACCAACGGGTATTTTGAACCCGGAACCGGTTGTACTTAATGTCGGGTAGGAACTGGAACCGGGTCCAGTTCGGTTCTACCGGTTCGGGTTCGGAACCTGTTTTTATGCCCATCTCTAATCTTGGGAGAAACTTGTAAATTAACATCATGGAGGGTCGACATAAGGCTGAAGTTCCCCGATATTAAAGGTCACCTAAACACCTAGTAGGTCGATTTTATTATTCAATGCTAATTGTAGTTTGGAAACTTGAATGGTGTTGATTTGGAATCGATCGAGTGGTGTCATCTGTATCTCGGGTCAGCGTCCCGTTAATTTGGACCCATGAAGGAGGTTGAAGACAGTCATGTTAATTCAGTTTCTAGTGTTTTATTTCCGTCAGTTATAATCTACCTATACAAGTGTTTAATTTAGGAACATGGTTTATCTTGTTATTTTTTTCTCTATGTAATGCGTAAACCACAGTGAAGTTTTTACTTGTTTTTTTCTCTACTTGTGAATCGTTTTCCATTGCTAGTTGAAGCTTGGTGGTGATTTTTGTATCCTAAACTCGTAGTAGTGCCTTGTTTATATCGGCAAAAGTTGTATTGTACAAATAACAAATAAAAGATGGAAGTAACAAAACATCTTTTATTGTAACTCAAAAACAGAGATTTGTTATTTGCCAAACTTGAATCAGCATTGGATAATAACACGTTTACTCAATTCTGAGCTGAAGTAACAAATCGTCTTTTATTTGTTATTGGTAATATTATTTCTTCTATGTATTTATTTACAATTACAATTACAATGAATGAAGTGCCTCCTTGTTTATATAGGCAGAAGTTGTGTTGTACGACACTATTACCACTAACAAATGTTTTAACAACGGATGTCGCATTATATCAAAACAGAAAGAAAAACAAGAAATCAAAAGCTACATAATTGTAAACGACAATGAAATGTATACCAACGATCTTTTTTTGTCTGCCAACGAGTGTTGTAACAAAATGATAATTTTTAAAAGAGAAGCAAAAAGAAAAATATATCAAAAATAAAAAATAAAACTAGTGGTTTAATCAATTTGTACAATTCATTTTGTGCTAGATACCCAACAAAATGGATGGAAGTCAAACCAACAAAACACTTGAATTTGGTTGGTTTTGAATCAATCATTATCCAAAATACCCTTTAGAACATCAAGTCCTTCAGCGGATATGCTCCTGCGTCTATGCATTTTGGGTATCTCGATCTTGGGTGGCGGGTCAGATGAGAAACAGACCACCACAACCGTCAGATTGTCACAACTGTTCCGTTTCAAAGCCTCCCTAACAAGTTGTCTAGAGCACTTCTCAGGGTCGTTATGTAGCATAAGTTCCTTCCTTACAATTGTTACCGTGTATTGGCTGCTTATCACATCCCATAGACCATCACACGCGATTATCAGAAACTCATCTTCTTCAGTTAGAGTTACTTCTTCCAGTTCTGGCTCAGCACTCAAGGGACAATCTGAACCTTTGGGACCCTTCATGTGCCAGTCTCCCAGTGCACGTGCTACCGACAGCTGTCCATTGAGATACCCGTCATAAATCACACCTCCAAGTTTCTCTATTCTCATTTTCTCAGATGTGCAGCTCGGTTTGTGGTCTGTTGAAAGCTCGATTGCTCTTCCTCGTTTCCCTAGTACAGCTCTTGAGTCCCCAGCATTTGCAATTAACATATTCCTGTGAATGCGCGTAAATTAATCGTCAAAAGTCCGCATATATACAAATCTTTGAATCTTGATGACCCACACCATATGTCATTATAAGGGTGTGAATTCTGACACGACATGAACCTAACACGAAATTTGCGGGTCTGAGTTTCGTATAACGGTTTGGGTCTAGCCCACGAACACGCTTAGTTAAATGGGCCGTGTTCGTGTCAACCTAACAGGTTCGCGCGTGTACCCATTTAACCCACTTATTTTTAATATTAAAAAATGTGTTTTATATCATAGATAAAACTGGTTTTGAGTATTTTATGCGAAAATTTAGAAGTTGAAACTGCAACTGACATAAGAATCTACAATTTAATGTATTTATTTTGCATAAATTTGTATTTTTGGTTGTAAAAATTATATAAATAAAATATGGGGTAAGTTAATGTACAAAGTACACTTAACTACAAAGTGTAAAAAGTAATTACCCATGAAGGAAATAACAATTGAAAATTATACATTAAGGAAATAACAAATGAAAATTACGCATGAAGGAAATCAAACATAAAATCCTTTTTACACTTTGTACGTTATAACCTTTTGTATCTAAACCTTTTACTTTAAAATATTAATATGCAGAAAAAATAAGAAACAAAAATAATTCAGGTTAAACGGGTCATGTTTGTGTCAACCTGCGAATATATGTGCCGTGTTTGGGTTCGTATGTCTAACACGGTTTACCGGTTCGTATCAAAAGTTTTGAGTTCATTTCAGGTTGGACATGTCAACCAGCGAAGACGACCATTTAGAACCCGTAATATCAATTGTTCAGTCAGTATGAAGTAGGTTACCTTCCTAATATTAGGGCAGTCAATGCAGTAGTTCCAGAGGAATTATCAAGAGATCTAGTATCCGCTAGCGCATGATCAACTTTGGCAAACGCATTCTTGACAGCTTTCTTCACCCCTTTTGGGAAAATAGAGTCCTCGAGAATGAACTCAAGAATGTTTCTTTTAGTAAATGATGCAGCATCAATGCCACCATGTCCATCAAAAACCTGCAACAGTAATTCAATTGCATACATCAGGCATGAAAAACTAGTTTAGTTGCCTTGTTGATCAAGAAATTTAGAGAATTAGATGTGTTAAGTTACCCCATAAAAAGCTCCATGAAAATGGTAATCTGGCTGTGGATCTAAATGTTGTAGAAGATCGTCTACACAAATATATTCGTCCTCCATATACGGTTTTGGACCCATTTCCGAACAGCTTCCTGAGCGAAAGATGGGCGTATACGTGCATTTCTCGTTTTGTGGTGATTTCAGGCTGCTGCCTTCGTTTGTAGATTTCTTTACAAACAGAGGAAAGAACAATTGTTAGGAAATACAAATGATACAATTTACCACATTATAATCACATAATCAATTGTCTTAGGTTTTGTCTTCATAATCATGAAATTCTTGGAATGAAGTAGGAAAAAAAAAACACAACTATCAACATCTTAGTGTTGAAATGTGTGTTTTTTAAACATATTATTGCAACATGAAGTATCTGAAATCATAATATTAATTACAAACAGTTTTCTGCCAAACAACTTAGTAATCGATAAATCATGCCCAATCTAAGTATGTGTTTCAAGATTCTAAACCAACTAAAGTCATAATCTGAGCAAACATTATACATGAAAAACTTAAATATTATTGAAATAACTAAACCATATCTGTTCGTTGTAACACAGCAGTTTATAGTACATCAGCCCCAGATCAATTTAATGCTTGTGAAACAGCTAGTCTTAGATACTTAACCCAAAACCACAATATGATGTTTGATCTTAACATACCAAAGGGCTTCTAGTTAAGTGATTTTAAGGTGTGTAAAGTGGTGTCACTCCCCATGAGGTTGAAGGTTCGAGTCCCGTAGTGGACATTGGTGTAGAATTAGTAGGAATAGAGGGTGTGTGTTAGCCGTTCAAGAAAAACTGTCACTTGAATACCAAAGAAAAATGGTAAAACTGGGCTGATATTCCGATAATAATCCATATTGACAATTTGACCAGTGGCACTTAACTTTCATTTTCATTGTCAAAGGCAATCCCACTCAGCATGGATTTACACTCGATTTCGTTCACAAGGAATGTGTGTTTCCCTGTTTAGCTCATAATCATCCATGTGAGTGATATCAAATAGAAATCAAGTGTAAATCTATGATGATTATGCGAGTGAGTTTGCTCTTGGCAACAAAAGTGAACGTTAGGAGTTTCATTAGTTATATCGTCAATATGAACTATTATCAGCCAATAAGTCATAGTTTGGATTATTAAAATACAATTTGCCGAAAAAAAATCATGGAAAGTGTACCAGATGACAAGATCTTGAGTTCATTCACACAAAGAAAAATGCGGGTCAGTTTGTTTGGGACATCTCACTCAACAAAATCAGATATTAAAACCACCAAAACAACTAAAGAGATCATCTTTAACATACTATAATCATAGCCCACAAAAAGTATAAATGCAGCACTGAAATCTATCATTGGGTGACAAATAAAGATCATGGAAACTGATCAAAGACAGAAATTTGGTCACTTTTTATGGAAAATCACTAACCGAATCCGAGGTGCCAGCCAGCATAGCCTGGCTAATACAATGTCTCACAGGCTGAAGACTCCTAGGAGGCTTAGCAGCATTTGGTTGATTAATATTATCCTCCTCATCATCCTCTTCCAAAGGAGGCACACATTCTTTCAAATACCCATTATCCAATGATGTACATTGAGGCCATACATCAGTCCCAGGACCCATTTCACCTTTCTCTCAATCAATTCATCAAACACTTGGTGTGCACACTAAATAAACAACTTAATTCAGACAGTTCATCAACAGCCCATTGTGTTGTTACAGCAAACAAACAGCTGGAAACCAGCTAATCCTCCATCCACAAGCAACCGGCTATAGAACAACAATCAATTTCTTGAAATTAGTGCAGACCCACATGCGAAAAGTGGTTAATTTGTGAATTTTGAGTGGATCAAGAGAAGATATGCGTGAATTGAGCAACCAAGAAAAGGGAAAATGGAAGAAGAAGAAGAAAGTGATGAAGAAGGATGGGGAGAAGGGAATCAATTACGGAGGGCCATGAGGTGGGATCCAATGTAGCGTTAAAGAGGAGACTTGTGACACGTGGCAGACAGCTTGCTTTGTGTTTCCATGGTGTTTGACTTTGCAAACTGAAATCTTTTAGGAAGACGCAACTCACATTTCTCATTCTTATTTTATGTTATTGTAATGTAATGTAATTCATATTAATTATAAAAAAGCTTAGAATTTTAAAAAATGATGGTTGTTAAAACACACTAAACATCAATCATACATATCACATCAATCATCAATATAGACATCAATTTGTAGAACTTTATCACAGATGCTTGTCACAAAACCAAGTAGACTTATACAAACATACAACTCATCAAGTATCACACTTACATGATCCATTGATACATTTCTACTAATAGATACTAGACATCAATACAGGGGAGGGAGGAGGACGCTACCCTTGGCGGTAGTATAAATTTTTTAAAAATTTGACATTTTTTTTGTTTCGTTACCCCTTTTCTATAAAACATTACTCTTACGAAGATTTTCTGGATCCGTCACTGCATCAATAAGTACAGCAACACATACTGGCCATTAATCAATTAGCAATTTAACATCAATAAGTATTAGGTATTAGCAAGTAATAGCTAATACTCACGACAGATAGTTTCAATTATGAACATAGAGAGTAGCATGTATATCATCACAAAATAGATGCGACACCAAAGTTTATATGAAAACTAACTAAGTTGTGTAAACCTGAAAAACCAATATGTGTGGTAGAGATTGTGCCATGTGTCCTATATTTACTTTATGCAGAGGGGCAAAATAGTAATTGAACTTGTCTATACTACCCTATGTTAACCAACTTAGTGTAGATTTTGATATGATGTTGATGTTTGTACTTATAGAAAATGTTGCTTTTATTCTTTTCAATATATCATCCACTTTTTCCAAAAATTTGACTTAGCTTTCATCTTTAATCATATTCTCTCTTCATTCATGGAGAATATCACACAAAGTTTGCCGGTAGCACCAAATCTTAATGTTTCAATTGAAGTTTCTTTTTTTTCATTCATTAGTTGAAGAGATTACAACTTTTAATTTTTTGTTCATTATTCTTTTTGTTACATTAAATGTATTAAATGAACTCTTCTTTTCATCTTTATAAACATATAGAAAGTGGAAAAGAAACATATAATAACTGAGTTTTAGCATTCAGTGAAGTGTTTTTTCATTATTAGAAACTGTTACATTAAATATTCTTTTAAAGTCTAGTAATTTTTCACGTTTTGTAAACAAATTGAGAAGTTGGAAACATTAAATGAAGTGTGTTGTAAACAAACTGAGTTTTTT
This sequence comes from Scalesia atractyloides, assembly GCA_947069175.1. NCBI lineage: Eukaryota > Viridiplantae > Streptophyta > Magnoliopsida > Asterales > Asteraceae > Scalesia > Scalesia atractyloides. The sequence continues at coordinate 37,572,321 of CAMTDV010000023.1, read as the reverse complement.
TTTTTTTTTTTTGGCATTAAATGAAGGGTTTTTTGAGTTTGAGAAAATATTACATTAAATGTTTTTTTAAAATCCAATTAATTTTGGCGTTTTAAAAACATATACGGGGAAGTGTTACATTTTTATACCATTTACAGTACTATGTTAATATTACATTTTGAATTGTTAGCTTCTTTTGTTACTAATACTTTAACTACCTTTTATAAAAAAAAACCACAAAGTGTTAATTTTTTGTCAACATTATAGACACGAGCTTTTTTAGCCTAAAATTACTTTCACAATACTAAAGTGGAAAATATATATTATAATCATAAGATATCGTTCAAACCAATCATCACTAACCCAACCCTAGTGTCATCATCCATTCATCACTAACCCAACCATCAAAATGGTACATCCAGTTTTGTTTAATTATCATAACATCACCAAAATATTTTAAGCAACCAACAATTTCAATTTCTCGAAAGCCTTAGCATCCACCATTTCTTTCAACGGATTCGCCTATGATACAAGAATATGTCCAGCCTACTTCTTCCTCACCGTATCCAGTAATTTGAACAAAAATGAGATGATATGGATTGTGGAAAGTTAGATGTGGGTATTGAGTGTATGCATAGGTTTGTAGGATTAGAAAGTATATGCATGCAGAGCTGCTTTTTCTTAGAGTTGAGTAAATGACACTTTTGCCCTTTTCTTATAAAAGGTGTCTTTTTGGATGTGAATTAATTAGAAAAGGAGTAAAATTAAATCTAAACCATTCATCGATAAAGATGAATGGTTGTGGTTGGGTTTGACTGGTTTGCACAATTCAAACGTGTTTGCAAAATATACAATATAAATAAATAAATATATATATATATAGAGAGTATATCGTACAATATGCATTAACGTACGTTGCGTACGTAATGACAAAATCGCACGTTATTTTATTAAAAATGGAAATCGCATGTACAAAGAAAAATGTAAATCGCATGTACAAAAAAGTGGGAAATCGCATGTACAAAGAAAACACATATCTCGTATGTTGATGTAAAAAATCGCATGTTATATATTCACAGCTTACGTTAAGCTCAATTGTACGTTAACCAACCCCTATACATATACATAAAGTGTAACATCCGCAAAAAAAAAAACCGGATTTACCAAACCCGCTCCGTTTATTAACCGAACAATCAGTTAAAAATTCCGTTGCGTATTTAATGCCCAAATTAATTTTAAAACGATACATAATTAATAATTATACTGGAATATATAATTTATATTTGAAAAAGTATTAAAATTAATGAAATAAAAATAAAACAATGCTGCCGGGTTTCGAACCCGGGTCAACCAGGATTCCAAAGCCTTAACACACACGCGCTCAACCACTCCGCCACTTGTGTTTCTTGTTCATTACTAGAAACAATTAATTCAAATACACAAACTCGAATTCAAAACTGACGCGCCCAAATCGCAGTCGTCGGAAATTCCGACGATTTCGCCGAGATTGGACGGTTTCTTCTGTTTTAACCGACGCATTAACCTTAACATCGGTTATAACCGATGTCCAGTCCGCGACATCAGTCATAACCGCCGGAGAAATATTTAACCGACGAATCAAGACGGTAAACGGACCAAATTCGTCGATGTTCTGCCCTATAAATACACCCTTTAACTTCTGATAAACTTTTCGCTCACAATCACACCCATTCTCGACGAAATATTACTCGCCGGAAAATTTCTGCAACTCGCCGGAAAACCGAACCCCTTCACCTCTGTGCCTTACTCTAAAAACAGAACACTTAGAGCTCATACCGAAGCCACCCACACTCACCTCAAACTTCCTGAAGACCCTCTGCCGCAAGACACACGTCGCCGGAATAACCTGCTATCATCGGAAATTTTGCCGGCGAAACAGAGGATCTCTGTCCGGTATATCTTACACCTAATCTCTCTCGTTTTTATTAATCTCACATGTAGCTAATCACAACTTACTAAAGAAACTGATTATTTTTGTCAAAACAGTCGGACATCGATTCTGGTTAAGTTTAACGAAAAAGACGAAGTACTGATATGATATAAGATTAATTAAAAACAATTTTATGAACGGGTTAGACACACAGTCCAGTGGTGGAATGTGTGCAAACAATATGCATAACGTCCCGAGTTCGATTCTTGACACACGCACCTTCACAGAAATAAAATGCCTTTTTTAAGAGACCGAACCGGGTTAACTTCAGTAAGATGTTAAGTGTAATAAAAACCAGTTTATTTACCAAGTTAGACACACAGTCCAGCGGTGGACTGTATGCCAAACTAACCCACAGGTCCCGGGTTCGAGACCTGTGGCGAGCACCGAGCGAGACATTAAAATCGTCTTTAAAATAAATGATTTTCGGATTAATTCAATTAGTATATAAATATAATTAAAACAGAAATATTTCGGGTTAGACACGTAGCTCAGTTGGTAGAGCTGCGTGCACGCATACGGGAGGTCACGAGTTCGAACCTCACTCAACGCACATAATAACACAATCAAACCGGTCAACAGGTCAACGGTCAACAAGTCAACGGTCAAAAAGTCAACATTTTTTTATTATTTTTATTTATTTATTTTATTTAACAATCAATTAAAAATACTTAAAAATAACATTTTTTTAAAGTTATAAAATAGCCTTAAACTCACAAAAATATATCCAATAATCCTACTAAAGTTGATTAATAAAATCCGCTTATTTACCAAACCATTATGTTATTATCTAGGTTAGTTTCACTCGTGGTTAAATCAAACTTCGTGCGCATTCAACGTCATCAACCGAACGCACCCAATGTGAGTGAATCTTACAACTCCCCTTTTTAATTACACGTTTTGTGGTGTGTCATGTGTCACTAAAATTAACTCGTTTATTTAAACTTGTGCCATACCATATTGTGATCTAAACTTAGAATATATATTGTTTGTAGTTATGTATTTCATATTGTCAAGTTGTATGCAAATCATTCATTAGGCCCATCAGTTCCTTGTGGGAGACGAGTTGAGCAATGCGTGCCTCAAAACAATTTATTATTGTATGTGTGTGCATTATTTAATATTAAGTGATTTGTGAATAAGTTTACATATATATTTACTCATATGTGGTTGTGCACTTTATTTTATAATCAATTAAATAAACTTGTTCAAATGTTTTTCATAGGATTCACTCGCCAACTTTTTGTTGATCCAAAAACCATTTTTACACATGATACAGGTGAACAGGATGAAGCAAGGAAAACATAGGAAATGCCTTAGAAGAAAATAATGAAGTCTAGAATGATGTGTAGGACATGATGTAATTATGATTGTATGTTTCCCTTTAAATTGTAATAATAAATATGAAACGTTATAATAAATGTCGTGAGCTTTGATGATAACCCAATCATGCCCGATCACCTTTTCCGCTGCGGGTCGGGGTGTGACATATAGGGGTGGGATTTGGGGAAACCGCCTAAATGTGTGAAAACGGTGAGAACGATTTTGGTATTGACATGTGTCGTTTGTGCTAACTTACATTAAGGGTAATATTGTCAAAAAGTTCATGCACATGCTACTCAAATGCCAAAGTTCATTCACATGCAAGTCACATACATATTTCACCATCTTTTTCAAACTCCCGTAACTTTTTTTATACGTGATTATTTTAAAAAAAAAGTACACCATAAAATCGAGTGTTTTATTATCTTTCCGGTTCAGAGAAACGCCATAAAACACCTAAAACGCCATAAAACGCCTAAAACGCCATGAAAACACCCAGTTGAAAACGCCATAAAACACTCAATTCAAAAGAAAAAAATATGAAAACCTAGATCAAAACATAATAAAAAACCCAGTTCATGTCTTTTCGAAAAATATCTCAATAATATACTCGTTGGAAAGATAAAAAAATACTGAATTTTATGGTGTAGTTTTTTTAGAAAAATAAGCACGTATAAAAAGTTATTAGCGTTTAAATATGATGGGGGAAAATGGCATGTGATTAGCATTTGCACCCTTGTTAGGATATTCCAATTTTACCCCTCCTGGTAGTTATAAGGTTCCCATTATTTACAAAAATGCCACCGTATCATCTTAGCCACAAATCACAAAGATCTTATGGCTGAAAATCGTTCTCACCGTTTTCACACTTTTAGGCGTTTTCTCCGGATCCCGTTATATATATATTATATATATATATATATATATATATATATAGGGATGAGGTTAAAATGAGAACCATCTTGAGTTGTGAGAACCGTGAGAACTAGGCCATTCAATAGGTTTTTCTGAATTTTTTTTCTCAAGAGTTATAAAAAAGATCATTTGTTTCAACAAAAAATTTTTTAAAAATGCCGTATACCCATATTTACATGAGGCGTAAAAAAAATATTTATTTAATGTAAAATTTACACTAACCTGTAAAAAAAACTTGCATCAGTCAAAACTACCGACTCAACAAGTTTTTTTTTACTTTTTCTTACAGCTGTGTTTATAATATTTTTATTTACGTTTCTCTAAAAAATTTGGCCAAACTCGCGCGGGAACAAAAAGTTCTCCCGGTTCTCACAACTTATAGTGGTTCTCATTTGAACCGAGCCATATATATATGTATGTATATATATGTTACGTATGTTTGGACCGATCATACAAATTTTTAATGTTGATCTCATAGATTTTTGAACGCTGACTTGTATGAAAGACATTTACAACCCCTATAACAACATATTCTTTCATACATTTTCTACCTTTAAAAAACTTAATTGTAAGTCCATCTTTTAAAAAAGAATAACAAGCTTAAAATATGGTTTGCACATTAAAAAGTCCCACTTGAAAAACCGTTTTATCACGCATTTATTGTTCTATAAAACCCATAAATCAACTGTTGAGTACGTGACTAAGTTGAGTCTTGATTGACATTTAAATTCTTGAAAGTTGTCTACCCCCTAACCCACCCCAAAAGTTGTCTACCCCAAACCCCATGGTACATTTGGTCAATCAACTGTTAAGTCCGTGACTAAGTTGAGTCTTGATTGACATTTGAATTCTTGAAAGCTATCTACCCCGAACCCATGGTACACTTGGTCAATCAAATGTTGTGTAAGAGTACCCATGGCAAAGTTGAGTGTTAAATGAAGTTTGAATTCTTAAAAGTTACAACACTTAGATCATATACATTGGTATTATTAGCATCTAAATGCACTAAGACCATACGTAGGTGGTATTCGTTCTTACGCGTGGAATACCCCAACCATAAGGGAACACCGCCCCTAGTTCATGATTGGGCAAAAATGGCCCCTAATCTTGCCCTAGACCACGCGACTTGTTTCATTCTTGTGTGTGTGATACCCCAACCATGAGGGAATACCGCCCCCTAGTTCGTGATTGGGCAAAAATGGCCCCTAATCATGCTCTAGACCACGCGACTTGTTTGGGTTAATCGAGGTAAGTTACGGTTACAAACGTTAACTACCTTTAAATGTAAAAAATCATATTTTTTATATCTAATACTATAAATACCTACCCTTTCCACCATTTCAACTCACTAAAATATTACAAAACACTCTCCAAGAATATTATCTCTTACATATTCTAATCCAATTTGATGGCGAAACGATGGACCGAGAATTTTACGAAGCATATCATAAACACAAGCTTTTGTCATCTTGCGGTTTGGAGAATTTTACGTGCACATATAGGCCATGTATTTTCGCGATTTAATTTGTCTTGTATGCTTTGGAGTTGTTTGGTTTTTTATTTCCATCTTTCATATTTATAAAATGTAGTCTTTTTTATTAATTTGAAATCTGTTTAATTTTTTTAAGTTGTTATTTAAAATTAAAAGAAAAACAATCATTAGGTAATAAATGTATAGGTGGGTGAACGAATCCACTATTTTATCATATGTGAAATGGTATGCTGATGTGATAGCTTAGTGGCAAAAAAAACAGCACGTAATTTGTGGATCCATTACTCATAGTCTAATATATATAGACATTTGGGTTGATCACACCAATCTTGTTAGCGCAGTTGCACACAGCTTTCAAACAACAACTCTAGTATTATTTGGTTATACAAACAATGTGATAGTTCTTTTGTCATAAGATTTAACAATGCCAGTTATATGGGTGTAAACTATTAAGTAACGAAATTCAATGTAACAACGTTACCACTTCAGTCTTTATGCGTGACTACTGTCTTACATTAATTAAACATGAATTATGCATCTAAGTGCAAAAGTTCTTTAAATTCGATATATTAACACTATCATATAAGTACTTTATGCAACTCATTTCATACAACAACATAAACAATATACATGAGTTTGATAGTTAACTACTAAAGTTTCTTTTACATTCTACATCAAATTTGTAGTTTGTAAAGCTAGAATCATTGTTGAGCAATTTGAACAACTAGATTACAAATTTCACCATTTGGGTCAAGTTACTAAAATTTATTTTTCTTTCAAAATCACATTTAACCAATTTTCTACTTTGATTATCATCCAAACAAATTCAATTGTGAATTCAGTTCATCTTAACTAATTATTAGTGGTAATATTGAAAAACTGTTTTTAAATATTTAGTGGTTCTCATTTGAATAAACCTATCTATATATTAATCATATATATAAGAATATTCAATACAAATCAAATTTTAGTTATGAGTTTGCGCATTACATATATAATAGTGCATTACAAAATTTTGGGTGTGTTTTGGTTAGCTTATTTAAGTTCAAAAATGACTTTTTGTTAAAAGTACTTATTAACTTATAACTTTTTGAAAAAGAGTTTCTAAAAAAGTGTTTGAGTTAACTTATAAGCCAATAAGTGGTTTCTTAAAAAGTGTTTAGTTTAGCTTATTTATGTAAAATGACCAAAAAAAGACATCCCTTTAAAAAGTGTTTGGTTTAACTTATTTAATTTTACAAAATATATAAACATAAAATTTGTTTACATATTTTATAATTTCCTAATTACAACATAATAATACTACATGACTCATCACTCACTAAGATCAAATTGTGCACAATTCCACCAAATTAACAGTAACCCATGCAGACAAAAGAATATAGAAGTATTCAAGAATGTAAATTGTCAAAAAAAAAAAAAAGTTGGAAAACCCAATTATTTATGAATTTCTCTAGAAAATGTCAAATGATGAATTATTCTAGTGGATAAATAAAACCCCATGTAAAACAATCCTTAAAAAACCCTACTAAACAAGCCCACTAAGATTGACTCGGTATGATCAAATTATTAACAAGTCCACCAAATTAACAATAATCCATGTATTGGAAGGAGGGGTGTAATGGTAATATTATCTTCAAAAGTCCTTTTTCTTCTCAAGAAGTTATAAATCTTAACTTTTCAAAATTACCATTTTACAATAAGTTATTGCAAATGGATAACTTTTCCATTTATCAAACACTAGAATCTAAATTATTAACTTATAAAAGTTAATAAGTTAAAAGGAGGTAGAAAATAAAAAAAATCCTAAACTTATCTGATTTTAGTGCATTACAAATTTAATAAGAGACGGCATTAGAGAGACAATTTTACGTTAAAATAACCACCAAATAGTTAACAACTAAAGCAATAGAACACAAACATGTATGCGATTTTTGTTTTTTTTGCAATTCGTCACCTAAAATTGGTGTGTAGTATATATACAGAGCGAGAGAGAAATCTCTTTGCATTAGAAGAACTTTAGAATCCAACGTATGTACATACATGAAATTTAACAAATATAGAAACTTTTTACATTATTGTTTTTTCAAATTCATTAAGTTTTAGAATTAAATTAATTTTAATTTATTCGAACCCTAAATAATTGGCCAAAAGCTTAAAAAAGATTTAACATCTTAACCTATCTTATAGTTCTAATCAATTATTCCAAATAAAACTCTAAAAATTTTAAAAGTATTATACATAAACACATAGAAAAAGTTTAAAGTACAATAGTCCTTAACGTGCGATGCGTACACAAAACGTGTGTAATTATGAATATAACATGCGTGATTAGGGTTTACTCATGCGTAATTTTTTTTATTTAGTGACCACATGCGTGATTATGGTTTTTATTCATGCGTGATTATGGTTTTTTTTTTCATATGTGATTAAGGTTTTAGTTTTATAATGCATAATTTACCATTGTATGCATCACCCGTTAAGAATTGTTGTATGTTAACCTCCCTTTAAATACATAAATATTTATTAGTTTCTTATAATAAAGAAATTAACCATGAGAACCACTTTTAATTCTAACTTCTAACATTTTAAATTATCATCGGCACAAAATTTCACGGTTTCAGACCAACGGAGAGACCTAGCCGGACCGCTTCAATTTTAGAACGGAATCCTTGCCGGCAGATCCTTGACGAAGCAAATCCTCGCTGGAACATATCACAATTGCAGATCCTCGTCGGAGCCGCTTCAATTTCATAATGGAATCCCGAGAGAGATTCCCGATTCAGGTAAAGTTAACCACACAGATTCACCATTTTGCACCAGAACTAGCATCAATAACAATATTTGCACCGGTAAACTGGATATCTTCATTTCGTATGGAAGATTTGTAGCGAAATCTGTATGAATCGATCGTTGAGTGACTGAGTTATGATGTAAAAACACGCTGTTTGGATCGGGTTTTTAGGGTTTACTCTATGTTGGCGTTGAACTTGGTGGGTTTAAATTGGTGTTCATTTGTGTTGGTTTATGTTCGTATACATTTTATACGTAATTGTTGCCACCGACAGGTTTTTGTTATAAAATTAATTGTTATGAATTTATATCGAGATAGATTGTAAACGGGCAAAAAGCTATATCGCTACTCTTTTTTAAATAGTAAAACCAAGTCTTTTAAAAACTACATCCATAGATCTCGGGGTCATAACATTACTATGTATGACCCTTTGAACTCGACTAAGAAGGTCCATAGTCAGTGGTGCCAGGAAACCAAAAGTATCAAAAGTAAATTGGATAAACACATGCTGGTTGTCAAGGCACGCTTTCTCGTGTTTGATTACTTTACCCGAAGCAGCTTTTAAAGCAGCCTGACCCACCGTGAAAACACTACCCCCTAAGCCCACAAGCGGGGAAACCCCTGTTAGATCCACACATGCATGTTTTCCTCCTATCCATCCAAAGACCGGAATGTCGGTTGGTCGAAGGGTAGATCTCCCTTCCAATGGGTCAGTTAAGAAATTAACGGGTGCCTCTTTCTTGCAGAAATACATGTGCGCCTGGATATGTCAAAAAGGACATCCCTAATCAAATCATGCCGATATTTGATCCCCAGAAGCTCTCTACAATGAACTGCATGCTCCCAAAAAAATCCAAACACGCCATATAACCAACAGGGAATAAAAAAATCATTAATTTAAAATATTAGCGAACCAACATAAATAAACAACACATTCATTTTCTTATTCGTTTAAGCGTTTGTGTTCATTAAAATATAGTTAAACAAACAAAAAAACAAGACCTAGTTCATATGTTGTTTACTTCATTTAGAGGCCTAGCTGCGGTGCTAACTAATTGGCTTGGCTAAGAGGCCTCATGATAAGATTTATTTTTGTGCGACTGTAAGAAATTATTTATATGAAACAAAGGTGGAGCTTCGAGCCTCTTGTCGTTTAGGGCACCGGTCGCTCGATGAAAGCATGGTTTGAAATGTGGTTCATATTCTTTATTCATTGTTATAGTTCAACAGAAAATAGGCATACGATTTCCGATTTCAAAATCAATATTTAACACCCAAATAATATTAACGAAATCTAAACCGCTTAATGGTTTTCGGTAAAACTATGTGTTATGAATTAACTAAGATTTTCATTAATTAACAAAAACTGTTGCCACATCAACGCTAAGTCAGCAGAGTCTCATTAACAAAACTGTCCATTAACTTGGCGTTGCGAAATAATTATACTGCAATCATTAAACTAGAATTTCGATGTTTTATTTAATATATTTTTAAGTGTAAATGACATATAAATAAATAAAACTACATTATATTAAAAATTACATTAAAAACTTTAGTCATTTAACAATAATTATTCGATTTTTTATTTAATATATTTTTACGTGTAAATGACATATAAATAAATAGAACTACATTTTATATTAAAAATACCACACCAAAATTAAAAGATACTTAAAATAAAAGTTACATTAAAAAATAGACATAAATAAAACACTGAAAAAAAAACTAGAAAGGAACTAAAATTAGGACTAACTGAAAGTCGTTTTGTGGAGGCGTTCCTGAATTTGTTTTTTCTTTTGTTTGAAAAACATTTGATCTTGCTCTGACAAACCTAGTAGTCTTTTTGGAGGAAAGCAAGGTCCGACGTGATGCGTTCGTCTTCTCTATAACTGATTTAGCGGTCAATTTTTTCCTCCAAACTTTCAACAACCAAAACTTTATCGGATTTAGATATAGTCCTTTTTGAGGATGATGCTTGAGATTTATCTCGTACCACTTTGCTTTTGTCTCTCTCCATTGGAGGAATTAGTAGTTCCACCTCCGGTTTCTCTTTGGTTTCGTCTTCCAAGTCTCACTTGTTGAGATCTATATGCGAACAAGCATCCGATGTAGTTTTTGACCGTTTAGACTTTGACTTGGGTGGTTGTATCATGGCATTAAATGCCACTTTTAGGATTTCCTAAGAAATTATCATATCATTTCCATCCTAAAGGGTGCACGGTATTGAGATTTATATTGTTCATTAGCCTTCACCATGACGTTCACATCATTTCTTCCACTTCCTCGATTACGGCTATTAACAAGTCGACTGTGGATCTCGTTGAATGAATTGATTCTTTTCGTCATATAAATCCATTTTCCCGAAACTTTGTCCGTTTCACGGTACTCTTCTCGTCCCATCACTTCGTGAAACTTCGCACGAACCTTCTTTCAAAAATCTTTTGCCTTTTGACCATTCCCCATTCAAAAAAATAATACATAAAACTAGATGCATAAAAAACATAATGTATAAAAAATTAATGTATAAAAAACATAATGTATAAAAGACATAATGTATAAAAATATAATATTACTAACAATCATGCCTTTGGAAACGTGGACACACGTTTGTGCTAAGGCATATTCCTCATTGCTCGTCCACCTCTCAATCCCTTTTTTGACCGGATCCTCTTCGGTTCGCTTGGAGCTACGCTTGTTACCACCACGTTTTTTCTTGCGTGATGACTCTGGTTTGGTTGTTTGTGACAGTAGCGGTGGCGTGTAGGAAATAAATTGCGTTTTCGAAATCTAGCTAAGACCAAAATCATATTCCAAGTTTGGCGAGGCTTGGCTATCTTGCATAGGATGATACACATTCTTTGGTTGAAGTACCTTGTATCTAAGAGATTCAAAGGATTGTTTACATCTTTCAAAGGGGATGGGTTTGGTTGAGTGTTTTCATAAAACGGGTTATTATAATTCGACCGCATGTTCGCAAAAAACGGGTGTCTTGGATCCTAAGGGTTCATATTTTCTTTTGAGGGAGTCTTGATTTTGAATGTGTGTTGTGGTGTAGAAGGTTGTGTAATTTTGATTTGGTTTACCAAAACCCCATTAACGGACCCTATTAAGTTGACGACGCGGTGTTCCTACTGTTAACGGCTAAGGAGACATGTTAATCGCCCAGTCGGTTAACGGACAACACTTATTCTAACACTAGGCAAGGCGACTTTGAATTGGGTGATGGTGTGACCAAGTTACCCTTTGACCTGGTCAACTCAGCTAGTAGTCAAATATTAATTATTTTCATCAAAAATACATTTTATCTATTTAATTTTCCTTTTTTAATTATTAACTAATTTAGCTAAACAGATAAAAATTACTATTATTATTATTATTAAAACATACTAATACTTGTAACACTTATAAAGATTTGAAAAGACTAATGAACAAACACTTTTCTACTCACATCGAATGTGTGACTAATTTAGAAGCATGTTTGTAAAGAGAGAAAAACGATAATGCTTTCAATCTTCCTTAACATAGATACGTTCGTTTTAATTCTAAACTCTATTCTTCTCTCACGACTTCTCGCAACTTTGCACCCCTTTCTTCTGTCGACATTCCTCCTTTCGCTGCTCCCATTTCATCACAAACTAATGCTTAGATTGCATCTCCATTGCTTCCTAATTTTGTCACTCTAATGGAGCTCCTACCGCTTCATCTCCATTTATCGCTTTTACTTCTACTCCTCTTCCTCCTACCTCTACACCGAAACCACTATGCGAATCGTCATCATTGTATCTCATTTTTGTGGTCTTAGTCACGACTTTGGTCATATCGACAACTTTTCTTTTGTTAATTTAATTTGTTCAGCAATTGCTTTGTCTGTGTTGTAATATACCACCTAAATACCTAATGGAAAGTTGTTAGTGCCACACTATAAAAGTGAGAATCAAATCCTTCCACCACATTATAAAATTTTTTAAGACATCATCATTTCCATTTTGAGTATAGTGGTAAAAGAACTAGAATAAAAGGAATTAATACTTATAAATTAGCTTTTTATGCTTTAGAGTAAGGTTACTGTATAAATTTGTGTAACATATTAAACGTGGAAATGAAGGAGAAATTTTTTATTTTTGATTTTTTGAAATTTTTCCCATTTTGTTAAACACATATTTTAGTCTTAGAATCTAAAAAAATCGTGTATTTATACATACACGATTTTTCTTTTTATATTTTGCAACTAAACATCATGCCGACGTCGAAGTAGATGAAAAGAAAAATTTTACTTCATTTCTTATGTCTAGTATGTTAAACTTATTTGTATTTGCTTTTCTCCTTTATGCTTATGCTTTATATGCATTTATATTTTCATAAATTTATATAATTCTATAATGATAATTTGTTTTTATTAAAACAATCAAGGCACCAATAGATGTAGGGCGAAAGATGACGTACATAAAGAAATGATGGGTAAAAATAAAATAAATAATTAATATAAATACATATTGGAGTAGTTTCTCCATATTTAAACCCCTTTAATCAAAATTGACGAAATATTATAGTGGATATGATTATAAAAATAAAATAAATAATTAATATATTTACATATTGGAGTAGTTTCTCCATATTTATTGTTGTTTCATGATTGTCCCACTCATTCGAAAAATAATGTGAAAAATAATACTCTTGATAACACAAAGGAGCATTTAAGTCAATTGTCTCATGATTTAGCAGAGATGTCTGAATCGGGTGTTAATTACTAGGGTGTTTATATTGATCGAGATCAAAGTACTACCTGACATTTTCCCGTATGGAGAGAGCATAGAGATGGTTTCGTCATCAAAAGCAAGTTGTACTTTGGGTCCCTTTGGTTTTTTCCATAAACATTGTTGTTCATAAGATAAAAAAGTTAGACATCACAAGTTAAGACTATCGGGTATGGGGACGTCTCCTGCCCGTCGACCTTTGGTGCCAGAGCACCTCCCCACCCCCTCAAGCCCGTCACTGTCTTCAACGGCCTCCTGCAGCCGGTCTCGAAGACCAAACACACACACATACATATATGTTGAGGCCCATCCCACACCTTAGGTCTATCCACTTTAGGCTCATCCTCACACCCGCTGATATAGACACCTATGTAACGGGTCATGCTTTAAAGACTACCCTCATCCACACCAATAGCCTAACAAATCATGTTAGGGTCGGTGGTCTAATCACGCATGCAGACGTTGCATAAACAGACAAGAATACGACTTCGTTGACTTGTTAGTAGAAGAAGTTGAATTGCCGGCGTACAGTAAACGCATTTAAGATGTGCTATCAACAACCTCTCTTTATTAATTATTAATTAATTAATTAATTAATTAATTATTCCATATTCCATATGTAGGAAAATTTCTACAACCCCTGCTGCCATTCTTGCAGAAAAAAAGTTGTTGGTTTTGTTTATTCCTCCCGCTTTTCTATGTGGATTTGGAGTGATGGGTGATGTTTCATCATCGTTGCTCACCAGGTGTTCGACGGTTTTCCTGAACCAGGTTTTTTTTAGACCCATCTTTTTAGTCTGTGTTTATTCGAGTCCAACGGCTTTCACCCTTCTTGTTTTTCTCATCAAATTTTGAATTTTCTGATTAGGGTTTTAAAGACTATTGGCTGTGAATACAGTTTGGGGGTTATTGGTAGTGATTACTTTCTTCAATGGATGTGTCATTAAGGAGCAGTGGTGGACCTATGCTAAATCTCAGGTATATACTAAATTACTAATAGTTGCCTGTGTGTTGATACTAAGTCTAAAGATGTTCAAATAACTCGTAACTCGAAGCTCGCTTTAAAAAAGCTAGCTCGAAATCGAGACAGCTCGGTCGGTTCGTTTATAAACCAAGCCGAGTTCAACTCTGCTCGTTTAGATGTTTATAAATCGGTCGGTTCGTTTACAAACCAATAGGAGCTTGAGCTGACTCTGGCTCGGCTAGTGAACAGCTAGGGGTAGGTAAGGTGCCCCAAACTTCTTTTCTTAACAGTTAAAAAAAATCATTTTTATATATTTATATTTTTGTGATCACAGTGCAACTCTGTTTTCTTTCCTTTAAGGTATTTCATATTGTATTTCAGATTACAGGGAATGCAAGTATACCTTCAAGACCGGAAGTAATAAATATTGGGTCCATATTGACTCTTGATACAATCATTGGGAAGGTTGCGAAGATCGGTTTAGAGGCTGCTGTAGAAAATGTGAACAATGATCCAACTATACTTAAAGGCACTAAGCTGAAACTAATCGTTCACGACTCCAATTTTAGCGGCTTTCTCAGTATTATGGAGGGTACGCCTTTTTAATATATAAATCAACAAATTGTATCATATGTTACTCATCAAATTATGATAGTGTGGCTTTTATTTTGCAACAGCTTTCCAATCTTCGGAGACTGAAAGTGTGGCGTTAATAGGACCCCAAACATCGGTCATAGCTCACATGATCTCACATGTTGTGAACAAGCTCCAAGTCCCACTACCATCTTTCACCGCAACAGACCCCACATTATCCTCACTTCAATACCCGTTCTTTGTTCGAACGACTCACAGTGATGCTTTCCAAATGGCTGCTATAGCTGAAATAGTGGACTACTATGAATGGAAACAAGTTGTCACCATTTACATAGACGATGATCATGGGAGGAATGGAATAACGTTCTTAGCGGACCAATTAGCCGCTAAGCGGTGTAAGATCTCCCACAAAGCCCCTATCAAACCTAACGCAAGACGAGCAGACATACGAGAAGTATTGCTTCAAGTTGCTTTAATGGAATCTTGAGTTATCGTTGTTCATACTCATGCGAATTGGGGATTAGACGTGCTTCAAGGGCGCGCATGATCTTCACATGATGGATAGTGGGTACGTTTGGATCACGACAAATTGGCTATCTACTATCATTGATATAAGCTCGTGGGTGAATCCTACGAAATTCTTTTCTTCTATGCAAGGAGTTATAACGTTGAGATCATACATAAAAGATTCACCACTTAAACGCAAGTTTGCAACCAAGTGGAAAAACATGACGACATTGGGCTTGAGTACGTATTCTCTGTATGCATATGATACCATTTGGTTGCTCGCTCGCGCTCTTGACAGTTTCTTCAATCACGGTGGAAGCGTTTCATTCCCAAAAGATCTTGAACTGAATGATTCACAAGGAGGATTCTTGAATCTTGATTCGTTAAGAATCTTTAATGAAGGGAACTTGTTGCTTAACAACATCTTACAAGTCAAAATGAACGGAACAACCGGTCCTGTTGAGTTCACATCTGATAAAAATCTGATTTCTCCAGCGTTTGAAGTTATTAACGTAATCGGTACTGGGTTTAGGAGAGTAGGGTATTGGTCAAACTCTTCACGCCTCTCAACTACTCTTCCAAAAACAGTCCCAAACAGAACTAGTTCACCAAAGCCGTTGCGTAATGTAATTTAGCCTGGTGAAACGCTTAAAAAGCCCCGTGGATGGGTTTTTCCACATAACGGTAATCAGTTGAAAATTGGTGTTCCAAAACATGTTAATTTTAGGGAGTTTGTGGACCAAGTTAAGGGAATTGATATGTATGAAGGGTACTGCATTGATGTATTTACTTCTGCCGTAAACCTGCTACCGTATGCTGTACCGTATAAGTTCTATTCATACGGAGACGGTTATCATGATCCAGATGTTACCCATATTGTGAGCTTGATAAGTGCTGGTGTCTATGATGCTGTTGTGGGAGACATTGCTATCATCACTAACCGGACACAGATGGCAGATTTTACGCAGCCATATACGGAGTCGGGGCTGGTTGTGGTGGCACCAGTGAGGAGGCTAAACTCTGGAACATGGGCTTTTCTCAGGCCGTTCACTGCGAAATTGTGGTGTGTTACGGGGCTCTTCTTTATTGTTGTCGGAGCGATTGTTTGGATTCTAGAACATCGTATAAACGATGAATTTCGTGGCCCTCCTAAACAGCAAATCATCACGACCCTATGGTAATTGTCTATCATAACCTTCAATATGATGCCCATTTTGATCTAATTCTACATAGTATGTTAACAGTTTGTGCTTTGTTGTTGGCAGGTTTAGCTTTTCGACCTTATATTTCTCTCACAGTAAGTTACTCTATACGATATCGGTATAACAACTGTTAGTCCTCCATCCATTTCTAAAACCAGTGCATGTTACAGACTTTATCATATGCAGTTGATGGGTTGAATTGTTGACCCGGAACACGACCCGTATATTTATTCGTATAAAAAACATAAATCCTAGCCCGGACACACTTAAAATTCATGTAACTCAAGCAGGGCTCGTAACCCATTTATCTGAATGATTCAAACGGGTGTAATCAAGTTGTAGACGTGTTAAACGGATTGTAATAAATGTGAGTGGGTCGACCAAATTAAATAAACGGGAAGAAATTTTGCTTTAAGTTAATGATTTACTTATATTCTGTTTGATGTTAGTTAACCATGGTTAATGCAGAACAGAACATGATGAGCTCTCTTGGTCGACTCGTACTAATTGTGTGGTTGCTAGTGGTTCTGGTTATCAGCTCCAGTTACACTGTAAGCCTCACCTCAATCTTGACAGTCCAGAAACTTTCTTCGCCTATTGAAGGGATCAGTAGTTTAATGTCAATCAAAGATCCCATTGGCTACCAACAAAATTCTTTTGTCAGAAACTATCTGGTTGACGAACTTGGCATTTCGGAAACTAGACTTGTTCCTCTAAACTTGCCGGAAGACTATGAAAAAGCATTAAATGATGGTCCTAATAATGGCGGTGTTGCTGCGGTTGTTGATGAACGTCCGTATATTGAACTCTTCCTTTCCACCCGCTGCCAGTTCAGCATCGTTGGGCAACAATTCACCAAAAATGGATGGGGATTTGTAAGTGAAAATATCATTACTAAACTTCGAACTCAATATAGAGTTATTAGTATGGTGACAATTCTTGACACAGACACGAAAATAACTAGGTTTTGGGTTGTCATATCTAACCTGTTTAATAAACAGGTTGTGTTCAGGTTGACCTGGTTTAACCTGTTTAATCAAACGGGTGGTGTTTGGGTTGACAACATGTTTACGACCAGTTAAAATAAGAGAATTGTGTTGTATTAGAAGTTGTGATTAGGGTTACATTAGATGTGTTTATATAGACCACAATGTTACACTTCTAACCCTATACTAACACAATATTATATTTTGTCTAATACTCCCCCGCAAACTAAGCACGCGGGAGTGACTTCGTTTGAAAACTTAAAAACATAAAAAAAGAAAGATAGTTGGTCTTCATTCTTTTCCTCCTGCTTTCGCCTTGTTCTTCAGCAACACCTTGTTCTCCCGCAACAATTCTTAGACAGCAACACTTTTGTGTAAGGTTTTTTTTTAACTATTTTTTTTTGTTTTTCCACCTACAATTTTAATAGGAATTTGTTTCCCCTTGTCGGTCTTCTCCCCTATCAAGACCTCTTTGTTTTGTTTTGTGAGGTGTTAGTCGCCGGAAATAGGCCATTGTTGTAATGTGGCTGCGACGACTTAGGGTTTTGATTATTGCAGGTTATTTCTGCAACCCTAAGCGCTGGGAGGTATGGTTGTTTGTAGCAGCAACGACTGCTTGTTTGTATAAGCTGCTACGACTTAGGGTTTTGATTATTGCAGGTTATTTCTGCAACCCTAAGTGCTGGGAGGTATGGTTGTTTGTAGCAGCAACGACTGCTTATTTGTATCAGCCGCAACTGACGGAGCTAGGGTTTCATGGTGATGACGGCGGCGGCTAGGGTTAGGGTTACCGGCGGCGGCTAGGGTTCTGGTTGTTGTGGCGGTGGTGGTGGTTGGCTTTAGTGTAAAACGATGGTATTTGTGGTGGTGGCTAGGGTTTCGCCATGGGTGGAAGCAATTCCGGTGATGTTGGTGTTGTGATGGTTAAGGGCGGCAGAAGGGTAGAAGAAGAAGACCGTGCGCAGCTTTGTGGTGGTGGTAGGGCTGCGGAAGGCGACCGCCCCACCGGTGGTTGTACTCCAAAGCTCTGATACCAAGTTAAAATAAGAGAATTGTGTTGTATTAGAAGTTGTGATTAGGGTTACATTAGATGTGGTTTATATAGACCACAATGTTACACTTCTAACCCTATACTAACACAATATTATATTTTGTCTAATACGACCCGTTTGAATATATGGGTTAAAGGGGTTGTGTTCGTGTTATACGAGTCTAAATGTGTCAGGTCAGGGTTGATATTTGGACACAAATATATACACGGGTCGTGTTCGAACGATTCAACCCGCCAACCCAACACGACTTGAAATCCTTGGTCAAACTTAGTGGACTTAATTTTCCTAAATTGTTGATTTCTTCTAGGCCTTTCCGCGGGACTCTCCTCTTGCAGTAGATATATCGAGCGCCATTCTGAAACTGTCAGAAAACGGTGAGTTACAAAGGATCCATGACAAGTGGCTAACACGAAGTGGTTGTAGTTCACAAGGAGCAAAGACTGCAGTTGACCGGCTTGAGCTAAAGAGCTTCAAAGGCCTGTTTTTCATATGTGGGCTAGCTTGTTTCATTGCTCTTGCTATATACTTGGGGCTCACCATACACCAGTATGTTAAACACAAACCCGGTCTTTTGGAGCCATCTACACGGAGCCTCAAGCCAGGACGCCTTAAAACCTTCATTTCATTTGTTGATGAAAAACACGAATCCGTTAAAGCGCGTACCCAGAAAAGGCTTGAAGAAGCTAGATCGCGTGCAAGCCTTGACGGAAATGATTTGTCTGTTAACGGGTTTAGAAGCTCACGAAGAGTCTCGGTTTCAGACACTCCATAATGGTCACGAGATGGAGAATGTTCCTAGTCGTAATGTGAGAAACATGCTTTCTCTGAACAAGATAGATAGATGATTGTATATCCGTGAATGATTGATTATATACAACTTTCAAATGCATGTACATATATTGAATGGGGTTGCAGGGTGATGTATATAACTAAATCATTATTACTACTTTAAAGACCCAAGCAAAACAATAGCCAAGGATGAAGCATTTCAATCTTATAGCAAATGTCACTTAAAAATATCACTCTTTTCATATTTCAATCTCCCAAAAATTCAAATCAACCAAAGTGGCCAAAACAAGATTGCACAAAGATGTAATGAAGGCTGATGATGCCACTGTTTGACACCTAATGATACTATCTCAAAATCAAAGAATTATGTTGAAAAATAAGGTTCAAGTAAAACCAGAAGACCACATGAAACTGTCCATCGACCGTCCAACCACTTGACATAATTTCAATACTAAATCAATTCAATTCAATATCCAAAAACAATATGATAACATTTTTTGGCAAAGTTGAAAGTTTACATAATACAAAATATCACCCTTCAAATTATATTATATATACTATTAAAACCATTTTTCGGTGCACACACAACATCTACTATTTACTTTGTCAGATTTAAAGTTACAAATGAAGCTTGAATGTACAAGCCATTAGACATATATACTATTAAAACCATTTGTCGGTGCACACACATCTACTATTTACTTTTTCAGATTTAAAGTTACAAATGAAGCTTGAATGTACAAGCCATTAGACATATATACTATTAAAACCATTTGTCAGTCCACACACAACATCTACTATTTACTTTGTCAGATTTAAAGTTACAAATGAAGCTTGAATGTACAAGCCATTAGAGCTTGAGTCGTTGAATTTACATGTGGCTCCCTTTTGAGGTTATAATATGGCTCTTTCAACTTTAACTTTAAGTAGACTTACCATTTAAACCATGTACTTTATTTATTTACTTTTTAAGAGTAAAATGTCATTTTTGTCCTTGAGGTTAGTCATTTTTGCGAACTTCGTCATATTTGTTTTTCGCATATGGATCCAAAAGGTTTGAAATCTTGTCATTTTCATCCGGCTCGTTAACTCTATCCATTTTTCTCCGTTAAGTTAATGTCATTGAGGCAACATGCGGCCACCGCCATCTTGTTATCTATAAAAACTTGTAATTTTTATAAATGTAAGTTTTTTTTGGAGTCAAAATCTGAAAGAAATCTACTTTAAGAATAAGATTTTTAAATTAAAAAATTAGTCAAAAAGTAGAGAAGTGATTGTTGTTGTTCTATTTAAAACAGTTTTGAGCAATTGTCCACAACTTTGTTAGTCAAATGCCACTGATTTTCTTCATTATCTTAGATCTGAGATAAAGGTAGAAATCAGATTTTGACTTGTTAAAACGGATAAAGTAAACCAAGTATGGCCGATCTACCCATTTTTTTGACATCTCTCCCACCTCTATTTAAACAACTTTTCTTACAATACTTTCACTCAACTTTTGCACACAAATTGCTGCTTATTTGAAAATCAAGATATTAGCACTAAGTTAGTGATTTTTGTTTTTTTGTGATTTTTATGAATTTTTTTTCATCTTTCCTTTTTCTTTTCTATTTATTGGTTTTTCTTTTCTTTTTTTAAGTTTCAATCGATGGTGTTGTATATGTAACAAAACGAACGGTCTAATACTGACCGAACAACGTCAGTACCAAAATGATATTCGTTTTTATTGTTTCGATCGATATAAACACACCTCGGTATTTTTTTTGGTCGTATCATGACTTTTTTTTTGTTTCTCTTTCGGTAAGTGTCGGTATCTTAATAAACCAAACCAATATCAAACGAATTCCTGCCATTACGTTATTTTTACGATTGCATCTACGTTTCCATTAAAAATTGGGTCGCCCCGTCGCAGAGCGCGGGTGTAATCCACTAGACTAGATCTTTCACACGCGTACACTTGTAAAATATCATTACTTGAAAAACATCTAAGACGATAAAGACCAAGGGTGAGTAGTTGCAATTATTGACAAGTATGAAAAGGGGCCAGGATCATTCGTTCATGAGGAGGTCAATGGAGAGACGAGATATGACATGAGAAAAGAGGAGTGCGGTGTATACCGTGTGAATAGTATCATCAATGTATAAGGTAAGACATATAGTAGAACGACCACAAGGATACATAAACAAAGAGGGGTCTTATTTGATGCGAAAGAAGTTTAAAGATGCAATATAGCCATCAAACCGCTTTACCTTTCATAAGGTCATGCATGCTTAAGGTGATAAAGAGACTTTTTAAGGTGACAAACATGAATGCGTGTATGTAAAGCACTTTAGTCGAATCCAAAATGAGTAATTCTCTTCGTGCAGAGCTGATCAACAAATCTACAAACGTTGCTTCTTGGGAGGCAATAGCTCACAACTGGAAAAGGCGAGGGGGAAATTGTTTTGATGGACAAAGATAACTCGCCATGAAGTAACAGGTGGCAGAGCTTACGGATTAACAACTGGAAACAGCAGTCCTAGCTTGTCGCCGCTGTTTACAGGTGATGAAAGACCTGTTTAACAGACTCTACCCAACCAGTTGTACCAACTACTTTAAGAGGTGGTAAATTTGATCTAAAAGTTTTCCTGTGTTGTTTTTCTCATACATAGTTCTCATGTGCTACTTCAATAATTCTTGTTTATTTATATCAAATGAATTCTCTTGTGAATCTTTGAGCCCATTCTTGTATTTGGATAGAGATGTGGGCAACAAAGAAGACTAACAATTGGGGACTTGGCTCGGTTAAACCGCTCCTCAAGATTATGTGTTTCCTTATATTTGTGACGTGCTTAACGAGATGATTCCCATTTACACTCATACCCCCTCCATGCTTGCCATTGATTTCACTTGAATTATCTGATACGCCTAGAAAAGCACCTGTGCGACACTTGGTTCTCAAAGTAGAACACTTCAAGGTGCAAACGATATGAATTCCTTTTGACTTGTGTAGAAGCTTCTGGATTCTCGAGTTAACATCTGTGAGCATTGTTCGAGAATAGGAACTCATGTGCTCTTATGAAACTAGGCTTTTTCGGAATAGTTTCAGCCCGCATCCAGAATTGGCCTCGGGTTTGATTAATTTTTTGAAATGGCTTTTTTGCATATAACATAACAATCAAGAAGACATTCCCACATTTGTAATTTATAATTTCTATAAACACTGTAACAAGTTTCCTTTATTAGCTAGATTCAGAACAATCATGGCCAATTGCAAAAATGAGTAAAAAAATATAGTGTACTTACAAGACAAACCATAAATGCTAACAACCCGACCACAAGAATCCTGAGCAGCTACTGGTAAATTTAGCAGTATGCAAAAACAACAAACCTCAGAAACTATCATCAAGCAGGAATCTGTTGAGGAACCTGGTCAGCTGGATTGGACTTCTTCTCAGGCTCAGATATTTGGAATTGTGGTTTGGAGGGGAAGATGAAAATGGTAGATGCAGCAGTTGTCGGTTGGAATCCAGCTGAATATCGCACCGAGGTTATTGTGACCCTCGGAAGCTGCAAAGAACCTGAACTTAGTGGCACGAGCTTATAACTTAGAATATACTCTGATAATGGTAGAATAAATGTCGTGTCGTTGTGGGGTCCAGACAAAACGAAACTTTGTGAATCTGATAGCGAGAACTTAACCTCTTGTAACAGTTTTGTTTGATTGCGAATTCGGGCAAAGTACGTGAACGGTTCACCAAGAACTCCATGAGGAGGACACTCCAAAGTAATGATTAATGGCGGAAACTCTAGGTTCACATCAGGTAAACTTTGTTTCGTAACAACCTCTTTTGATGATTCATGATCCCGTCTCCATCTTAAACACACACTTCCGAGGTGAAGTTTTGAAATGTTTAACTCCGGTTTCACGGTAAAAACTTTCTTGAATTCTTCCCCTGGGACAAGAAGAGTGGGATCATTGTCAATTCCTGATTGGATCGTGCATGTGGTTTTGGTTTTGTTTATTGAAGTAACGTCATCTTCAGAGATAGACATGGAGAGTAATCTCAATGGAACCTCGGTGCAGTTTGTGGCGTTAACGACAAGTATGCTTGTTTCGTTGACCGGAAGTGATGCTGTTTGACCAGATTCGGAAGAACGTTTAAGTCTTGAGAGCAACAATGGATCACGTCGGAAGGGTAGCATAAGACGGTGGCTGATGACAACAGGGGTTTTTCCTTCGATTTGCAGGCTCTTATGAATATGAACTTTCGGAGCGCCACTGCTTGGAGAATACCCGAGAGACACGTACAACATGATCGGCTTAGGATGGTGCCATTGGATCTCTAACTTGCATGACCATGAATCACCCACATTCAGAAACGGAACAGAAACCAAACCAAACGACTGCTGAATTTTCCGGATATTGTCATTATTATCTTGGGTAGGCCCACATGATACACCAAGAAGCTCGACGTGAAGATTGTCAGAAGACGAAGAATGTTCAGCCTCTCGTGGACTGAGCAAACCGACACCTCGGGTATCAACCAGATTGATTTTTAATTCACCCGACTCAACCGAATGGCCCTTGGAGGTGAGAGTCACTGGTAACAAGAAGTTTTCTCCAACTAAAGCGGGGCCCACTGACCCTAATTTAAGGTCAACTTGGGGATCTGGTTCCTCGACTTGGGTAACCTTCATACCCGAGAATGCAATAGCGGGATCTTTAGTTGGGGATGCTTCAAAACGCTCCTCAAATTTCCACAGAGGCAAATCATTCATATTGGCGGGACTTTCAGCCCCACAACAGATGCTGAAGTGGGGCCCAATTCGAGCAATTACATATGTGCATTCCAGTTTTCCGCTATTTACTGCAACATCAGATACAGTGTCAGTTAACATAATACAACAAATAACAAAACTGAAATATCGTAATAAATATAGAGTAATGTACAAGGATGGTCCCTGTGATTTACCAAAACTCTGGATTTGGTCTCATTTCAAAAGTACATGGATAGTCCCTGTGGTTTGCACTTTGTAACACAACTAGTACCCAACCAACAAATCTAAGGGTTCAGTAGGTCCAAGTTAAGAGTTAAATGCGTTATAAAATGCAAACTACAAGAACCATCCATGTATTTTTGGCAAAGTTGGGGACTAAATGCGTTACAAAGTGCAAACCATATGGACTATCCGTGTACTTTTGGAAAGCTAGGGACGAAATCCAAAATTTTGGTAAACCACAAGGACCATGCGTGTACTTTACTCAATTTAATATAATAATGATTAACGACAAATTTTACAAGAGGCATGTTGAGCGTCAAAACAGGTTTGGGTTGAACCGGTTTATTTTTAATACAGATCGACATGGACCAAGTTTTGTGGCTTTAACCCGCAAACACTAAATATATCAACACTTTAAATACGGTCACAAAACAATATTATTACTACACTACTAATCTAAATCTTGGAATTATACGAATTATGAGGTTGTAAGCATGAAAATAGACTTTAAACGACTTTCAACCCGTACACGTTCCCGTTCTATGGATGTTGGCCCAATTTATAAGTAACTGTCTTACCTGACTTGATATCATACGTTAACCGTAGCCACTTATTTGTAAAGAGTTGAATTACAGGAACAGTCTCGACTCTGCGATCAGGATGGATATTAGAGAGCGATGATGACTCACGCCTTTGAGCATTTACAATTATAAAATTGCACTCAGACTGATTAAACTGGATCTCTAACTGATCTATTTCAACTGGAGATGGAAGTTGTGATAAAAGCGACAACGTAATTAAAGTAGGCGCGTGAGGCTTAACAATCTGTTCATGAAAAGCTACTGACGTAAGAAGCGCCACTCTGAGAGGACTCACGAGATCAATTTCAAGATGAAGTGGGTGATCACCGTTTACTTTCATACCACCCATGATTTCTTCTCCTTTGTTAGATATTTCTTCTCGAACAATAGCAAATACTTCCATGTGTATATTTTCTACTTGTTTTAGACTTGGGGAACCGCCGGGCCCACAATCCTTTAACTCTTGAAGGGGGGAAATTGATGAGATTGGCAACGCAGCCATTTCGAGTGAATATGAGATAAAATCTTGAGCTGAACCGAGTTTGCGTGAGCACTCACGGAGATAACCGAGTACCTCCCATAATAAAGTGACCCAACCTTCCTGCCTGTAGAGACTTGTGAGTTTATCAAAATGGAGTTTTGAATTAGTATAATCACTTGTAAAGAAATACTCTTTTGCCATTAAAAGCATGCAAAAAGAAGCCGTCCTTTGCGATTTTGAATTATTGTATGCTTCATATGCATTTTTTAGCAAAGCAATGATTTCAGTGGAGTCCCCCAACTTCTTCCTTTCAGCAGTAAGAGCAAAGAGGACGAAATCATCATCTGTTATTCTGGAAGAGCATCAAAGAATAATACGTGTCATTTAACCATTTCAAAGAAAAAATCAATAATAAAGAAATGAAACAACAACAAAAAGTTAGTTACACACAGCTGCATTACAGATGTCTCCCCAAGGTCTAGTAATCGAGCAAACTGACCCACATAAAGAGAAGGCACAATAGAATCACAACTCTCATCAGTCTCGGTGGGCGTCGTGGAAACTGCACTTTCTACACACTTCTTCTTCTCCTTTAAGAATTGAGCCGCAAACTGTGTCATGGAAACATGTAATAGATTATGTTGTGTCTGAGTGGGATGATACAGCCATGTTTAATAAAATAATGTGAGCAAAATCTCAAGCTAAATTGATCATACAAATATAGACTAGTAATAAAAAGAAACGCTCACTCTTCATATTATGATACTTATGAAACGCTTTGTATTGTAAATATGGGTTAATTGATTGAAGCTGAATGTGACTTCAGTCCATAACCAATGTACACATTTCAGTTTGCAACAGATATGGAAGCTAGGTACGTGATGATGCTAGTTCCAAAAACTATATAATAGTAAGTGATCATTTTTTGGATAGTTGATGATACATAGGTGGAGCTACAGTTTTACAATGTCTAGACAGTTAGCTTTCCTATCAACTAAATAGAGAATTTATTAACAGATTAACTTGCTAATTCCGATATCCATAATGGATAATTTATGGCCTACAAATAAAATATTACAAATCTGTGAAGGAATGCTAAAAGAAACACATGCTATCTGAAAACCGTGAGAACGATTCTGGACCACCACGCATTTTCTCTAAGCCAATTTTTTTGGGATATATAAAATATGTGTATTTTGTCAAAATTTTAATTATACGCGTGTATATTGTCAATTTTTAAATTATACATGTGTACATATTAAAACATATATGTACAATATTTATTCTTCAACTTTAAACACGTATTTACACATACGTACACCAGAAAAAAGCATGTTTAGAACCATACTATTCCTTTATATACATTATACATATATGTACAATCATTTATACACATTTGTACATATATGTATATCATCAAACATAGATGTACAATACTTACGCTTTAATTTTAAACACGTATATACATAATTTAATAGTTAAAGATTGACAATATACACATGGTATATTATACACGTGTGTATATATCCAAAAAAACTGACACGGATAAGCTGCGATATTTCCAAAAAAATGCATTTTTGCTTAGGAAAAATGTGTGGTCTGGAATTATTCTCAAGGTTCTCAATTACCTAGTGATTCTCACATTATCTTAACCCGATATATTGGTCAAAGCCGGGGGTCTCACTGAAAGCAGCCTCTCTATTCCTACGGGGTAGAGGTAAAGTTGTCTACATCTTACTCTCCTCAAACACTACCTTAGCTTTGCTATTGGTGGGATTTACTGAGTATGATCATGATGATGATGATATTGGTTAAAGCAACTTGCCTGATAATAGTATGCTGGGCGAAATTCCCAATCAGACGAGGTTCTATCTGCAACAGTTAACGCGGGAGAGGAAATGGTATCACTGGTAGTTTCAAGCAACTCAGCAAATACTAAGAACTGCCTGCTCAGCCATTCCCAATGAAGAAAATTCACTTGTGTAGGGCCTGTTAGGTTCTTATAAGAAGCATTATGCTGCCGAAACCATTTAATTGCTTCTAGAACCTTTCCACCATGTAAAAGTAATGTTGATATCTTGAAGTGGAATTGCTCTGCAACCATCTTGATCTCAACCAACCGTTGGATCGCTGGCAATCTCGTAGATGTCCCAATCATCTGTAGTTCAAGTGGGATTGTTAGGACAACTGTACTTTGTTACTCAGGAATGTTTGCATGTTCACTTTGAATGATTATTGCCACTTGAAAGCGCAATAATCAGTTTGGATTGTTTGGCTGAAGCGATTTATAACTTTAAATATTATGAAAGCAATTAGACTTGGATAACATGAAAATAAGTCGTTACAAAAAGCTATCCTAAGCTTTACAAAACTGATTTATCTGATTTTGATTCAAATTCCGTGAGAATCACTTTCAAAATGTGCATCCAAACGCCCCCTTATTCAAAATTTTTGGAAAGCGAACCTCTCGCAGTGCATGGTAGCCATCCTCGTACATCCTTAAAGCTTCCGCCCAGTCTCTCCTGAACTCTGCATATATAGCTACCTACAAGTTGAAAAGATAAGATAGCAGCTAATTAAAACATTTCTACTCCAGATAGAAGCTATTATCATAAAGAACAAACTTTCAGCTATTTTCTTACTTTAAAGCAGTAACGGACATTAAACTCTATGGAGCCATAGCTCTTCTTTTCAAGTCGTGTTTTAACCTTTCTTCCTTCATCCCTGTAAAAGGTAACAGCGAGCTCCCCAAATATGTTTCCTAGCCTACATTTGGAATTAGTAAAAGTAAAGACAACAATCTATGACGAGTAACCATGAGTCATGACATTCATAAAGAAAGTACTGCTTGCCTGTTCAGAGATAGGTTCAATTCAGATGCATCATCTGGAATAAATGTAATAACGTATTTCGCATCTACTTCAGCACGCTTGCGCAGAGCAACCATGCGTTCTTCAGTTATAGATTCTGCACCAAAAACCTTATCTAACTAACAATTGTACAATATAGAGATAACACACACATATTATGTGCCATTGCGTGTACATATATTCATATTCGCGTACACATTCTTGTGTATGCAATACCAAGATTTCAAGTACCTTATGTGAAGGAAAAAAATAACAATTTAGTGGTAAAAATGTAAAATACCTACGTAATCACATTCGTCTAAGCCAAAAGATATTGTAGTTGAGGCCAATAAGATAACAGCATTCACCGAAGTTTCTATTACGTGAGTGCCTAAGCTATATTTACTTGCATCACTGCATAGCACTTCATAATTTCTAGCCATGAAGACAGTGCATCAAATTTATATTAATCCAGTTACCACTAAAAAGTAATCCCCTTGTTCCACGAAACTCACAACATGTTACTTTGTGTAAGATATCCTTTTGAGCAAAAAAAAGCGAAGAATGACACTTACCCCTAATTTATATGTCCCAATCTAATTCAACTTAGTTTTCTAGGATTTGATGTCTGTTTGCCATTGTGAAAACTCTCTTTGCTCTCTTGAATCAAGAACCACCCTTTATGATCAATCCGTGTTCAACTTTCATTTGCATGCTCTCTCATCAAAGATTCAGGATGGGTATGTTCTACTTCAGTCATTATTATCAAATTGGATCAATAGCTGATTTCATTGTTCATTAAAGAAAACAGATAACTTTCACTTTTATGTTCTACTTAACTTTCATTCTTCACCCACACACCCCCAAAAACAGATGTTTATGAAATCGTGTTCAACTTTCATTTGCATGCTCTCTCATCAAAGATTCAGGATGGGTATGTTCTACTTTAGTCATTATTATCAAATTGGATCAATAGCTGATTTCATTCTTCATTAAAGAAAAAAGATAACTTTCAGTTTTATGTTCCACTTAACTTTCATTCTTCACCCACAACCCCCAAAAACAGATGTTTATGAAACCAAACGAAGGTTTTGTTCATTTGCAATAGGAATAAAAAAAAACAGAAAGCTGATAATCAAGAATCTTAGTAATAATCTTCAACTCATAAATATTAACATACAAAACAACTAAAATATAATATGAAGTTCCAAATAGATCAAGCATCATACACAGGTAAAGCCAACCTTACCTTTCGAATTAAACCTCACAATCACCATCACTACCAGCTTGATATTCCTCCCTCTAATCACTGCTCTGTCACACAAAAAAGAACATATAAACACAATTACACATACACACATCAAGCCATAGCTTATTCACAATTTCATATATCAAACTACTAGTTTTAAAAAGCAACATAAACATCATTTCAAATCACCACAACATAAAATTTCAACAAAATCACAACAAATAAACAGCATACTTGAGGTTTTCGAGATCGGTGCAGACCTGCTGCCACTGAACAGGATCACCGGACAGCTGATCGACATCAAAGAGAGCAGCAACAACAGCCGGAACCCTAGTTCGATGCTTCAAGAGCCAATCGCGTTTAATAATGCCGGTAGAAGTGTAAGCTGACGGCAATTGATCCTCCTTATCCTTAGGGGTTCGGTCTATGACGGAGATCTTGGAGAAATCAGGCAATGCGAGTGTGTTGATCGGCGGTTGTTCGGAATGGAGGTGAGTTGAGATCGTAGCGTGGAGGTCTTGGTGACCGATGATGCATGCTAGTGTCACCGGTGGTGTACGGAGTTCTTCTGGATAATGTTCCATGGTTGGGAGAGTTGTTAGGGTTAGGGTTTTGATGGTTGTGGTGGTGGTGGACCGGTGGTTTATCGGCGTTGTTCAGGGAGCCGATCTGAGTCGGGATTGGTTGAGATGTGTTTTATTATGGTGTGATGGAATACTAGACTCAATGAGTTGACTCGGTTGTCACACTTTATAACTGTTTTAGTGTATTTTCTTTTTTTTAACTGCGATATTTCTTATAACGAGGTTCTTGCAACAAGGAACAAATTATGCTTTAAAAACAATCTACTTGGACCTATTTGAAATCCAAACATAGCTAACAGGTTTAGTTTGACCCAAACCTCTCTATCGGCTTGTTCTCAAAGATACTTTTGTTTCAAGCCCTCTAAATGCTCTAACATACGACCAATATGATGACTTGAAAAATCTTTCTTTTATGCCTTTGATTTAGAATTTGATTATGGAGATCCATTACATACTTATGCTATATTAAACTTGTGTATTTGCCAATACTTTATGTGTTGAACTATACTTTTAAACATGTTGCATGAATTCAATGATGTTAATGACAAATGGAACTTAATAGGAAGGACTGAAAACGCGCCAAAATTTAAATTCATGTTTAAAGATTAGTCATACATTACTTGTTGTATTCTGTTTTCCAATTCATGTCACATCCCAACCGATGGCGGAAACATCAGAATGAGACGAAATAGATTGCTCATCACACATAACATTATTTGCGACATTAATTAGATCAACCAAATTTCATTTCACAATAAATCGTCAAGTACAACAGGAAATCAAATACACAACAAAATTCTTAGTATTCTAGATGTGTTTCTAAGCCATCCCTACTAAGTTCCATCATGATCAACATCTCTAACCTGCAACATGTTAAAAGTGTAGTTCAATACAACAAGTGTTGGCGAGTACACAAGTTTGTAATATATAGCATAAGTATAAAAGATTTTACTCAAATCCACATGGCAATTGTATACAAGGTAAGCTAGCATGCAATACTAATTGTCAAACCCCAGTGTCCACAAGAATGAATGTGTCCTCGTCACACGAAGTAACGAGACTACAGTATGAATTAAGAATGAATCAGCTTAAAGACTTAACAATACCCCGACGGGCGGTGTGCTACTCCTATAGCGCTATATATGTTAAGTTGGGGCTAGCTAAGTTAATGACAATAAGCATGTATGAATTTAGCATGTACCAAAGCATAACAATAAGCATATATGAAAGATTGAGTGTATAAAGCATGTAATGTGTGTATTTGTGTGTTTTTGTATGTTAACATGTTACAACCCAAATTGTGTAAAGGAAAATGGGTCAAGTGTACTCACGGTTTTGCAAGCTTCCACTTGTTAGTCATGTGAAGAGTTTGGATGATTGAAGGGGCACCGAGTTATCCTACAAGAGGAAGAATGGGTTGGTAAGTATTCGATTGGTAACGGAGGATTAGGAATAAAATACAATAAAGTAGTTTATACGAAAAAAGTAATCATCTAGACTTAATATTCGTGTTTGACACTATAATACCCATTCGGGTTGATGTGTTTTCATGGGTTAGGATACTCATTAGAATCGTAACGAGAGATTAAGTACGTAAGTGATGTAACCTAGTACCATGACGGACAATCATTTGATTACCATCAAGAGTTCGGTTAGCGAATATTTACATATATTATATAGCATACGTAACAAGTAAATCATAAACATCATGTAATTTCATAGAAGTCATGCATGGAGGTAGGAGGATAACCTTCCTTTTAAAATCTCCTTGTATAGTTTACCAAGGCACAAGTCGTCACAAGGACGACAAGGATGGTCATGAGTACGCTTAAACATAAAAGTAAAAGACAAAAGTAATTGAAATCATTAAGTGAGGTGGTGGATCAAGGTAGGATAGCCAAGGCTTCCAAGTGATCACACTCTACCAACTCAAGTCTTGTTTCGAGAACAAGCTTGGAAGGATCAACACTTGTGGGTAAAACCCTATTAAAACCAAACAAAGCTCTTACACTTGGGACCTTTAGACATGGTGATGTTTCAAGTTGGTCTTCCATGGAAGACTTATGGAGACATTCCAAAAGGTGTTTCAAGTAGTAAGAAGGAAGATAGATCAAAATGAGAGAGGTGAGTTAGAACTCACTTTTTGAAGTCTTGATCTTTTAGAGAAGAAGAGAGCTCTTAGAGCTTTAGAGAGAAGAGAAGAGAAGATTGAGGTGTGAAATAAGAGGAGATGGAGTGGGATATTTATAGGTAAAATTGGGAGGGTGTTAGTTGGGGGGGGGGGGATAAATGCAAAAAACACAAAATTGGCCAATCCATGAGCTTGAAACCAACATTTCCAGATTATGCCCCTCTCGCGGGCCGTGAGAGGGTAAAGGTGGCTCGGTCACGGGCCGGTAGAGGTCTGGCGGGCCGTGAGAGGCTTCCAAGAGGTCGGTCGCGGGCCGCGAGGCAGGTTATTACAGAAGATACTTTGGTTTTTATCACTTTTAGTCCTTGAACTTTGTTTAAGTTGCTATTTTGGTATGTTTTAAGCATATAACGTGTATAAGTGTCGAATGCATGAATCTTTGCACGTATAACAAGTAATTTGCACGAATTTAACGATTGAATGTATGTAAGACAAGCATGTATCAAGTATAAATTTTATTACGATTCAAGTCTCGAATTACAAAATTGGGAAAAGAAATACAAATACAAGTTTTCCAAAAATAGAAATACAACAATCCTTTCTATTAAGAAGTGGATAATAAATTTAGGAAGGTATGAGAAGCGAGGCGTTACATCAAACCCATTTGTCGTCACCTTCTCTGAACCGAAACTCGTTTAATTAGTGCTCCAAATCTGAGAGTTTTGGTCTGAATAAGTTGGTTCTAGCTCCAAGTGAGATCAATCCCATTCGTAACCTTCTTATGTCTATCTCCGATGAAAAAGCTTTTGAACTTCGAAGATAGTATAGTAAGATAAACAAACTTTAGGACCTGTTCACTAATCAGTATCTAACCAACATCGTATTCTTCTACCACTTTCAACCTTTCTTTTAATTGTTTATCCAAGGATAAATTTGGTGTAAGCATGAAGGTTTCAAGCTTTGCTATGGAACCCCATGTTCCTGCCAAGCACTTTTTGTACGGAAGCGTTAGCCAGTTTCTCAGGGTAATGTGTAACACTTTTATAAAACTTCTCCAAAGGTTATTTTCCTAAGAGCGTTGGCCACGTTTTAATGTATTTACTAGTAACCATGTAATATTATTCATCAAAATATTTTTGGTTTAAGTCTTTTTAACTGGTGTACCTTTACCTTAAATCGTTATCACATTAAATTAAGAAGAAAAGCAAAAAAGTTATTTTACAAATGGGGTGTCTGCCTTTTAAAATAGGTTTAAGCTAATCACACACCTTTAATCTTGTTTTGACATCCTAATATGTATACAACCTGTATGGGTGCATACGAGCCAAGCGTATATCACTGTTAGGGAGTGTTTATTTTAATTAAGTTATATTCTTGTTACATGTTTAACACTAATAAATAAAATAGAATAATGATTGTCGAGTAATAGTTTGAATTTAATTATATGTATTTGAAAAAAAAATCATTTTTTCGTATTTCTATTGATAATTTATCATCTTTGACTGCAATCAGAAGCATAGTGTGCCTTTTTTTGACATTTGAAACATAGAGTCCTGTTTTTCTCTCTCGTCAATTCTATCAGAATTACTATCTCTAGGCTTATGCTACTCTTGATGGACTTAGCTTAGAATTATTATATAAACTATATATTATATATATATACACACACACACACATACATAACCGAATCCTTGATTGTAACGTCTCATATTTCCATATTCCTATTTTTAGAAAGTTTGTATTCGCATTCTATTTTTAGAAACCTTACAATCGTACTCCATCTCTGTTATCACAATTTGAGGGGTTAATCATAATGGAAATTCATTTCTATACGTATACGTGTTACATTTCATATTTGTGTTATATACGCAATCAATATTTAAATACGTGTTTATACGCAAAACCAAGACTTAAAATACACTTTGGATACCTAAAAACAAGTTAAAATACAAGAAAGCGACATAAAATAACCTAGTTACAAAGTGTAAGGACTTAAAGTGAACAAAACTAAAAATTTTCCACTCCTTTCTCCTCCAATCACTTTCCACCTTTTTTAAGTCAATCATAATTCACCATTCTCCACCTCCTTTCTCCTCCAATCACCTTCCACCTTTATTAACTCTCAAACCCTAATCCTCACTTATAAATACAAGCCTCCATACACTCCTAAACACACTCCAAGCACTCAAATCACTCTCAAATCTTCTTGGTTACTCTCTAATTTCCAAGATTTGGCAGAAAGTTGCAACCATTCTAAGTGAGTTTTAGCTCACTTTTCTTCTTATTTTCTTATTTTTTCTCATTCCTTTCTACTTGGATAACCTCTAGGAATGTTTTCACAAGCTTTCCTTGGCAAACTAAGGTGAAACCTCACCACATTTGAGGTCCAAAGTAGGATTAAAATTATGCTTTCATTTATACTTTTGTATCTTGCTTTTCTTGATTTAAAACTTGTTTGAATCTTGTGCCTACTTATTCTTAACCTATATAAGGTTATGAGACTTGTTAGTAATAGATTCTTATGAGTTTAAGAGGTGCAAACACCTCTAAACTTTCTGTTTTTGCAAGGATTTATGCAACCCACAAGTGATGAAACCATCTGAGCTTGCCATGAAGTTGATGGCAAGACTTGTGTATAGATATAGGTTTGAATACTTGGAAGCCTTGGCTATCGTACCTTCATTCCACTACCTTACTTGAAGTTTTACAATTGCTATCTAAGTGGTTCGCTAGCTTGAAAGTGACATAACCCCGTCAAACCTCCGACAATTAGTTAACT
Organism: Scalesia atractyloides; assembly: GCA_947069175.1. Lineage (NCBI taxonomy): Eukaryota > Viridiplantae > Streptophyta > Magnoliopsida > Asterales > Asteraceae > Scalesia > Scalesia atractyloides. The sequence continues at coordinate 37,537,363 of CAMTDV010000023.1, read as the reverse complement.
CTTTCTATGTTGGTGCCGGCTCACCCGGGTTAAAGGTTACTTGGCTACTTGGTATAGTAATTATTGTACATTTCCTTTTCATTCATGACCATCCGAATCATCATTGTGATGATTTGTGTATTGGTGAATCTTACAATGAGGTTAAAGGATGATTATCCTCATACCTCCATGCATGACTTATATGACAATCTATGATATCCTTTATAGACTTAGCTTAGAATTATTATATAAACTATACAATAAATATATATACATAACCGAATCCTTGATGATGATCAACATGGTTACTTGGCATGGTAATAGGTTATATTATCTAAGTCTTGAACCTCTTGTTAACGATTCTAATGGGTATCTTGACTCATGAAATCATATCAACCCATACATGGTTTATAGTGTCAAGAACGAGTGTTTAAGACTAGATAATTATTTTCTTATATCCATAGTTTCGCATACTTTAATTCCGAATCCGAATCCTCCGTTAAACATCCGAGTACTCACACACTTACGTTTCCTCATGTAGGATAACTCGGTGTTCCATCTTCCAACCTTCCAACTTTTCACGGGATTTCCAAGGGAAGCTTTGCAAAAACCGTGAGTATACTCGATTCCCTTTTTCCTCTTTACACTTTTGGGGTGCAACATATATGCTTATTAAACCCACAAAAATCACTATGCTTTATACATAATCATTACACAAACATTCAATCATGCATGCTTAAATGAATACTAGTAACTTATTCATGCTAGAATCGATATGCTTTAAACTACGTCATTAACTTCGTATAAGCCTCCCTAACATGTATAGCGCTATAAGAGTAACACACAGCCTGTATTCGTGAGGTCACGTTAAGTAAACAAAACGGTCTTTTCATTGCTATGATTAGATTACGCTAGCAGTAAACTTTGGGTTGACATGTGTAGTACCCTTGCTAGCATTGTATGAGAGTCTAAGTAAACGTTTATGCCATGTTGAATGATAGACATTTATTATACTTCGTATTCAAACTTGTATGCTCGCCAATGCCTTGTGTGTTGAACTATACTTTAATATATCTTGCATGAATATGATGACACGGTGGAAGTATGGAATCTAGTAGGTCGAACTAGAAACCCATTTTAATTAGATTTATGTTGTACTTGTACTTTTACTTTCGTTGTTGTATTTTGACTTCGATGTTGTACCTTGCTTCCAACAATGTATTGAATTTTAGAAGTGAAATGGAATATTGTTGCTTAATTATTGTCACAATAGTGTTATGATGTCTCAAGCAATCTAATTGCGTCCGCTTTGATGATTCCGCCACCAGTTGGGGTGTGACATTGATGATAATCGACATGGTTACTTGTCATGGTAATAGGTTATATTATCTAAGACTTGAATCTCTCGTTACGATTCTGAATGGGCACTTAACCCATGAAATCACAACAACCCATATGGGATATATAGTGTCAAAAACGAGTGTTTAAGGCTAGATAATTACTTTCTTGAATACATACTTTTACATACTTTAATTTTGAATCCAAACCCTCCGTTATTATCCAAATACTCACACACCTACGTTTCCTCATGTAGGTAACTCGGTGTTCCATCCTTCAAACTCTCAACTCTTCACGGGATTACTAAAGGAAGCTTTGCAAATCCGTGAGTACACTCGATCCCATTTTTTACGCTTTACACTTTTGGGTGCAATATGTTTAACATATCAAAAACACAATCACAGCTATTCTTTATGCAAACACAAACAATCCACTATACATGCTTAAATACGTGATACTTGATTTGTATTCTTGGAACATTCTTATGTGATTCGCTTGTCATTAACTTCGTACAAGCCTCCCCTTAACATGTATATCACTATAGGAGTAACGCACCGCCCGTAGTCTTGTGGTCATGTTATGTATTTAATTCTTGCGGTAATTAGAGGGTTGACTTGTAAAATTGTATGCCTTGATACATTAATTAGTTAACTATTTTTGCCATGTGGATTCGTTTAAACCTTCTTACATACTTATGCTATATTAAACTTGTGTACTTGCCAATACTTTGTGTGTTGAACTATAATTTTAAACATGTTATAGGAATTCAATGATGTTATTGACGAATGGAACTTAGTAGGAAGGACTAGAAACACGCCAAAATTTAAATCCATGTTTATAGATTAGTCATACATTACTTGTTGTATTTTGTTTTCTAATTCATGTACTTGAACCGTTAGCAATGAAATGAAATATTATTTATTAAATACTTGTTATATTTAGTGTTATGAAGTCTCGAGCAATCTACTTACGTCTGCCCTGATGATTCTGCCAGCGGTTGGGGTGTGACAACTCACACATAAGTGTGTGTGTGTGTAGGGCAGAACCTAGTTCTCGCTCCTTAACACCAAAATCAACAAAATTAAAAAGTAAATCAAGAAGGTTTTGATGCATGTTTAAAGAATAGGAACCTATATCATCATCTTAACACAAGGTAAGTTGTAATTGTTAGTTTTTATGATATATGATGTTGGGTGAAATATGAATGATTGGAGTTCTTGAACAATTGATCGATGTTGTGACATGAGAAATGTGTAATCTAAATGTAGGATCATAAATCCTAACTGAAATTAGATGAAGAATTTATAAAATTATGTGTTGAGATGTTAATGTGTTGTGTGAAGAAGTGGGTTTTGATTCTAGTATGAAAAACCCCATGTATATATGAATAATATGTGAAATAACATAAGTTTGTTGAAATTGCATGTTAATATGATGTGTAATTGAACTTGTTGAATTAAGATTCTTGGTTAGCCAAGGTTTGAAATTGAACTAAAATGGCTAGCTAAAAAGTATGCACATAAGATGCTTAATGAAATGCCTAAATGAATTGACAAACTTTAATTAATGAACGGAAAATGTTGATGGAAACATGAGGTAGTGTTTTTGGTAAATTTACATGTCTTAGTAATAGGCCGAGAGGTTCTAATGACATTTGGCTTGTATACTTTAGGCAATGCAAGTGAAGCGTTGGGAAGTCAAGCCGATGCGGACACACGTTCGAAGGAAAGCTTTAAGGTACCTGGCTTATTTGCTTCGTAGTATTTCGTTAGATAATTTTGGTCGTTGATATATGTTGGATAAGGAAATAACGAATTATGATAAGTTTGGTTGTTTATAAGTGATGGATTTCACACAAACAACCAAACGGGTCAAAATAAAGAAAAATGATAATTTAATTCATTCATAAGTGATGAAATTCACGCGAACAAACCAAACGATTTGAAAGGTAAACCGAGTAATGGGAACGCGGATTTGTAATTTATGAATCCAAGAAATGAGTTAAAACTTAGAGGATGTGAATTCCTTAAAGTAAATAAGGGTAAAGTTTAGGGGTGTTCATGGTCCGGTTAACAACGGTTTTTAATTATCAAAAACCGAAAACAGAACCACTGTAAACAAAACTGAACCGTTACTAACGGTTTGGTTCCGGTTTGGTTTCACGGTTTAAGCTTCGTAATTGAGATTTGAAACTAAAATTGAAATCATTAAATTGAGGCATATTATTGTAACTGAAACTAGAATCAAAAGCCAAATAGGAAAAAAAATTCTTTAGATTTTGTACTAATTCCAAAATGTAGTGTGCTTTAGGATATATTAGTGTATATATTTTCACACTACGCCCCACAAAAATATGATGTCTTTTCATTTTAGCTAGTTCCTTACTCAATTAGTCACTTCCTAAATCCAACTAGTTAAATGGGTTAGAATTTATAAACCACAAATGACCATTGAGAACTGATATTGGGCTTAGCCCCCTTTAGGTTTAATTAAAGTTAAGCTAGTTATAATTTTGATTAAGGATAATATAAAACAAAATATATATAAGGAAATATTTAAAAATTTAATATAAGAATATCTAAAGGTCCGGTCTGGTTTTATACGGCCAATTTTTAGAATAAACCGTGAACCAAACCGTTCGTAACGGTTTGAAAATTTAGAAACCGACCGACCGTAAGTTAAGCAGAAAAACCAACCGCAAAACCAAACCGTAGACCGGTTTGGACGGTTTCACGGTTTCAAACCGAACCGTGAACACCCCTAGTAAAGTTTACGCTTGGTTAAAGTTAACAATGTGGGTTAAATAGTGCGTATGCAAATCATGTAACGGGAGCTTAAAACACAAGCTTAGCAAGCCCTTGAAAGAGGTTAATTTGTAAGGAATTAATCCTTACCATAAGATGTGAATAATGTAGCTTAAATGTAAAATAGGTCGAATAATTTAACGTATAAATTTGTGAACCGATAGTGTAAGCATATGAGTTATGAATCCGGGTCAAGGATTATTAGTTAAAAATGTGGATATTGTTTTATGATCATTTAGAAACGAGTTTCAAGCGTAGCGCATAAGTATCGGAAAAGTTACGGGATTTTTAGTCAAAAAGGGCAAAACAAGATAAATCTAAAGCGTTGAAATGCCGTAACCTATGGCTGCCAGCCATAGGCTACGACAGGCAGCTTCTGCTAGTTTTGGTTGAAGTGTGCCATAACGTAGCCCAGCCGTAGCTTACAGCGGGCTTTTAAACAAAAATTGTAAATTGCTGTTTTGGGCATTCGGGCTTATATAAATACGCTTTATGCTCTTTATAACTATCGTTTATGATAAATTTTGATATTTAGGTGTTTGCTACGAGGTTACGGAAGAATGTTAAGCTTAATGAAGAACCGAACATAATTAAAGATCAAGCTTCCGCGTTTGTTTAATCGATTTTGCTTAACTAAACATTGTAAACAAATAGAAATGTTTGTTTTGAACACTTAAGAAGTTTAAATAATATCGAATTGTTTAAGGTTTTGTATTAAGTGTGGGTCTTACATAGTGGAACCATTCGATTATATCTATCTTCACTAGGCATAATGCCTATACACCAATTCAGGAGGAAACCCAATAAATACGAGAAAAACCCCTTTGTAGGAATCAAACCGTAACCAATAAATAATGCCATTGACAAAATAACAAGTGATAATCCTAAGGGTATACGCGGCGCACGCGGGGAGGGGAGCGGGGAGTGGTTGTGCCGTGTAACATCCGTCAAAAACGGATTTACCAAACCCGCTCCGTTTAGCAACCGAACAGTCAGTCAAAATTTTCGTTGCGAATTAAATGCCCAAAATATTTTTAAACGATCCGTAATCAATTATTATACGGGAATATATATTTAGTTTTTGAAAAACCGTCAAAAATCGCAAAATAAAAATAAAATACATCTGCCGGGTTTCGAACCCGGGTCTGTACCGAACCAGAATCAAGTCTTAACTCTCACCCACAAACCACTGCGCCGCTTGTTATGTTTGATGAATAATAGAATCAGTTAATTGATATAGTGACTTTACGAATTCAAAATCGGCGCCCAAACGGTTCAGTCGTCGGAATCCCGGAATATTCGTGAGTCTTAACTACGATTTACGTTATAACGTAAACCTTTAATCACATATCGGTTATAACCGATGTTTGAAGTCCGCGACACTTTTCAAAACCGCCGGAAAATTTAAATAACGAACACAGTCCAAAATCAGACCAAATACATTTCGATTATTCCCTATAAATTCAACCACAATCGTCTGCAAACCTTTTCGCTAAAAATCACATCTTTTCACGGCGTAATTCCACTCGCCGGAATTTCCCTGTTCGTCGCCGGAAAACCGGTTTCCCCATTGCCGAGCTTTTCTGGACCTCTGAAGCTTATACCGGTGATACCCTTACCTTTTCCAAACTTTTCGGAGACTAGCTGCTACAAGGAACACGTCGCCGGAGGTGAATTCTGTCGCCGGAGTTCTGCCGGAAAACAGAGAGTCTTGTCGGTATATTTCTCCGCCCAGTTTCTTTTCCTTTTCACTTTTATCTTATCTTAATCGACGGTAAAACACTAATAAAACTGATAAAAATCTCGAACCAGTCAGACTTCATCTCTGGTTATTTTTTTAGTGAAGAAGACGATGTCTTCCATATCATATAAGTATATTATAAATCATGATATTAATCGGGTTAGACACACAGTCCAGCGGTGGACTGTGTGCACATAAGACGTTAATTATACAAAGGTCTCGAGTTCGAATCCCGTCTCACACACGCTGCCTTAATAAAATCCATTTTTTGTTTACTGAACCGGATCGCCACAGATATATGTTAAATATATTGTTAACCGGTAAAATAACCAAGTTAGACACACAGTCCAGCGGTGGACTGTGTGTTTGTTTATAGCACAGGTCACGAGTTCGAGTCCGGTCTTCAACACCGACTCGGACAATTATCTTTTCTTTTAAATAAGGCAGAAAAGGAAATATCTATTTTGTATTTAAGTATAATAAAAACCGAATATTATAACATGTTGAACACACAGTCCAGCGGTGGACTGTGTGTTAGATTAACCCACAGGTCCCGGGTTCGAGACCTGTGGTGTGCATGACCGTTTCGCCTTAAACTGTTTTTAAAATAAAAATGATTTTCTGTTTAAATTCTAATTAATGTATATATATAATTAAAATCGGATATATAACGGGTTAGACACGTAGCTCAGTTGGTAGAGCTGCGTGCACGCGTACGGGAGGTCTCGGGTTCGAGCCTCACCGAGCGCACAACAATATTCCGCAAACCGGTCAACGACCAGTCAAAGTCAACAAGTCAAGGTCAACTGTAGCAGAAAAAAATAAATATTTTTATTATTTTTATTTAATTATTTTAATTAAAAATCAATTATAAATACTTAAAAATAACATTTTTAAGATTAGAAAATAGCTTCAAACTCACAAAAATACACCCAACAATCCTACTAAAATAGTTTAATAAAATCCGTTTACTCACCAAACCATAATGCGATTTATCTAGGTTAAATCTCACTCGTGGTTAAAACCACTTCGCGTGCATTCATCATCATCAACCGAACGCACCCACTGTGAGTGAATCTTACAATTCCCCCTTTTAAATTACACGTTTTGGGGTGTGTCATGTGTTATGAATTAATTAATTTATTTAGTTAAACTTGTGCCATACCACATCATGACTTAATCTTAGATTGATTTATTGTTGTGATTTATTTATATTCCGTTTGTCAAATTACATGAAACTCATACATTAAGCCCATCAGTTCCTCGTGGGAAACGAGTAGAACATCGCGTGCTTCAATTCAAATTCATTATTGTTCATGTGTGTTTTCATTGAGTTTATATTGTTTGTAGTTGTGTTATTCATATTATCATGTTTATGCAATTCATTCATCAGGCCCCTCAGTTCCTCGTGAGAGACGAGTTGAGCATCGCGTGCCTTTAATTGTTTCCATTATTATTCATGAGTGTTTCATTTAACATCTTATGATTGTTGATCAAGTTACATCTAATTTTACTCATGTTTGGTTGTGCACATATTTCATAATCAATTTAAATAAATTGCTCAAATGTTTTCCATAGGATTCACTCGCCAACATTATGTTGATCCAAAAACCTTTTTACACATGATACAGGTGAACAGGTTGAAGCAAGGATAGCATAGGATATGCCTTAGAAGAGAACAAAGGAGTTAGATTGTTAGTTAGATCATGTTGTAGCAATCATTGTAAACTTTCATTTAATTTGTATTAATGAATATGAAACATTTAATAAATGTCATGAGCTTTGATGATAACCCAATCATGCCCCGATCACCTTATCCGCTGCGGGTCGGGGTGTGACAGATTGGTATCAGAGCCATGATTATAGGGATATAGGATAGGTTATTAGACCCTTAGAGCCTATACTATAGTCTGCCTAAATTTTAAATTGATTAGGTGGTTACATACAAACTTGTGATATTTATTTGTTTCATATTTGTTTACATTTCAGTCAAACATACATGCTCATATACATATTCATTATACATATATACATATTCATTATACATATATCGATGTTCATGTGTTCAATTTATTTTCATACTCTCGTTATCCAAAGATTTTATGCAATTTTCAATTCTCATCAAAGTAAGTTCTGCGACGGGCATGTAGTAACTGGAAGGGTACAAGTACCGGTAGTCGGAACGTCCTGTCTAGGCTGGCATTCGTATAAATCCAATATAACGGACCAGTTTGCCTACCTGGGGACCAACGATGAGAGTACGAAGGACCTATTAGGCCAAAGCATGCCACACCAAACGTCGTTCGAACTAACCCTACTTTGAGGTGTCACCGTGTCTACACCTGGACACATTCCGAACATCACACGTTGTATACATATTTCTCGATTTTCACCGGGTTTTGTGTACGCAACCAGGCAGAAACCGTGCGAACCATATGAAAAACCGGTAATTCATGGGGGCCCACATGATTACATAAGGTAAAGTATGGCGGCATGACGGGCCTAACAGCGAGCAAAGCCAAAGACATCCTATGGATGTAGTATTTTTGTATAATTATTTTATGAATGTTCATCCCTAATGCGACCCATGATCTCAAAAGCATCCAACTCATACCCTTGTCATGTATTCATTGTAGATGTCTTCTAACCTCGCCCGTAGGAAGACGAGAGCAAGAAGAGCCCGCGAACGCATGGCTGCCTTAATCGCTCAACAAATGGCTGCCGTAATACCCAACATTGTAATCCAAGTTCAACAAGCACTTACCAATAATCCTGTCAACCAAGCAAACCAAAACATTTTCAACTCTTCCCCAAACACCACTAAATGCACCTACAAGCATTTCAAATCATGCGACCCTCCGAAATATAAAGGAACTGAAGGTGTCACCGCACTCCTCCATTGGTTTGAAGAAATGGAGAATACTTTTCTAAATTGCGATTGCCCTGATGATCGCAAAGTGCGTTATGCTACCGGTCGACTATATGGGATAGCACTTACTTGGTGGAATACAGAGAAGGCCAAACGAGGTGTTGAAGATGCTATGTCCTTAACTTGGAACGAATTGAAGGAAATCATGACCAGACGATTTTGCCCAAGGAGCGAAATCAAGAAGCTAGAAGATGAATTTTACTCATTGAGGCAAGTGGAAGGAGACCACACCACCTACAACAAAAGGTTCCTCGAATTACATCAAATGGTTCCCAACATGTTTACTCCCCTCTACCGTTTGATCGAGCACTACATTCGTGGTCTTCCGTCAAAGATTCAAGACCCCGTGATAAGTACCAAGCCTGCAACTTTGGAAGCAGCAATGGAGCTAGCAATAGAGCTCACCGAGAACCGAATCCGAAACAAAGACTTCGAGGAAGAGAAGAAGAAGGATAAAGGATCAACTGAAACCTCCGAATCCCCTTCTCAAACCGAATCCCCTTCTCAAACCGAATCCCCTTCTCAACCCGAATCCCCTTCTCAACCCGAATCCCCTTCTCAACCCAAACCTAAGAGAAGAAGAGTCGGGCGACTTTTCGCTGCTACTCAACGAAATCAACCAGTTTTTCACGCTATTCCCATCCGAGCTGTCCCAATCACCCAAGTGGCACCCAACTCAGCTTACCCAAATAAGAAACCATATCTTGGACCTCACCCTCAATGCAACCACTGTTTTTATCATCATTCCCTTACTTTACCTTGCCGGCTATGTACAACTTGTGGACGTTATGGTCATTTGAGCAATGTTTGTCGCACCTTTCAAGACCAAACCTTTTCCCCTACTCAAAACATGGCCCAAACTTATCACCAACCTCAATACCCCATGTTCCCATATGCTCGAGCTTGCTTCAATTGTGGCGACCCTACCCACCTTAGAAACACATACCCTCAATTGGTTAACATTATCAACACTCAAGCCCAATCAAACCCAGTTAACCAAGTAAACCAAGAAAACCCAACCACTATGCCGCCAGCAAGAGGAAGAGTCTTCAATATCAACGCCAACCCTGTCGAAGATAATGACGGCCCAAACGAAGATACTCAGCTAGTCCTGTTCGCCGAAGATCCAGATTCAACTCCTATTGTTTAGTCTTTCTTTATCACATGTGTAGACTGTTAGAGAAATTATTGGATATTATATATTATATATTGTTTTCGGTATATGCTTTTGCCGAGGCCGTGGCTCCCCATCCATCGAGGTTGAGTTGGATCCCCATTTTATTATGTGGTTGATCTTGGCGTGCCCGCACGATCGGCTCCGTTTGTTGAGCCTTGATCGGTTACGTAATATTACATTTCAATACATGCAATATGCTCGGCTCCGTTTGATTGAGCCTTGAGTACACAGATTTATTTACATTTCAATACATGCAATATGCTCGGCTCCGTTTGATTGAGCCTTGAGTACACAGATTTATTTACATTTCCAGTTCATGCAATACGCTCGGCTCCGTTTGATTGAGCCTTGAGCGCACACACAATTTCATTATCAGTATCTTGTGGTTGTGGTGTTTGTAGTAGAGTCGCATCGAACTAACCATAACTTGCGGATAAAGTCAATGAAAATTTGACAAGGGTATGGTGGATACGCCGATGGTACTTCCTATATATAAGTATTCTTGTCAAATAATCGGAGGCATTATCAGGCGGTTATGAGAGGTTCCATGCATAGGCTGTTTGTATGGTTAAGTTATTCATATTCAGTACATGCAATACGCTCGGCTCCGTTTGATTGAGCCTTGAGCACACAATTTCAATTTCAGTACATTCAATACGTTCGGCTCCGTTTGATTGAGCCTTGAGCGCACATCCATTTTATTTTCAGTACATGCAATACGATCGGCTCCGTTCGATTGAGCCTTGATCGCACAGATATATTTCATTTCAGTATTTTATGTTTGTTGTATTGATTGTAGAGTTATAGGACTAATCATAATTCACTGATAAAACCAATGAAAATTTGACAAGAATATGGTGGATACGCCGCTGGTACTTCCTATATATAAGTATTTTTGTCAAAGGATCAGAGGCCTTATCGGACGGTTATGAGAAGTTCTATGTAGGATTTATTAGTTTCTTGGTAACCAATCATAACTTGTGGATAAAACTAATGAAAATTTGGCAAGAATATGGTGGATACGCCGCTGGTACTTCCTATATATAAGTATTCTTGCCAAAGGATCAGAGGCATTATCAGACGGTTATGAGAAGTTCCATGTAGGATTTATTATTGCCTTGGTTGGAATTTGTGATACATTTATATCATCATGTTATTTAAAGAGATTGGATTGTGTTCCATTTCTACATAAATTAACCTCTCCATCATAACAAACGAGAGAGGAACTTCCATCATTCAAACATATATGTTATCAGAATGTGGATTCAAATATTTGCTGTTGTGTTTATTCATGTTCAAATATTCGCTGATGTGTCTATTCATGTTCGAATCTTTGCTGTTGTGTTTATTCATGTTCAAATATTTGCTGATGTGTTCATTCATGTTTGGATATCAGCTGTTGTGTTTTTATTTATGTTCCATGTAGATTGTAGTGTTAGAAGTTTTGCCTTAGGATATAACCATATTTTTCCCAAACGTATCTAAACTCTTATGCATGATATCATTTTTAGAGAATCATTCCTGTTTATCAATATTCATACAGTAGGCAACAAAAAGCGATTCCTGAATAGGGTACTTAACCTTTACAAGGAACGTTACCCCGCCTCGAACAAAAACTTAAACCCTCATTTTTGCTAAGCATACAACTGTCAAACAAAACATCATCATCCTTATAGTCAAAATATATCATTATTTAAATTTCGAGACGAAATTTCTAAAAAGCAGGGGATACTGTAACATCCGTCAAAAACGGATTTACCAAACCCGCTCCGTTTAGCAACCGAACAGTCAGTCAAAATTTTCGTTGCGAATTAAATGCCCAAATATTTTTAAACGATCCGTAATCAATTATTATACGGGAATATATATTTAGTTTTTGAAAAACCGTCAAAAATCGCAAAATAAAAATAAAATACATCTGCCGGGTTTCGAACCCGGTCTGTACCGAACCAGAATCAAGTCTTAACTCTCACCCACAAACCACTGCGCCGCTTGTTATGTTTGATGAATAATAGAATCAGTTAATTGATATAGTGACTTTACGAATTCAAAATCGGCGCCCAAACGGTTCAGTCGTCGGAATCCCGGAATATTCGTGAGTCTTAACTACGATTTACGTTATAACGTAAACCTTTAATCACATATCGGTTATAACCGATGTTTGAAGTCCGCGACACTTTTCAAAACCGCCGGAAAATTTAAATAACGAACACAGTCCAAAATCAGACCAAATACATTTCGATTATTCCCTATAAATTCAATCACAATCGTCTGCAAACCTTTTCGCTAAAAATCACATCTTTTCACGGCGTAATTCCACTCGCCGGAATTTCCCTGTTCGTCGCCGGAAAACCGGTTTCCCCATTGCCGAGCTTTTCTGGACCTCTGAAGCTTATACCGGTGATACCCTTACCTTTTCCAAACTTTTCGGAGACTAGCTGCTACAAGGAACACGTCGCCGGAGGTGAATTCTGTCGCCGGAGTTCTGCCGGAAAACAGAGAGTCTTGTCGGTATATTTCTCCGCCCAGTTTCTTTTCCTTTTCACTTTTATCTTATCTTAATCGACGGTAAAACACTAATAAAACTGATAAAAATCTCGAACCAGTCAGACTTCATCTCTGGTTATTTTTTTAGTGAAGAAGACGATGTCTTCCATATCATATAAGTATATTATAAATCATGATATTAATCGGGTTAGACACACAGTCCAGCGGTGGACTGTGTGCACATAAGACGTTAATTATACAAAGGTCTCGAGTTCGAATCCCGTCTCACACACGCTGCCTTAATAAAATCCATTTTTTGTTTACTGAACCGGATCGCCACAGATATATGTTAAATATATTGTTAACCGGTAAAATAACCAAGTTAGACACACAGTCCAGCGGTGGACTGTGTGTTTGTTTATAGCACAGGTCACGAGTTCGAGTCCGGTCTTCAACACCGACTCGGACAATTATCTTTTCTTTTAAATAAGGCAGAAAAGGAAATATCTATTTTGTATTTAAGTATAATAAAAACCGAATATTATAACATGTTGAACACACAGTCCAGCGGTGGACTGTGTGTTAGATTAACCCACAGGTCCCGGGTTCGAGACCTGTGGTGTGCATGACCGTTTCGCCTTAAACTGTTTTTAAAATAAAAATGATTTTCTGTTTAAATTCTAATTAATGTATATATATAATTAAAATCGGATATATAACGGGTTAGACACGTAGCTCAGTTGGTAGAGCTGCGTGCACGCGTACGGGAGGTCTCGGGTTCGAGCCTCACCGAGCGCACAACAATATTCCGCAAACCGGTCAACGACCAGTCAAAGTCAACAAGTCAAGGTCAACTGTAGCAGAAAAAAATAAATATTTTTATTATTTTTATTTAATTATTTTAATTAAAAATCAATTATAAATACTTAAAAATAACATTTTTAAGATTAGAAAATAGCTTCAAACTCACAAAAATACACCCAACAATCCTACTAAAATAGTTTAATAAAATCCGTTTACTCACCAAACCATAATGCGATTTATCTAGGTTAAATCTCACTCGTGGTTAAAACCACTTCGCGTGCATTCATCATCATCAACCGAACGCACCCACTGTGAGTGAATCTTACAATTCCCCCTTTTAAATTACACGTTTTGGGGTGTGTCATGTGTTATGAATTAATTAATTTATTTAGTTAAACTTGTGCCATACCACATCATGACTTAATCTTAGATTGATTTATTGTTGTGATTTATTTATATTCCGTTTGTCAAATTACATGAAACTCATACATTAAGCCCATCAGTTCCTCGTGGGAAACGAGTAGAACATCGCGTGCTTCAATTCAAATTCATTATTGTTCATGTGTGTTTTCATTGAGTTTATATTGTTTGTAGTTGTGTTATTCATATTATCATGTTTATGCAATTCATTCATCAGGCCCCTCAGTTCCTCGTGAGAGACGAGTTGAGCATCGCGTGCCTTTAATTGTTTCCATTATTATTCATGAGTGTTTCATTTAACATCTTATGATTGTTGATCAAGTTACATCTAATTTTACTCATGTTTGGTTGTGCACATATTTCATAATCAATTTAAATAAATTGCTCAAATGTTTTCCATAGGATTCACTCGCCAACATTATGTTGATCCAAAAACCTTTTTACACATGATACAGGTGAACAGGTTGAAGCAAGGATAGCATAGGATATGCCTTAGAAGAGAACAAAGGAGTTAGATTGTTAGTTAGATCATGTTGTAGCAATCATTGTAAACTTTCATTTAATTTGTATTAATGAATATGAAACATTTAATAAATGTCATGAGCTTTGATGATAACCCAATCATGCCCCGATCACCTTATCCGCTGCGGGTCGGGGTGTGACATGCCGCACGGGGCACCTCGCCGCCATCACCATTCACCGCGCGGGGTGTCGTAAAATCGGGGGATGTTCACCGCATTGAGAATATGGACATTGGATGGAGCCGTTTGAATTCAACGGCTATATAGCCGTTTGAATTCAACGGCTATATAGCCGTTTGAATTCAACGACTATATCCATTTGCATTCAACGGCTATATAGCCGTTATTTTAAGAAAAAAAAGTTTTTTATATTTTAAAATCTATAAACCCATCCTATTTTAAACAAATTCACACCAACCCATTCCTTCATTTCTCCTAAAACTAAAAATCTCTACCTCTATTTTATTTAAAAATGGTAGAAGAAATACCATTGTTTTTCCCACCCGATAGTAGTGATTCATCCGATAGTAGCATCGCTTTTTTCCAAAATCTCATCGATATCCGTTAGCAGTGATTCATCCGATAATTTAGTGTAATGTTTTTTTTAATTTAGTGTACTTTCATTTTGGTAAAAATATGTTTCACTTATTAATTAAGTAGTTTAAAAAAAGGAAAAAAAATAGTTTTTTCCCTCGAGGGGTGTACCCCTTATGTTTTTGGACAATAAAAGAGTTAGAGATGGGAAATGACATGGTAATATATGATTGGGTGGGTGGAAATTTCTCCACACCCAATGAGGGGTTCACCCCTTTCACCCTAAGACCCAACTTAGTGGGGCGGCACATCACAGGAGAAGGAGCCATAACGCCCCGTAGCGCCGCCGCACACCACTACGGTCGGCGCTATGGGGTTCAATTTTGGGTTCACGCGATAGAGATAGCGGTGTGATGGTTGTTTGTTTCAAAAATTCGACCGTTGGGAATAGTCATAAATTAAAAAAGAATATTTTATTTTTAATTTCTATGAATATACATCTCTCCTATTTTTTTAAAATCCAACACACTTTCAAACCATCTTCTCTCCTACCTTTTTTTATAAAAATCTAGAATTTTATACAATGCATCCATTCAACCGCAGTTTTATTCCTCCGCGTTCTAGCGCGGTCACGAACCAAACGAGCAATCCTAGCAGCCCCGTTTCTCCGGTTCCCTCTGACCCACCCCATATGGATCCGGTTTTGTCGATTACAATCAACATCAAATTGGGGTTCATGAACCTATTGAACCAACCATTCTCATGGGACCCAAATTTATACAGTTGGAACCCGAATCATAACATGGGAGGAATTGGGTCGTCTCAAGCCTTTGGCTTGGCACAAGCATTCGGCTCGCCACTACGCGAGCCTGACGTCGTTCCGGATACACAACCAGAAGTAGAGGAGACGCAGAAAGGAAAAACAAAACGCCCTCATAAAAAAACCGAAACCCGAACAAAAGAAACGTGCAACCATGGGATGATGAAGAGGAGTACGCGTTAACCCGATCTTGGCTCGAGGTGTCGCAGGACCCCGAAATAGGTAATATTTTTGTATTGTGTTTTTGTAGTAATTATTTGTTTATTTTTTAGCAAACAACCAAAATAAATCCGTCTTTTGGAAGGCTGATGGTAGGGGAGATAGCTACTGGCTACCGGATTCAATATCGGGCAAGTGAACCGATATCAACAAGAAGTGTACAAATTTTCAATCCGTTTAACAACGGGTAAAAAAGGATGGAAAAGTGGCCACAACGACGAGGACATTAAACAAGCCGCCTTAATCGAGTATCATGCCGGTCAAGGTAATTTCCTATACTAGAAGTTTTGGTACATTCTTCGTAATAGTCCCAAATGTCCAACGTCCCTACGGTAGGAACTCCTTCGGGTCGGTCGGCAAATAAAAGGTCGTCAAAGAGATCAAAAACCAACGAGTCGGGTGAATCCGAGTCGCCAACCTCCGGCGCTCGAAACACCGACGTCAACGATGATATTCCGGAGGAAGAGCCGGCGGAAGAGCTACCATGACCCCCCGAAAGAAGAAGCGGTGCAAGATCGAGATGGCTCGAGTCATCGTCGATGGGATCCGACGTGACTAATGTATTTTTGGAGATAATCCGACGCCTTCAAGACATACACGAACTAGGGACTAAATGTATGGAAGAGAACCGGGAAGTGACCGAGATTATGCAGGATAGAGAATGGGCTCATGACTTTGAATTCTACTTGAAACCGCACGACCACCTAACCAGAAAAGCATTGAAGATGGCGTTTGCACAAAAGGATCGAATCGAAAAAAATATAATCTTTGAGTTTTCTATTGTAATGGTTTTTTTATTTTAGTGTAATGTTTTTTATTTAATGAAATGGTTTTTAATTTTATAAAGTTAGAAATTAATTACACAAAATTAAAAATTAATAATTGAGTAATGATGAGGTAGGGATTTATGACTATACCCTGTTGTGATATAACGCCACATAAAGCCCTTTATGACATGACGCGCCACTTGTCGCATAACGTAACGCCCCCGAAGCAGCTTTATAACTACACATGAGCTAATAATTTGAAACCGAGTGAGGGTATTTTCGGAAAACAAAAGAGTCATAGGCAGTTAAATTGCACACGGACGGTCACGCAGCTATGCTGTATACATAGTCCCATAGCGTCGTCTCATTTTCTCCGTACATTCACGTCACTTTATTGGTGGTACCTTTTTCCGTTTGCTACCTCGTTTCCACTGTAGCCGCTGGTACGCACAAACTCACACACGCTACTTACTTCAACCATTCCATCATTCTACATTCTGTTTGTGCGACTGCATCTTGGTTAAAGTTAGCTAGGGTTTTTAGTTTTACACACAATGTTTGCTGTTTGTTTTTGTATACGTGTTGTCTAATTCTTGTTTTGTTGGAAGGATTCAGTGTTTGTGTGATTGCATCTCGGTTAAAGTTGTTTTTACTCTGCGTTTTGTGGTTCGCTAGGGTTTTACTTTCACACAATTTTGTTGTTTGTTCTTCTGTGCTTGCTGTTTAACTCTACTTTTTGTTTGAATGATTTAGTGTTTGTTTTTGATTTTCAATAGGATTTGCTATTTGAAAAAGCGTTTTAGTATAGGAGCGATTATTAGGTTATTTGGGAATTTTTTAAACCATACTCATACTGACTAAACTACATCTATATACCGTTGCTAGTTTTCATTTTTGTGGTTTTGGTAATAGTCGGTTTTTGTATTTTTGTATTGTAGTTTTTTGGAATGGCAAATCTAGATCACTGACGGGTCATTGGAGTATCTTCGTTTCCATCAGCGGAACAACACGACGTTTCCACTAGACAATAATGCCTATATACCAATTCAGGAAGAAATCCAATAAATCTGAAAAAAAAATCTCCCTTGTGGGAATCGAACTCAGGACCAAATGGTTTCTAAGCTTATGGCACCCTTAAGATGCCACTAAGCTATATTTGCACTATATTGGTACTGAATCGATATCGTATTGCCATTTGTATTTTTACCTTATCTCTATAATGCTAAAAACTCGTTTGAAAAATCTTTTCATATTTGTAAAGAGTTTACAAAAAATTATTTGTTGTTTTTAGTTCAACTTTTGTTATACTATTTTGTATTTCTTTTATATAACTTTTGAGTTAGGTTAAAGTATTGAAAATATTGTACTAAAGCTACCAAAGTTTCAACATAACATTTTTTTATACTGAATTGCTAATTTTTTTAAAGTTTTTACAAATTTGAGAAAAAAACTATAAAGTTAGTAAAATGTCAATTCAATGTAAATGTCAATTCAATGTATCAGTGATGAACTCACTAGTTTTTTCATACTTTTCTAGTTGCTATATCATGGTTATATTCTTCTCTTGATTTGTTTCTTGTATTCTACTTTCCATAATATTGTTGTTGTGTGAATTCTATTTGCTTGCATGTTTTTTGTTTTTTCTTACAATATTTATATTTTGATTATCATTGACCTAGTATTAAGGGCGCTCGACGCACCTAAGGTATATAGGCTATTCTTGGGCCTAGGGGCAAACCACAAAAGAAGTGAGGGTTTGAAAAAAATAAAAGCACAAAGTGTTTTTTCTTAAATATAATAGGTATTAGAAAAATATTATTATTCTTCAAATAAAATAAAAAAAACTTTATATAACATTTAATATCATCTATTTAGTATAAAAATTCTATAATATTAGCGTGTTAGTACAAAAGTAGTTTTTTCTTATAAAAGTAGAAGTTTGGTTGGAATATTGCCGAAGTTTAGAGAATTTGGCCGGAATCTAGGAATCTTGGTGGAATTTGCGCCCGAACCATGACCTGAAGAATTAAAGTGCAATCGCCTCGCCTGGAAACTGAGCCTAGGTGTAAGAGGCGATGATGATCTTTAACAACTATCATCAGAGATGGAGAAATAGTTTAGATATGTTGGTAAATTTGTTTTTATCAAAGTTGAAAGGTATTTTTGTGGGCTATGTTACCAATTTCATTGCTTCTTGAAAGGTTAAAGGCGAGCTTTTAGATCTTCATGCGCTACTTCAGGTTGTTTTCTGTCGGGATCTCAATCAAATTTTGGCCAGAATTCAGTCAAATTCTGATCAGTAGTGGTTAACATATTGAGTAGTCTTAAACATGTTTGATATTTATACTATGCGTCATCCTTAAAAAAGTTCTTGCTTTTTTAAGCCCTAGGCTCCTGGCTCGACTCTGTGCTGTGGGCTTTTGACAACACAGGTTGTAAGGTTCAAGGAAGGACGATATCATATATGCCTTAAAATATTGTAGGATATGGGTCACAATTTTAATAAAAAAATTATATAAATAAAAAATAGTAATGATACCCTCTTTACATATTTGGGAAATTATAGTACACGTACCATGAACAAATCTAAACAAAATAATATATATAATACAACATATGCAACTAATTGATTCAAACCATAGTCTTCAACAAGAGCCTTAACCGCGTTTTCTTGTATGGTCCGTTGGTAGTCTTCAACGAACTCTTAAATCGCTCTCCTTGTATGATCCTTTGTGTGGGCTTCAACGAGGTCTTGAACCACATATTCTTATACAATAGTTTCCTACAAAATGAACAAACAAGTGTTGACCATTGTGGCTGAGACACGTGTTCAACACGCTTCCCTTAAAACAGATTTCGCGCCTCTACTAAAGACGACGCGTCTGTTTCCCAGGGTACAACAGCCGAAGCAGTATGTACAGATACGAAAGTGATGGAATCGGGTAGAGAAAACTTATCTCTCTATAATTCTCAACATATGGATATTCAAGTCTTCACAACTTCTCCACGAATTCTTCATACATATTATCATTTTCTTGTAGTTTTCTCATCAAAACCAATGAAACACAACCCTGCCATTTTTACAAGAGTTGTAGGTAGTGAAAAGTTTCACTTAATTAGTGATTAATTTAGAGATATAAAAACTCTAATAAAAGCTAATAAAGTGACATAAAAAAACTCTACTAAGAGTTTGTCATCATGAAAAGTCCCATTAATTATCATTAAATTAATTTCCATTCACATTATTCTAATTTTCCAACAATCCCCCACATGAATGGTGATCGTTCAAAACACATAAAATTTCCAATGGAACCTCGATAGTTGATTATTGTCGGATAAGTAAGTGTTCCCTTTGAACTTTCCGTTGTGAAGCATACTTAGTCTCCTAGCGGTTTGTAGACGCGATGTCCTTGAACAAATCCTCATTTGTGTAGGTGACAATACACTTCACACAATACTCTCCTTAGTCGGGTCATCCCCTCATAGCTGTATCCAATAATGGTCGTGGAACACTTTCCTGGTTCTGCGAGAGCTCTAAGAATTGTGCCCCCAATTTCATTCGAAACAACCCCACTTCTCTCTAACATAGGTGATTCTCCTTAAATCATTAAAAGCATCATGGTTACCATGATTATGCAAAATCATTTACCACATAATATGCTTAGTCTCACAATTTGTCACTGAATTTCATAGGAATGAACTAGGACGTATTTAAACACTCTTTTATCATTTAGGGGGTATATATAACCATATATACTAGCTTATGCATATCAGCTATGCCCCCACAGTGACCACCCTTCAGCATATGAATTCGTTGTCCATTGAACTTAGATCTTGGGATCTCAGTCAACTAAGTTAGGTTTCCTTCACACACACCTTTTCCATGGGCTTTAGTCTCATTCCACAACCTGATCTCTAATAAACCCTCAGGTTGTTGGATCCATAACATTATCTTTGTCCTTAACAAGTCACTGAAGATAACTTTGCAGTTGAGATCAATTGTCATGACGTGTTGTACTTGAAAGTTAACATTGCCTATTGTCAATTTCTAAGACTGTAACCTCAGTGGCCACTTGAATCTGGTTATAATATTTGTCTTAGAATGATACATTTATAATTTAAGGCAAACACATCTCCATTATGCACTATGACCTTTGTGTCTTCCACTTAGTCGTCTGTTTACAATGTTAGATTGGATTACAAAATCCTTATTGCCAAAATATTATGCTACAAATGCAAGACACCCCCACATTTAAGTGTTATTGGATAACATCCAGATGGTATAACGAAAACCATTTCTACATACCCTTATTGGGTTGTTTTTTTAAAGGATCCTCCCCCACATTTCTTACCATTTGATCAATATTTCCGTAACTTCACTTATGATGACCTTTATACACATATTATTGAACAAGATCAACCTCATTGTATCAGTGAATTTAATCATATTGCATAAGCTGAGCAAAGCAACACATGCCATTATCGTAAGTTTGTTACCAACTTAGAATGGTTCTTATTCACTGTATAGGAATAAGCCTAGACAATGAGTTCTCCTTATTAGCTTTTCGGAAAAACTCTAAAAAGTTACATGTCTTTTCCTTATAATGAATGAAAATTCTCCCTCAAATTTGTCTATACACAAATTCTATTGGTGTTCATACACATTTGAATGTTTAGAGTTTATTAGTCTTAGTCAAGATCCATAATTAACCAAGTACTAGTCTAGCATGCTTTAGACTACAATACTTAAGCATGTGAACAGAAGATGCATCATTCTGATTCTTTACCGCCCTAAGGATATCATCATATCACTTTGCAACATTCATCCCTTGTTAAGACAAAATAATGAGACGTATTCATAATCCTAAAACATCAATATTTAGGAAGGTCTCACAAATTATCGTATATAGCACATAGCTAAATTTTATCATTCAATTAAGGAATATAACTTTTTTACGTTTGATCTCCAACGCTTTACCATTGACTCATAAGAACTTAAACATAAGTCTTAATCCAAGCCACTTGGTGAACACATTCATCACGAACAAGATGAATGTTCCTCGTGTACAATCACTATTATGTGTGAGATAGAGTCAACTAGACCGACACTCGGAACAAATCTCACAAGATTTATTAAAGGTATACAATAACATATAGTACTTTTTCTTTCACATGTTAGAATTCACACTTGTGAATTTTCCAATGACTTCTACCGAAGTATGTTGACATGGATCTTGTTTTGTATTCCATCTTAATACACTTAGTATGCTCTTTCATTATTCTCTTATGATATGGTTATACATTTGATGTTCCGTCTTTGACTTTTAGTCAATGCAACAACTATCAAGTTGTTTATGTCCAAATATTTTCATGTACTATCCGTTTAAAGCCATATTCTTTTAAACAATGTATAGTTGACATTATAATTACTTTCTACAAAAGTAATTTATACGTCACAAACATTAGTGATTTATTTCTTTGTAAAGAATTGCATGTGTTATCCGAAGATATTGAACACAAAACAATAAAATACTTTGGAAACTAAATCGTAAGTGACAAACACTTTTGAAATTTAAACGGAAGCATAGACGATATGTAGACATCAACTATCAAAGTGCTTTTATATTCAAAACTTTATAATCTAACCAAAATCTTCTCAACGATATCGTCCCATGGCATGTCTTGAGATACTCCCTCAATAAGACTCCATGCACTGTAATTACAAGTTTCTCATTTCATCTTGAAACGTTAAACTTGGATAATTCTACATAAAACAACACCAAATTGTCACAAAGACTACATTTAAGTGGTATACTTAAACAATTAAATTTGTTCACAACAACACCAAGTTGTTTTCCACCAAATAATATCACGAGGTTATTACTTTGTTCGCCATATGCCACTTCTAGCAAGAATAGCGAACCATTTGAATTATCAACACTATGCAAAACTTTGTTTTAAAAAAAACTCTAAAACATTTTCTTAGTTTTGCCATATACTATATTAATAATATCAATTAGGGTTTATGAAAACATGAATCAAAACCCAAAATATCAACTGGTTTTATATTATTTAGTCTTACTACGCATGTACTAAACGTTTTCTAACACGCATGTTAGAAAAAAATGTTATAACGACACATATAGAATCGAACGTTTACATAAAACGTTTTCTAATGATAATGTTTATAAAATAAACCATTTCTCATCATTTTTAATGCACACATAGGCAATTAAATGTTTATATAAAACATTTCTATTCATTATGGCTTTTATAATGAACAATCTCTAACCTTGTATTTGTGATACACATTTTCTAACACACGTGTTAGAAACTTTAAGTCATTGTGTATATATAAAACATGACCATTTGAATTTAGAAATCACAAATTAAAGTTAGTGATAAATCCGATACAACATCACTTTATGGTGATTTAATTCTTGAAGCCAATCAAACATCAACTTCAATGTATGACTTTTTATTTTAAACCATGCTAAGCATTAATGTATTTATATTCACTAAAATCAATTCTACAACAAATTACTTATATAAAATGTTTACATAAAACATTTCAAAGCATTTGTATTCTAACCATTTTTAACAATCATGTTAAAATGAAAAAGAAATATAACGCGATGTTAGAAATATTAACATTTCCACTAAATGTTAATTCGACTTGTTATAAACACATATATAGCTCATATAAATAAGTCACTTCTAATACACATGTTAAAAAATAAATAACTAAAAATTGCTTCCAAACAAATACTTTTCATGAACCGTTTCTAACACGCATGTTAGAAGATAAATGATTACAAAAATCATTTGCATTTTTTTATAAACTGTTTCTAACACTTTTCATGAACCGTTTCTAACATGTATGTGATAAGACAAATGATTACAAATATCATTTGCATTTTTTATAAACTGTCTAACACTTTTGTTGGAAATAAACAATTACAAAATTGTTATAAATCTTATCAATAAATATGTTCTAACATATTTGTTAGAAATAAATAATTATAATAACCATTATCATACCAATAGGTTCTAAGTTAGAAATAAACGATTACAGAAATCGTCATAAAACATATCAGTTTATATATAAAACCCAATTCTAACATGCTCATTTAGAAACATATGATTATAAAATCATTATAAAGGCATATTAGTTTATATCAAAAACACATAAACCAGTCTAACACCCGTGTTAGAATCATGAAAGTTTGTGCTCTAAATCCATGGATGGATGAAGAGTCTAATTTAAAATAGAGACTTAATTAGAGACATGAAAACTCTTATTTACATAAAACGTATGGTTTATACCCATAAATCCGGTCTAACACATAAGTTAGAAACGTATGGTTTACACTTATAAACCGTTATAACACAAAGGTTAGAAAAAATTAACGATTCCAAAATCGTTTAAAAACCAAGTGGTTGAACCAAAATTATTCGTTTTGTATCACGGTATAAGATTTAAGATTGTACTCAATTTCAATAAATCCAAACACATCAAGTTGTACTACATACATATTTCCCCAAACAATATTTATAAGATCATAATCTCTAAAAATACATATTATTTTTATAAATCCTTTTGTGAACCCAAAATCCTTATAAATAAGGTTTTAAGATTATAGTAACAGTCTCACGAAATCTGTTTTAAGTTTGTAGGATATGGGTCACAATTTTAATAAAAAAATTATATAAATAAAAATAGTAAAAATACTCTCTTTACATATTTGGGAAATTATAGTACACGTACCATGAACAAATCTTAGCGAAATAGTATATTATATAATACAACATATGTAACTAAATTGATTCAAGCCATAGTTTTCATCAAGAGCCTTAACTGCGTCTTCTTGTATGAGTTCGGAGTGTAGTCTTCAACGAACTCTTGAATCGCGTCTCCTTGTATGATCCTTTGTGTGGGCTTCAACGAGGTCTTGAATCACATATTCTTATACAATAATTTCCTACAAAATGAAGAAACAAGTGTTGACCGTTGTGGCTGAGACACGTATTCAACACGCTTCCCTTAAAACAGATTCCGCGCCTCTACTAAAGACGACGCGTCTGTTTCCAAGGGTACAACAGCCGAAACTAGTGTTAGGTCCTAGAAGTGTAAGACTGACGCATCAAATATACGCAACGGTCTATGGTAGCTAATAGGCTTAACTGGGTTAGTTTGTGTTAGGTTTGGACCTTTATAGGTCATTTGGGCATGCCATAGGCCATGTGGGCCAGCAAGCCGTAGGCAAGCCCATTAGGGTTATGCCTTACCCTAGGTATATTAGCTAAGCTTATGTTATTTCTAGGGTTAAGTTTTGAGGTAGACTATTAGGTTTTCTCTAGAGAACCTCCATCTTGTACCAACGGTTTTGCTTGTTCAAGTAATAGAATCGTGTGCAAGGTGTTAAAGTGAATTCGTTATTGTTCTTCATCATTTGGTTTTCTTGAATCATCACCAGTTTGGATTCCGCCCATCCTTGGTGATTGCGTGATATCAGTGTTAGATCCGATTTTCGGGACTTACAAGTGGTATCAGAGCCTGTTGAACCTGTTTTCCAGACTCAGTCTGATATTACATTATTCTGTTCGGTTTCTACTGAAAAACACGAAGAAAACAAGAAGACTCAAGCATTTCAATCAACATTCAAGGATTTCGGATTTTCTGGTTACATTTCGGACATATTTTGGATCATTCCGCTTCATTCAGATTGATTTCGGATTAATCTTGTGTATTTCGGATTAAAATCTTGAATTTCGGATAAATTCGGATAATCTTCAAGCATTTCGGATAGAAATAGTTGCATTTCGGATCCGAATTCGTTGAAGATCACGAAGAACACGAAGAAGATCACCCATTCCGGATTAATGTTCTGGGTTCTCATTGTTGCTGTGTATCTGATAGCATTCCGGATTACTGTTCCGGATTCTCAATGTTGCTGTGTATGATAGCTTGATTAGCATTATCTCGGATACTGTTCCATATTCCATCTCGGATACTGTTTGAGATTCCATCTCGGGTTCTTAATCCGAGTTACTGTTCCGAATTTGGTACTGTTCCGAGTTGTACCAAAAAATGTGGAGAGTTAACCAGCTGACGTAACCGGAGTTAAACGTTTTCGTGCACAAAATTTGATCCATAGACAATTTCAACAAACAGGTTGCACGGCTAGACTCGTATGATTTTTATGGCAAAAAAAAGGCACAAAAATTCCTAAAATCACCATCAGACAGTATATATCGTTGGAATCATATCGTCGAGACGAGTCTAACGGTACATTTTGGTAAAAACAGTTTTTGGACATTTTTTATCGTGTTTACCGGTCCGGTTTCGATTATCCGAAGATGTTTGCAGCCCAAGCTCAGCACTCGAACATGGCTCTCAGTCCAGCACAAAATCAAAACCCGAGCTTGCGGGATGAAGTGAAGGAAAAGCTGAACGAGTTTATCGGAGACTATAATGTTGATCCGGTTGCTAACTATGTGATGCGTTTGCTTGAACATGGGAGGCGAAAAGAGGAAGTAAGAGATGAGTTGGATAGCATTTTAGGAGACGACAAAGATTCCTTTGTATCTTGGTTATGGGATCGTTTACAATCAAACCAAGATCTCCTAGATCTATACGCTAAATCAATAAAGTCTCATCCTGAAGGAGTGTCCGAACAGAATTCAACAGCCCAACAAGCTTGCAAAGTCTCATCTTGGTTATGGGATGGTTTTCAGACACTTTTTATCGTGTTTACCGGTCCGGTTTTCGATTATCCGAAGATGTTTGCAGCCCAAACTCATCATTCGAGCCTGCGGGATGAAGTAAAGGAAAGGCTAAATGAGTTTTCTCGGAGACTACAATGTTGATCCGGTTGCTGACTATGTGATGCGTTTGCTTGACCGTGGAAGGCAAAAAGAGGATGTAAGGAATGATTTGAATAACTTTTTGGGTGATGGCAAAGACTCTTTTGTATCTTGGTTATGGGATCGGTTACAATCAAATCAAGATCTCCAAGATCGATATGCAAAATCAACTGAGTCTAATCCTGAAGAAGTATCTGAGTAGAAACCTCAACCACAGCAAGCAGCAGCCCAGCACCCCAAACTCGACCTCAAGCCCAAACTCACACTGACAAATCAAGCTCGCCCATTGACACAGTCAACTACCTTTTGTGCACTGAATCTTGCAGGAATAGGGTTGCTCAACTCCGGGCTCTTCATTCCAAAATGACTGATGAATACAACAATACAATGGCTCAGTGCATCAGTCTTCGACAAAGTAACAAGTTACTCAAAGAAAAGGTTGAAGCTCAAAAGAAAGACATAGCTCAGCTCCACCTGGACGTAAATCAACAGAAATGTTGGGTCCATGATTACAAAACCAGATTAGATTAAAAACCATGGAATGCGACTTGGTAAGAGTTAACCTGGGACTTCTTACTGGAAAATATCAACAAAACGAGGTTAATATAAAGAAGTTTGATACATCCAGCAAGCTTGTTCAAGACGTGTGCAATGTGCAGCTGACATATAAGGGGAATAAAGGGAAGGGTTGGGGATTCAATCAGGTTGCCCCACCGTATAATCACAACTACACAACAATGCCTGAAACACGAGAAGATATTGAGAAAGCACAACATTTGGTGTAAGACAAACCCAGTGATTATACGCTAGATGCACGGGAACCATCTGGTGCTGTTAACCTTCAAATGAGTCAGCTGATGAAGAGACAGCTGATGTGAACAAGGCTCCAAGTGCGCAAACTGAACAATCTGAACCTTCTGCTTCTGATGAAAAGGTTCAGAGCAAGCTAAAAGAGCAAAAACGAGCAAATCGGAGACGAAGAAAGCAGAAGTCCAAACGTCAAGAATAATCACGCTCTCCAAAATCATCAGTAGGTAGCATAGCCCTCAAAAGGCTAATGTTGTGAAAAATGCTTTTGTTAAGCCGGTCATTAATGGCAAATGTGAAAAATATGCCTTTGACCGTGCTAGCAAAGCTTTTAGAAAGGTTGGGGAGATTCTTGAAGAAGACTCGTAGTCTAAACAAAACAAGAAAAATCAAAAGAAATCTCCACAACAGAAGAAGGCCCTTGCAAACGACAAGTACAAACATCCAAATTCATCTTCGTCTGCAAGAAATGTGCAAGGAAATCATGCACAGAAGGGATCAGTTCATCCTTCAGGGCCTGCAAGAGCAAATCAAGCTGATCAGAATGTTTTATATGTGAAGAGACAAACGTGCTTCAATTGCGGCATTCCTGGTCACATTGCTCGAACTGTACACGTGGTCCCCATGTTCCGTGTCATGCTAAATATCAGAAGGTTACACCAAAGAATAACAATCATTCCAAGCCGATGAAGGTATCATCACCTAAGGCAATGAAGAATGTGAATTCCAAGGTTAAACCATCTGATGGGGATTAGAATGTTGCCAAAAACAAACGCAAGGCTCTTCAGAAACAAAAATATGTTTCTAAAATGGCTAAACCTGAAACTGCCAAAGTAGCTCAATCAAAGGCAACTACCGCGTTTGTTAAAATGAAACAGATTTGGAAACCCAAACCGAAATCCAAATCAACAGCAACATCACCAATCCTTGAAACAAAAGGGGATTTGTGTCTGAAAGAAGTGTCTTATTTTGATGCTTCAGGGAAACCCAGGACCACGATGCTTGGGTCCCACTGTCTTACAATCTCTTTATTTTTCAGGAACAACCAAGGAGGAGCTGTTGACAATCTCTGGAATGTTGATAGTGGTTTTATAGGGACATATCAGAAAACATCTCACTATTAGAAAAGGTTAAATTTTTTTTCGAGTATGATGTTTCCTTTGGAAGAGATGAGGTAAGAAAAGATCAGCGAAACGGTACAATTTAAATTTCGTGCTTTAATTTTGAAATTGATTAGTTTTAATCTAATGACGGAACAGTTAAAGCAAAAACAACAAATTTTTTTTCCTTTTGTTTAAAACTTTGTGCATATGTTTTCTTTATTAGGTAAATTTGTGCATAAATATGATGCACAAATTTAGGGGGGGGGGAAAGAGGGCGATATATGTTATATATTGTTTGAGGGGGAGAAAATCAGAAAAATACGAAAAACATTTAAAATTTTTTTATACAAAAGGTATTTTTGCATCAAATGGGAAATGAAATGAATATTCGTGATAAGGCCATGACTGACACATGTAAGGTGTCGTAGCTGAAAAGACTAGGATCTAATGTGATATGTCGATAGGCTTAACGCTCAAAGTGATTAAAAGATACTAAGTGATATAAACATAACGAACTATGTATCTTGTGGGTAACATACCATTGGCGTATGATTTTATGGTCTTAAATCCTGCGTTGACAGATGATACGTGGTTGAAAACCGTTGCTTTTATTGAGTTTAAGTTAACGTTTTAAATAACTTTTAGTTTAGAATAGCCTACTTTTGATTGTATTTGTATTTTGCAGGTTTACGAAGTTTAAAGAGCTATTCGGGAGCGTTTCGGAGCATCGGGACGGAAACTGGATCAACCGGAAGCGAAAAATGGGAAAACAGAAAAACAGGGTTTGGGGAGGCTGTCGCCGACGCCCATATGGGCCGTCGGCGACGCCCCCCAGATAGCTCTGTCGGCAAAATTTTGTCGTAGACAGTGGTTTAAGCCGTCGGAGGAAAACCTGAAGATCTAGGGGCGTCGCGACGCCATTGCCGTGGGCGACGCCTCCCCTGTTATGTCATCGCTGAAATTCAATTTTAGACGGGTTTTAAAGATGGTGTTGACCCAATTGCAAGGAGTTAAATTTTTGAACTCTTGCACTTGTTCTTGGAGCCTAGTAACCACCAACCTTCATCTTCAACATCACCAATCCATATCAATCATCCGAATCATCCGTAAACCCTAATTCACTAACACCATCATCTCCAATCATCCATCATTCCATTCATCATCACCATAAACCTAAAACCGAATCACCATCCATCATCATCACTAAGCTCGAGATGTCAAGGTTCAAGATTTCATCTCTCGTTGATCAAGCTCCGTTCACCATGAGCGGCTAATTTCTCGAAGGTTTCACCCGGTGTAGGTTTTGTAAGTTCTAGGGTTTAACATTGTTTTGGGTTTTGATTTGTGACAAATTGCAATTTGATTTGAGAACTTATGATAATTGTCTCGCATTTGTATTGTATTCGTGAATTGTCGAATGAGTTATGAAATTTGACTTTGCGAAATGTTTATGTGTGATTATGCCTTATCTAGGTTAGAGTTTACATGTTCTTGGTAATAAATGTATTGTAATCCATTGTCTATGATGTTGATAGCTCTTGACACCTAAACCACGCAACACTAAATTCGTTGATCATTGTTTGCAGTTGAGTTAAAACCAAAACGTGTAGAAATCCTAAGAGTTGCATTACCGAACCGGGTGTGAACCTTGCTTCCAAACTATTGTGTTTCATTAAGTTAATCAAAGTTTTCGTGCAATCATTTGAGTCTTCAAAGTTAGTAAAGTAGAATCAATTTTGTCGGATCAATCCGACATCTCTTCAAAACAAACTAAAGTTATTAATATTATAGCAAGCTTCATAAAAGTGACGCAATTACCAAAAATCAATCATATCCTATCGAAACCACAAACTCTTCATGGTTCGACCCCTTACTACCACTAACACATTGTTAAGGGTAATTTGGGTATATAAATATTATCTTTGACCGGGGCGGACACTCCGATCAAATTTTGGCGCCGTTGCCGGGGAGTTCGTGCGCTTTGTGTGTGGATTTGTTGATTTGTGATTAACTGTTTAAGTGCTTATTTCTTATTCTCGTCTTTGTTTTTGTGTTATAAGGGTGTGTTACTTGTGAAGGATACAGGTAGTGCATGCATACACGGAATTCCGGGAGGACATCACCATTAGTGTTTGAACCGGAAATCGAGCGGGTCGTGAGAAGAAACTAGCCAACCAGTTAGAGGCAACACTTGCTTCTAACCCACCCAACGCCAATTCACCATCTACACCATCCGTTGGACCCATTCCAATGGACCCTCAGAATTCCAACAAACCCAACACCCAACACCAACAATATGACTACCCACCTCAAAACCAAACCCATCAATCGGGTGGTGGTCACAACTCTAGACCACACAAACCCCCATTCCAAAACCGAAACCGAATCCCAAGCAATCGCCAACGCACACCTCCACCTTCAAACTAAAACCGGCAAAACCCAATACCACCCAATATCAACAACGAAACGTTAACGCCAACCGTGGAGTTAACAATAGTCGCGGCAATCCCACGAACGAAGCTCAATTCATTGACCTTGAGGAGTTGAGGAACAACATCCCTGATGATGCGCCATACAGTGTTCCAGGTTATCAATCGCCGGATCACATGAGCATTCACTCGGAATACTCAGATGATGGGGGAAATCATGATGAGAGAGTCGGAGATGATGATTGGGGGGATAATAACATGGGAAATTTCTACAATGCGCAGGGGTTTGATTATGAAGAATTTGGTTATCAAAATGCCAATTTCGTAGGGAACGATGGCGGTAATGGGAGGAACGACGGTTATGGGGTTGACCGTCAGCCAAGGAATGATAGGCGGAACCGGGACTACGGTAACAACAATGGTAACCGTGACCGTATTCCACAATTTGTGGGCGGCGGAAATCAAGGTGGGGAGATCAAGAGGTAATTACGGGCCCTTGAATCAAGAGGTTAACGGTCCAAGACGCCAAGTAAATCAACAACCTCGAGGGGTGTTAATGGGCGATTCAGACCGGTAGTCACCGAGAACGACTCACCGATTGTGCCTATACCTCGAGGAAGATGGGCGTTCGATTGCAAGCCGAACTACATCAATATTATACCCCACTTCAACGGTAGAACTAATGACGAACTGTATA
This sequence comes from Scalesia atractyloides, assembly GCA_947069175.1. NCBI lineage: Eukaryota > Viridiplantae > Streptophyta > Magnoliopsida > Asterales > Asteraceae > Scalesia > Scalesia atractyloides. Next base: position 37,505,920 of record CAMTDV010000023.1, on the reverse strand, counting down.
CCCATTTGGCGGAATTCTCAGCCATTTGTGGCACAATTGGAGGTCACGATTTTCGCCTTAGAAGAAGTGAAAATGAGGTTGTTTCAATTTCACTAAAAGACAAGGCGAAGCAATGGTTTCTCACGTTGCCGGCGAATAGTATTCATACATGGGCAGAGATGCATCAAGTATTTTTAGATGAATACTATTCCATTGCCAAGACCGATGATCAAGAGACGAAATCCGGTCGTTTAGGCAATTACCGGGGAGTTGTTACATGAGGCCTTGACCCGTTTCAAGGAGTTGGTCAGAAAATGTCCTCATCACCAAATTCCAAGGTGGGAGCTACTTAAGTGCTTTGTAAGGGGGTTAGATGCTGATGACCACAAGTATTTACAATCGGCTAGCAACGGGACTTTGATGAACAATCATGAGGAGGATGATTGGAACTTTTTGGAGCGGATGAGTAAAAACTCAAAAGCGGTCGCTATGGCGGACCGATCAAAGAAGCATCCAACTTCTCGATCTCTTTCCGATCTTGATTCAAGCGCCAAGGATAGAATTGCCACTTTAGAGAGAGAGTTGGCAAGAATGAAAAAGAAGGAGGTTGGTGCGGTTCAATTTGCGGTGTGTGAAGACTGTGGGGATATTGGACATCGACTGAGGAATGTCAAGTGAGCATGCTACAAGCGAGTGAAGAGGTGAATCAAGTCTATGGTGAGAGAAAACTGTTAGATATGAACTCAAATACCTATCACCCGGGGTTGAGAAATCACCCCAACTTTCGTTATGGAAATGCTTCAAATCAGATGAACCCTAATTTTCAAACAAATAATCAAGGTGGAAACCAAGGGGGTTCAATGTACCAAAACCGCCAAGGCGGTAATCAAGGAGGGTACCAATGGAATTACAACCAAGGAGTGGCCAACACTATCAAAACCGCGAAGGTGGGTATCAAAGGGTTTACAACCAAGGTGGTAATGGAGGCGGTAATGCAAATCCTCCAATGGGCGGTGAAGACTCTGTAAGCTCCAAGTTAGATGCTATCATGAATGCCATCGCAACCTCAAATCAAGAGATCAAGATGGAAATGAAGAAAGAGTTCGAGGTTCGTGATAAATCGCATATAGCTTTGGAGAAGCAAGTGGGGCAACTTGCGGAGGAGATGGCGTAATTGAAAGGAAATGGAGGGAAGCTACCTAGTGATACGACCGTGAATCCAAAGCATCAAGGCTCAAGCTCAAAGAACACACGTGAGGTACCTATTAATAAAATTTCTTTGCGTAGTGTTCGAGTTGTTGATAATGGTGTCGTGTCACCACTACCTCATTTTGTTGAAGGGGTGGTGGAAGAGGATAGCGATGATGAGAATGTTGACGGTCAAACGGGTCGAAAGAAAATGTTTTAAAAATGAGCAAAGTACACCCGTTGTGACCGTCCCCGTCCTAAAAGCTAAGGACAAGGGCATGGAGGTTAATACCGCCCCTTATCCCGAAGCCTTGTTGGGACCATCCAAAAAGGTGGTAAACAAAAGAGGTCCCCATCAAGAAGAAATGTGGAAAATTTTTAAACAAGTAAAAATTAATCTACCTCTTTTGGATGCCATCAAGCAAGTTCCATCCTATGCGAAATACTTGAAAGATCTGTGTACCCAAAAGCGAACTCACAAATTTCCTAAAATACTCGATTTAACTGAAAATGTGAGTTCGATTCTTTCGGGTGCACTTCCACCTAAGCTACAAGATCCGAGGGCGCCTATTATCTCCATTCAAGTTGGAGAATTTAAAATGACGAGGGCACTTTTGGACCTTGGGGCTAGTGTGAGTATTCTACCGGGTAGCTTATATGACCAATATGAGTTTGGTCCTTGAGAGCAGCAAACACTACTGTAGTGTTGGCCGATCTAACTCCTAAGCTACCCCGTGGAATAGTCACGGATGTAATTGTTAAAGTTGAGGACTTTTACTATCCGGTGGACTTTCTTGTACTCGATTATGTCTCTTTGGACCTTACCAAGCAACCCACGGTTATATTGGGTCGACCGTTTTTGGCTACATCAAATGCTCAAATAAATTGTAAAACGGGAACGGTCGACATGACTTTTGGTAACCGTCGGTTGCGGTTAAATGTTTTTTTCGGATTAACGGATCCTCTAGTCAACGATGAATGCTATATGGCGGACGTTATTCACGCGTGTATACCTCTTTGGACATGGGTGTCGAGGAGGAAAACACAATATAGGAGTGCTTCATGTTTGACAGGTTGCAAACAGAGACAAATCGCAGCATGGATGAGGAGGAGAAGAAGATAGAGGCAATGGCAGTTAGGAAGGAAGACCACCTTGGACACACCAAGTGGAAAATCTTCCCGAAAATATTGACACCAAACTGAAGCCATCTTTGGAAGAGCCTCCTATTTTGAATTGAAAGGTGTTGCCTAAGCATTTCAAGTATGCTTTTGTGGGTGAGGGCAACACACTATCGTTATCATTGCGGTGGATTTGACCGGGGAGCAAGAGAAGAAACTGATGAGTGTGTTGGTCACCCATAGAGCCGCTATTGGGTGGACTATTGCGGATTTGAAAGGGATTAGCCCTTCGGTAGTGATGCACAAGATCATCACGGTGGATGGAAGCACACCTTCTCGTGACACAGAACGGAGACTGAATCAAATATGAGAGAAGTGGTCAAGAAGGAAGTGCTAAAATGGCTAGATGCGGGTATTATATACCCATTTCTGATAGCCAATGGGTGAGCCCAACACAGACGGTTCCCAAAAAGGCGGGCATCCAAGTCGTCACTAATGACGCAGGTGAAGAGTCCACTTGGCCGGTAACCGGGTGGCGGATTTGTATTGATTATAGGAAGTTGAATTCCGCAACTTCCAAAGATCATTTCCCTTTGCCTTTTATTGACCAAATAGTTGAAAAGTTAGCGGTCAAAAATATTATTGTTTCTTGGATGGATATTCGGGTTACAATCAAATAGCAATCCATCCGGAAGACCAAGCTAAGACCACCTTTACTTGCCCATATGGTACTTTCGCATTTAGGCGAATGCCGTTTGGGCTATGTAATGCCCCCGCCACCTTTCAAAGGTGTATGATGAGTATCTTTTCAGATATGGTGGGGGAGTCCTTGGAAATCTTTATGGATGACTTTTCAATATTTGGGTCATCATTTGATGGTTGCCTTGACCAGCTCGAAAAGGTCTTAAAGAGATGTGTTGAAAAGAATTTGGTTTTGAGTTGGGAAAGAGCCATTTTATGGTTCAAGAAGGAATCATGTTGGGTCACGTTGTGTCGAGCCGTGGGATAGAGGTCGACAGGGCAAAAGTGCAAGTTATATCTACTTTGCCATATCCCACGAGTGCTAAAGGTGTTAGGTCATTTTTGGGCCACGCGAGGTTTTATAGAAGGTTTATAAAAGGGTTTAGTGACATAACAAAACCTTTATGTAATCTATTATTAAAAGATCAACCATTTAATTTCAATAAAGAGTGTCAAAATGCCTTTAATGTTTTTAAACAAAAGTTGGTTGAAGCCCCAATCTTGCAATCACCGAATTGGTCGTTACCATTTGAAATCATGTGTGATGCAAGTGACTATGCAGTGGGGGCTGTGTTAGGTCAAAGGGTAGAAAAGAAACCCGTAGCAATATACTACGCAAGTAAGACTCTTTCAGATGCACAATTAAATTACACAACAACTGAGAAAGAGCTACTTGCGGTAGTGTATGCTTTGGACAAATTCCTGGCTTATATTTGGGGAAATAAGGTAATTATCTATTCTGATCATACTGCTGTCAGGTACCTTATGGAAAAGAAGGATGCAAAGCCGAGATTGATCCGATGGGTTTTGTTACTACAAGAGTTTGACCTTGAGATTCGGGACAAGAAGGGCAGCAAGAATGTTGTGGCTGATCACTTATCCCGATTGATGGTAGAAGAGGGTTCCTCTCGTGTTGAGATCAACGAGACTTTCCCAGATGAGCACATTCTGAAAGTGTCAACCTTACCATGGTTTGCTAATATTTGAATTATTTGGTGATAGGTGACTTACTAGCTCATTGGGACAGACGAAGAAGATTGCATTTTTTGTCTCAGATCAAGTATTACACGTGGGAGGAACCGGATTTGTTCAAGACATGCCCGGATCAAGTAATGAGAAGATGCATTCCGGATGAAGAGATCCTAAGTGTTTTGAAACATTTGCACACATTTGCTTGTGGAGGCCATTTCAGTGGTCACAAAACGGGACATAAAGTGTTGAATAGTGGTTTATTTTGGCCGATTATATTTAAATATGCTTTTTCTTTTGCTAAAAACTATGTTGAATGTCAAAATTTAGGGAGCATTTCTAAGAGAGATGAGATGCCCATGCAACCGATCCTTATTGTCGACATTTTCGACGTTTGGGGAATCGATTTCATGGGCCCATTCCCCAATTCTCATGGAAATTTGTATATTTTGGTGGCGGTGGATTACGTGTCAAAATGGGTCGAAGCGATCGCCACCAAAACAAATGACCATACCGTAGTTTGCAATTTTGTGCAAACAAATATTATTTCTAGATTTGGGATACCCCAGGTAATCGTAAGTGATGGGGGATCTCACTTTAAGAATTTGAATTTTGGAAAATTGCTTAAACGGTATGGTGTCGACCATAGAATTGCTACCCCCTACCATTCGCAAACGAGCAGTCAAGTTGAAGTGTCTAATAGGCAAATTAAAGAAATTTGCAAAAGACCGTTAGACCGGACCGTAAGGATTGGTCAACAAAGTTAAATGATGCTTTATGGGCCTATCGAACGGCGCATAAAACTCCTATTGGCACTACACCTTATCGCTTAGTTTACGGTAAAAAATATCATTTACGGTCGAACTTGTGCATCGTGCATTTTGGGCTGTAAAAGAGGTTAACCTTAATTATGACGATGCAGGTAAGGAGCGCAAGTTGAAGCTTTGCGAGTTGGAAGAGCTTCGGGAAGAGGCGTATGAATGTGCTTCGAAATACAAAGATGGAATGAAGAGAGCACCTGATGCTAAGTTGAAACCGAAGGAGTTCGTGGTAGTCCAAAAGGTGTGGTTATACACCTCACGGCTCAAATTCTTCCGGGAAAGCTTAAAAGCAAGTGGATAGGCCCGTTTGTGATCACAAGGGCTGGAAAGCTTGGGGATGTTACCATCGAGGACCCAAAGGATGGGTCGAGACAAACGGTCAATGGTCACCGTCTTAAACTATTTCTCGATGGTAACAATGACAATATTGAGGTGAACAACGAATCGGTAAGCTTCTTGGTAAGCGTACCGAATTATGAGGTCAATTAAAGGACCAAATGCATTTGTTGTAGAATTTTGTATATTTTCATTGTTTGCGCGGTGTGTTTGTGTTGATTTCGGTTGTTTCGTACTAACCTCGTTAAACGTGTGAAGTTCCGATTTTGCAAACGGGTCATGAAGACATAAGGTATGTTTTTAACTTGTTTTGTGTATTGGGGACAATCCACGGTTTTTCGGGGGGTGGTATGGAGTGTCATGTGGATTTGCTTTCGTGTGGATTTGCTAAAAAAATAAAATAAAAAATAAAAATTTTGATTTTGGCTAGCCGTCGGCGACGGGGCACCAGGCCGTCACCGACGGTCATTAGATTTGGGCTTCGGGTCAAAAACGTCGTATACAGTGGTTTAAGCCGTCGGACCCTTTTGGGTTTTTGAGAAGGCGTCGGCGACGGCCCCTGGTTTGTCTGCCGACGCTGAACTTGTTTTAGCGTGTATTTTCGGACCCAAACCCAATTTAACCCACCGAAACTCGACACGAACATGTTTTTAACCACAAAATCGACCCGGATTAACCACAACCAACCAATACCTCTTTAAATCAACCCAATCCCCTGCCTTATCTCCATACCTTCTTCATCTTCTTCACCTTCAACACCAAGAACCCTAATCTTCAAGCCTTCATATCTTCTTCAATCTTCAACCAAATCACTTGATTCTTGTGCCTATTTCGTGTGATTTTTCGCATAGAACAAAACCCCTAACACGGTTTCCTCCAATTCTTGCGTATTTGCAAGATTATTGAAGATCAAAATTCAGTTTTTGGAGAAAAGAGTGTTCTTCGTAGTGCATTGTTTTTCTTTGAAGTTGTAGTATTTAAGCAACGTTAAAGGTACGATTTTTATTTAAATTTGAGCATGGATTTCATATGGTATGTGATTTTCTTCCAAATTTTGAATCTAGGTTTGAAAGTAGGATGTTATGATATCATGATATGTATAATTGCTTGAATTTGAGTATACGGGTGATTTGGGTGGGATTAAGCATGCAATATCGTTATGTAATGTGTATGAGTTGTTTAAATTGCATGTTTGAGCATACACATGATGTTGAAATCTTGTTGGAGCATATATTGTTATATGTTCAGGATTACAAACATAGAAATTGAAATTTTTGGTTGGCAAAAGTGCACAAATTTAAAAGATTTAGACCGGATAATTGTCTAACCAATTAAGTTATGTGTCAACATTGTGTGATATGCTTAAGAAGTATATTCGGGTTGAATTTGAAGTGAGGATTTAGATGATGAGATTCACCATGTTTAATTGCTTCTTTGCTTTGTGTTTTGTAGATATGGCAAGCCGAAAACGTAGCAAGGTTTCGGGTCAAGGTTCCTCTTCGGGAGCCGGGTCATCATCGGGGCAAATAGCAAGGAAGTAGGAGCAGTTGACTTGGTTGGAAGATAATGACGATCGCATATTTATGCAAGATTGGACGTGGGAAAGGATTCGGGATAGTAGTGTCGGTGAACCTTGGAGAGTAATAAACGAAGACCTCTCTCAAGGTTTAATGATAGGCGGTTGGAGGTCAGGTTGTGGAAATGGAAGATGGTTAACGGGGTGCAAACAACGATCCTGGAACGGATTGTGCCGGAGCGCACATTGAATGTAGAGGAGTTTAGAATGATAGGGATCGTTCAAATATTTGAGAGGATCGGTTGGGAAAGAGTTTTGGATTGGTGTGAGGATATCACACCAAGGGTTTACTTGGCTGCTGTTTACGAGTGGTTGGCCTCGATCAGGTTCGTGAATAAGGATGGCCCCAAGTACATGGCAGTTGGTGGGTGACACTGGTAGGGGGTAGATGGTGATGTCTTTCGAGACAAAGAATTGTATCGCCCGGTTCGATTCGTTAGGGGTCAATGCGTATGACTATTCACTATTGACCAATTCTTGGATATAAGGTCAATACCGCGGATCCTGAAGGAATGGTATAATCGGTTTTGCCCTATTCGGATGGTGGGGCCGCTCTTCAAAGTCAACTGTCGGTTGAAGGGAAGATTCTTCAACCATTTTCTCTTGAGAACATCATGGTCAGATTTGGGGACCGAGGGAAGGTGAAGGGCTCGGACTGTCGGGTGCTCGACGCTTTGCTTTATGGGACCCCAAGTTATCATGGCGCCATCTAGTCATGATCAACACTTGGGACACGCGCGAGTCGTACACTCGAAAGATGATACCATATGTACGACTTATTAGCGCGATGATAGTGCAACAGAAAAGTTGCCAATTGATTCGTTGTGGGTGTTAAAACCGGTGGATCAAATTTGCTTTGCGTCGATGAAGCAACATTGGAAGATCCAAGTTCAGGTGTATGGGCACCAATACACCGTCACCGACGATCAGGGGCATCTGTTTCAGTTTGCCAATCCAAGTGTAGCTCAAGAGGCTGTAAGAGAAGAAGAGATAATTGATGAAGAAGAGGAAGATGAACCTCAAGGTCTAAGGGGGCCTCGTCAAAGGTACACCCGGCCACATCGAGAAATCTCGGCCGGGGTAGCTACTTTCATTCCGAACCGGCGGAAACCCGGATACCCCAATTACAACTGGGGACAGCAAGACGTTTATGATAACGTCTCCGCGTGTGTTGGGGAGAATCGGGAATATGAACAGCGGAGGCAACAATGGGAACAAGATTGGGGGGCCCAACAGCAGGCCATTGGGATGAAGATGCTGCTCATCAAGCAAAAGAGCAAGATTACTGGGAGAGACAGCAGGAGCAGTGGGCTGCTCATCAGGCGTTTATGGAGAGACAAGACTTTTATCAGGCACAAGAATTGTCTCGAAGACAAGCGTGGGAGGATGAGCAAGATAGGTTGCGTCTGAAAAAATACGCATTGGAGGACCGCCGATGGCACGCTATGGCGGTGGCGCAACAAATGGCGGTGAATAACACCAAACACCTGCATGATCAAGAGCGCCACCACCAAGATTGGGAAGCAGGTCGTCCCTATCAAGAACATCCACTGGGTCTTCTGATCCATCTCCGCACTGGCCTGAGGCTGTTGGCTCCAGTTTCATCCCACCGCAGTTCCCAGCGCCGGCTGAAGGTGAAAGGGGGCCACTTGACGATTTTCAAATATGATGTCAGCACTCACCAGATATCCCTATCAGCCATACCCACCGGTGGATCCAGAATGAGCGATACCAACGATGAGCCGGTATGTTTTCTTTGTTGTTGTAAATTTTTGTGTATATTTTAGTTTTTAGTTCTATTTGTGTTAGTAGTTAAATGAACTTTGTGGGTGTGTTCCCTAGATAACCCTCACGAGACCTACTCGTCCTTCCGAGCTATCGGAAGGTTTAAAAGGGCTTGTTGCATACGCTAAATGCAACCGTGATTCCTATGAAAGTGAGTTTAGGCTGTTGTTGTAAAATTTTCCTTCTCCATAAAATCAAAAATTGAATAAATTATGACTTGGTAACTGTTTTAATAAAATGGTAGAACTAAATAACTAACGAATTTTTCTAGTTGTGAGAAGCTTGCTTCTACACAAAGATTGAAATTGTAGGTGCATTGGGTTCGTTTATCAACCATTTTGTTGAAATTGAAGAGCACACGAGGAATGAGTGAAAACCAGGTGCATACATTTCCTTTAGTTTTGATTTGGTCTACGTTGCGTAATAAGTGGATTGTATTTTGTATTTTATTTTCCGGGGTGGAATTTTGGGAGAATCGATCGTGTCACATCCCTTGTGCGTTTTAAAAGCTCTATTCCTACACATTGAGGACAATGTTGACCTCAAGTGTGGGGATGAAGAGAAAATTTTTTCAATTTTGACCAATTCATTTATACACTATACATTGAGGACAATGTTGACCTTAAGTGTGGGATGGGGAAAATTTCAAAAAAATTTCAAAATGTCTTTGTTTAAAGCGTTCTAAAAAGCACAAGTAGCTAAGTTAATGAGGGATGACACAACCCGTTTAGTCTTTTGTCATGGTCAAGTTCAAAGAAATAACATGACGGTATTTAACGGGTGGTTATTTGGGAATAATCCGCCTAAGAAACTTGCACTTTATACATATCACATACCATACCTTCTATATGTGAGTTTTTGAGCCACTTTTACATATCAAATATGCATATATTTCTTGGTTGAGTGGACCATTAGTCATGTATTGTAGAACTTGCAACTTTTGATACGTTTGAGACCATAGACTGAATATGAACACAAGAATGATTAAGGCATTAGGTAAACCTTTTGACTTTACACCATTTATACATCCTTACCCAAAAATCAATCCCCTACTCGCCAATTTTGAGCCTAAACCTTTCATTTGACCAACCTATTTAGCCCTTGACCTTTGAACCCTATATGTTAACCCGTGTGATGAAAACTTGATTTAAAAAAATCTAGAAAAGAAAAGTAAAAACGCATGTACAGTTAGTTATTGAATAAAGACGAAAAATCTTTGCATTGTAGTTATTATTTTGTACTCGATTATGTTAGTATAGTTGTTATGCAATAAAAATCAAGTTTTTCATCACCTTAGCCGCTTCCAAAACATCTCATTCCATACCCTTAGCCTAGCCCTGTTACAACCTGTTCAAGACCTTTTGACTTGTGTTCAATATTTGTGTTCAGTGGTGGAGAATGATTGAGTTGCAAGCATATACAGTAATTGTTCTAATCGGTTTGTGTGTTTATATCAAAAGTGCCAATGTATTATTCATTAGCCAAATTATAAGCCGAATGGAGAGAACATTGTGAGGGATATGTATGATATGTGAGTTTTAAAGGCGGGTTGATCTTGGATAGCCATTTTTTATATGAGAACATCATATTAATGTTAAATAATTTGAAAATGATAAAATGTTTGAACTAAGTATGACATTAGACCTTAACTCATACCTTGAGAATGGGAAGTGTGTTCTTTGTTTGACCCACGTGAAAGTGAAAGACAGATCTGCTTGAGGACAAGCAAAAGACAAGTGTGGGGATGTGATACATGGTTGAAAACCGTTGCTTTTATTGAGTTTAAGTTAACGTTTTAAGTAACTTTTAGTTTCGAATAGCTACTTTTGATTGGATTTGTATTTTGCAGGTTTACGAAGATTAAAGAGCTATTCGGGAGCGTTTCGGAGCATCGGGACGGAAACTGGATCAACTGGGAGCGAAAAATGGGAAAACAGAAAAACAGGGTTTGGGGAGGCCGTCGCCGACGCCCATATGGGCCGTCGGCGACGCCCCCCAGATAGCTCCGTCGGAAAAATTTGTCGTAGACAATGGTTTAAGCCGTCGGAGGAAAACCTGAAGATCTAGGGGCCGTCGGCGACGCCTCCCCTGTTATGTCGTCGCTGAAATTCAATTTTAGACGGGTTTTAAAGATGGTGTTGACCCAATTGCAAGGAGTTACAATTTTTGAAGTCTTGCACTTGTTCTTGGAGCCTAGTAACCACCAACCTTCATCTTCAACATCACCAATCATATCAATCATCCGAATCATCCGCAACCCTAATTCACTAACACCATCATCTCCAATCATCCATCATTCCATTCATCATCACCATCAACCCTAAAACCGAATCACCATCCATCATCATCACTAAGCTCGAGATGTCAAGGTTCAAGATTTCATCTCTCGTTGATCAAGCTTCGTTCACCATGAGCGGCTAATTTCGAAGGTTTCACCCCGGTGTAGGTTTTGTAAGTTCTAGGGTTTAACATTGTTTTGGGTTTTGATTTGTGACAAATTGCAATTTGATTTGAGAACTTATGATAATTGTCTCGCATTTGTATTGTATTCGTGAATTGTCGAATGAGTTATGAAATTTGACTTTGCGAAATGTTTATGTGCGATTATGCCTTATCTAGGTTAGAGTTTACATGTTCTTGGTAATAAAGTGTATTTCATCCATTGTCTATGATGTTGATAGCTCTTGACACCTAAACCACGCAACACCAAATTCGTTGATTATTGTTTGCAATTGAGTTAAAACCAAAACGTGTAGAAATCCTAGGAGTTGCATTACCGAACCGGATGTGAACCTTGCTTCCAAACTATTGTGTTTCATTAAGTTAATCAAAGTTTTCGTGCAATCATTTGAGTTTTCAAAGTTAGTAAAGTAGAATCAATTTTGTCGGATCAATCCGACATCCTTCAAACAAACTAAAGTTATTAATATTATAGGAAGCTTCACATAAAGTGACGCAATTACCGAAAATCAATCATATCAGTCGCAAACCACAAACTCTTCGTGGTTCGACTCCTTACTACCACTAACACATTGTTAAGGGTAATTTGGGTATATAAATATTATCTTTGACCGGGGCGCGACAATCCGATTAATAGATAGCCAACGTCTGAGGTTTCAGGTCTTTATGCTGTTGAGTCATCCGGGGATATCTTGGCTGCCCTTTTGTTGCATCCAGATTATATGCAGACCTAGCACAGTCAGGATATCTTTAAAAGAGCCAAAATAGAAGGGCCAAAACCTTAAAAGAAAGGAAGTCTCACTATGAGAAAATTCCATGAATTCAAACATATCAAATAAGGTATTTGCCTAACCCTCGCCAGATACTATTGGTCACTCTGTTGTACGAAAGCACTGACATGTTCACCAATATCTGATGTTGTAAAAGATAAAGGATGATCTCAGTATACGCACCTGCTACGATGAATCGTTGTGCTTACCTTGATCGCGGGGGTATGTCATGGTATGGGACACATGGGTATTATAGTATAATACTACCTTAAGCATATCACGAAGTTGAAAAATGAAAGTTGAGCGTTAAAGTTTAAGTGGACAAATATATTGGCAATCGCATAGACTAGTCTGAATAAGTTCGCCCCGAAAAGTGTTCCTTGGTCCGCTTGAAAAGATTTTGATCCCATTGTAATTGTATAGTTGTAACTATTGAGTTAATTTCTTTGTTTATTTGTGTTTCTGTTTATATTCTTATATTTTAAAAAAATAAAATTAAAAAAAATAGAAAATTTAAAAAATCCAAAAATCGAATGCTTTATTTGGTTTTATTAAAAATTATTAACCGTTCTTGAAGATTTGGCTAATCAAAGGATTAAAGAAGTTTGAATTTCGACCCGAGTACAAGTACTTGGATGTACCAAGTGTTTCATGCGGTACTCTCCCTGTTGCATAAGAATGTTTGCTTATAAATTCTGAGAATTGTGCAGATCTTGATTTAGATCAAGAAACAGGGGTTGCTGAAATTGATATGTTGTTAGTTGTCGACAAAGCATGATGCACACAATAGCAAAGTGTACTAGAGTCAGAAGAACCAGATTCCAGTCATGCATCAGACAGTGATAGTAAGTACCTGTGAACCTGCTTGCTTGAAAGAGAAAGATTGAAGAAGAAAAGAGCTGCGAGGTTCCTCTTCTCACATTCTTTTTGACAAAGATGTTTCAAGCAAAGCTGATCAAGATTCTGATATGGAGCTAACCACAAGAGCAGAAGAAAGAGACCCAGTGCTGAGAGTATGAGGTCCAAGAAGTATGAGACTGACTTCCACAACACTTACGGCACAACGACAACCACAGATTCTGTTGAAGACGTTGCTGAATTTGCACTATGAAGACAATTTGATGCATCAGTCTAGGGGGAGATTGTTAGGTCCTAGAAGTGTAAGACTGATGCATCAAATATACGTAACGGTCTATGGTAGCTAACTGGGTTAGTTTGTGTTAGGTTTGGACCTTTATAGGTCATTTGGGCATGCCATAGGCCATGTGGGCCAGACAAGCCCATAGGCAAGCCCATTAGGGTTCTGCCTTACCCTAGGTATATTAGCTAAGCTTATGTTATTTCTAGGGTTAAGTTTTGAGGTAGACTATTAGGTTTTCTCTAGAGAACCTCCATCTTGTACCAGACGGTTTTGCTTGTTTAAGTAAGAGAATCGTGTGCAAGGTGTTAAAGTGAATTCGTTATTGTTCTTCATCATTTCGGTTTTCTTGAATCATCACCAAGTTTGGATTTCGCCCATCCTTGGTAATTGTGTGATATCAGTGTTAGATCCGATTTTTTCGAGACTTGCAGTATGTACTGCCGGAGATGCTTCATGCGCCCGAGGTTACACCGGACAAAATTATAGTATTTGAACTCGTGAAAAAATAATGATACGAAAGTGATGGAATCAAGTAGATAAAACTTATCTCTCTATAATTCTCAACATATGGATGTTCAAGTCTTTACAACTTCTCCAAGAATTCTTCATACATATATCTTCTTTTGTAGTTTTCTCATCAAAACCAATGAATCACAAAACCTACAATTTTTACAAGAGATGTGGATAGTGAAAAGTTTCACGTAATTAGTGATTTAATTAGAGATATAAAAACTCTAATAAAAGCTAATAAAGTGACATAAAAAAACTCTACTTAAGAGTTTGTCACCATAAAAAGTCCTATTAAATATTACTAAATTAATTTCCCTTCACATTATTCTAATTTCCTACAAATATTGCATATCATCGTATTTACTCAAATAAAGAAATACTATCAAATATACTTGTTAAAGTTACTTTTAAATTTATTATACCCATTTCATTGATCCATGTTTTAGTGCTAACTTGCAAGAAAATGTATGAATGTAATAAATTGCAAAAAAGGTGTGCGTGTATACATATAAATATAAATAAATACATGATATTATGGTTTTTGTTTAGTAAGTATGATGTTTTATCAAGTTTTATGATATTTGAAGTTATCCTTTTTTATTATTAAAATATATTTACAGTACATTATTATAATACACTAGCATTCACCTTAATTTTTTTTTCCTTTTCATGTGTTGTATGGTAGAGCTCTGTTGATGGCAGAATCGTGTCATAAATCGCAAGAGATGCATAAAGGTGAGCATCTAGTTCATAGTCTTTTATGCTGTTGATGTTATTGTAGTTGATGACATGTTTATGTGGGTGGTCATTGGGTGGGATCCATCTTAAATGTGAGTTGAATAACGAGATATAATGGTAGCTATTAATAAAAAAATTGATCGTAAAGTTAACAAAGTGATATGATAACTACAAACCCAAATTGTTATTGCATGTTTTAAAAAATGAGTTAAAATACGCTTTTGACTCTTTGGACTTCATTTTTAAAATCTGGTACATACTAGTTTTTGTTGGCTTAGTTTGAGATATTTGTCCATGATTATGTAAATATCTTATATATATTGGAGCTAGGATTAAGAAATTTAATTACTATGCTTGATTTGATTTTGTTTAAATACTCTAAAAAGTTAGGCGTTTTGTGGAATACCCTATTTTGATGTTGAAACCCTATTTTGCTATAATTTAACTTACTCAACAACACATATATAGTTTTATCAAACTCGTATTGATGATAAATGGGATTCATTTTGTGGAGTTTGTATATATAAAGCTTAAAATTTAGAGAAGATATGAGTTAAAATGGGAGAAATGTGAGTCATGATGTTTGATTGGTTTGTAGTATGCATTGTAAATCGCATCAATTTGACAAAGGGTATAAAAGGCGTCGGATGGAATAACATGCATGGAATTTATGAGGAGCACACATGGAAATAAGTTACTAAGAATTGTATTGCATAAAGATTTTATATATAGTGTTATGCTTAGTTTTAAAAAGCTCGTCTGAGTCGCGCCCTTACGCGAGGCGGGCGCTTCCAGGCGCATGATTTGTGTGTATTTTGGGTGAGGGTGAGGCGATGAAGCAACTACCTTAGGGCTTTATGAACTTGGAGCGTAGTTTTGGGTAACTTTTAAAAGACGGATGAAGAATGATGGAGAAAACGAAAGTGTGGGCTGAGTGTCTAGGGTTTACTAGATGTAGAAGAAAAAAGAGAATGTGATGGCTGATAGTATCTAGGGTTTACCGGATTAGAGGAAGAAGAGAGAAAATAGAATGTGACGGCTGATAGCTTATTAAGAGTTTACAAATTAGACCCACCATTTATCTGCTTTATCTCTTTTATTTTTAACTAAACTACATTTCTAGCCTTACATTGTGTTTCGAGTTTCATCTAATGAGAGAATAAAATGGATTTGGAAGGAAGTAGAGCATTGGTGTTTGAGAATTTTTTGTTTAGTGGAGAACATTTTTGTTTTATTCGAGAGCTTTCTGTTTTACAGAGAGCTTTTTTGTTTTATGGAGAGACCGAAATGAAAGAAGGTTGTCTTCTAATTGTTTTTTGGAAATAAGTGGAACGAATAGCAGAGAAAGGGTGGGGAGTTTTGGATTAACTTCCATCCTTTCGAAATGGAGAGAAGAGAAAGGAAAATAAGAGCAAAAGAAAGGGAAAGGTGATGGAGTCTTTTTCTTCTATCATTTCCTTAAGTAAATTCGGAACAGAGTGTTAATGTTATATTTTTTTTTTTCAAATTTAACTCTAAAACTATTTCTAATTTATTATTTTATATACACGTGTTGTATACCCGATGATAAAACGTATTAAATTAACCTTTAATATTCTTTTTAATCTTTTTTAATTATCTTCTATCATTATTAGTATAAAATATAGTTATTTTATAAGATATATAATTTTATATTTATTTATAATTCCGCCAAGGTTCTCCTCGAGGCCTCACGAGGCTAATGGAAAACGCATCGAGGCGCATTTACGTTCTTTTAAACTTTGGTTGCAATTGTCTTGTTTTGGCCGATTTGTGTCGACAAACTGGTTGGCTTTGAGAAGTGGCATGTGGCGCCAACTTGCATGCTTTTTCTTCTACCAAACCCTGATGAGAACATCATGCAAAATGCATATGCCCGGAGGTTTTGAAGGTTCTTGTGAGTGGCCTACAATGGTAGTTAGGGTTTGGGAGAGTACACTGCTTGTGCTACTAAACCTGATTAGAGCAAGTTTTTGCTAGGGTTTTCCGATAACTATTGTGAATGATGTTGTTTGGTGTATCAAGCAACAAAGTGGATTAAGTTATGCTGGAATGAACAATTTATTGATCACAGAATATGGCTATAAATAGCGTACAAATAAGCAAACGTGCAGAAAGAAAATAACAAACTTATTCAAAAATAAAACGAAAAACTTGCTACTAATTAGGATTTCTCCTTTGGACTCGGTGAACCACGTGACTATTCCACATTCCAGCTGACTCAGCAATTAACTTCAAATGGTGACTTTAACAAACACTTCCATTTGAATTATTTCCAACAAATGATTGTGACCGCCCTATGGTGGATATTAGTGTTGCGCAGAGTTGGTTCTTTGTGCTACTAAACCTTAGTAAGAGCATGTTGTTTCTGACAGGTGGCGACGACTACGGTTTAGAAATGCATGCCCATCTCTTTTAGTGAGATGCGTCATATGGATCCATTTATCTAGGGTTTGGGGGGGACTAAGGAATTGTATTGTGTCTAATACCTTATATATATGAGCTTGTGTTGTGGTTGTTTAGGCTGTCGTATTAGTGACTTTGAGTTAACCCAAGGATTGCAAAGCATAGATGTGTTTCCATGTGAATTCCAATAACAAGGTGGTTAGACTATCAAAACATATGGACTTTAGGAGTGCCACTAATCGGACCAAAGCATTGAATAACCCTTGGGGGCCGCCACATAATAGCAAATGCACAAGCTTACGATGATTTTCAAGCAATGGACGAACTTCGAGTTTGAAGAAAGCATATGAGGAAACGAAGCCCAAAAACTAGCATGAGAACATGTTAGAAAGTTAAAGCGATCCATCAAGCTCAAGGTACATTTGACATAATAATTGCACATACAGAATATTGAAACTCGCACTTCATAACTTTAGGCATTTTGAGGTTTAACAAACTCATACCGGCCCTAGCATCATCGACAATACATCGAATGGTTTCATGGTATTGGCAAACATACACCAATGCCAATGATGTTTGTTTCTTTGTATAATCCTAAAGAGCTAGGAGTGGTGGAATGATTAGGAAGACAAGGAAGTTATGATTCTTTTCTAATGATCTCGCCACATGCAAAGATACCTAAGAGCTTTTGGTCATCAAAGCAAATTTATACTTCCATCTTGAGGACAAGGAGTCTTACCTGGGCGGTTAGGAGTCTTACACACCTCAAGTTTTCCATTTATATGTCGAGAAAATAAAGAAAATAAATATACATATATGTGACTTTTAGAATATGATAAGGATATGCATCTAGATTAAGAAGTCTTCATATAATAGATTATATATGCATTTTGGTTAAGAAGTTTCTCTTATTAATTACGACCAAGGGATATTTGGTGTTATAAGTTTAATATTCACATTGGGAGTGTTCCATGTTTAAATATTAGACATTTTGTCATATTTTTGAAGGAGATGATGTGTTTGGAAGTGGAACTTTAGTGTGGTGATGTTATTGTGATGAGACCTAGTAGGGCCATGCACACGCCCCCTACCTTGTAGATTTGCATGGATAGCTAATTAGTAGATCAGTTATTAGAATGTTTATGTAATTGTATATACTTTTATCTCAAGTTGTAGCATAAATGATAATCATGCACAATTTGCTGCTGCAAATGAAGTTGATTTACGTTTGCGTTTGAGAAGATATACGTTTGGGATTCTTCATCAACTACTTGGTACCTCAAAACATGAAGAGCAACATCCTAATGTCCAGTGTATTAGTATTATGTCATGTAACTATCAAACAGTTGAGTCCAACAATTGTTTGCAACGCTAGATTCTTCATCGACTTCGCTCGTCCCGTAGTACAACACATTACACCTAAAGCACACCTAGTAAGTATTTCTCTGGAGGTATTTCTTGTGAAGAACGGGATACCTTTATGCCAAGGAAGTATCAAAGTCATCCTAAGCTCATCGTCATCGTCATACTAAGTAAGTCCCACCAATAGCAAAGCTAAGGTGAGGTTTGAGGAGGGTAAGATGTAGACAACCTTACCTCTACCCCATAGAATAGAGAGCCTGCTTCCGGTAAGATGTAGACAACCTTACCTCTACCCCATAGGAATAGAGAGCCTGCTTCCGGTAAGATCCCGACTCGATAGTAGTTTTGCATCAAGCCTTGGACATAAGACACATAACACTCATTAATTGAGACAATTGCCATTAGTGCATGTACCCCTTTGTCTTTTGGCTATCAACGCCACCACATGATGCATGATTAACCATCCCCTCTTTTAACGTTATTTTGACGAAATTAGTAAAATAACGTTAAAATTAGTGCACTTTCACTTTTGCCCCCCATCCCCGAGCGCCCAGGCATATATACATTACACACGCATACCGCATGCTAAAAGTCGTCCTAAGTTGCTAACATGAAATTGAGACTCTAGATACTGTTTGAGCTTGGTAGTCCTCACCTCATCATCCTCTATAATTATGATGTCATTCACATAAACAACTATAATAATCCTTTGTCCTTAATGGTGTCTGAAGGATACAGAGTGATCATTCACACTATGGACCATTCCAAACTCTCCAATAAGACTAGAGAACCGACCAAACCATGCCCTAGGAGATTGCTTACGCTCTATAATGAACGGTGGATTCTGCATCCTTTTAATGTCTCCTCGACAATGAACCTAGGTGGCATTTTAACATCAAGCTAATGGGGTGGTCGGTGATTATTGGCGGCAAGGACATTACAAATGTGTATCGTCATAAAGGAAATAATGGCATAGTAACTTATCAACTTTCACTCCAAATCAGTAGTTGGGAAAACGGAGCCCGTGGTTCATCTTGAAGCTTTAAAAAAGGGGTAAAATAATATATGAAAGTAGGATCACCTTGTTAGATAATTCCTTCGCTGAGAATGATGAAGATAGGCAATCCCATATTCCCTTTACAGTATGGATATTTCAAGTAATGGTAAGGATATGTGGTTTCATAGCACTTCACGAAGCCATTTGAATCCCACTATCATCAATATGCCATTCACACGTAATTGGGTCGATAGGTTGTTGAGACAGATGATCCTCTTTGTCCAGACTCCAATCACCGGAGTCGAGCTTTATACGTAAAACAGAGGCAAAGTTAATAATACTAGCCCCTGGTTCTCCAGAACTTTATTCTTCCGTCTCCTGGATCTACAATATTAAATCAAAACAAGGAGTTAATCGAAGTAGAGTTAATGTGATCAAAAAGTACTGTAGGGATTGAACCTGAAGCCTTTGGTTTTACAGATCAGTAATCTTTCCATTGCACAAGCGAGTCATTTTGTAGTCTTTTGTTTTAAAAATAAATATATATTCTTATATACAAAATATATACAAGAAGCCCTTTCCCTTAATATTTTTGTATTACAATTGATTTTTTTCTTTTTAACGGTTAATAATTTTGGGCAGAAGATGAAGATGGTTTTCAATGTTAGGCCACTCGGTGTGGGGTCGTCCCAGGGCCGGCTTTGGCCGACGACGCCCCAACACCGCGCCGGGTGGCCCGTGGGCGTCGCCAATGTTCTCCTGCGGACGATGGGGACGAGCCTGCTTTCTTCAGCTCTCTTACGCAGAGCTTCTAGGTCATCATCTTCCACCGCCACCAGGCTCCACTCTACCGTAACCAGAACGACAACCGTCTCCGCCGTCGAATCCGTCTCCGATCGCGTCGCAGTGCCGATCGTACAGTGGTGTTTCGTCCGCTTTCCGTAACGTTAGATCGTCTATTCCGAGGTGGAGTCACGGTGTTGATTGGAAGTCTCCGGCGACTCTTACGTCGCAGATCAGGACTGCGGCGTCTCCTGTGCTTGAGCGGTTTCACTGAGCCCTAGCTACTATGGGTAATTGATTTGTTTGATTTTGTAGAATACCTGGTGTATTGTTATGTTATATGAATATTTGATATTTGATTTATTTCACTTCGTGTGTAACTGATTTTAGACCTAATTTTATAAATATTTTGACAAAATTAAAAAGAAAAATAAAAAAACTAGGTGGGGTCGGGTCGTCACCTATTTCAAGTTTCCATCCCATGGAGGGGCGTCCTCCAAGGTCTCTGACGCGTTTGCTAGACGTGGTGGATCGTCCTGGAGAGAGGTCCTGTCACCCACACCGAGTACCCTTATGGTCTGCTAGTGCAAGATCGAAAAAGTATATGTCGTGTCAGATGCTCAAAACCAGCAATTGCAGTGTAGGCTCACTACCTCTTTTCTTGCTTTGATCTCTTCTAATCTTTTAGATAAGATCTGAAAGCTTTTGTCTGTTTCTTTTGCTTTAAGATGCAAGAATACCTTGCATACAAGTGCATCCACAATTTTTTTTTGCATGAAAGACGAATAGTGGAAACCTTTTCATTCAAAGATTTACATGGAGATTCTCTACTTTTGTCCACGGTGCTTGATTTCTTGTTGGTTACCGAGTCGCTGTTTAATTGTATTATAGTTATCGGAGTTGGGAAGTTATCACGTACATAAAGTAAAGTGCTATTTTTTGCGGTGAAAACAAATTTATATACAGTTGTCTTTGCGGTCCTCAAGTTTGTATTTCAAAGATACTCATTGTCTTAAACTCTCCCCTACATTCTGTATGGCTGTAATTGGTGTTATACATGAATATTTATATTTATAAGCTAGATATTATAACTTTCATTATTCATTTTATTATTATTATTAGAATAGGCTATAGCGTTATCGGTATTAACATGTATGTATATATATTCTGTATCATGATCTGATTAATTCATCAATTCATTTTATGAACATTTAACTCTCATTCATCGAAACCCTAAGTCAATTTCCAACAAAGTGGTATCAGAGCCACATCGATCAAATCCCTGGAATCACAATTATCGATCAAAACATGAATCAGGCACAAGGAATTCAAACTCAAATTCCAAACTCACTGGTCAAAATTATTATCACTGGCATATTCAGATCAAGTTTTATTCGAGTGCACGAATTATGGAATATTGTTGATGAAGGAATTCAAGATCTGGGAACGAATCCCACCGAGGAAGCGACTGCAACTTATAAAGATTCAATCAAGAAAGACAAACGGGCATTACACATCATTTTTCAATCAGTGAATGATACAATATTCGAAAGAATTGCTCTTGCAAAATCATCAAAAGAAGCGTGGAGTATTCTGCACAAGTCGTACAGAGGAGAAAACCGGGTAAAAACAATTAAACTTCAAATTCTTTGTTGTGAATTTGACGCATTAAAAATGAAAGAGGGAGAATCTATTGAAGATTATTTCAATAGAACAATCCTTATTGTTGATCAATTACGAATGGATGAAGAGAAAATTAGCGAACAGCGAATTGTTGAAAAGATTCTACGAAGTTTGACTCAAAACTTTGAGTCGGTGGTAATCGCTGTAGAGGAAACGAAAAATTTAGAGGACGTTTCGACCGAAGAATTAATGGGAATTCTTCAATCTCATGAATTGAGATTGAAACGATATGAAGACACGCCTGTAGAACATGCATTCGAAATACAGAATATTAATCAAGACAGATTCAAATCATCTCGAAATGATACAGGAGGAAGAGGACGCGGTAAAGTTAGAGGACGAAACATGAATTCAATTCGGTGTTATAATTGTCAACGACTTGGTCACATAGCCAAGTTGTTAGCGGAAGGATGAAAGTGATAAACCTGATAATATGTTAATTCATAAAGAAGACGAAACCGATGAACAAGATGAAACGATGTTCATGATCTTTAATATGGAGGAAACAGTCAAAGAACACTGTTCGGTACCTGGACATCGGCTGCAGCAACCATATGACAGGAAACAGAACTTGTTCATCAGCCTGGATGAGTCATTGAAGAAAAAGTGAGGACAGGTGACGACAAGAGATTGGAAGTGCAAGGCAGCGGAGATGTATCAATCTTAATCAGAGGACAAGTCAGGAAGATACCGAGTGTCTTTTATGTGAAACGTTTGAAACACAACCTGTTGAGTGTGGGGCAACTCATACAAAAAGGATTAAGATTCTGTTTCAAAGGAATCGATGCATTATCAACGATGCCAGTAATGAAATTATAGGCGATATCAAAATGACAACCAACAAAATGTTTCCTTTACGTCCCGGAAATGATCTGAATTTTGCAATGACCATGACAACGAAAGATATGTCAGTTCTATGGCATAATCGATATAGTCATGTGAATATGGATACACTAATCAACATGGGAAATAAGGAGCTAGTACACGGACTACCGAAAATTATGAAAAATGAGAACATATGTGAAGGATGAATTTCAGGAAAACAATGAGGAAACCGTTTCCAAAGAAAACAACGTGGCAGGCCAATGAACCTTTACAACTGGTTCATTCAGATATATACGGGCCCATGAGAACTGAATCGATTGGAGGATGTAGGTATTTCATTACCTTTATCGATGATTATTCGAGGAAAACCTGGGTGTTTTTTCTCAAATACAAATCAGAAGCGTTGAATTATTTTAAAATATTTAAAGCCTTGAATGAAAAACAATCCAATCATTCAGTTAAAACGCTAAGAACTGTTCGAGGAGGAGAGTATTGCAGTAAAGCTTTCCAAGATTTCCTGATATTAAATGGAATATGTCATCAACTGACAAACAATTATTCTCCCAACAGAATGGGGTAGCAGAAAGGAGAATAGAACGTTAATGGAGCTAAGCAGAAGCACGATGAATATCAAACAATTTGTTGGGCTTAGAGCTTAAAGGTTTATTCATTTATATCGTTTTTGGGCTTTTGGGTTACTTTTAGGCAGTTTGGGCTTCCTAGTGCCAAGTGGGCCTAGGGTTGTATATTTGGGCTTTATCATGTCTATAAATAGAGGGGTTAGGGAACTTGCTAAGGGTTAGAGAGTTGATTACTAAACTTGTATCTGACATCTCTGGTGTATGCAAGTTATTATATTCAAGTTGTTCTTCATCCTGATCATTATTTCCGCAATTGATTAGGATAGCGATACCTGTTTGATCCGTTTCACGGGACTTACAATTGGTATCAGAGCCTGCTGTTCTAATACAGGCTCCGGGTATTGCTGTTTGAAGAAGTTTTTGAAGTTTATTGCTGCTGTTCTGATCGATTTCTCACATTCCGGATCACTGTTCATTGACGAAGGTACTGTTCCGAAGAACTCGAAGAAGCTCTGCAGATTTCGGATTGGTTACTGTTCCAGATCCCGAAGAACACGAAGAAGTCTTTATAATTCGGATTTGATACTGTTCCGGATTCCGAAGAACACGAAGGAGATTGTCTATTCCAGATTGATCCCGGACTGTTGCTTTATTCCGGATTGTGATCCGAGTTACTGTTGCTGATTTTGAATTCCTTGAATTCCGGAATTCGGTTACATAAAAGGCGGAGACACTGTTACGGATTGGGTTACTGTTCCGGATTTATAGGAGATAAGCAAGGCATTTCGGATTGTTAGTTCCGGATTCTTGATTTCGGACTTCTTTTCGAGGTGTTTATTCCGGATCTGCTTTTTTGTGACTCTATTTCGGATCTGCTTTTCGGATTTTGTTTCGGATTTCATCTCGGACTTTTCTCTTCGTATCTTCAAATCGGATATCTTCTATTCCGGATTCCTATTTCCGGATTGATTATTTCGGATATTTCATTCAGTTTGACCATCTTGACTTCCGGATTGCCATTTCGGAAAAATCTTCCGGAT
The DNA here is from genome assembly GCA_947069175.1 of Scalesia atractyloides. NCBI lineage: Eukaryota > Viridiplantae > Streptophyta > Magnoliopsida > Asterales > Asteraceae > Scalesia > Scalesia atractyloides. The sequence continues at coordinate 37,482,092 of CAMTDV010000023.1, read as the reverse complement.
TGACCATCTTGACTGCATAATTGACTGTTTCGGATTGGGCACTGTTCATTAAAATCACTTAATTTAGTTAAACTTTAATCAAATTTGGTAAATTTTGATTAATTTAATGGTTGGATTCATGACCGCACAGGACCTGACCAATGCCACACTAGCAGCCCTGCAATCGCAATTGATTAGGATAGCGATACCTGTTTGATCCGTTTCACGGGACTTACAATTGGTATCAGAGCTGGATCATGTCTATAAATAGAGGGGTTAGGGAACTTGTTAAGGGTTAGAGAGTTGATTACTAAACTTGTATCTGACATCTTCTGGTGTATGCAAGTTATTATGTTCAAGTTATTCAAGTTGTTCTTCATCCTGATCATTATTTCCGCAATTGATTAGGATAGGATACCTGTTTGATCCGTTTCACGGGACTTACACAATTACCGATTGTTATTGGGCGGAAGCAATAGCATGTACCACGTACATCTTAAATCGAACGTTACAAAAACGAGACCCAACATAACTCCTTACGAAGCATGGAATGGCAGGAAACCCAATGTAGAGCACTTCAAAGTGTTTTTGGTTGTTTGGCTTATGCTCGTGTTCCTAAACAACATATAGATAAGCTAAATAAGAAAACTGAAAAATGGTTTTATTGGGTAAGTGAAAATAGTAAAGGGTACAAACTGTATAATCCACAAACCAATAAAATTATTATCAGCCGTGATGTAGTATTTGATGAGAACAAGAGGTGGGTTATGGATTTGGTAGAATCTGATGTTCCGTTTGGTATCTCTGATAACGATGATTCAAGTCAAGCTCAAAGGGAAACAGAAGTGAGTGAAACTCAAGTAGAACTGCCAACTGATCATGAGCATATAGTTGATAACTCCGTATCGCCTGGACATGGAGGGGATAATCAAGAAGTAGACCAGTCACAGTCACATGTAAATGATTCATCTTCAACGAACTCGGAGAACGAAGTGATCAACACGAGGAGCATCAATAGTTTATACAGGGACACAAGGGCTCTCACCGACGCAGAAGTTTTGCAAAAATATAATGAAAATCAAGTAGTCAATTTTGTTCTCTATGCAACAAGTGCAGACCCGACGACTATGAGGAGGCTAGTAAGGATACGAGATGGATAGAAGTAATGAACAAAGAAATAGAATCTATTCACAAAAACCAAACATGAGAACTTGTGGATCCTCCAAAACATCAAAAACCATAGGTGTGAAATGGATCTACAAAACAAAATATGTGAAAAAGAATATGGACAAATACAAGGCCAGAGTAGTAGTGAAAGGGTACAAGCAAAAATATGGAATAGACTATCAAGAAGTTTTCGCACCGGTAATCCGATTTGAGACGGTCCGATTAGTGCTAGCTCTCGCGGCACAATACGATTGGTACCTACATCAAATGGATGTGAAAACAACGTTTTTAAATGGAAAGTTAGAGGAACAAGTTTACATAGACCAACCTCAAGGTTACATCAAACAAGGAGAAGAGAAAAAGGTATGTCATCTCAAACGAGCTCTCTATGGTTTGTTGCAGGCACCAAGGGCGTGGTATAGCAGAATAGATGCTTATTTCCTACAACACAAGTTCAAAAAATGCACCTATGAGCACACCCTCTATGTTAAAGACACTAGTGAAGGAAAATTAGTGATATGCTTATATGTAGACGATCTAATTATTGCTAGCAACTCTATGAGGCTGATTTCTGAGTTCAAGGACACGATGAAAAAGGAATTTGAAATGACTGATATGGGTAAATTGCATTACTTTCTCGTATGGAAGTACTTTATGAGAATGGTAATATAATCTTGTCACAGAGGAAGTACATGAGGAATTTATTAGAGAAATATAGAATGAATCAATGCAACACAGTTTCCACACCAATGGAATATGGTCTTAAATTGTCAAAAGATGATCCTGAAGAGTTTATAGATGAAGGTGTATATCGAAGTCTGGTAGGAAGTCTGATGTATCTAACAAACACAAGGCCAGACATTATGTTTGCAAGAAGTAAGATCAGTAGGTTCATGGAATGTCCAAAGAGGAGTCGTTGGGAGGCAACCAAACGCATACTAAAATACATCATAAAGCACTTTGGATCAGGGTATCACTTATTCTAAAGGAGGAAAAAGAAAGCTCGTGGGTTACAGTGATAGTGATTATGCAGGGAACATAGATGATAGCAAGAGTACGTCCGGATATATCTTCCATCTGGATCAGGACCCATATCTTGCAATCAAAGAAGCAAAAGTAGTTGCTCTATCCTCAACTGAAGCAGAATACATGGCTTTAACCTTAGCCGGTTGTCAAGCAGTATGGATAAAAGGATTTCTAGATGAACTGCAAGGAAAAGAAGATTATCCTATACCTATATTTTGCGATAATAAATCCACCATTTTCTTAGCAAGAGACCAGTGTACCATGGAAAGAGCAAGCATATAAGGGTCAAGTATCATTATATCAAGGAAGAAGTGACAGTAATCTTTGTACAACCAAGGATCAAGTGGCTGACATTATGACAAAGGCCCTGCAACCGAAAGACTTCACTCGTCTCAAACATCTGTTACACATGATGCTGCAATAATCTAGCTTACGGGAGACATGAATATTTATATTTATAAGCTAGATATTATAACTTTCATATTCATTTTATTATTATTATTAGATATAGGTTATAGCGGTTATCGATATTAACATGTATGTATATATACTCTGTATCATAATCTGATTAATTCATCAATTCATTTTATGAACATTTAACTCTCATTCATCGAAACCCTAAAGTTAGATTTCCAACAATTGGAGTCAAATCCTTGTTTGCAATTAATTACCTTCTAGTCTAAATTAATGTTTAGTGAGTATCTGATCAAATTATGCATAATGCTTTTAATCGTAATCTGAACTCTATAGGATGTTTTTCATCAACAGAACATATTGCTGCATTCCTCTACTAGATAAATGCTAAAATCTAAATATGAATGATCCATGATGGGCGAGCAAGACTTTTGGAATGTTTCTTATTGTCTTTTTCTGAACAATTTTTATTACAAGTTTATACCAGCAACATAACTGAATGCAATTTCCTAAATTTGACACTTTAATAGCTCTACTTCTTACTCGTTACTATACGTAAACTGTACACGGTTGTATTGGCAATCTTATATCTCTATGATAACAATCCTCAAGCTGGAGCATGGATGGATGTGAATCATTAACTAAATCATTAACAAGTTTGCATAGATGACATATTTCACCTTTATTTCTGCTACAGAATATTGAGATCCCGATTGTAACAATATTCTCGGAAAGGACAATATATGGAAGTTGATACCAACATCCAGACTGAACAACTTGAAAGCCATAATGGAATTTTCACCATTCAATGAATACTTTATTGGTGAAAAAGCAGGCTTGTTTGACAGGCAAGGTACTGGGACATAAATATACATATGGAATTTGGATGAATGGGGGTCTACATATTCTCTTGAATGGGTCGACACGAATGGAAGCAATTCTTTCTATCACGGTGACATTTATATTCGCTCACGTAGGCCCAGATCTCGTCTGGGTCAGATGACTAAAGAGGTGCGTGTATGAATCATTTTTTTTATATGTCCATTCAAAGTCTGTGTGCATATAATTAAGAGTAAAATGCCATTTTCGTCCCTGAGGTTTGGCGAGTTTAGCGACTTTCGTCCAAAGGTTTTGTTTTCTGCATCTGGATCCAAAAAGTTTAAAATCTTGCCATTTTCATCCGGCTCGTTAACTCCATCCCTTTTTCTCTGTTAAGTCAGGGGTATTTCCTTCTTTTCTTTTGTTAACTTAAAGGGCAATTTGGTTCTTTTCAAGGGTATTCGGTCTTTTTTACATAAAATGAAAAAAAGACCAAATTGCCCTTTAAGTTAGCAAAAAAAAAAACGGAAATACCTCTGGCTTAACGGAGAAAAATGGATGGAGTTAACCACCGGATGAAAATGGCAAAATTTCAAACCTTTTGGATCTGGATGCGGAAAACAAATCTTTGGACGAAAGTCGCTAAACTAGCCAAACCTTAAGAGACAAAAATATTAATATGATTCTTTATTGCCATGATTTTCAGGTTCCACTGGACTATTCACTTGGATACTATTTAGAAGTCTTCTTAGATCCGAGGATGAAGATAAAAGTCCAAGGGTCATTGGTATGTCAAGTAGATTTTTCAAGTTCTTTTTCATGAGTTAATCAAGATGATCACTTGATACCTTGGTTTAAGAAGGTGTGAGGTGCTCCAAGGTGTTTAAGTTTCGAAAGCCACGCGGTGATGTGAGAGCTTCACGTACTCAAAGCGTTGCTCTATGTACAAACAGAAGTTGCGTCTGTCTCATTTGTTTGTACATTTTAGCCTTTTAAGCCACACCTGATACCTATAAATTTACCTTGCAACAGGTTAAAAGCCAGCCTTTAGCAAAGTTTCTTCACAAGACCAGCATAGAAAATGGTTTTGTATGGCTTGGACACTCTCAACTAGACCTGGAGCAGGGAAATTGTGGAATTTTTTTATATTGGCACGGCCGGTTGATCAAGATGAGTTTTATATTGTTTTACGTTCGTTTCTGTATTATTTTTATCATTTTTTTCTTTGCTTAATGTTTGTTTTAAAATTTAAAATCTTTAATGCTTCTTACAGGCTTACAAAAGAGTTGGGAGCATGATACATAATGGCGAAAAGAGTCATGGGCTTGTTGGAGTCATTGATGTGACTGATGTGATGGTATGTTTCTTTAAAAAAACCTTTTGTTAAGACAGGTGCACCATTTGTTCTTGAAACATTTGCTGGTATGGTTATTTGCAGGATGATGATAGTGGTAGGTAGGGTTTGGGTGCATAACAACAAACAAGGGTTTGTAGATTGTGATCCTTATGCTTTGCTTGAGGATTGGCTTAGTGAAAAGGCAGATGAGTACTTGGATAACACTATTGACAAGGTCAATGTGGTAAGTCTCATTGCATTGATTTCTAAGTTTTGTTACAGATTGCGACAATTCAAAATATTTGCATCATATGTGTGTATAAAATAGCTTTAATCAGACAAGTCTTGGTATTTGAGGTGTAGAAAAAAGGTGGTGTGCGGTACAAACCTGATCGCGAGTGGGTGCAGTGCAACAAGTGTAGGAAATGGAGAACGCAACCTACTGATTTTGACAGCAAAACACTTCCTCTAGAATGGTATTGTTATTCTCTCTTTCTTTTTGGAATCATCGGATCATGTGAGATGGTGCATGATAAGAATTTCCACTGAAGGTTTTGCTATATGAAGCCCGTGATCGGAAATTGTAGATGCCGAACAAAAGTTAGACAGTGGAGTTATCACGATATCTTCACAACGAACAGGATATAACTGCAAGGAGAACTCAGCCGAAAGTGAGCATGAAGACGATCGTCAACCGCTGAAAAGACTTTGAAGGGGAAGCAAAATCTAGTGTAAAAACCACACTTACATGTAAATGGTTGCATGACACCATATTTAGGATTCAAAAACATGGGATATAAGTTTAGACCAAAACCAGCTTGATAAGTTTGCGTATAAGAGAGAGGAGTGTTTGAACCCCCTACCCTAACTCCTTCCAATCTTTTTGCGTTATGTCAAATAATAGGTCTACCTTAAATACCTCTTCAATAGCATCATGCAGACTCTCCTACCCTCTTCCTTTTTTTTATTAAAAATATAAATAGTTAAACACTAAAATATTTAATGCATTCCCAAAAACAAAAATCAATATGTTTCGAAAAAATAAAAATTAAACATTGAAGAACAATTTTAAACTAACTCACTCCTAGGGTGGGGTTTATTTACAAAATGTGTTTTTCCTACAAGGTGTAGGAAATGATTATTATCATTGGATGAGTGTGTTTGATGTTGAAATCATCTTGATGGTATTTTGGTAATATGTGCCTTAAAAATTTGCTAATTTAATTGATTGGAAGTAGGTGTGTCATTTAACTTGTTTTAAATAAGAAAATAACTGTCATACCATAACCTCCCCACCTTTCTTGTGAGTTTCTCTGTCTCTCTCCTTCGAAACTAGTGTTTTATATAAGGAAATAACTGTCATACCATGAACCTCTACACATCCGAACTTGGTAGTTTTATATTGTGTATTTTATACGCTAATGAGTTTATTGTGAGTAATAAGGCTCATCAGATAAAATTCCACAGATTTTTATGAAAATATTTTACAATTAGGCAATTGGGTGTGGAGTTCGGAGAAGGCTCAGTGAAGCCCGACCCCGTTCGGGAACATCAGCCCTTTGGATCCGGGCTTTTTATGTCGGGGGAATGGGGAGGGGACACCGATTACATGGGAAGTGTTTGGATGTGTTTTTTTTGTAATTATCTAAATTTGAAATACTTGATACTAAAGATTTTTTAATTATCTAAATATTATATTATTTTCAAAAAGTGGTACAACTGGACCGTCGTACCTCAAGCGATTATCTTGTCGACGTTCTAATGCTGCTCCGTCAAACCTCCACCGCCAGCAGTCTACCCTCCACCAACACCAAGGCTTAGGCGATCACTTCGTTTAAATCCTCATCTCGTAAACCTTTCACCTACAACAGTCTATCCACCTTAACCTTTAAATCCACCACCACTGGAAGAGTTTGATGATCCAAATCCTCTAACAGATGGGGAGTTGAAGCAGGTGTATGACTACACCATGGCTCAACTTAAATCTGATGATTTACGTCTTGGGGTAATCAAACAAACTTCAACACAAACCCTCCACCCACAAACCTCTGTCCAACACAAGTCGTACCTAGGTGAGCTGAAGGGTAAGAAACGGACCCGGGTGAGAAATACGAACCTAGGTTATACGATGAACCATCCCTTCCATCTCCTGAATTCGAACGTTGTCATCAAGACGCGAATATCAAGCATAATCATTAGTAACAAGTAACAACTAGCAATAGAAGATTCCACTAATACTCTTTCCATTCACATGACCAAAAATATTTATATGAAGTAATCGCAAAGGTATTGATAGAATTTATCTTCTTGGGCTTGTGCGGTTTTCCTATGTTGCCTTTTCTTTTGACAGAGAACGCATTGATCTTACATAACAAAACTACGTACGAGCACTCCTAAAACCAAATCATTTTAACTGTGATTTATTTTTTTAAAATGAATATGTCCCATACGTCTATGCCACAAGTAAGATTTATTCTTATTGCTTTAGCACCAAGTTTTCTTTATCGATCAAATGCATTGTATACTTATTATCACACACTTGGGAAACTGACATAAGAGTATGCTTGATTTATTAAACGAAGTTGACCTTGTGCAAGTTGATCTTACCATTTGTCATTGTGCCTTCGCCCGTTATGTATCCTCCTTTGTCACTTGCAAAATTCACATAACCACCTTTTATCTTTTTAACATCTTTTAGCAAGCCTAAATTCCCCATTATATGCTGAGAACAGCTACTATTAACATGCCACTGATTGATAGCGTTATCAAGTTGTCCCTGCATACACAAACATCAAATCAGTTAAAGTATGGGCCCAAGCCAAGATGATCTTGGGTCTTTCTCGGACTGTTCGACCAGTAGCCCAAAACCCTTGGTTTAACTGGGCTAACAGAACGATTCCCATACCTATGACTTGCAAAATTCAAACCACTTTCCCGTTGTGGTTCAAAATTCCTCACATACCTTGGATTCTCAAATCTCTAATGTTAAATCTTTGAAGTATAATTCGTTAGATACCAATGTTGATTTTGATTTTGAAATCGTGGGTTTGAACGTTTTGGTTTTCAATGTATCTCTTATGTACATGAGGTCTTACAAAGCGACCTCTTGGACTCACAGATCGGTGGAATTTTCACGATACTTAACAAATTGCTGATGGTTATATGGGAAAATTTATTTATCACGGTTGTTATGTTTTGTTGCAGATGAATTTAACCTTGAACCAAAAAAATGTCAAAAGGTTCATCTTCTAATAGTTCTTGTTTTGAAACCTTAGGTTTAAAATCTTGTTGTTCAACCTTTAGTTTAACCAAAGAAACTTTAGGTTGAACGTTTTTTCTTTGTATTAGCATTTTCAAAAACCTTTTCATCTTTCTTAGGTTTCTTAACAACCAATTTAGTTAATGACAAATCATCAACAATTTTGTCGTTGTTTAAAAGGACAATCAGCAGCTAAATGCCCTTTCATTCAACGATGATAACACTTTTGATTATCAACAACTTCTGAAACATACTTGATTTATGCTTCTTGGATAGTCAAAGATGATGCTTTTGATGAGTAATTGTCAATTTGATTTTGTTGTTTTTGTAAAAAATTGTTAATCACAAAATTTTCATTTATTTCTTTTTTTAAATAGACTTAATTTCTTTTTGCATGCTACTACTTTTGACAAATTTGACTTTTTAAAAATCCTTTAAATTCTTTTGATGTTAATTACTACATGTTCAAAAACTGGTTTAAAAACTTTAGGTTTCTCATTAACTTGTAACATTCCAAAAATGGATTTGGTAAATAAACCAAATGAATTAGGGATGAGCGGGAATAATACTATTTGTGGTAAAAGTTAACTCGATAAAAATTAGGATTTATATAAATAAACCTAATGATTAAATAGAAGATGAATAAACGTTTTCATAAGATGAAGTTTATAAAAGGCCCGGTTATCGGGACATGATCTAAGCCGGGTTGTAACGCCCCGACCTTAGTAAATTAAATTATTATGTTCATTCGATAAGTGACAAGATGTATACAGCTATGAATATTTAACTTAGTATACTTGTTTATTTAAAAAGATAAGGGGTTGTAAGATGTAATTAGATAATAAAACATGGAGGGGCTAAATAAAGTAGAAAATATAAAGGGATGAAAAAATAAAACACACACACACATATACTTTTGTGTGTGTGTGTATGTCATATGAAGAGGGGGATAGGGAGACATCCTCCCTTGACCTAAAACAAAGAAATCTCAAGAATTGAAGGTGAAATTGAAGCCAAATCCTTGCATGATCAAGGGTTTTTAATCATCTAAACCTTCAAATCACAAGCTATGTGATGAATTTGTTTACGATGAGTTTGTATGTTAATTGGGTTTTGATGATATGATGAAATTGATTATGTATGGAGGTTCATAAGCAACATACTAGTTTGTAGGTGTAAAATACTTGAACAATTTAGAGGTTTAAGATATGTTCATACAAGACATGAAATAGGTTTTTGTATGATATGATGAAATCGATGTTATATTGATGTTGAAAATATGTTTGAAATCATCATGTATACAAGAATGTGTGAAGAATTTAAATAATTTAGGTGTTCGGATGAATGTCTAATTTTTTGATGAAATGGTTCTTTTTTTTAATTTTGCATAAGAGAAGAAAACCCCAACTTCTAATGTCATAGTTTGATAAATTAGTTTATGATGCATGATAGTCGATGCTAACTTGATGTTGTTAAGTATATAAACTTGTTGAATTGGAAGAAATAAGGTAATTTGAAATGCAAAGTTAGCTAACATGATAGCCTAAAAATGATGCCTACCAAGTGATTGATAAAATGCCTAAGTGAGTTTCATTAAAGTGCTAGTGCATTTATAATGTCATTAACTGACTTATAATAGAACTCGAAGAGAAATATGATATAAAAGTCCATAAGGTGTGATAGTCATGATGTAGAATGACTAATCTAACTATCTTGTGGATGTTATATGAAAGTTTGACTCTTAACGAGCTAAGTGAGAGCTTAAAAAGAAATGGGTCAAATGGGTCAAACGGGTCAAGACGCAAGGAAGCTCGAATGGATGCAAGGTAAGTAAAACCTACACCTTCTATAATAGAATCACTATTTAAGAAACGTTAAGTAGACGGAGATAAGCAATGAGTTATTAGAGTCTAAACCCAGGATTTAGACCAAACAGGTCAAAATGGGTAAGATTATGTTAGATCACATTTTGATGATCAAATAAAGAATTTTAGAATTTGGACCATAAGGTGTAGAGATGGGCACGGTACCCATTCGATACTGAAAGTACCGGTACCGAAAAGCAAGAAAAAGTGGTACCGGTATCGAATACACCGGTCTGGTACCAGTACCAAAATGAGAAAAATGGAAACCCGATACCGGTACCCGGTACCAAATACTCATCCCTACTAAGGTGTAAACCAAAACGGGTCAAACGATAAAAATGAGTTTTTGGCGTAAACACTTGCTGACGTGAACCAAAACGGGCCGAGCGGATGAAAATGAGTTTTTAGTATAAACATGTCCTGATGCGAATCAAAACGTGCCAAACGAGTAAAAAATGAGTTTTTGGTATAAACACTTGCTGACGCGAACAAAAACACTTCCAAACGAGTAAAAAATGAGTTTTTGATATAAACACTTGCTGACGCAACCCAAAATGTGCCAAACAAGTAAAAAAATGAGTTTTAGGTATAAACACTTGCTGACGCGAACCAAAATGTGCTAAACGAATAAAGAATGAGTTTTTGATATAAACACTTGCTGAGATAAACCAAAATGTGTCAAACGAGTAAAAATGGGTTTTTGGTGGTAAACCAACAAATTATACAAAAGAGACTCTATGGTGTAAACTACAACGGGTCAAATAAATAAAATGGCAAGTAAAACACATGTTAGTGATTAGACAAAAAAATATGAAAAGGAGACCCAATGGCGTAAGCCATAATAGGTCAAATGGACTAAAATTCGTGTTGAATCACATCATGGTGATAAACAATATAAAAATTAATTTGAAATGTAGAAAGATTAAGCCTAGAACTGGTCAAATGGACAACCGGGTTAAACAGGTCGAATGGTGAAGTTATCACCATTCGGATATGATATTTAATGTTTGTTTGTTTGTTAAGTTTTCATACTTACAAGTAAGCATGATGTTTGGACATTAAGTGTCATGGATTGTAATTAGAATCACTAGAGATTGATAACGGGTCACAGTTTTGACTCGTAACAGGTATGTATAAAATCTCATGTTTTCGATAGGGGTTATGGCCGGGCTAAAAAGGGATGGCTCAAATTTGGGTAATAGTTGAATCCAAGTGAAGTGTATTTAGCATTTGGGGTAAAACGACCATTCAAGTCAAGGGCATGTCAATGATGCGAAAATATGACCAAATGAGTTTCAAAACACTAAATGATTGGAAACTCTTATGTTCATAAGGACATAATGAATTTTGATGGTATAACAGGTAAAAGTGTCCGCCAGTTTTAATCTAAACCTTTAAAAGTTTTACAGTTGCGAAAGGACTAAATTGACGAAAATGCCCCCAGGTGATGAATCGGAAAACTACCCCTAAGGGTAGATTTAAAAACGGGTCCCATAATTGGGTTGATATTTTGGTAACATAAAAGTGGGAAGCATAGGCTTTTTGGGCTTAATGTCTCTTAACGGATCGAACGAACATAAGCTTAAATCGGTGGATAAAAATGTAAAACTTAAGAATTAAAGATCCAGGTAACGGATGGTTTAGTTATGTTAAGAGATGGATTCCGAACGATTTAAAATGGGTTCGGACTGAATTGGATAAGTTTTGGTCGAAAAATGGCAAAATTGGCTAAGGCTAGAAAAATGCCCAGCTCAAAGCAAATCTGCTGTGAAAAAGGGAATGTCGCATCGCGCGACATGAATACTAGACCCCCATCGCGTGACGCGAGGGAGTCTGTTCAAGGCCCCGGTTCATCCTGTCGTGTCGCGCGACAAGGATAACCTTTTCACGTCGCGTGACGCGACGACATGTTATTCTGGCAAAATTTTTTGTTTCGATTATTTCGTTATGTGGGTTCGGTTAACACGTTTATACAGTGTAATTTCTAATACTCACAATGTTTACTATGTTATAGGTGATATCTAATTTTTGGGGATCGGACGAACGGCCAAGCATGCGAAGAACCGAATACTATCAAACCATTATCTCTTTGGAGACAATCCTTTCGGAAAATTTGAACATGATCATACATAGCAAAGCTTTCGAGACTAAGACCTTTATATTGTAAAATGTAAAATAAGTGTAATGGTCCGTTATGTCGGTTTGTCTGGGTTACTAGTTATCCCAGAAATGTAAGTCTATGTTATATAAAAAACAATAAAAAAATCTAGGACCTATTTATCCGCATTTATTAAGATGTTATTTAAAACGGGTAAAAGTGTTACATTGCTCTCAAGTGGAAATTCATCATTTGAAAACAAGTTATTTGATCCTTTTAATGTATAAAAACATTTGTTTTAGATTCAAAATTTTAAAAAATTCACAATAATCAACATTCTTGTTATCTTTCACAAGATTTCATTTGTGTGATGATGTGTCTGAAACACAACATATTATTATAACGTGAAAAACCCACATTTTGATAGTTTTTGATGTTAATCTGTTTGGAATGGTCTAAATATTTGTTTATGAGTATTTTTACAGTTCCTAAGTATACCGGAGGATTTTCAGGCCAGAACTGAAGTTTATTGAAGATGTGGAGAATGTAGGCCTAAGTCTGTGTTTACGAGCCGTGTGCATGGAAGAAAGTTACGAATCGTGGGCCCCAAGTTAAAACACCGACATACTATTGGAAACCCTAGATCAACAAGGAACAACTTTCCCTTGTTTACGACCGTAACCGGGTTTGGGTATACGGGTCGTTAATAACCCAAAGTCAGATGGACCATATATAAGGAAGAGATTCACAGAAACCCGAAGAGAGGAAACACAAAACAAGAGAAGAACACGTAAAAGGGGCTTTTGAAGTTCAAGGATTCAAAATCAGAGTTTCAGGAGAAGATTCAAGGAAGAAGAATGTACAAGAGGGCAAGAGATTGTCCCTTACTGAGTTAGCACCTTTGTATTATCGACTCTTGTTAATTTTTGTCATGTATTCATTGAATTTAGTGGCTTTGTTTATACTATTAGCAGCTAACAATGTAATAGCCGGTTAAAGTATGATGATTCTTTTTTACCATGTAAAGATTTGGTTGATTTTGTTATAGAGATTATTACATATATCCCCCTCTTTAGAACTCTAATTACATATTTACCCAACTTAAGAAAAATAACTTACATATTTCCCCTTCTTTAACAAATGACTAACATACCCTCTTTTAAAAATAAAAAACCCTACCATTTTAATCCTATACCTACGATTCCTTTTTTGTAACCAGACCCATCACCTTCTTCTCTCCATGAAATTGTTCAACTGTGTTTTTTTAAACTTTACTAAAACCCTCCTCAAGTCCTCATTAACCTAACAATTTCCATCAAGTTTTCACATTCCATCTTTCAACTATGACCCCTTTCGATTCGCAAATAAATGCAACCCTTTTCTTAGATCTAATCTTTGGATCCATCGTATCAAGAATCATGAATTCAAGGTCGAGAACCGGCGACAAACCATCATTTCAAGACCCTAAACGGCAACAACTAGGTTATAGGTGCCGGAAACGAGAACCGACGACTACAACTCCCCGGCATTGCTGGTTATTTAATTATGTATATGGTGCGGGTGAGGCGGCGAGCAATCGAGTAGGCAACATACCAAACCTCATCGACGACCAACCGACTAACCTCCGCCGATTACCAACTTAACCTGTTTGAGATTGGGGGAGGGATTTGGGGCGTCAGGTTAGGGTATCGATTCATAAATGATTAACAACCAAGGCGGTGAAAGGGGTTAGCTTGGTGTTCATAGTTTTTCATAATGTGTCACTATATGTAATTAAGAGAGTCAGAGAGATGTTTTGATTGGTGATGTTTTGACTCTACACATATTTTTTTTCATTTTGTTCTTGTTCATATAAATCTTTGTTGGTTATGTTATTTTTGTTCACTTTGATTGTGAATGTTTTCACAATAGATTTTAACAAACTGAAGAAAAAAGTTCTAATGAACAAATGCTAAAAAAAAGTAATACAAAGGGTAAATTAGTATACTCTAATCTATTTTGAATAAAAAATAAATCTAATTGGTATATTTGATATTTGTAGTTTTTAGTAAGGGGATATATGTAAATTTAAGTTTTAGGTGGGTATATATGTAATTTTCCAAGTTTGTATGGGTATATGTAATTGCCCTTTTTATGGAAATGTGTTTTTAGTAGTTTGCTTGTGAACTTTGATAGTGTAATCTGTATGTTAAGTATTGATGTCCAATGAGTTTGTATGGGTCATTTAGGTATTTCTATGAGGTTATGCATGTTAGATCTGTTTCATTTATCTTTAGGCTATATATCGATCGTTATTACTTGGATGCACAAAATACTTTTTTTGGTTCATTTTGTCTTGGATGATTGATTATATTGTACAACCTTGTTCCCTGTTCATAATAAACTAGTTGCGATCGAAATTGTTATAGTTACTTGAGTTGTGAAACGTTACAAAATAGCTTTTAAAAAACTGAAAAAAACAAGGTCTAAATGAGAACAAATGCCATAAAAATAAGAATAAAAAAGTAATACAAGGATAAATTAGTTAATCACTGTAATTCTATTTTAATAATAAAATAATAACTAATTGTTATTAATTTGATATTTGTAGTTTTTAGTAAGGGGATATATGTAAATTTAAGTTTTAGGTTGGGTATATATGTAATTTTCCAAGTTTGTAGGGGGATATATGTAATTGCCCCTATATTATGGAAATGTGTTTTTAGTCAGGTTTGCTTGTGAACTTGTGATAGTGTAATCTGTATGTTAAGTATTGATGTCCAAATGAGTTTGTATGGGTCATTTAGGTATTTCTATGAGGTTATGCATGTTAGATCTGTTTCATTTATCTTTAGGCTATATATCGATCGTTACTTTAGAGCTGGATGCTTAGTAGGCAAAGGATGAACTTAGTTGGATATTGGGAATTCATATGGGTCACCTACGGGAAGAATCTGATTATAAGTGTAACAACCCTCGAAAAATATCCCGAATAAACACGTAATCAAAACCAAGTACGCGTGACGAAACTTGTAATACTAAAACAGGATACTTGACGGTTGATGGACCAACCCGTACAAAAATAGCCTTGTTAAACTAACACTTAAAAACCGAACCATTTGGGATCAAGATCCGAGCATACGGGATAAGAACCGGCAGGAAAATCGAGAATGAAACTTGACAACTAAGTAAGCTAATTAGTTAATCAGCTAAGTAAGTTAATTAATCAGTTAAGTAAGTTAATTAATTAATCAACTAAGTCAGTTACTTAATTAAACAGTTAAAATAAATTAATTAGTTAAACAACTAAGCTTAACAACAAACGGTTAAGTAAGTTAGATTACCTAACATCTAAATATCTAAATAAATATATAAAGTAGATAAACATCTAAATATGTGCATATGGATAGGAAGTATCTAATGAAGGTGTATATGGATAGAAGTATCTAAAAAAGGTGTATATGGGTAGGAAATATCCAGGGAAGGTGTATATGAAACTTCCTAGAAAAGGAAGACATATTCCTTACCTATAAATAGGAAGCTCAAGATTCATTTTTTCCTTGCTCATTCTTTCTCTTCTTCTTTCTATACGTTAGTGTTCTAACCAATAATCACCGATACGATATTCTGTCTGATCGACCAGGGAACCAACTAGCGGATGTTTAAGTGCTGCCTGAATAAGGCTATACTTTTTCATCTACATTATGGTTATGATCTTGTGACCATCGTCATGTTTGATTTGGTTTTTACACTAATACGTATTCTACTCTTTTAAACTAAATGTTTAACTATCAGAAAACTCCAAACTATAAACTTACTATCAAAATAGATGGTTAATTACCAGAATATTCAGAACTATAAAAGTAGATGCTTTACTATCAGAAGGCTTAGAATCAGGAGGCCTGTTAAACAAGAACTATAGACCTACAAGACGAGTGATTCTCTTTTTCTCACAACATTGCGAGTCATTCTCTTTTTTCTCACAACATTGTGAGTCATTCTCTTTTATTAAATGTTTTTAAAACTCTAAATTTTTTCCAAGTTGTATTTATAGTGATTAAGTTTTTGTATTCTGAAATTACTGCCGGTATGTGGGGTTTTGTATATACTACTAGTCTAGCGTTATTATTGGACAAAGAGTTAGCCAATAATAATATGACCACAGTCACTGGAGCTGCCACCGTGACAAATACTGATTGAGTAATGGAAAGTTATAAACAAATGTAAAATCCCTTGATGCTATAAATTACAATATTGTGTCTTTTTATACAAATGAATGAACTCACCAGTATTTTCTTCTTATCAAATGTTTTTAAACATGTTTTAGGTAAATTATCGTAGATCTTAATATGAGTTGTGATACGGCACCAAAAGGCTTAAAAAAGTTGCTTATTTTATTAATTAAATTAAGAAACATTGTTTTATGTATTAGGGTTTATTCCATATTAAAAGCTACCTTTGTAAAACATGGGTTTTATTCCCATCTGTTATAAAAAAAAATTCCGATGTTTCTAAACTCTGTTATTTTTCTTAACTCACGTTTCCTGATGAATTTTCCCGCTGCAATATTTTCAAAATAACCATCGGTATCACTTAACTGTTCACGGCTCCTGTCACACCCCGACCGCAGCGGAATAAGAGTCGGGGCATAATTGGGTTATCACCAAAGCTCATGATGTTTACTAAAATGTTTCATATTTATTAAATTCAAATTACAACTTAAATGTTCAAGCCAAATTCATACAATACAAGGAAAGGAAAATTAAATAAACAATCCAAAATCTAAACTGATTTATTCTTCTAGGCCGTCCTATATGTTTCTTGCTTCAACTGGATCACCTGTATCATGTGTAAAAATGGGGAATTTTGGGTCAACAAAAGTTGGCGAGTTGTTATTGATTTCTTGTTGTATTTATATGGAAAAATTGTGCAAGAATCATATGTGAGCAAACGTAAATAAACAAACAATCACAAACCACCTTGCATGAGTATATGACATGAATGATAATGTATATGTTGGCAACGTCACGTTCCGCTCATAGGTAATGGGGAAACATACGAGCCTATGATGATGTATGTGAGATCAAGGCTCAATCAAACGGAGCCGATGGTATGTTGGCAACGTCACGTTCCGCTCATAGGTAATGGGGAACAGTTCCGCTCATAGGTAATGGGGAACAGACGAGCCTATGATGATGTATGTACTGAAAATGATAAATTTAATCTAACATTAACCACACAAACAATTGATACATATTGGATACACATTTGATCATGGATATGATGGATCCACAAGTGTTTAAATGTAATAAGTAATAAGCGACACATGATACACCCCAAAATGTGATTAAAACGGGGAATTGGTAGAGATTCACTCACATTGGGTGCGTTCTTTTGATGATGTTGGATGCGCACGAGTTTTGGGATTTGATCGACGAGGGAAAACTAATCTAAAATATTAACGAAATGGTTCGGTAAATAAGTGGATTTTATTAACAATTTTAATAGGATTTTTAGATTTATTTTTAAGAGTTTAAGGTCATTTTCTAGCTTTAAAAATATTATTTTTAAGTATTTTTAATTGATTTTTAAATTAAATACATAAATAAAAATATAAAAAAATGTTGACTTTTTGTTGACCGGTCGGACAGTGGTAATTGGTGCGCTGAGTGAGGTTCGAACCCGGGACCTCTCGTACGCGTGCACGCAGCTCTACCAACTGAGCTACGTGTCTAACCCGAAATAATCTGTGTTTTAATTATATATATACAAATTAAATGTTAATTTATTTGGTTTATATTAAAATGTTTTAAAATGGTCGAACCGGTTTGCAGGGAGCCGGATCGAACTCGGGTCCTTCGGTTTGTAAGCGCACAGCCCAACCAGTTGGGCTGTGTGTCTTATCTGTTTAACTTACGGTTTATATTAATCTTATAAACAAATTGGAATCTGTTCTGATTCAGTTTTAAAAAGAATGGTTTTAATTCGAAAAGTCGGTGCGTTTGTATGGTTCGAACTCGTGATGTGCGCTATGTGTTTGCACACAGTCCACCGCTGGACTGTGTGTCTAACCCGGTTTAATATTTAATTTATATTATACTTATACACAACGCCGACTTCGTCTTCTTCATTCAAAGACACAGAACAACGATATTCGACTGTTCTTGTTAAAATCGTTCGTCGAACATTTTATTGATTGAATTGTAATGGATAAAAAGAGTTAAGGAATCGAATGTACCGAACAGACTGATTTTCTCAGAACTCCGGCAATGGTCGTCGGCTCTGATTTGTGAATTCCGCCTGGATGAATCAATTAACAGTTTTGATCGATGAGTTGTGAAATTGAGTTACTAAACAAGGAGTATCAGAGGGTTTAGATGATTGTACCGATTCACAGCGTGATTTCGGAAATTTCTAGAAATTTTCCGGCGAGTGCAGAATATCCGGCAACGTCGTCTGGGATTGATTCTGGTTGATGGATTGAAGTTAGCATAAGTCTAACAATGGATTGAAAACGAAAGAGTCGAGAATTTTACCGAATTGATGTAAGTCTCGATTTTCTGGCGAATGTCCGGCACTACAGAATATCTCCGGCGAGTGTAATTGCTTCGAGAATTTGTGCGATTTTGAGCGAAAAGATTACTAGAGACTTGGGTGTGTATTTATAGGGAAGAATCAAGATGAATTGGGTCTGAATATGGTCTTGATTCGTGGTCAAGACTTTCTCCGGCGGTTATGACTGAGATCGCGGGATTAGACATTGGTTATAACCCGACGTCGATGTTAATACATGCGTTTAGTCAAAGGAAACCGTCGATAATTGGCGAAATCGTCGGTATTTCCGGCGAGTGCGAATTGGGCGCGCTGATTCACTGGGTTTGATTTAGAGTTTCAATATAAGTATTAATTGTTTCATTATATCAACAAACAAGTCAAGTGGCAGAGTGGTGAGATGTGTGTTGGTTGTTTCTTCCGGCTGACCCGGGTTCGAAACCCGACAGCCTATTTTCTTTTTTATTTACTTTATTTTTACTTTTTAATAATTATAGTTTTTAAATTATAAATTGTTTATTAATTATGTATTGTTTAAAATTAAAATTAATCATAAATACGAAACGAAATTTTATAACTTGACATTCGATTAATAAACGAAGCGGGTTTGGAAAACCCGTTTTTTCGACGGATGTTACAGTATCCCCTACTTTTAGAAATTTCGTCCCGAAATTTAAGTAGTAGTGGTAACAGGAAAAAGATGTGGGTATTTCTCGCGCATTGAGTCTTCACGTTCCCAAGTAAACTCGGGTCCTCGTTTCGACTCCCAGCGTACCCTGACAATTGGAATGCGACTTCGTCTTAAACGTTTCTCTCTGAAGTCCATATTTCTACTGGTCTTTCAATGAAATGCATAGATTCATCGACTTGAATGTCTTCTAGAGGAATATGGAGGTTTTCATCGGCGAGGCACTTCTTCAAGTTTGAGACGTGGAATGTGGGATGAATTCTGTTGAGCTCTTCTGGTAGGTCAAGCTTGTATGCTACAGGTCCTACTCTTTCGAGTATCTTGAAAGGTCCTACGTAGCGTGGTGCTAGCTTGCCCTTTTGGCCAAAACGAACCACTCCCTTCCACGGTGATACTTTTAAAAGTACTTGGTCACCAATGTTAAACTCCAAGGGCTTTCGTCGTTTGTCTGCATAACTCTTTTGACGACTTTGTGCCGCTAGAATATTGTTTCGAATTTGATGGATCTTGTCTATTGTTTCTTGAATTAATTCTGGACCGGTGATTTGTGCTTCTCCAATTTCGTGCCAACATATTGGTGATCGGCAATTACGACCATATAAAGCTTCGAAAGGTGCCAGACCGATACTTGAATGATAGCTGTTGTTGTACGAAAATTCAACTAATGGTAGATGAGCGTCCCAATTCCCTTTGAAGTCTATGACACATGCTCAAAGCATGTCTTCAAGAGTTTGGATGGTGCGTTCAGATTGTCCATCGGTTTGAGGATGAAAAGCGGTACTGAGGTCTAATTGCGTACCCAAAGCGGCTTGTACGGCTTGCCATGTTCGTGAAGTGAAACGACAATCACGGTCTGAAATGATGCTTAAAGGTACACCATGACGGCTTACGATCTCGCTGATGTAGATACGAGCTAACTTCTCGTTCTTAAAGTCCTCGCGGATCGGAATAAAGTGAGCTGATTTTGTAAGACGATCAACGATTACCCATATTGTGTCATACCCACTGGAGGTGCGAGGTAACCCGGTAATGAAGTCCATGGTTATGTTTTCCCACTTCCATACAGGTATTTCAGGTTGGGTTAGAAGTCCTGAAGGTCTCTGATGTTCAGCTTTTACTTTGGAACAGGTAAGGCACTTGGATACAAAAACAGCAATATCCTTTTTCATTCCAGGCCACCAGTAGGTGTATCGAAGGTCTTGATACATCTTGTCGGCTCCTGGGTGTATAGAGTATCGTGTTTTGTGCGCCTCATTCATAAGGAAATCACGAAGGTTATTGTGATCGGGAATCCATATGCGATCTAGATAGTACAGAATACCGTCGGATTTGGTTTCGATTTTAAGTTCTGCTCCACAAGACAGCTCATTGCGTACGTCATTTTCTGTTACAGAAACATGTTGAGCTTCTCGGATTCGATCTTTGATGTCGGTTATGATTTGCGAACATAGAAGACGAATGGAGTTCGCATAACCCTTTCGACTGAGCGCATCGGCCACCACGTTTGCCTTGCCAGGATGATACCGAATTTCACAGTTGTAGTCATTAAGAAGTTCGACCCATCTTCTTTGCCTCATATTCAACTCCTTTTGGTTAAAGATATGTTGGAGGCTCTTGTGGTCAGTGTATATTTCACACTTGGTACCGTATAGGTAATGTCTCCATATCTTGAGAGCGAACACAACGGCTCCAAGTTCCAGGTCGTGGGTGGTGTAGTTCTTCTCATGAACTTTGAGTTGCCTAGAAGCATAGGCTATCACTTTTCCCCTTTGCATTAATACACAGCCTAGTCCTTGCCCTGATGCGTCGCAATATACTACAAAGTCATCGCAACCTTCGGGAGTGTGAGGATAGGTGCGTCACAAAGCTTTTGCTTAAGGGTTTGGAAGGCTTCTTCTTGTTTAGGTCCCCATATGAAGGGTTTTCCTTTATGAGTCAAAGCCGTGAGTGGTACAGCAATACGGGAGAAATTTGCAATGAAACGGCGATAGTAACCGGCCAAACCAAGAAATGATCTTACTTCGGTAGGGGTACGTGGCGCTTGCCATTCCTGTACTGCTTTGATCTTTGAGGGGTCGACATGTATTCCCTTGTCATTGACGACATGTCCAAGGAATTGTACTTCTCTTAACCAGAATTCGCATTTGGAGAATTTAGCGTAGAGCTTTACGGTTCTTAAGAGTGTAAGGATGAGTCGAAGGTGTCGTTCATGATCAGATTTAGAATTTGAGTAGATGAGGATGTCGTCGATGAAGACTATGACAAAGCGGTCGAGATAGGGTTTGCATACCCTATTCATTAAATCCATGAATACAGCTGGGGCATTTGTTAATCCGAATGGCATGACCATGAATTCGTAATGACCATAACGAGTTCGGAAGGCGGTCTTTGGGACGTCTTCTTCATGTACTCTGAGTTGATGATATCCAGAACGAAGGTCGATTTTTGAAAAACAGGTGGCGCCTTGAAGTTGGTCTAGAAGGTCATCGATGCGAGGTAATGGGTAGCGGTTCTTGACCGTTAACTTGTTGAGTTCTCTGTAGTCGATACACATGCGAAACGTTCCATCTTTCTTCTTCACAAACAGAACAGGTGCACCCCATGGCGATGAGCTAGGACGTATGAATCCTTTGTCAGTCAGCTCTTGCAGTTGACTGGCCAGCTCTTGCATTTCTGATGGGGCTAACCTGTAAGGATATTTTGCGAATGGAGTAGCGCCAGGTATAAGATCAATGCGGAATTCGACTTCTCTCAAGGGAGGAAGTCCTGAGATGTCGTCGGAAAAGACTTGTGGGAATTCTTTCACTACAGGTATATCTTCTAGTTTCTTCTCCTTGTTTCCCTTCTTGACGACATGAGTTAAGAATGTGACGTAGTTCTTGCGGAGATACTTTCGGGCTTGAAGGCAGGACATCAATTTGAGTCCTTTCGAAGGGGTTTCTCCAAAGATTCGTAGGGTTTGACCGTCTGCGAGAGGAATGCGAATGAACTTTTCGCGGCATACCACTTCAGCATGATGTTGGCTGAGCCAGTCCATACCGATTAAAATGTCGAAACTTCCCAACTTCATAGGAATGAGGTCAACTAGAAAATCGTGATCGTTTAGAGTGAGGGTACAATTTCGTATAATAGAGTTTAATGAGACCGGTTTCCCGTCAGCAACTTCCACGTTATGGATTCCATGAGATTATCACGAGTTTGGTTGAGGATGGGTTCAAATTCTAAGGACACAAAACTCTTATCCGCGCCAGTATCAAATAACATGGATGCATAACTACCATTGATGAGAAACGTACCGTTAACCACGTTGTTGTCAGCCCTAGCTTGATTGGCGTTGATGTTGAAAGCTCTTCCTCTAGCAGGTGGAGGAGCTTGGTTAGCTTGGTTCACCGGATTTGCTTGAGCTTCGGCATGAATGATGTTCACCAAGCGTGGACAAGTGTTTCTATAGTGGTTTGGGTCACCACAGTTGTAACAAGCCCGCATGGGTTGCATCATGGGGTAATTGGGTTGGTAGTAGGTTTGGGCCGTATGTTGTGTAGGTGGTAGAAGTAAGGGTTGTTGGGCTTGACCCACTATCTGATGGTGGGTTTGGGTTGAGGGTTGGTTGCGGTTCATTTGCTGAAGTGTGCGACAGGTTTGGATGGTGTGACCTGCACGGCCACAGCTGGTGCAATATTGGCAGGGATGTTCGGGAAAGTGATGGTATTGGCAACGGGTGCATTTCGGGTATGGGCCGGAGTATGGCTTTTTGTATGGTGCAGCTGAGGGAGCAACTTGGGTGATTGGTGCGGCAGTGATAGGAGGGTTTGTTTGAGTGACAACAAAGTTTCTGGTGTTTCGCTTCCTTTTACCAGTAAACTTCGAAGAGGAGCCAGAATGGTTTGAAGTTTGAGCCTCAATGGGGGCTTTCTTTTCTCCTCCTTGAATTTACCGTTTTGGATGCGATTCTCGGTAAGTTCGGTAGCTAGTTCCATTGCAGCTTCCAGTGTTGCAGGTGAAGTGCTTAGAACCGAGTCTTGAATTTTCGAGGGGAGGCCTCGATTGTAGTGTTCAACCAAGCGGTACACAGGGGTGAACAAGTTGGGGATCATTTGGTTCATCTCGAGAAATCTTTTATTGTAGGAAGTATGATCTCCTTCCTTTTGTTTTAGGGAGTGGAATTCGTCTTCTAACTTCTTGATTTCGCTTCTTGGACAGAAGCGTCTTGTCATTATTTCCCTAAACTCTTCCCATGTTAAGGCCATGGCGTCTTCGACTCCTCTCTTACCCTTCTCTGTGTTCCACCAGGTCAGGGCTACCCCAAACAGTCTCCTGGTTGCGTAACGTACCTTGCGATCCTCGGGACAATCGCAATTGAGGAAGGTGTTCTCCATTTCCTCAAACCAGTGGAGGAGAGCAGTGACACCTTCGGTCCCTTCATACTTTGGGGGATCGCAAGACTTGAAGTGTTTGTAGGAGCACTTCTTGGAGGGAGGGTTGTCGACGTTCTGGTCTTCTTGATTGGGAGGGTTGATGGGATTTGCAGTGAGGGCTTGCTGGACTTGAATTACGATGTCAGGAAGCACCGCGGCCATTTGTTTTGCAATTTGGGTGGCCAAGCGTTCGTTTGACCTTCCTGACTTTCTACCTCCACGTAGCTGCCTAGCCGACATCTACAGGAACATACATATGAAGATTGTGAGTTTAAGGAGTTTTTTTAGGTGTCATGTGCCGTTAAAAGTAATAAAATAACATAATCATCAATAATGCAACTACATCCATAGGATGTCTTGGGTTTGCTCATGTTTGGGCCTCCAATGTCCCCCATACCATCGCCTGTGTAGTCATGTGGGCCCCCACGACTATTGGCTTAGTAGGATTCACATTGGTGTTGGCGGTTTAACACTCGCATTACCCGAATGAAAACCATGAAATATGTTTGCGAGATGTATGGTCGGAGGGTGTCCAGGTATAGACACAATGACGACTCAAAGTGGGGTTAGCTCACACGACGTTTGGTATAGCATGCTTTGGCCTAATAGGTCCTTCTTACTCTCATCGTTAGTCCCCAGGTAGGCAAACTGGTCCTTTATTTTGGATTTATACGAATGCCAAGCCTAGACAGGACGTTCCGACTACCGGTACTCGTACCCTTCCGGTTATGCCCGTCATGAGAAACTCACTTTGATGTGATTTTCATGATGACCATTGTATGATAATATGTACTTATGAACATGCTTGCATAACATTGAATGTAACAATAAACATAAAGCATATAAACATCATGAATTTTGCATGTAACACACAAACGATTTAAAAAATTTTAATCAACTATAGTATAGGCTCTAAGGGTCTAATAACCTATCCTATATCCCTATAGTCATGGCTCTGATACCAATCTGTCACACCCCGACCCGCAGCGGAATAAGAGTCGGGGCATAATTGGGTTATCACCAAAGCTCATGATGTTTACTAAAATGTTTCATATTTATTAAATTCAAATTACAACTTAAATGTTCAAGCCAAATTCATACAATACAAGGAAAGGAAAATTAAATAAACAATCCAAAATCTAAACTGATTTATTTTCTAGGCCGTCCTATATGTTTCTTGCTTCAACTGGATCACCTGTATCATGTGTAAAAATGGGGAATTTTGGGTCAACAAAAGTTGGCGAGTGAACCTTGTTAAAAACCTTTGTTATTGATTTCTTGTTGTATTTATATGGAAAAATTGTGCAATAATCATATGTGAGCAAACGTAAATAAACAAACAATCACAAACCACCTTGCATGAGTATATGACATGAATGATAATGTATATGTTGGCAACGTCACGTTCCGCTCATAGGTAATGGGGAAACATACGAGCCTATGATGATATATGTGAGATCAAGGCTCAATCAAACGGAGCCGATGGTATGTTGGCAACGTCACGTTCCGCTCATAGGTAATGGGGAACAGTTCCGCTCATAGGTAATGGGGAACAGACGAGCCTACGATGATGTATGTACTGAAAATGATAAATTTAATCTAAACATTAACCACACAAACAATTGATACATATTGGATACACATTTGATCATGGATATGATGGATGCACAAGTGTTTAAATGTAATAAGTAATAAGCGACACATGATACACCCCAAAATGTGATTAAAACGGGGAATTGGTAGAGATTCACTCACATTGGGTGCGTTCTTTTGATGATGTTGGATGCGCACGAGTTTTGGGATTTGATCGACGAGGGAAAACTAATCTAAAATATTAAAGAAATGGTTCGGTAAATAAGTGGATTTTATTAACAATTTTAATAGGATTTTTAGATTTATTTTTGTGAGTTTAAGGTCATTTTCTAACTTTAAAAATATTATTTTTAAGTATTTTTAATTGATTTTTAAATTAAATAAATAAATAAAAATATAAAAAAATGTTGACTTTTTGGTGACCGTTGACCGTTGACCAGTCCGTTGACCGGACCGTTGACCGGTCGGACAGTGGTAATTGGTGCGCTGAGTGAGGTTCGAACCCGGGACCTCTCGTACGCGTGCACGCAGCTCTACCAACTGAGCTACGTGTCTAACCCGAAATAATCTGTGTTTTAATTATATATATATACAAATTAAATGTTAATTTATTTGGTTTATATTAAAAGGTTTTAAAATGGTCGAACCGGTTTGCAGGGAGCCGGATCGAACTCGGGTCCTTCGGTTTGTAAGCGCACAGCCCAACCAGTTGGGCTGTGTGTCTTATCTGTTTAACTTACGGTATATATTAATCTTATAAACAAACTGGAATCTGTTCTGATTCAGTTTTAAAAAGAATGGTTTTAATTCGGAAAGTCGGTGCGTTTGTATGGTTCGAACTCGTGACGTGCGCTATGTGTTTGCACACAGTCCACCGCTGGACTGTGTGTCTAACCCGGTTTAATATTCAATTTATATTATACTTATACACAACGTCGACTTCGTCTTCTTCATTCAAAGACACAGAACAACGATATTCGACCGTTCTTGTTAAAATCGTTCGTCGATCATTTTATTGATTGAATTGTAATGGATAAAAAGAGTTAAGGAATCGAATGTACCGAACAGACTGATTTTCTCAGAACTCCGGCAATGGTCGTCGGCTCTGATTTGTGAATTCCGTCTGGATGAATCAATTAACAGTTTTGATCGATGAGTTGTGAAATTGAGTTATTAAACAAGTATTATCAGAGGGTTTAGATGATTGTACCGATTCACGGCGTGATTTCGGAAATTTCCAGAAATTTTCCGGCGAGTGCAGAATATCCGGCAACGTCGTCTGGGATTGATTCTGGTTGATGGATTGAAGTTAGGATAAGTTTAACAATGGATTGAAAACGAAAGAGTCGAGAATTTTACCGAATTGATGTAAGTCTCGGTTTTCCGGCGAATGTCCGGCAATACAGAATATCTCCGGCGAGTGTAATTGCTTCGAGAATTTGTGCGATTTTGAGCGAAAAGATTACCAGAGACTTGGGTGTGTATTTACAGGGAAGAATCAAGATGAATTGGGTCTGAATATGGTCTTGATTCGTGGTCAAGACTTTCTCCGGCGGTTATGACTGAGATCGCGGGATTAGACATCGGTTATAACCGACGTCGATGTTAATACATGCGTTTAGTCAAAGGAAACCGTCGATAATTGGCGAAATCGTCGGTATTTCCGGCGAGTGCGAATTGGGCGCGCTGATTCACTGAGTTTGATTTAGAGTTTCAATATAAGTATTAATTGTTTCATTATATCAACAAACAAGTCAAGTGGCGGAGTGGTGAGATGTGTGTTGGTTGTTTCTTCCGGCTGACCCGGGTTCGAAACCCGACAGCCTATTTTCTTTTTTATTTACTTTATTTTTACTTTTTAATAATTATAGTTTTTAAATTCTAAATTGTTTATTAATTATGTATTGTTTAAAATTAAAATTAATCATAAATACGCAACGAAATTTTATAACTTGACATTCGTTTAATAAACGAAGCGGGTTTGGAAAACCCGTTTTTCGACGGATGTTACAGCTCCCGTCTAGGGTATGGTCGGGGGTTGTGACAATAAGGGTTTGGAAACTAGATAAGTGTTTGCTTTAAATTGTGTAATTTGGATAGTAATTCGTTTGGTTCGTTAATCTAGGTTGCTCTAACAATATAAGAGACTCTTAGATCATAAGGGATAGATAAATATCTTAGTTGCATGGAACAATTTAGTTGGGTATGTCTATAGCCCGGTTATTTGGGGATATGAGGTTAACCTAAGAAGGCTCTAGCTTTTTAACACTACATCTTCGTCTATTAGTGACAACTATGACGAGTTTTCATAAGAACCATAATCAACTATTTTGCAAAAGTAGTAAGATGATTTTGAACCTAACTAGTTATCTTTCTATCACTGTTTTCTTGATTTAATTAAATAGGCTATTTAGCATTTACTTAATTATTAAAAGTTACTTAGGTTAAACATTACCAAAGAGGTAGGTTAATAGATCTTTGTGTCCACAGATTGATACTTGGGTACTTACTAGGGATGAGATTTTTTTACCAAAATACCATACTGCTACCGCACCATTTGATCATAAATGGTATCGTTTCCAGTATTAGATTTTTTTCTAATTTCAGTATCGTTAAATAACGGTATCGGTACCGGTATTTTTCGGTAAAAACAATATTAGTACCGAATTATGGCCGTATTAGATTATTTTTAGTGGATGCATATTGTAGTAGATTGTTTATAATAAGAGACATTTTAGTTAGGCAGGTCGGTTGGCAAAATTTCAAAATTTTAGATTGTTTATGCTCTATCATTCAAAATTTCAAATAACCAAAACGAGATTGTTTACTTATCTTCGCATCAACATTCTTCAAGATTGTTTGATAGGTACGTTTTTCTAGAACGTGTGTAATTAGTATAAGTGTTTATATCATTAAAACTCGATTGTGTTATATGTCAATTTAGTTGTTACTATCAAAGCACGTCATGTGACTAGATTCACAAACTTCATCTTGCTTTGATTGTTCAACAACCTTAACAGACTCATCATACTTAATAAATTCTGGTACCACAACCAATGGTGTTTTTGGACTAAAGCTGGTTAATTCTTGATATTTTTCTGGCAGAGGCACATAGTTTTCATTGAAAGGTGGAGGCACCTTATGGTAACCACTCCTTCCGGGAAAACTCAGTTTTTTTTTTGTAACTTGATAATGTGGTCAAGTACAATTGAGGAGTTTTGAAACTTCTCAAGTTGACGATTCAACTCTCGAATTGTACTTTTAGAGTGGATCAGATCATGACACTTAGCTGCCAATTCCTTACATTTCTAATTGAAATCATCATAAACCACTTGCATGATCATGTATTTTCAGAAACCTTTTGTTTTAATTCAGAAAAATTTTTTTATATGATGCCATTTTGGCTCTTAACATTATTTCTGATTTTTTTAAAAGATATGTGACTTTTGTAGTTTTTCCAAATCAGTAATTAAATTTTGGTTGTGAGAAACAAACCTGTCAATTTTAGCAACAAATTCAACACACATATGACACCTTTTATTTAATGTTTAGAGTTTAATGTCCGCCATAAAGGCTTGATGAGCTCCAATCTGCTTCTCTGAATCTGCTATGGTTTGATCCACTATAATCTCATCTCTTCAGCACATGTTCCAATCTTCTAAGCAACTTTCTCACCTGCTTCTTTCTGATCCACAACTTTATCTTCAACCTTCTCTTCTACCTTCCTTTGAGGTTCCCCAACATCCTAATTTAGCACTTTAACCTTTTCCTCATTAGAACCCCCCACTTTATTGATTTAAAGATGTAGACCTTTGCCCTTTGGGTTATGACCTCTCTCGCAAAATGACCATAATTGTTATAATTGTAGCATTTAACCTTCGACTTATCCACACCCATTCTCATCTAGTATTTGATCCACTGAGCTGTTTACCCATCTTTGCCATGAACTTCTTTCCACTTCTAACCAACAATGCAAATTTAAGTTGAATATTTAATTCTGCAATCCCATCTGCATCGACCTGGTCAAAATCCTCATCCAAAGATGCACTTTCAACCAACTTTCCACCTAGAAAGTTCTCATAGACAGTCATAAAAGATGCAAACAACGTGATATTCTCCTCAACTAGACTTAGTATTTATTTGAATCTTGAAGTCACTATTGCCTTGATTTGAAGTGTTACTTCCAGATGAAGCAACAAAATCACCCGAACTGTAACCTAAACTATTAACAAACACGTTATCGTGAATTCCTCCAAAAATTAATCCTACCCCGATATTTGAACTAGGACCTGGAACACTAGCTTGATAACGCCCCAAATCTTGAACCTGAATGTACCCTCATCTTTCTTCGGGAAGTTCATTTCATAGACTCTAAGCTTTCCAACAATTTCTTCTAAATCCCAATCAGGGTAAAATAGATAACCTTTCATCATTACTACATACATATCCACTGGTGCCACTTGGGTGGAAGACAATCTAACAGTTTACCAACCTTCTCTCTATTAGTAAAGCATGCAATCTTAGTTGGTAATGATAGTATCTAGTAATCACAAATTCTAAGTTTTCATATTTCACATACCAAAACACATCAAATTGTTTCTTTAACAGTTCAATTCTAGTCTTCTTCAAATCTTCATTATGCTCAAAACGGTTACATAAAGCATCCCAATGTTCTTTTGACAATTTATGGTTTCTGAAAGTGTATAGAATTTCCTTTGGTAAATCCATAGTTATTGCCGAATATGTGTCACACCCCGCCGAAGGCAGATTCACGAGGCGTGACACGAAAGGTTTTCATAACATTCGATTAGCAAACATCTATATGATAAAACATCATTACGATACCAAGTGTTTAAGAGTTACAAACCACAGTAACATGTTGAGGTTTACAAAACCCAAAATACATAACAAGTCCGAAAATAACCAACAAAAGACATTGTTTATAAAATCAAGGCTTTGGAAAATATATCTCATATATGATGAGAAATACTAGACAAAACCCATAAAACGGTATCGTCTACATGCATGCAAGAACTCCCAAAAGTTGTGAAATGTCGTTCACTTACCTGAAAGACATGCTTAAAACGTCAACATAATGTTGGGGAGTTCACATGTTTAAATGACACAAATGAAACCAAGATCATTTTGATTAATATTAGTATACGTAGTTTAATGAAAACCTAATAATCAACTCATGGTCTTGCAAGGCCATGACGCATGTGCTGACATAAGCCCGTAATTAAACCATAACAATGTTGCCTCGCCACATTGCTAATCAAGGCAAATGCATAACAAGTAGGGCATAATTGCACTTCCACTGGACCACGACTGACCAGGAACCGGGGCTTGTTAAACCCAATAAATATATTCGACGGTTCCGCGGTCATACTACGATTAATGGTTACTAAACTGAAATACCACTACGAGGGCTTCCCGAGCTCAAACTAATAAACTGATGCGCACATTATAGATTGAACGTATTTCATCCGTAACTACGATACCTCATAACCAAGCATGAATTTCCCCCAAATTTAAGTAAACATTTAAAATCAAAAGGGGCCATGAAACTCACCTAAGCGCTCCGTACAAGCTAGCAAATACCAATATCGAACCAACCGAAAATCCCCGACCTACACGTGTCCTAAACCAATAAGACACTAAGGTCTATCATGTGTCTACCCGACAACTTGTTTACCAAACTTGTTTAGACAATACAAGATGTTAACCTTTTATAAAGATTGTTCAATACGAGATGTTAAGCTTTTATAAAAAGGTTAAACGTTACGGTCATGATACTTATTAATCATATCATATGTTTCTATTTGCAATTAGTGTAAATTGTTGTTATTGTAATGAGATCCTACACTATAAGTACATGATTGCGATAAATAAAAGACATTACACATACGCCCTAATTCCAACTTTTGCAAGTTAAATGGTAATGACTGACATGCAAGCCTTCCTAACGAAAAATAATAACGCATAAAATGATGAAAAACCACATTACTACCAAAGACCATTAGTCTGAAGGTAAAGCCATGCACCATATAAGCCATTTAATTTAACAATGAAACAAAAAAATTATGAATATAAAAAATTTCTAATATTGGTCCGATCAAAGGGCATGGTGAACGAATTCATGCATGACTATACACTACGTTTTAACATTAATGGTAAATAAACAAATGAAAAGATTTGATACTTGTCTGAGTGCAATCATAAAATCAAGTTTTGCTAAAGCATACAATACAATATTAATTTTACAAAGCCAAACCCTACTTGATTGCTTGTGCCAGTTGAATATCTCCTTGTCTTTTTCTTGTGCATAAAGTTAAAATAATGGTTTTATGATTTTGCGGATTCTTTTTGATTAATTTTATATGAAAGATTTTCAATTATTAAAAAGCTAAACCTTCCCAAGTTAAGGCTTTCTAGGATTCTTTTTAATTAAATGACAATCACAACTAAGAGATTAATAGGGAAGTACAATTAAAATAATTACCCACTACTTGTAGCCTAGTAGTAGAGAATAGAAAGTAGAACTAATTATTATTACTTGTGGTCTAGTGGTAGAAAGATTTGAGTTTTTTAAAGGAAATCCAAATTTACTCCTTACTTGTATTATTTTGGTGAATTAGACAATGATAGATAAATGCTAGCTTTCTTTCAGAGGTGTCAGGATTTATTTTGGGCCCACCTGGGTTTTCGGCTCATCATGTCTTACGCTAGAGTGTTAAGCTCTTGTGGTGGCATAAAGTCTGTCAAGTGACAGTTGACGGTATAGTTTCCTGAGGAAACGTCCAAACCAAACTCTGAAGCTAGCATGGACCCGGTTAAAACAACGTAGTCAGCATAAAATGGAGCAACGAGGCTCTTTAATTTGAAAAGTGCGATAGTCTAATATAAGAATTATAAGAAAAAAATAATTCAATTGATTTTTCACACATATACAAGCATAATTCATGTTATTCATTTATTGTAAAAGGATTCTAATAATCATTATCATGAACAAATTTTCTTTTACCAATATATTATTAAAGGTAATTTTAAAACACCTTATAATATAAAAACACATTATCAACATTTACTCCAGGATATTATTTAAGCTTTGGTCGTTAAAAGAAATAACTTTTTTATGAGGAGATCATTGTTTAACCATTCATATGTGTAATTTAGTATAGTATTTAAGGAGAAAAGAGCTTAGCTGATTTTTATATATATATATATATATATATATATATATATATATGAAGATTCATTTAAGAAGAAATTTAATGTGAGAAGAAAAAGAAGAAATGGCATAACCGTAAAACATTAAATAGTTTATAACCCCTCTCATTAATTATATTATCTCTTATTAATAAAGAAAAAAACATTTTATTCTACACATTTCAAAATTTATCCTACACATACTAAAATTTATCCTATACATGTCGAAAATTGCCCTACACTATAAATTATTTTATCTTGAAAGTGTATATGAAAAAAATGAGTTACAAGTTTAATTAATTAGCTAATTAATGATAATTATGGATTTACCTATATGTCTTTTTTCATAATATTAAATACATACATTAAATGAAGTAAATGGAGAATTTCTATTGTTTAAAGAGTAAATTGCATAAAGCGTCCTTTAAGTTTCACCAATCTTGCTGGTTTCAGCCTTAATCTTTAAAAGTTGCCAAAACCAGCCTTTAAGATTAATTTTGTTGCAGGTTTCATCCTTTATCACTAACCCAGTTACTAATCCATGTTAAATGTCCTTACATGCATAGCATGTGAGGGTAAAACCGTCTTTTCATCTCTCTCTCTCCACTTGGTTTATCTTCAACCTCCAAAATCACCATAGCTTCAACCCTCCATTGTTGACATCTTGAACGAAGTGAGAGAGATAGAGTTTACTGTGATTAGGGAAATTCTCAGTGAAATTCCTTTCTTGTAAAATACGGGGGTTGTCCCGATATTATTAATAAAATAATCTGGTGTTTTCCATTTTAAACGGTCCTGTTAAGATTTCCGCTGCCAAATAAATACCAATACCACGGGTTTCTGTCCCGCGGCTTCCGAACCGGCAAAACGGGTCGAGGGCCGTGACAGTTTCTTCGGTAAAATACCCCCAATCGCAGGGGTTTGTTGATGAGAGTATGGATTTTGAAGGAAATAACAGGGAGTTGGATACCACCCCTGCTGACTTGGAGGGTTCTGAGCAAGCGATGGATATGGTGGGTGTTCAGCCGTCAGCCGCCTCTGCTGCCCAGTCGTTGGTGAACAGATAGGTGTTGTTGCAGGGGTCTCGTTTGACTCAGAGATAGAGGATGGTTTGGCGGGTAAATCAGGAGGTCTCATGGGGTTAGGCTCAGATGAACACGTTGCTGTTAATGCAGCTGAAGAAGCTGTGCAGAGTCAAAACCCAAAAATTGGAAGGAACGACATAGCTGTCAACAATGGAGGGTTGAAGCTATGGTGGTTTTGGAGGTCGAAGATAAAGAAAGTGGAGAGAGAGAGAGAGAGAGAGAGATGAAAAGATGGTTTTACCCTCACATGCTATGCATGTGAGGCCATTTAACATGGATTAGTAACTGGGTTAGCGATAAAGGATGAAACCTGCAACAAAATTAATCTTAAAGGCTGGTTTTGGCAACTTTTAAAGATTAAGGCTGAAACCAGCAAGATTGGTGAAACTTAAAGGACGTTTTGTGCAATTTACTCTTGTTTAAAAGTTATTATTTTTATTCTTACAAAATTTTTTTCTCTCATTTGAACTCTCCACTATATATATACACACACACATATAGTGCTCTGTTCAATTGAGAACCATCACGAGTTACGAGAATCGTGACGTTTTTTTGTTTCCGTGCGAGTTGGGCCAAATTTTTTTTACGCAAACATAAATGAAAATATTATAAACACATCCGTAAAAAATTTAAAAAAAATGTCGAGTTGGTAACTCGCTAGCGTAAATTTTATGAAGATAAATATTTTTTACGCCTCATGTAAATGTGGGTAAGTCATCTTTTTTATGACTTTTGAGGGAAAAGAATTTTAGAAAAATCTTTTGAATAATTAAGTTATTATTGGTTCTCACAATTTAAAGTGATTTTCATTTAGAGAGAGAGACTAACATTTACCAAATAATTTATGTTGGTCACATAATCCAAGAGATTAAATCTCAATTTTCACATTGTCCAGGTGCTTATTTTTAAAGGCGATGAAATACCTATCATTATAAAGCAGCCATCAGGAGCTAGATGCAATGTAGACTTAAGAATACAAATTTAAATTCGTTCTAATTCTTACAACATTCACCTAAAGAAACCCGATAATCTTGATTTATTTGAGTAGCTTAGCAACTGAGACGCCCTTATTAGAGATTGTAAGCTCATTATGTCTTTTCCATATGCTCTAACAAGACACAGAAATACTCAAGATTCGAGTGGAACAATCGTTTTTTTTTTCATATGAACTGATGCTTTTATGTAGCTCCAAAAGATCCCAATGTGGCAAATCTATAGATAGCAGAAATTTGACACCCCCCGAGTGATCATCAACTAAATGATTGATGAGAAGCAGCAGCCGGTGAGAATATGATATGTGGTTTCTGGTGCTTCTCCACATAACTGGCAAAGAGTAGTGTCTAGTGCTTATGGTTAAAAGCGAGTTGTATAAGTCTTATATGTATTTCAATATTTATGACATAGAGGTTATATAAACAATTAGCTAATGTTCCTTCTCCTGTCTACCTATCTATGCTCATCCATTTACCCAAGTTTTAAAGAAAGCAAAAACCAATGCATAATGCTTCAAGAAATAAGACAGGCGTTAACTTCTTTAACTAAAGTTAAAAAAAAGGTTGTAACTTTTGAAAAGAAATACTTTTTTTTGGACGGCAAATTTGGATTACTGACGGACCACTCTAGTATTATCATGCCATCAGCGGAACCACTCGATCCATCTCCACTAGGCATAATGCCTATACACCAATTCAAAAGGAAACCCAATAAATATGGAAAAACCCCCTTGTGAGAATTGAACCCAGTACCTATTGATTCCAAAGACTTATCCCACCTCTAAGATGCCATGAGACTATAAAACCATGGCTTGAAAAAGAAATGCTTGATTTTGTAAATTTAAATCATTCTTGCTCTAAAACACTCTTATAAAGTAAATCCTTTTTATTGCATTAAATGCAACCCCCTTAAGAAATACATACATACATACTATTTAGTATTTTACTCAGTGACATATTTATCTTTATAGGGTTAATGTTTCAGAAGAAGTGGATTGAAAAAACGTTAACTTTTTCCAAAATTTACATTAACGCCGGAGTGTCAATGGGTAGCATGAGCTACCCCTATTTACAAGCTATATCCGCCGCCAAGTTTACTTCAATTCTAAAAGAATAAACTGCCAAAAGGGTCCCTGAGGTTTGATCACTTTTGCCACTTTAGTCCAAAACTCAAACGTTTTGAATCTGGGTCCTTGTGATTTCAATTTTGTTGTTATTTTTATCTAAAAGCAAAATTTGGTCAGATTTTTCACTTAACACTCAGTTTTTTTCTTTTTTCTCCCTTTTAATAAAGGAAAAAATGGTTAGATTTTTTTAAAATTGTTATAATAAAACGCTATAAGATCATTTTGCCCTTCATTAAAAAGGAGGAAAAAAACAAAAAAGTTAGATGTTGACTAAAAAATCTAATCAGATTTTGATTTTAGATGAAAATGGCAACAAAATTGAAACCATAGGGACCCAGATTTAAAAGGTTTAAACTAAAGTGGCAAAATGATGAAACCTAAGGGATCATTTTGTCAATTTACTCATTCTAAAATACTAAATACAAACATACTTTCAATATCTTCCTATACTAATAAATGAAAATTCTTTTATACACGTGTCACTCTCTAGTGTCTTCTCACTTTGAATAATAATATTACATATTAATTTTTTATCCACAAAATATAATATACTATAGTATGGTATTAATTAATATAGTTAGAGATAAACGTATAAATTTAAATTTAATTAATAATTATCTATAATCAATATAAATATATCAAATAATAATATAATATATAGTATAATATTAATTAATAGAGTTATGGATCAAACATATAATTTCAAATTTTATTAATAATTATCTAGAACTAATATAAATATATCAAATAACTTTTCATATTTCGGATATGGTGAATGCATTTTACATGGGTTTTTTTTATATTTTACATCAATCGGATATGTTATGTATGATATATTTGTTAATTTTGATAACGACATGTTTAATATGCACAAATTTGAATAAAGTCCATATTTAACACAATGCTTGGACATATATATTTCGATTAAGAGAAAACCCTCTTGAGTTGTGAGAACTTAGTGAACTTCGACTTTTCATGCGAGTTTTAATTTGAATTTATAAATGTCGACTACTAATTAAAGAGTTTGTTGTAGACACTCAAAATTATAGTTTTAAAAAACTTTAGTCCTATTTTTTTTAATCGTATACTTCATTTGTATTATGATTTTATTTTAATATGTAATATTTTCTATACTATGATGATATTTATAAACCCAAAAATAGTATTTATATCAAAGTAGTTATTATATCATTAATATACATAGTAGAATTTAATTACAATTCATTTACCATAACCTCATAACTTGTAATTATTTTTAAAAATACTTACAATTTTATGATCATTATTTTTTTTACTTTTTTAGTGTTACTTCTTTTAAGTCATATAATAAGATAAGATGGATTGTAGTATCTTAAGAGAGAAGTGAAAACTTAGAAAATTATTTTAAATGGCTAAAAATATAACTGTTCTTTTGTTTTACTATTTTATCTAATAAGTCATTTCATTGCTAAGGATTGTATACAAATTTATAATTTACATATTTTCGTCATTCAACCCGTGTAATACACGGGTTTGTAAACTAGTATTAAATATATAAATTACTTATGTTATATGGTATCAGTTGTTCTCCAATGTTCAGAGGTTAACAATCTTCATAAAACACATACTAGGATGTTTCCAAATTCATATCATAAATCGTTTCTTATTATATTTTATTTTTGATCAGGTAACAGCTACGTGTATCAAAATTGATGTGTCAAGAAATAAGACATGGGTTTGCTTACACGCAGACCAAACTCTTGAAGGGAGGTTACGAGAATCTTGTTTCATAGGTTTTGTCAAACAACTCATTTACAACAAACACCACTTATCAATCCTTATATCTTTATAACTAAACATAGTTAAAATATGAATATGACCGGTGGTCCATTGTACTATACCTATAAAAGTATTGAGTTCTTCTTTCTAAATATGCAATGCACTATTGTATTGCTAGAGTAAGCAGTGGGATTATAATACCTCACTCTTTAAAACTTCGTTGAACTCGATTTAAATTTTAAAAACGAACAATAAAATCGTATATTAAAAATAAAGAAGAATCTACTCTAATTTTTGTAAGCATAAAGTCAACATAATATTATATGTTGTTTAAGAAAATAAGAAAATAATAATAGAAGCTATTACAGCCAAAGATCTTTTATCTTTTCTTTAAATCTAATATATATACACACACTTTAATTAATCAAGATGCGTGTATTATATTTTGATATAGCAATAGATATATGATTTATGTGTTTATTTACGGACAAAATTACACTTTAACCTTAAAGTTGCTTATTATATATATATATATAATATATTATATATATATATTATGTTATATTTTATTTTTTAAACAAAGTCAAGCCTAACGCTAGCACGTATAACATTGTGTTTTTTGGTTGGTGTAGTGCCAGGAACCGAGTAAAAGTATGCAAATTCTTGATTAAATGATTGCAATGGGCTATACCCCAGAGAATTTCACTTATAATACTGATATAGATACGTTTTGTAAATTCGAGATGCTATCAGAAGATGTTGGAGTTTATGAAATCAAAGGGTACACTCATTTCTTCACCCACTACTATATTCATGATCGTTGCATTGGCACGTAACAATAAAATGGATTAATGTTATAAACTTGTTGATGATATGGTGACTAGCGGTTGCCTCCCTAATGTTTCAACATATTGAGAAATGATTGAAGGGATGTGTTCTTCTGTAAAAGTCAACGCTGCATATAAGTTTGTGGAAGATATGAAAAATATGGAATATCCTCCTGATATCATTACCTATAACTGTTTTCTCAAGGCTCTTTGTGATAAAAAAAAAGATAGTGAAGAAGCACCTACTGTGGGGATGAGTCATTAAATAATGCCCTGGCTTCTTCAATTTTTTGATGGTTAATTATCAAAATGTCACACACAAGGAGGGATTTAACTAAAAGGTGGATGTAGTTAGTGTGGTGAAGTGAACTTGTAATATATAGAAACCTTGGGTGTGTATTTTGCAACCCGATTCAAAATTGTAAAATATTGAAATCGGCTATTAACTACAGGGACTAAAAACGCAATTTATTCTATTTTTATTATCAAGGACACTACATAGTTAAATCGAGATAAATGAAAGCTCGAGACATACAAAACTACTTTTTCCATAACGTAAAATTACCTTGACCAACCGAAAGTGAAAGCTAGAAGGTCACCAGTCACATTGCCATATCATTATAGGTTTTGGATTATTACGAAAGTATAAAAGAGTTCTAATAATAACAAATACTAGCAACATATATAAAAACATTTGTCCATGACTTTATAGCCTAGTAACATCTTTAGGGTGGTATGGGTTCGATTCTCATAAGAATGTTTTTTCATATTTATTGAGTTTTCTTTTGAATTGATGTATAAACATTATGTCTAGTGGAGATGAATACGATTGGGTGGTTCCATTAGTGATTGAATATGATGGGTGGTTCCGTTAGTGATATGATATACTCAGTGATCCAAATTTGGTGATCAATATATATATATAAACACTTATTTATTATGTTACTATATATAACCTATTAAGTTTTCAGGCATCACATTATACAGTCTATAGATGTAAAACACACACACACACTTTTGTTCAAAGTATCCAAATCCCGTCGAACCAAAACACCGATTCTCTCTCCTCTCTCCACCGTAAACCGCCCTAGCCGCCGCCGTACCTCCGCTCAACGGAATCTGAAAAAGTACACACTATTCTCAGGTCTATTTCAATTCAACTTACTACTGTTTGATTATCCTTTTGCCATTAGATTTGAATATACTCTAGAATAATCTGGATTGCGCAATAACAATTCCATTTCCTTCTCGTAAACTTTCAGCTTTTCTGAATCTGTCACTACCGCCGGTACCGTTATGTTTTCGAAAAAATACGTCGGTGAATTTGTTGTTTCAAATTGTTTATTAATCGAGTTAAATTTTCGTATTTGAAGCAATTTATATAAAATTGATGTCGTTGATATTATTGTGTAGTGATTAATTAGGTTAGGTTTTAGTTTCACTAGTGTTACCGTGATATATGTTACTGAAAATGATGCATTTTGTGGTTTTAATGAGATTTAATGCAATTGTAGCTAGATTTAATATGATTTTAGATTTGTTATATGTGTTTAAAGATTTTGGATTGATTTTGATGTGGTATTGGGGATTTGGGGATCTGAGATTAGAATATTAAATGTTTGTGTTGATTGTAAAGTTTTCGGAATTTTGTAGGATAAAGAGTAAGGAATGGAATCTAGTGCAAAATCTGTAGATGAGGTGGTGGAAGAGATAATGAGGCTTCATAGATCTCTTCCACCAAGGCCGGGAATTGAGGATGTTGAAGGTGCAAAAATATTGATACGGAATGCGGATAGTGAAGAACAGGCGAGGATGGACGCTATTAGTAGGAGAAAGAAGGGACGAGAGGTTCCGGATGAGCTGTTTAATGTGTTGGTAGAGATGCAAAAGAATTTAGTTCGGTTTCAGACGATGGAGCAGAAGAGGGAAGCTGTTAAGTTGCTTGAGGTTGAGAGTTATCATCAGCTGTTTGATGAAATGATTCAGAGAGCTTCTAAGTGTGTTGACCCGACAGGTGGTGGTGGTGATGATATTACGCAACCGGCATCAAGCAGTTTGTCGAATTCGGGTTCTTTCTCTGGTGGTAATTTTAGTGGTAATTCTGTGAGTACTTTGACTGCGACTCCGACATCGTCGTCGGCTTTTAGCTTGTATTATGAGAAGGAGCCTGTTAAAACTTCTGAGTTGTTTACTAGAGATGATAGCTATGTCACCAAGTCAGAGTCGAGTAGGTTTCATGATGGGATCGGAAGAATGTTTCGTTCAAGTAATTCTCCAAGGCCCGCGATCGTGGATTCTACTTTAAAGCCTGCCGTTTCTTCTGGTGAGTTTTTATCCGCATTGCAGTTGATTAGATCATCATGATGCTTACCTTTATATTATTAGGTAGTGACGTTATCTCCGTTTATATGCTTTTTTTAATATAACAATACATAGCATTTATGTATCATGACGTACTTACGGCTTCATTTTATAGGTGAAGATGGTGAGAAATTGAGTCTCATAAAGCTTGCTAGTCTGATTGAAGTATCTTTTAAAAAAGGAGCAAAAGATCTTAATCTTAGGGGTTTATTAATGGACCAAATCGAATGGCTTCCTGATTCAATAGGAAAAGTATCTAGTTTAATCACGCTCGATCTATCAGAAAATCGGCTTGTTGCATTACCATCTTCAATCGGAAATCTTTCATCATTGACAAAACTAGATCTTCATTCTAACAAAATCATTGAACTCCCGGAATCTATAGGAGATCTCCTTAAGTTAACTCATCTCGATCTAAGAGCAAACCAGTTGACATCTCTGCCAACAACCTTCGGTAAATTGTTCTGTCTTGAAGAGCTTGATTTGAGCTCAAACAGCCTGTCATCGGTTCCTGAGTCGATATGCTCACTCACCCATTTACAAAAACTCAACATCGAAACAAACAACATCGAAGAACTCCCATACATGATCGGTCAATGCTCTTCCCTCAAAGAACTTATTGCAGACTACAACAAGCTTAAAGCCCTACCCGAAGCCATAGGTAAAATCGGGTCATTAGAAAGGCTCTCTGTTCGTTACAACAATATTGGTCGGTTACCAACCACAATGTCATCTCTAGCCAATCTTAAAGAGCTTGATGTAAGTTTCAACGAGCTCGAATCAGTCCCGGAAAGCTTGTGTTTTGCTACGACCCTCGTGAAAATCAACATCAGCAACAACTTTGCTGACCTCACTTCCCTTCCAAGATCCATTGGAAACCTTGAGAATCTTGAAGAATTGGATATGAGTAACAACCAGATAAGATTCCTTCCAGATTCTTTCTCTATGCTATCAAAGTTACATGTTCTTAAAGCTGAAGGGAATCCTTTGGAAATACCACCACAATCCATAATTGATCAAGGCCCACATGTGAGTAATCATTTTTTTTCTTTACTTTTTCATAGATTCTTCATGTTCATGGCTAATTCAGTACATAATTTCTTGGGTGTCCATCATGGCGGGTTGACGGGTTGAATTGTTCAACCCAAACACTAACTCATATACATATATATATTTGGTAAAAACATCAACCCCAACCTACACACACTTCAAAGTCGTGTAACCCAAACACAGTCCATTAGACCCATTACGGGTTGTAAAATATGGGTTAAACAGGTCATATACGGGTTAGCAACCTGTTTATATAAATGGGATTAGCAGTCCAACCCGAACACAACCCGTTTATTAAATGGGTTGGATATGACGATCTAAAACCTTAAAATATACATGTTGTGTCGGAAGTTGCCACCGCTAATAATTTGTCTAATTGCAGGTTGTTGTTCAATACATGAAGGAGCTCCAGGAGAAGAAGCAACTGAAAGCACAACCGGTCAAACAGAAGAAATCTTGGACACATATATGCTTCTTTTCAAGTCTAACAAGCGCAAGCGTAATAGCATGACGACGTGAAGACCTTACTTGCTTCGTCTAGAGTTGTCGGTTTTGTGGGCGGGTTGGCGGATGGGTGGATAAAATCTTTAAACCTCAGTTTTCATACTTTATTATGTAATTAGAGTTGAGTTTTGGTATATATTTAATGGATGATAAATAACTTGTTAATTATGCTTAGAATTTCTTTTTCTGGTATGATGACCTGCATCATGGCTTTACTTATTATATGAGCATAGAAGCTGGACTTGAGTTGTCAATAATTATTACAGAAAATTTATTAAAAAATGATTAGAAGGAAGGTTCTGGATAAGGAATTATTTTGGAATCAGGGACTTGAGCTGTCAAAATATTGTTTGTCTTTTTGCTTGCTCCTCTTTTTTATTTTTATTATGCAAGTTTGGTATCATAACGTTATTATATTGAGATGCTCTAAAATATGGTCCACTAAAAGCATTGATGAGTTTTCTGATGCTACTTTATATAACAAATAAACATTTAATAATTGGTCAACTGTAGCTAAATAATATTGTAATGACTTTCCTTTTCTTAAATCAATGTGAGTTGACAGATACTTGATCATCAAGATTCAAGGCACGTCAATTAAATGCAATTACATTACATTAAATGATGGTGTATTAAGGGGCTTAACACACATTTTGTAAGGAGGGGTTATAACTTATTACAAAAGTGGTGAAAAATTCCTCTAAGAAGTCCTCAAACCAGTCTTAGAAATGTTAAAAGGCGTTGAAGCTTGATTAAAATGCTCAAGCCAACTGATGTGTGGTCGAACAACGATGTGCTTATTAAGCTTAAGTTTATGTTTTACTAACTTTTAGTTTCGAATAGCCTACTTTTGATTGGATTTGTGTTTTACAGGTTTATGGAGTTTAAGGAGCTATTCGGGAGCGTTTCGAGGCAGCGGAAAACGGGTTAACCGGGATTGCAAAACGGAAAAACAGGAAATCAGGTTTTAAAGGGGCCGTCGCCGACGCACCCCTGGGCCGTCGGCGGCGCCCCTTAGAAACTCCGTTGGAGAAAATTGGTCGTAGACAGTAGATTAGAGCGTCGGGGAAGAACCACACAAACTAGAGGCCGTCCGAGCCCAGATGGTATCGGCGACGCCCTTCCTAAAACTCTGTCGCTGAAATTCAACTTTGGACGGGTTATACCACATGGTTGACCAATTTTTGAAGGGGTTACGAGTTTTTGAACTTAGGAGACCCTTCTTGGAGCCAAGAACATCATCACCTTCATCCTCAATCATCCCAATCCATCGGATCATCCGAATCACAACCTTCAATCCTAACCCTAGCCTACCATCATCATCCCATTCATCATCCATTCATCTTCACCATCCATCCCAAACCCTAACCATCATAATCATTACCTTTGAAGCTTCAAGATGGCTATGTTCAAGAGTTCAATTTCCGGTGATCAAGTTCCATTCATCATGAGCGGCTAATTTTCTTGGGTTTCACCCCGGTGTAGGTTTTGTAAGTTCTAGGGTTTGACAATGTTTTGAGTTTTGATTTGTGACAACTTGTGATTTGAATTTGAAACCTATGATAATTGACTTGCATTGTACTGGATTGTGAATTGTCGAATGAAGATTAAATTTGACTTTGCAAAATGTTTATGTGCAATTATGCCCTATCTAGGTTAGAGTTTACTTGTTTATGATAACAAAGTGCATTGTAGTCCGTCATTCACGGCGTCGATAGCTCTTGGCATCTAAGTCACGTAACACTAAGCTTTTGGTCATTTTTACAATTGAATTGAACTTAAAACGTGTAGGAATACTAGGATTTACATTACCGAACCGGGTGTGAACATTGTTCTAAATTATTGTTTTACAATCGTTATTTAAGTTTTCGTGCAAGTATTCAAGTTCTTAATAGTTAAGTAATAAAAATCAACTTGGTCGGAGCATTCCGACATCTCTTTCAAACACACAAAAATTAATCAAAATATTAGCAAGCTTCATAATTCGTGACAATTCGTTAAAATCAATCTTGTCCGCACGCAAACCACAAACTCTTCGTGGTTCGACCCCTTACTACCACTACAAACTGTTAAGGGTAATTTGGGACTATAAATTTTATCTTTGACCAGGGCGCGACACTCCAATCAAATTTTGGCACCGTTGTTGGGGAGTTCGTGCGCTTTGCGTTTGATTTGTTTGATTTCGTGATTAACTGTTTAAAGTGCTTGTTTCTTTATATCGTCTTTGCTTTTGTGTTACGCGGGTGTTTTACTTGTGCAGGTTACATGTAGTGCATGCATACACGGAATTCCGGGAGGACCTCGTCGTTAGTGTTCGAACCGGAGATCAAGCGGGTCGTTCGAAGAAACCTAGCTAACCGGTTAGAGGCAACTCTTGTCTCTAATCCACCTAACACCAACTCACCACCTACACCATCCTTTGACCCATTCCAATGGATCCTCAAAACTCCAACCAACCCAACAACCAAAACCAATATTACAATTACCCACCCCAAACCAAAACACCCAAAACCATCAATCGGGGGTGGTAACAACTCAAGACCACCAACACCACCATTCCAAACTCGTAGCGGAAATCAAAACACGCGCCAACGTACACCCACACCTCCACCTCCAAATCAAAACTGACAAAACCCATTACCACGCATCTCAACAACCGAAATATTAACGCCACCGTGGGGTTAACCATAGCCGTGGCA
Organism: Scalesia atractyloides; assembly: GCA_947069175.1. NCBI lineage: Eukaryota > Viridiplantae > Streptophyta > Magnoliopsida > Asterales > Asteraceae > Scalesia > Scalesia atractyloides. The sequence continues at coordinate 37,437,290 of CAMTDV010000023.1, read as the reverse complement.
ATCCCACAAATGAAGCCCAGTTTCTCGATCTTGATGAATTAAGAAATAATATTCCCGACGATGCACCATATAGTGTTCTCGGTTATGAATCACCGGAACATGTGAGCGTCCACTCGGAATTTTCGGACGATGGTGGAAACTACAACGAAAGGGTTGTGGACGACGAATGGGGAGACAACAACATGGGGAATTTCTATAATGCTCGGGGGTTTAAGTATGAAGATTTTGGCTATCAAAATGCCAATTTTATGGGGAACAACGATGGATATGGTCATGATTATGGTAGAGATGACGGCTACAGGAATAACCATCAACCAGGAAACGATTGAAAGAATCGGGATTATGGCAACAACAATAATAACAACGGTAACCGTAACCGAATTCCGCAATTTGTGGGCGGTGGAAATCAAGGTGGAGATAGGGGTGGTGACCGAAGGGGCAATAATAGGCCGATGAATCAAGAGGTCAATGGTCTGAGATGTCAATTGCATCAACAAGCTCCGCGAGGTGTGAATGGTCGGTTTAGACCGGTGGTCACTGAAAATGACTCACCCATTGTCCCTACGCCTCGGGGAAGAAGGGCTTTTGATTGTAAGCTGAATTACATTAACATCCTACCCCACTTCAACGGTAGAACGAATGATGAGCCGTACACACATTTGGCGGAGTTCTCGGCCATATGTGGTACTATTGGAGGTCATGATTTTGCCCTAGAGGAGGTGAAGTTGAGGTTGTTTCAATTTTCATTGAAAGACAAAGCTAAACAGTGGTTTCTCACACTTCTGGCAAATAGTATTTACACTTGGGCGGAGATGCAACAAGTTTTTCTGGATGAAAACTACTCAATTGCAAAGACCGATGATGCAAGAGATGAAATTCGGTCATTTAGACAATTACCGGGGGAGTTATTACATGAGGCATTGACACGTTTCAAGGAATTGGTTAGGAAGTGTCCTCATTATCAAATTCCAAGGTGAGAATTACTTAAATGCTTTGTAAGGGGGTTGGATGACGATGATCACAAGTATTTGCAATCGGCAAGTAATGGAACGTTGTTGAGCAATCATGAGGAAGATGATTGGGATTTTTTGGAAAGGATGAGTAAGAACTCTAAAGCGGTCGCTATGGTGGACCGATCTAAAAAGCATCCTATTTCCCGATCTCTTCCCGACCTTGATTCGAGTGCTAAGGATAGAATTGCTACTTTGGGACGAGAGTTGGCCTGTATGAAGAAGAAGGATGTTGGTGTGGTTCAGTTTGCAGTGTGCGAGGATTGTGGGGATATTGGGGATCGAACCGAAGAATGTCAAGTGAGCATGGCACATACAACTGAGGAGGTGAGTCAAGTGTATGGGGATCGCAAGCAACTCGACATGAATTCAAACACTTATCACCCGGGTTTGAGGAACCATCCAAACTTTCGTTATGGTAATGCTTCAAATCAAATGAGCCCCAACTTTCAACCAAGTAACCAAAGTGGGAATCAAGGAAGCTCGATGTATCAAAACCGTCAAGGCGGTAACCAAGGGGGGTATCAAAGAAATTACAACCAAGGAAGTAGTCAAGGTTATCAGAATCATGAAGGTGGTTATCAAAGGGCTACAACCAAGGTGGTAATGAGGTGGTAATTCTAACCTCCAAATGGGCGGTGAAGACTCCTTAAGTTCAAAGCTGGATGCAATCATGAATGCCCTCACGACTTCGAATCAAGAGATAAAGATGGAAATGAAAAAGGAGTTTGAGGTACGTGATAAATCGCACAAAGCTTTAGAGAAGCAAGTGGGTCAACTTGCGGATGAGATGGCACAGATGGGTGGAAGTGGCGGAAAATTGCCTAGTGACACCACAGTGAACCCTAAGCATCAAGGGTCCAACTCGAAGAACACACATGAGGTACCAATTAATAAAATTTCATTATGTAATGGTCGAGTCATTGATAATGGTGCTGTGTCACCACCACCCAGTTTGTCAAAGGGGTGGTGGAAGAGGCTAGTGATGAGGCTGTTGATGGTCAAACGGGTCAAAAAGAAAATGTTTTGAAAAATGATAAAAATACATCCGTTGTGATCGTCCCTATTCCCAAAGCTAAGGAAAAGGGTGTGGAGGTTAATACCACCCCTTTATCTTGAAGCTTTGTTGGGACCATCCAAAAAAGTGGTAAACAAACCAAGAAGAAATGTGGGAAATTTTTAAACAAGTCAAAATCATTTTACCACTTTTGGTTGCCATAAAACAAGTACCGTCATATGCTAAGTACTTGAAGGACTTGTGCACTCAAAACGGACTCACAAGTTTCCAAAGAAACTAGATTTAAATGAAAATGTGAGTTCGATTCTTTCGGGTGCACTTCCACCCAAGTTGCAAGACCCGGGGACGCATATCATCTCCATTCAAGTTGGAGAATTTAAAATGATAAGGGCACTCTTGGATCTTGGTGCTAGTGTGAGTATTCTACCAGGTAGTTTATATGAAAAATATGAGTTTGGTCCACTTCGAGCGGCAAACACTACGTAGTGCTAGCCGACTTGACTCCTAAACTACCCCGTAGAATAGTCACGGATGTAATTATCAAAGTCGAGAACTTTTACTAGCCGGTGGATTTCTTAGTACTCGATACGTTTCGTTGGACCTAACCAAGCAACGTACATTTATTCTCGGTCAACCATTTTTGGTTACAATCAAATGCCCAAATTAATTGTAAAACGGGTACGGTTGACATGTTTTTTGGTAATCGTCGGTTGCGGTTAAATGTTTTTTCTAGGATTAACTGATCCTCTAGTCAATGACGAATGCTATGTGGCGGACGTTGTTTACGAGTGTATACCTCTCTATGACATGTGTGTTGAGAAGGAAAACAAAATAGAGGAGTGTTTCATATTTGACAGGTTACAACAGGAAACGAATCGGAGCATGGATGAGGAGGAGAAGAAGATGGAAGTGATGGCGGTGAAGGAAGGAAGACCACCTTGGACACACCAAGTGGAAAGTCTTCCCGAGAAGATTGACACTAAGCTGAAGCCATCATTAATAGAGCCTCCCACTGTCGAGTTGACGGTGTTGCCCAAGCATTTGAAATATGCTTATGTGGGTGAGGGCAACACGCTACCAGTTATCATTGCATCAAATCTGACTAGGGAGCAAGAAAAGAAACTGATGGAGGTGTTGGTCGCCAATAGAGCCGCTATTGGGTGGACCATTGCTGATTTGAATGGAATTAGCCCTTCCATAGTGATGCACAAAATCATTACTGAAGATGGTAGTACTCCCTCTCGTGACATACAACAGAGATTGAATCCTAACATGAGAGAAGTTGTCAAGAAGGAGGTACTAAAGTGGCTAAATGCAGGTATTATATACCCCATCTCTAATAGCCAATGGGTGAGCCCTATACAAACTGCTCCCAAAACGGTGGGAATTCAAGTCGTCACAAATGACGCAGGTGAAGAGGTCGCCACTCTACCGGTAACCGGGTGGCGTATTTGTATTGATTATGGGAAGTTGAATTCCGCAACTTCTAAAGACCATTTCCCTTACCGTTCATTGACCAAATTGTTGAAAAGTTAGCGGGTTAAAAGTGTTATTGTTTCCTAGATGGATATTCGGGTTACAATCAAATTGCTAGACCACGTTTACTTGTCCGTACGGTACCTTCGCATTTAGGCGAATGCCGTTTGGATTATGTAATGCCCCCGCCACCTTCCAAAGGTGTATAATGAGTATCTTTTCAGATATGGTGGGGGAGTCATTAGAGATCTTCATGGATGACTTTTCAATTTTTGGGTCATCGTTTGATGTTTGCCTTGACCAACTCGAAGAGTTTTAAAAAGATGTGTTGAGAAAAATTTGGTTTTGAGTTAGGAAAAGAGCCATTTCATGGTTCAAGAGGGAATTGTTTTGGGACACGTGGTGTCAAGTCGTGGGATAGAGGGTTGATAGGGCAAAAGTGCAAGTTATTTCTACTTTGCCAAATCCCATGAGCGTTGAAGGTATTAGATCATTTTTGGGCCATGTGGGGTTTTACAGGCGGTTTATAAAGGGGTTTAGTGATATAACAAAACCCTTATGTAATTTATTGTTAAAAGACCAACCGTTTGACTTTAATCAAGATTGTCAAAATGCTTTTAATGTGTTGAAAAAGAAATTGGTTGAGGCCCCAATCTTGCAATCACTGAATTGGTCTTTATTGTTCGAAATCATGTGTGATGCAAGTGATTATACGGTAGGGGCTGTTTTGGGTCAAAGGGTAGAAAAGAAACCCGTTGCCATATACTACGCAAGTAAGACTCTTTCGGATGCTCAATTGAATTACACAACAACCGAGAGAGAGCTACTTGCGGTGGTATATGCGTTGGATAAATTCCGGGCTTATATTTGGGGTAGTAAAGTCATTGTATATTCTGACCATTCTGCTGTCAGGTACCTCATGGAGAAGAAAGATGCAAAGCCGCGATTAATTTGATGGGTACTTTTGCTACAAGAGTTTGACTTGGAAATACAGGATAAGAAGGGTAGTGAAAATGTGGTCGCAGACCACTTATCCCGGTTGTTGGTGGAAGAGGGTTCTTCTCGTGTAGAGATTAACGAGACTTTTCCAGATGAGCATATTCTTAAAGTGTCAATATTACCTTGGTTTGCTAATATTATCAATGATTTGGTGACAGGTGATTTGCCAGCTCATTGGGATAAGAGGAGGAGATTGCATTTCTTCTCTCCAATCAAATACTACACGTGGGAAGAACCAGATTTATTCAAGACATGCCCGGATCAAGTTGTGAGGAGATGCATACCGGACGAGGAGATCCCAAGTGTTTGATGCACTTGCATTCTTTTGATTGTGGGGGGCTATTTCAGTGGTTACAAAACGGGGCATAAAGTGCTCAATAGCGGCCTTTACTGGCCGACTATTTTTAAAGACGCTTTCAATTTTGCAAAAAACTGTGTTGAGTGTCAAAAGTTAGGGGGTATCTCTAAGCGAGATGAGATGCCCATGCAACCGATTCTCATTGTCGATATTTTCGATGTGTGGGAAATCGATTTCATGGGCCCATTCCTGAATTCTCATGGGAATTTATACATTTTGGTGGCGTTGGATTATGTGTCTAAATGGGTTGAAGCAATCACCACCAAAAAAATGACCATACCGTTGTTTGTAATTTTGTGCAAAATAATATTATTTCTAGATTTGGGATACCTCGGGTGATTATTAGTGACGAGGGATCTCACTTTAAGAATTTTAACTTTGGAAAATTACTAAAACGGTATGGTGTTAACCATAAAATTGCTACCCCCTATCATCCGCAAACAAGTGGTCAAGTGGAAGTGTCTAATAGACAAATAAAGGAAATTTTGCAAAAGACCGTTTGACCGGACCATAAGGATTGGTCAACGAAGTTGAACGATGCCTTATGGGCCTATCGAACGGCACATAAGACACATATTGGCACTACACCTTACCGCTTAGTTTACGGTAAATATTGTCACTTGCCGATTGAACTTGTACATCGTGCATTTTGGGCTATTAAAGAAGTTAATCTTAAGTTTGATGATGCAGGTAAAGAACGAAGTTTAAGTTGTGTGAACTGAAAGAGCTTCGGGAAGAGGCATATGAGTGTGCTTCAAAATACAAAGATGGCATGAAAAGAGCACATGATGCCAAGTTGAAGTCGAAGGAATTCATGGTGGGTCAAAAGGTTTGGCTATACAATTCAAGGCTCAAGTTCTTTCCCGGTAAGCTAAAGAGCAAGTGGATGGGCCCGTATGTGGTTACACTGTCGGCAAGCTAGGTGATGTTACCATTGAGGACCCAAAGGATGGGTCAAAACAAACGGTTAACGGTCATCATCTTAAACCATTTCTCGATGGTAACGAGGAGAACAAAGAAGCAAACAAGGAATTGGTAAGCTTCTTGGTAAGCGTGCCAACTTATGAGGTCAATTAAAGGGCCAAGAACAATTGTGTAACGTTTTGTACCATTTATACTGTTTGCATGTATTGTATTGTGTTTTTATTTCGGTCGTTTCGTACTAATCTCATTAATGTATGAAGTTCGGATATCGCAAACGGGTTATGAAGATGTAAGGTATGTTTTAAACTTGCTTTGTGTATTGAGGACAATACACGATTATTCGGGGGTGGTATCGTAAACGTGCGTAAATGTGTGTTGATATAAAAAATAAGAAAACGGTGGACCGTCTCCGACGACTCTTGGTTGGGTCCGTCGGGTAAAAAGTGCCGTAGACAGGAGGTTAAGCCGTCGGAAGAATTTGGCAACATTGGGGTGGCGTCGCGCGGACCAAAGGACGTCGGCGACGGTCCTTGGTTTGTCAGCCGACGCTGATCTTGATTTAACACAAATATTCAGACCAAACTCATTCTAGACCTATGTAAACTTGACCCGAACACTTTTTTAACCACAAATTTGACCCGAGTGCACCTTATCCACCCAACATCTCATTAAAAACCCCCAAATCCCTGAACATCATCATCCAATTTCATTCATCTCCTCCATCTTCTTCAAAGAACCCTAACCTTCAATCTCTTGAATCTTCTTCAATTCTCCACCAAATCACACAATTCCTAAGCCTATTTTGTGTAGATTTTCGAGTAGAACAAACCCCTAACATGGTTTCTTTCAATTCTTGTTCGTTTGCAAGATTGGTGAAGTTGAAAATTCGGGCTTTTAAGGAAAAGTGTTCTTTAAGCTTACATTACATCTTTTCCGAGTTCTTTCGAGTATACAACATTAAAGGTATGATTTTTACTTAAAGTTGAGCATGGTTATCATATGGTTTGTGAATTTCTTCCAAAATTTTGAACTTTGTGTTTAAGAGTAGGTTGTTTATGATGCTAATGTATGATATTTAGTCTGAGTAGGTAATTGATTTGGGTGGGATTGAACATGCAACATAGTTAGTAATGAGATTATACTTGTTAGTTGCATGTTTGAACATGAACATAATGTTGAACCTTGTTTAAGTCTTATGTATTTAGGATGAAAACTTGATAAATTAACAAAAATGCCATTTTTGAAAGTTTAAACCGGCTAGTTATGTCTAATCAATTAATTTGTGGTTCAACATTGTATGTATGTTTAAGAAATTGAATTGAATTGAAGTTTTGAAGTGATAGTTTATATGTTTAAAGTTCGACAATGTTTAATTGTTTTCTTTGCATTATGACTTGTAGATATGGCGAGCCGAAAAAGAAGCAAGACTTCGGGTCAAGGCTCACTCGGGAGCCAGGTTGTCTTCAGGTCTTAGAGCAAAAAAATGGGAACAATTAAGCGGGGTTGAGGAGGATGATGGGCGGTTGTATAGACAAGATTAGGTGTGGGAGAGAATTAGGGATAACAATGTGGGTGAACCATGGGAAAGTAACAAGAAAAGGCCAAGGTTTAACGACAAAAGATTGGAAATTAAACATTAGAAGTGGAAGATGGTACACGGGGTTACCACGTCTATCCCGGAAAGGGTTGTGCCCGAGCGTACATTGAATGTTGAAGAGTTTAGGATGATTGGCATTGTCCAAATGTTCGAAAGAATCGGTTGGGAGCGAGTTTTAGATTGGTGTGAAGACATCACACCAAGGGTTTATTTGGCCGCTGTTTGTGAGTGGTTGGCTTCGCTTAGGTTTGTCAATAGGGATGGCCCACTGAGTGTCACACCCCAACCAATGGCGGAAACATCAGAGTGAGACGAACTAGATTGCTCAAGACATCATAACACTATTTGCGACAATATTTAATTTAACAACCCATTTCATTTCATAGCATCAAAATTGTCAAGGTTACGCCGAATATTCAAATACAAGAAACAACAATGAAATAAATTCAACAATAATATAATGATTAACTTAGTGTTCTACGCGTGTTTCTATGCCATTCCTACTAAGTTCCATCATAACAACTTCATCAACCTGCAACATGTTAAAAAGTATAGTTCAATAACAAAGTATTGGCGAGTACACAACATAGCATAAGTATAAAATCCGTTTAAACAAATCCACATGAATAGCTAGCATACAAGATAAGTGTAAACAAGGCATGTGAATATACAAGTCAATCCTCTAGTGTACCGCAAAATAGATTAAAACTTAACATTGATCACAAGAATACGGGCGGTGCGTTACTCTTATAGCGTTATACGTGTTAAGGGAGGCTCGATCAAAGTTAATGACATTTAGATCACATAAGAATATATCAAGTAACAATTCAAGTTGCATAAGACTAAAGCATGTTGATGGATTGTTTGTGTGAAAATATAGAATAAAGTGTGATTTAGTGTAGTTTTAGTAAATTAACATGTTGCACCTCAAATAGTGGAAAGCATAAAAAGGGGTCGAGTGTACTCACGGTTTTGCAAAGTAATATCCGTGAGAAAGTTAGGTTGATTTAAGGGGAAGGAACACCAAGTTTATCCTACACAAGGTAGCGTAGGTGTGTGAGTATTAGATTGACGGGGGAGTTCAATGAGTTTAGGAATCTAAAATATGCAAAGAAAGTATATATAAACGGAAGTATTTATCTAGACATTAACGCTCGTTTTTATACTAATAAGCCCCGAAGGGTGTTTGTGTTTTTATGGGTCATGCCCAATAGAATCGTAACGATTGTTAGGTCTAAGATAAAATAACCTACTTTTAGGACAAATAACCATTTGGTCATGGTCAAAGGTTCGGTTATATTAAGTATTTACATATAGTTATAATATTACTAATTTATCATATAATTCATGTATTTCATAGATATCATGTAAGTCATATAAGTCATACATGGAGGTAGGAGGATAACCATCCTAAACCTTTTTCATAAGATTCACCATTACACAAGATTGACACAAGGACAATCCGGATGGTCAAGAATTATGGAAATCATCAAGTGAGGGGTGGATTGAATAATTGAATGGCCAAGGCCTTCATGTAACCACACCTACACCAACACAAGCTTGTAAGCTTGGATGGCTCAACACTTGTGGGCTTGAAACCCTAGTAAAAAAATCACAAGTTTAGAGACATGTTATGTCTCTTGATTGTGTGTGAACAAGTCTAGCTTAACACACTAACCATAAGCTTGGTTAGTCGTATAAGTAGCATAGATTTGTTATGTTAAAAAAAAGTTCGAAAAAGTTTTATAAGTTATCTTCCAAAACAGAAAGTTTGGCCCAAAAAATGGTGTGATTCCATTTTATTTTTCCATAGAAAACCTATGGTAACATCCATAGGGCTTAGCAAACAATGTTGAGGAAGAAAACAAAGTGAAAACATTTAAAAACTTGAAGTTTGAAAGATAAAAAATTGGGCAGAAAGTTTGTACACTTTTAGACCTCAAAATGGTGTGGTTTCACCTTAGTTTGCCCAAGCAAACTTGTGAGAACCTTCCTAGAGGTTATCCAAGAGTGTTAGAAGGAAAAACAAGGTAAAAAGAAGAATAAAAGTGAGTCGAAACTCACTTGCAAGCTGCTGTGATTCAGCAGAGAATTTCTGGAGTTTGGGACTTGTTTGAGGAGTGTGGAGGCTTGTAAAAGTGAGAAATGAGTGGAGGAACATTAGTTTATATAGGGGAAAGATTAGGGTTGAACTTAATGTATTTAGGTGGGAGATTTTGAATAAAAAGAAGTGGGAAAACCCCAACAGCATTTGCGACCGCAAGGGCTGCTTCTTTTTTTATCAATTAATTATTTGTTTGATGTATTCTTGGACTTTAGGTAATGCATATAATATGTGTGACATGTATGGGTCTTGTAATGGTATAATGTCATGCATAATATTGTTTTAAAAAAAAGACTACTTGAAAGCATATATTAAACACAAGTTGCGACAAGATTAATGTGATAACAGGAGCTTGAATAATTTGCATTAAGCCTCTAGTTGTCTTGTTTGAATTTGGTATTAAGATTTTTAACATTTAACAAGCATTTACAAGTCGTTTCGGATTGATTTATGAAGAGATAAAGTATCGTATAATCATAAGGTTAAACACGAATAAAATTTGCGAATTAGCATAATTGATTAATCTTGATTACAATCAAAGCCTTAGATTACAACTAATTGGAAATAGAAATATGAGGTTTGGACTTTCCAAAAATAGAAATATGAAGCGATCATACTAAAAACGGAAAGTTACAAAAGCGACGCGTTACACTAAGCACGTGGCAATTGGTGGGAGATATGGGCAGAAGACACATGATTATGTCCTTTGAAACTATGAATTACATTGCACGGTTTGATTCGTTGGGGATTGACGAGTACTACTATTACAACGTCGATCAATTTCTTGACAACAAAGTGTACTCGGCTGATCCCGATGGCATGGTTGGATAGGTGTTGCCATTTTCTGATGGTGGGGCAATATTGCGTAGTCAGCTATCTGTTGAAGGGAAGATTCTTCAACTCTTCTCTCTCGAGAATATTATGGTACGATTTCGGGATCGGGGTAAAGTTAAGGCGTCTGATTGCCGGGTGCTCCATTCACTACTTTTTGGAGTACCAAAGTTATCATGGCGACATTTGGTGATGATCAATACTTGGTATACCCGCGAGTCATACACCCGAAAGATGATACCTTATGTACGACTCATCAGTGCTATGATTGTGCAGCAGAATAGGTTGCCACCTGAATCATTGTGGGTCTCGAAACCTGTGGATCAGAACTGTTTTGCATCGATGAAGCAACACTGGAAGATCCAAGTGCAAGTATATGGTCATCAATACACAATGACTGATGACTAAGGGCATAGATTCCAGTTAACTTATTCGAGTGCAGCACAGGAAGCTGCGAGAGAGGAGGAGATGGTTGATGAGGAAGATGAAGATGAGCCTTAGGGTCCGAGGAGACCCCGGAAAATGTATACCCGGCCACATCGAGAGATTTCATCAGGAGTGGCTAGCTTTATTCCGAACCGGCGTAGGCCCGGATATCCTAATTACAATCAGGGGAAACAAGACGTGTATGATAACGTCTCCGCTCGTATTTGGGAGAACCAGGAATACGAGCAAAGGAGGCAGCAGTGGGAGAAGAACTGGGAGGCCTAACAACAATTTAACTGGGCCGAAGAGGCTGCTCATCGGTTTAAGGAACAGGAATACTGAGAGAGACAGAAGGAACAGTGGGCTGCCCAACAAGCCTATATGGAAAGACAAGACTTGTATCAAGCACAAGAGTTGTCTAGAAGGCAAGCTTGGGAGGAGGAACAAGATAGGTTGCGTGTTGATCACAACACTTTGGAAGACCGTCGATGGAATGCTATGGCGGTGGCTCAACAGATGGCGGTAAATAACGCCAAACACTTGCACGACCAAGAGCGCCACCATAAAGATTGTGAGGCGGGGCGACCATATCAAGAACACACGCCTTGGACTTCCTACGAGAACCTTCCTGTGCCATTCTGGCCTTCTGATCCATCTCCACATTGGCCCGAAGCAGTCGGTTCCAGTTTTATCCCACCTCAGTTTCAGGCACCGGCTGAAGGTGAAAGAGGGCCGCTAAATGATTTTCATGACATGATGTCGGCTCTGACGGGATACCTTACTAGCCGTATCCACCGCTAGACCCCAATGAGCGATACAAACGATGATCACTGGTACGTTTTCTTTTGTTGTTGTATATTTTTGTGTAATTATTTTTTTATGTTCTTTTATTGTTAGTAGTTAAATGAACTTTGTGGGTGTGTTCCCTAGATAACCCTCACGAGACCTACTCATCCTCCCGAGCTATCGGGAGGTTTAAAGGGTTTGTTGCATGCCCTAAATGCAACCGTGATTCCTACGAAAGTGAGTTTAGTATGTTGTTGTAAAATCTTTTTCCACAGAAAATCAAAGTTGAATAAAAATATGACTTGGTAATTTGTTTTTGTAAAAATGGTAGAACTAAGTAACTAACAAGTTTTAATGGTTGTGAGAAGTTTGCTTCTACACAAAGGTTGAGATTTGTAGGTACACTATGTTCGCGAGACGACCATTTCTGTGTAAAATGAAGAGCACACGAAGAATGACCGAAAAACCAGGTGCATACATTTCCTTTAGCTTTGATTCTTATTTTTAATAAGTGGAATGTATTTTTTGTAATTTCTTCTCGGGGTGAAATTTTGGGGAAGGTTAGCCGTGTCACATCCCTTGTGCATTTTAAATATATTTAATCTTATATATTGAGGACAATGTTGACCTCAAGTGTGGGGATGGGGAGAAAAAGTTTTTCAATTTTGACCCGTTCATTTAAACACTACACATTGAGTACAATGTTGACCTCAAGTGTGGGGATGAGGGAAAATTCAAAAATTTTTCAAAATGTCTTTGTTTGAAGCAAACTAAAAGCACAAGTAACTAAGTTAATGAGGGATGACATAACCCATGTGGTCTTTTGTCATGGTCAAGTTCAAATTAATATCATGACGTGTATTTATTGGGTGGTTATTCGGAATAATCCGCCTAAGAAACTTGTATTTTATACATATCGCGTACCATACGTGAGATTTTGAGCCACATTTACATATCATATATGCATATATTTCTTTGGTTGAGTGGACCATTAGTCGCCTATTGTAGAACTTGCAATTTTTGATGCGTTTGAGACCATAGACCGAATATGAGCACAAGAAGGGTTAAGGCATTAGGTAAACCTTTTCATTTTACACCATTTATATATCCTTAGTCGCCAATCTTGAGCCTAAACCTTTCGTTTGACTAACCCATTTAGCCTTTGACCGTTGAGCCTTCTATCTTTAACCTGTGTGATGAAAACTTGATTTTAAAATTAGTTGAAAAAAAAAACAGAATATAGTTGAGAAAACAAAAGAAGAAAAATATATGTATTGATAGTTTGTTGAATAAAAGGCGAAAGCTTTTGCCTCTTAGCTTATTGATTTGTAGTTGGTTGTGTTAGAGTATTTGTTTTTTGTGATAACAATCAAGTTGTCATCACCTTAGCCACTTTCAAATCCTATTCCATACGTTTAGCCTAGCCTCACTACAACCTATTCAAGACCTTTTGACTTGTGCTTAGTATTTGTGTTCGGTGGCAAGCCTATGCGGGTACGTGTTCTAATCGGCTTGTGTGATTGTATCAAAGTGCTAATGCATCATTTATTAGCCAATTTCTAAACCGAGTGGAGAGAACATTGTGAGAGATGTGTATGATTTGTGAGTTTCAAGAGCGGGTTAATCTTGGGTAACCATTTTTATGTGTTAATCACTTTAACGTTAAATATTTTGAAAATGGTGAGAATTATGAACCGGGTATGAGATTAGACCTTAGCTTATGTCTCAAGAATGGGAAATGTGCTCCTCATTCGACCCACGTGAAAGTGAAAAACATATTTTCTTGAGGGCAAGCAAAAGACAAGTGTGGGGATGTGATATGTGGTCGAAAAGAGATGTTCTTATTAAGCTTAAGTTCATGTTTTACGTAACTTTTAGTTTCGAATAGCCTACTTTTGATTGGATTTGTGTTTTACAGGTTTACGGAGTTTAAGGAGCTATTCGGGAGTGTTTCGGAGCATCGGGGCGGAAAATGGGTCAACCGGGATTGCAAAACGGAAAATCAGGAAATCAGGTTTTAGAGAGGCCGTCGCTGACGCACCCCTGGGTCGTCGGCGACGCCCCTTAGAAACTCCGTTGGAGAAAATTGGTCGTAGAAAGTAGATTAGAGCATCGGAGAAGAACCACACAAACTAGAGGCCGTCACCGACGCCCCAGATGGCCGTCGGCGACGCCCTTCCTAAAACTCTGTCGCTGAAATTCAACTTTGGACAGGTTATAACACATGGTTGACCAATTTTTGAGGGGTTACGAGTTTTTGAACTTAGGAGACCCTTCTTGGAGCCAAGAACATCATCACTTATATCCTCAATCATCCCCAATCCATCCGATCATCCGAATCACAACCTTCAATCCTAACCCTAGCCTACCATCATCATCCCATTCATCATCCATTCATCTTCACCATCTATCCCAAACACTAACCATCATTATCATTACCTTCGAAGCTTCAAGATGGCTATGTTCAAGATTTCAAGTTCCGTTCGTCATGAGCGGCTAGTTTTCTTGGGTTTCACCCCGGTGTAGGTTTGGTAAGTTCTAGGTTTGACAATGTTTTGAGTTTTGATTTGTGACAACTTGTGATTTTATTTTGAAACCTATGATAATTGGCTTGCATTTGTATTGAATTTGTGAATTGTCGAATGAAGATTAAATTTGACTTTGCAAAATGTTTATGTGCAATTATGCCTTGTCTAAGTTAGAGTTTACTTGTTTGTAATAACAAAGTGCATTGTAGTCCATCGTTCATGGCGTCGATAGCTCTTGGCACCCAAGTCACGTAACACTAAGCTTTTTGGTCATTTTTACAATTGAATTGAATTTAAAACGTGTAGGAATCCTAGGATTTACATTACCGAACCGGGTGTGAACCTTATTCTAAATTATTGTTTTACAATCGTTAATTAAGTTTTCGTGCAAGTATTCAAGTTCTTAGTAGTTAAGTAATAAAAATCAGCTTGGTCGGAGCATTCCGACATCTCTTTCAAACACACAAAAATTAATCAAAATATTAGCAAGCTTCATAATTCGTGACAATTCGTTAAAATCAATCTTGTCCGCACGCAACCACAAACTCTTCGTGGTTCGACCCCTTACTACCACTAACACATTGTTAAGGGTAATTTGGGACTATAAATTTTATCTTTGACCGGGGCGCGTCACTCCGATCACCAACTAAGTGAATTGTTTTACTGTTTAAGACCGGGTTTTAGAATTTGGTTAATGGTTTGAAACTAATAGATAAAACGAACTATGGAAATATTAAGAAAAAATAATATAAATAATATTGTTTTTTGAATCAATACAATTTTTATAAAAATTAAACATAAAATATTTTTTAACGTATATAAATCTAACAATAATATGCATAGATTATTGGGACAATTGTATATTTCTCCTTAAAAACAGCTTAGTTGCTTATTTACTCAACTTAAAATTAAAATTGCATATATCCTCTTCTTTAATTATTAAAATTGAGATTTACCCATTTTGATTTATTGTATATATATTATATCTTAAATTTCCATGCTTATGAATAGTATTAATAGTTCTTTTCTTTCTTTTTTCATTTTATCTTTTTTCTTTTATAATTTTTACTTTTGTGTTTTTTTTTTCTTTCGTCTTTTTGGGTTTTTTGCTTTATTAAGTTTTTGTTTTTATTTGTGTCATTGAATTGGTATTGATACACTGAGAAGTGGCATTTACAGGAACTTTTGAACTTCTTTTTTTGTCTTTTAATGTTTTTTACTTTTAGTTTTCAACTTTCAGGATTTAAAAACTTTATAATTGAATTTTATATGTTCCTTTATCTAGGTATTGGTATAAACTCAAGTTGGTCTGCATTTTAATGTAAATTTTGTTTGAAAACGAGTCTAGCCAAATGTAATACGTTTTCATTAGAGGGTATAACTTCAATTTACTTTACGTTTCGAAGCCGCAGCAACGCGCGGGGGAAATTTACTAGTTTCATTTAAAGCAAGTTATATAATGGCTTTTACCCTTATTTTTACTGGAACTTTGAAAAATTACATATTTACTCATTTTTACTAGTTTCTGTGGCTTTTTTACAATTCTTTTTGTTTTTTATTTTTTACGTTTTGCTTGTTAGTTTTCTTTTATTTTTTATTTTATAATCTAAACACTAAATAAACCGTTAAAGTACGTAGATGCATATTTTCCCATAGAATATAAACAATTTCTGAATAAGTGGGAGTTTAATCAAAGGACTACAGACCAAAGAAAATAATATGATTTGCTTTACACGTATTTAATACATATATATAAATCTGCTGAAAATCATGCTAGTTAGTTTTTTTTACTAAGTTATTTGTTTTGTATACTTTCTTTTAATCATTAAACGTATTTTAATGCATATATTTATAAATCAGCTAAAAATCACAAACACCCCTAGATATATCTTAGTAAATTAAATAACTTAGAAAAAAAGCCAAAACAAACAACAACAAAAAAACCTACTAGCAAAACGTAAAAAAAATAAAAACAAAAAGAATTATGAAAAAACCACAAAACTAGTAAAAATGAATAAATATGTATTTTTTTTAAGTTTCAGTAAAAATAAAGGTAAAAAAGTCATTATATAACTTTTTTTTAATGAAATAAATCAAAATGGGTAAATTTGCAATATTTTGTTAAGGAAAAGGATACATACAATTTTAATAGTTAAGGAAAGAGATATATGCAATTTTAATTTTAAGTTGAGTCAATACGCAATTAAGCAGTTTTTAAGAGTATATGTAATCGTCCCTAGATTATTAATCCGAACGATATTGTGTTTTAAGTTTTGAATTCTTCATTATCCTTTTAATACTTAAAAGGTGTAAAATACATTGTTTTTTAAGCCTACCATTTTGCTCCCTTTAGTTTGGTCGTTTTAATGGTTTTGCCCAAATCCTTTCATACAGTCTAGCCGATCTAGTTCACACAGCCGGTTTAAACAAAAGAAAGCCGTAGTTACTGGTTTCTGTTCTATACCCCATGAAAACCGATCGAAGCAGACCTTAAACATCCTTAAGCAAATTTAACAATAAGCGCCAAACTTAGGAAACTTAACTAAATTTGTTACCACAGGAAAAGTGGGTTGAAACGTCAACAAAAAGAAAACAAATTTAAAAAAACTAATGACTTGAATGCTTTAAAAATACATAACAACCAAAATAATTGCTAAGTAGCCACTCTATCTAGATGACTAACCTACAACAGTACTTGCATATTGCAATGATGCTAATATGAATAAAAGATGGATCGGTTTCATTATATATTTGTTCCTTGTAACTATAACACAAACACTAAACTCCACTAGCTATATTAATGAGCCGTTTAAGTAAAGCAAAAAAAAAACTTAGGATGGACGTGTTTAGTTAAGCTGCTAACTATTGCTGTCTAGCGCGGATGTGTTTAGACAACATATGCTAGATCTCTCGACATTCACAAATAATTCACACCTTTCAAAAAAAAAAAACTATTCGAAAGCTAACTCATATACTAGTTTTTTTATCTAGCCACTGCAGGCCAGGTAAATTAACGACACTTAATTATTATATGTTAGTTGAAAAAACATCTCCAAGTATGCAGTTATTCTTTTGGTTTGAAGTTAACTATCTTAATTACAACCAAAAGTTATATCGATATGGACATTGTACAAACATTTATTATTAGTTATTCCTAATTAATTTCTTTTAGAACGACAAATTACACCTACTCCTAAAATTTACACCATTGATCTTCAATAAAACTTGAACTCTCATCATTTGGGAAAGACACTAATAACACCCTAATACTGGTACAATTGAACTACAAGCCCTAAATTCGCTATTGTAACAAATTCATTACCAAACACATGCCCTAAATTCGCTATTAAAATAACTCATCATTAAACCAAACACATGCAACTTATACCAATTAAAAGAATTCATCAAAATAAAGTTATTTTCAAACGGCAAAATTTATTAACAAAACCACACAAACAAGATTATTTTCAAATGGCAAACTTTATCAACAAAAGCACACAAACCAAGATTACATACATAATTACACGATATTTACAATATCATCAAAGTGAGTAACGACGGTTTACTCCACAATCATGGAATAAGATCCATAAACACTCTTAAGTAACAATTACGAAATAGTAAGTTTAAAATTTCCCAAACAAGTACAAATCTTCAAGCTTTGCAATCTCCATTCATTGTCACACCTAAGAGCATTCACATCCCGTCCATCAAATTTATGTGAGAGTAATTTTATAGTATAGAAAGTGATTGTAAGTGGTTATGAGTGCATGAGAGAAAAAAGTTATTGTTCATCATTTTCCGTATATTTGAGGAACAATGTTCACCCTCCATAATTTTTAATATATTTTTAAAGTGGTTGTGAGTGGATAATATAGAAAAGGTAATGATAAAATATAATAAAATATTAATTAATTGAAAGAAGAGATTATAATTGTTTTTAGTGTAATTATAGGGTAAAAATAATAGAAGGGTTGTGAATGCTCTAAAATGAAGATAGCTAGAAACCCTGCTTGGATTTTAACTTTAAAGTAAAAAAATTTTAGGGGAATTTTGGCTTTAAGGATGCTACTTCAATGCAAATCGAGAGTTGTGTGATGGTAAAAGTGTATGTTAACATTTGACCTAGTGTACTTATTTTTTTAAGTGAACTTCATTAAAACTAGCATTACCTAACACAACAAACAAACTTACATAATAATAAATTTGCACCAATCACCCCACGTAAAAAATTTACATGGCAGTGTACTTTGAATAGCATATGAAGACAATGGTTGTCACGCGGATGTAATTCCTAAAGCTCACCCGTAACTCTCAATTAAATATGTTGAAAAACGTATATGCATCTGTATCTGTTATACTGAAAGTAATACACTACACAAGCATGTAACCATCTTTGTTTCTATATCACGGTATTTCTAACTGTCTTTTATGCAATGCGTAAAAACACATTATAGGATTCATAGTAATTCTGTTTCTAACCATATTTTTAGAAGGGGAATCAAGTAGTCAACCTTTTTTTAAAGAAAAGAAGAGGTTTACTCGTAGTTAACGACAGTCATTATATAAGTATGAAACATATATAATCATGAATTAAATTTTTGCATTAGTTATATATATATATATATATATTGTGCAGAGTTCAAATGAAAAGAAAAAATTTGTAAAATAAAAATAATAACTTTTAAACCAGTAAAATTCTCCATTACTTCATTTAATGTGTGTATTTAATATTATAAAAATGATATATAGGTAAATCTATAATTGTCATTAATTATCTAATTAATTAAACTCGTAACTCATTTTTTAATATACTATTTCAAGATAAAATAATTTATGGTGAAAGACAGTTTTCGACATGTGTAGGATAAATTTTAGTATGTGTAGAATAAATTTAGAAATGTGTACATGTGTGTATGGTAAATTACGATAAGTGTAAGACATATGTAAGATAAATTTTGAAAATGTGTAGAATAAAATGTTTTTGCTTTATTAATTAAAGATAACATAATTAATGAGAGGAGTTAAAAACTATTTAATAGTTTACCACTATACCATTTCTTCTTTTTCTTCTCATATTAAATTTATTTTAAAATGAACATTCCCATATATATATATATATATATATATATATAGATA
This sequence comes from Scalesia atractyloides, assembly GCA_947069175.1. NCBI lineage: Eukaryota > Viridiplantae > Streptophyta > Magnoliopsida > Asterales > Asteraceae > Scalesia > Scalesia atractyloides. Next base: position 37,418,094 of record CAMTDV010000023.1, on the reverse strand, counting down.
TATAAAAGGTCATGTTTCAATTATTTATAATATCAGTTGTAGTAACTTTATCATTTTTTTTCGTAAATGACAATGCATGAGTAATACTTAATACATAATCAATAGTAAGCAGAAATTTATGTTTTTGCTTTAACTTTAATACATAAAGCGATTATGTAACCATCTTATCTTTTTTATTTATCTCATCAAATAACCTAAACACTTTGTAGTTCCCGATTCTCTACATAAATTTGGTTGTATAAATTCTTGCAACTACGTGTAACGATATTACAATGTATTATTTCAATTATATAATAATAATTGTAACGATATGTGATGATATTACAAGTGTATTATTTCAACTATATAATACTTGTAACTATATGGATTATATATAACAGGTGTATTATTTTAACTATATAATGAAACTTGAAAGGATATTTGTGTTGAACATATATGTTGAAAATAAAAGCTATTGTGTAATTCATGAGCAAACCAGTTAATGATGATGTTGTTGTTATTTGATAGAATAACAACTTTATAAGTTGTTATGTAACTAATAAAAGTGTAAAATGTACAGGTACATAAGTCAGAGGACTAAAGTGAGAGAAATATAAGTTGCAGGGTGCAGGTTGTAAATGGAAAGTATTGTCAGTATATAAGATGTGCACTGTGCAGATCTCACTACTTCAGTTCATCTTCTTGTCTTTGTCTTTGTTAGGGTTTGTTCTTGTTGATTATGTGTAATCGGAGTATATACTTTGTTCTCATATAGATCAACTGATAAAGCTTATCAGTAGATCTATTACTGGAAACATTTTGTTGTTTGATCTTACGTTTGGTAAGATCTGGGTGATTGGGGGTGTTTTTGGTTTGGGTTAAACTAATAAGATTTCCGTCACTCGTTTTGTCACTATACATCTGTGTTCATAAAGATCTGTATTTTTCTTCATGGTATTAGTGCTATTAAGCTCTTGATAGTCATCTTTCCGCTGTTCTTTGGCTCAGATTATTCATTGACTCTGGGGTATTTGAGGGTTTCTAAACTCAGAAACCATTTGTTTCTGGATCTGAAGTATTTTTTGGGATTTATGCTCGTTTGGAGGATTGAAAACCCTAATCTAGGTTTGAAGTGGATTGAAGCGGTTTGGTGTTCTCTGAAGAATCGTGTTGGTCTCTGTAACCCTAGAAGGCTACAGGGCAAACTAACCGGTTATATTGTTCTTGATCTTCTGATTTGCAACTATAGCCCTAAGTGAAGTTATAGTTTCATATCCATTTTCGGACTTAATCGCACCCACTGTGAGACTGTTCCTCTCTCTCTTGCTTTTATTTTTTGTTATTGCATTCATTAATAAGTTGTGTCTAGACATAAATTGTTACCGGGGTAGTTTGGACCGGCCTTGATCGAGTCTTCTGTGTTATGTGTTGCATGTGTTATTTGTGAGTTTTTTTGTTAGTAGTTGTTACTGTTTCTTGTTTTACAATTTTTTAGAACAAAACTACTGTGTAAAGACATGTCCAGGCACCAAGAGTGATGAACCTGGAATCTTGATCACTGACACAATATAGTTGCTTATAGAAGTTTGTTTGATATTAAGTTCTGTTGTTGTTTTGTCTTATTTTGTGTGAATATGGGTGATGTTGTTGGTTCTCCTTAGACCCTCCTTAGTAACTAGATATTGGTGATCCTCTTTATATCCATCCAAGTGATTCCAGTAGTTTAATAATTGTTGGAATACAATTAAAAGGAACTGAGAACTATTCTGTATGGTCTAGTAGTATGAAACTGGCTTTACAAGCAAAGAACAAATTAGGCTTTATTGATGGTACTTGTGTAAGATCTGAGGATGATGAGGTTCTAGGAAAACAGTGGGACAAATGTAATTCAGTAGTTTTAACTTGGTTGTTGAATTGTGTTTGTGAAGAATTATATCTAGGTCAAGTTTTTTCCAAATAGCTAAAGATGTTTGGAGTGATTTAAAGGAAACTTATGATAGAGTTGATGGATCTGTTGTGTTTGATTTTCATAAAAAGATAAATTCATTAACTCAAAATGGGTGTTCAATGTCTGAATATTATCATAAGTTGAACACTTTGTGGAAACAATTAGATGCTATTTTACAATTACCATCTTGTACTTGTGAAGCCTCAAAGGAGTTTAATGATTTTAACACTTTAATCAAACTTATGCAATTTCTTATGGGGCTTGATGATGTGTATCACTCAGTAAGAACCAACTTGTTAACCATAGATCCTTTACCAACAGTTAAAACTGCTTTTTCAATTGTGTCTAGAGAAGAATCACATAGAGGGTCTAGTGGTGTGTTAAAAGGTAGTAACATTGCTTTTGTAACTAAAACCAATACAAGTTTTGATGTCAAAAGAAAAGTGTTTAGAGGTCCAAAACCAGAATTTGAAATGTGCTCATTGTAACATGTTGGGTCACACTGTTGACAGGTGTTTTGAAATTATTGGTTATCCTAAGGGTTTAAAAGAATACCTAGTAATCAGTTAGGAAAGAATATTAGCTTAAATAATAAATCAAATAAGGTTGCTAATACTTCTTCCATGCCTTTTACTTCTGAACAGATTACAAAACTGTTGAATTTAGTCAATGACAAGCCTGGTACTGAACAACAATCTGGTAATTTGGGATGTGAGTCCAATGTTTTTGATAAATTTTCTAGTATGTCTGGTGTCTGTGGTAATTTGTAGTTGTTCTAGTATGACAAATGTTGGTTTCAGTTATAATTGGGTTATAGATTCAGGGGCTAATCAACACATGGTAATGATTGATAAAGATATGTATAACTGTGTAGATGTATCAGAACTAGACATTAAAGTTTGTCACCCTAATGGTACTTGTGTTAGAGTAACAAAGATAGGAGATATTAAACTTGTAAATGGTGTGGTCTTATGTGATGTTTTCTATGTTCCTAAGTATAGTGTTAATCTTGTGTCTGTTTTTAAGTTAGCAAAAGATAACAAGTTATCTGTTGTATTTGATGATGATACATGTTCTATTTAGGATTTGAAGTTACAGAAAGTCTTGATGACTGGTAGACAGGACAATGGTTTATACTTTGTTAGTAGATCTGGTAATATGTCAAATATGTGTTTTAATTCTTTGGTTAAGTCTAGTATATGGTATAGTGGACTTGGTCATCCTTCTAATGAAGTTTTAGCCAAGTTAAAAGGAAGTATGGGGATAGAGTCTGGTGCAAATAGTCCTTGTGAAGTGTGTCATAGGGCCAAACAAGTAAGAGTTCCTTTTCCACTCAGTGAACATAAAACAAAGAATGTAGGAGATTTGATTCATCTTGACTTATGGGGTCCTTATAGAATAACTAGTAGGAAAGGTTAAAAAATATTTTTTTAATTATAGTAGATGACTATTCTAGGTTAGTTTGGTGTTATATGTTGAAAAATAAATATGATGTTTTTGAAAATATTACTAGTTTTTATAATCTTTTACATACTCAGTTTGAGAAAAATATTAAAGTGTTTAGGTCAGATAATGGAACTGAATTTGTTAACATTCAAATGAGTACTTTTTGTAAAAGTAAAGGAATTTTGCAATCAGACATCGTGTCCTCACCACCACAACAAAATGGTGTGGTGGAAAGAAAACACAGACATCTTTTAAACATGGCTAGAGCTTTGTTATATCAAGGTGTCCTGCCTTTAAGATTTTGGTGTGATTGTATGCTAACTGCAATATATTTGATTAACAGGCTACCATCTTCTGTGCTATTAGGTAAAAGTCCTTTGAATTAATACATGGCTTTAAGCCCTCTCTTAGTCATCTAAGAAACTTTGGATGTTTGTGTTTTAGCACTATTTTAAATGAAAACTGATAAAATGTCTTTTAGAACAAACAAGTGTGTTTTAATTGGTATTCCAACTTAAAGAAAGGGTATAAATTGTGGAGTTTGGATGAAAAAAAGGAATTTTATTCTAGAGATGTAAAGTTTATGAAAATGTTTATCCATTTAAGTCATAGTTGGAATACACGAGATGTTGAAACTATAAAACAGTAAATCAACTAATTTTTTGATTGTTTTAAAACTTCTACATTCACTGGTTCTGAGACCACCATTACTCCAATGATGAAGAGGTGGATTTAAATGGTTCTCATGGGAGTTTCTTGTGATGATCAACAACCAGTAGGTCTACATTGGCTGCCCCTATTCATGCCTAATAGTGATAGGGAGTACAATAGAAGTGAGACTCATAGAACTGGTAGGGCAGAGGACACAAGACTCTCAAGTGATGAGACTAACCCATCTGAGGGAGATATGGTGAAATGAGGAAGTCTAGTAGGAAAGCATAGTTCCTAGAAAATTTAATGATTATGTTGTTGAAGAGAAAGTAAAAATATGGTATTGAAAAAGTTGTGAATTATGCAAACTTGTCTGTCGATAATATGTGTACGATTGCTGTCTTGAATAATACTGTAGAACCAAATTCTTATAATGAAGCAATAAAAGAATTAGATGGATAGAGGCTATGATCAATGACATGGAAGCTCTCTATAGCAACAATACATGAGAATTAGTTGATTTACCTAAAGGGAGAAACCAATAGGTTGTAAGTGGGTGTATAAAATAAAATATAAGGCAAATGGTGAGTTGAAATGTATAAGGCTAGACTAGTAGCCAAGTGTTATAATCAGAGAGAATGTATTGATTTTAATGAAACCTTCTCTCCAGTTGTAAAAATGGTTACTGTTAGAATAATTATAAAATTGGCAGTAAATAAAAATTGGCCTTTTATCAACTTGATATAAATAATGCTTTTTTGTATGGCTCATTAACAGAAGATGTTTATATGTCATTACCACAAGGGGATACTATTCTAGTAATGAAACAAAAGTATGCAAAACTTGTTAAGTCTCTTTATGGTCTAAAACAAGCACCAAGAAATTGGAATAAGAAGTTAATCTCAGTATTAATAAAAATAGGGTTGTGTTCAAAGTGTATGTGATCATTCTATGTTTACATTGAGTGATAAAGATATTTTTAGTACTGTTAGTATATGTTGATGATATTGTTATAACTGGGAACAATGTTGATAAAATTGAGAAAGTAAAAAATATCTCAGTGAAAACTTTAAAATCAAAAATATTTGGGACTGTTAAGAATTTCCTAGGTATGGAAGTTTTTTATTCTAATAATGATATTTATTTGTCTCAAGAAAATACTGTCTGAATTATTAACTGAGTTTGGTTATCTTGGCTGCAAACCAGTTTGGTTACATGGGGTATTGGGGTTGTTGATAGGTTTGGATCATGTTTTGAGTAGGGGGAGAGATTTGGTTTTGAGAGGGCGCAAACCTTGCTCAAATAACCATAGCGTCCACAATTCGCACATAGTCGACAAGGTAAGGTAGATGGATGGTGATAAAAACAGGTGTTACATCGAGGGTGAGGTCCAAGGTATGGTTTCTTATTTGGGTAAGTTGATTTGGGTGCTATTTGCGTGATTGGGATAGCTTGGATGGGTATGGCTTGTGAAATTGGTTGATTACGTTGGGTGACAGCGAAAAGTTGCCCATCTCGTTTTCTCTTAAAAATGGGTTGAGAAGGGGATTCGGTTTGGGTGGAGTTTGAAGTTTCAGTTGATGCTTTATCCTTCTTCTTCTCCTCCTTGAAGTCTTTATTCCGGATGCGGTTCTTGGTGAGCTCTGTAGCTAACTCCATTGCTGCTTCCAAAGTTGCAGGCGTGGTACTTATTACAGAGTCTTGAATTTTTGATGGAAGACCTCGAATGTAGTGCTCGATCAAACAGTAGAGGGGAGTGAATAAGTTGGGAACCATTTGATTTAACTCGAGGAATCTCTTGTTGTATGTGGTGTGGTCTCCTTCCTTTTGCTTCAACGAATAGAACTCATCCTCTAATTTCTTGATTTCGCTCCTTGGGCAAAACCGTCTTGTCATGTTTTCCTTCAACTCTTCCCAAGTCAAAGTCATAGCATCTTCAACACCTCGTTTGGCCTTCTCTGTATTCCACCAAGTAAGTGCTATTCCAAATAAACGACCAGTAGCATATCGCACTTTGCGATCATCGGGGCAATCGCAATTTAGAAAAGTGTTCTCCGTTTCTTCAAACCAATGGAGGAGAGCGGTGACACCTTCAGTCCCTTCGTATTTTGGAGGGTCGCAGGATTTGAAATGCTTGTAGGTGCATTTAGTGGTATTTTGGGGGAGGGTTGATAACATTTTGATCTTCTTGGTTGACGGGATTAGCGGTAAGGGCTTGTTGGACTTGAATTATAATGTTGGGTATTACGGCAGCCATTTGTTGAGCGATTTGGGCAGCCATGCGCTCGCGGGCTTTTCCTGCTCTCATCTTCCTACGAGCGAGGCTAGAAGACATCTACAAGGAATAGATATCAAGAGTATGAGTTGGATGTTTTTGGGATCATGGGTCGTATTTAGGAATGAACATTCATAAAATAAATATAACATAATAAATCTACTACATCCATAGGATGTCTTGGGCTTTGCTCGTAATTGGGCATTGCATGCCGCCATACTTCACCTTCGTAAACATGTGGGCCCCATGAATACCGGGTTTTTCATATGGTTCGCATGTGTTAGCCTGGTTACGTACACTAAAACCCGGAGAAAATTGAGAAATATGTAACGTATGATATTCGGAATGTGTCCAGGTGTGGACACGGTGACACCTCAAAGTGGGGTTAGTTCGAACGACGTTTGGTGTGGCATGCTTTGGCCTAATAGGTCCTTTGTACTCTCATCGTTAGTCCCCAGGTAGGCAAACTGGTCCGTTATATTGGATTTATACGAATGCCAACCTAGACAGGACGTTCCGACTACTGGTACTTGTACCCTTACAGTTACTACATGCCCGTCGCAGAACTCACTTTGATGAGATTTGAAAAATGAAAAATGCGACAAAATCTTTGAATAACGAAAGTATGAAGATGATTTGAATATATGAACATTGAAATATGTATGATGAATGTGTATGTAAGTATGTATGTTTGACTGTAAGTATAAACAAATATGAAACAAATAAATATCATAAGTTTGCATGTAACCACATAAACAATTAAAATCTAGTCAACTATAGTATAAGCTCTAAGGGTCTAATAACCTATCCTATATCCCTATAGTCATGGCTCTGATACCAATCTGTCATACCCCGACCCGCAGCGGAAAAGGTGATCGGGACATGATTGGGTTATCATCAAAGCTCATGACATTTATTATAACGTTTCATATTTATTATTACAATTTAAAGGGAAACATACAATCATAATTACATCATGTCCTACACATCATTCTAGACTTCATTGTTTTCTTCTAAGGCATTTCCTATGTTTTCCTTGCTTCATCCTGTTCACCTGTATCATGTGTAAAAATGGTTTTTTGGATCAACAAAAAGTTGGCGAGTGAATCCTATGAAAACATTTGAACAAGTTTACTGAATTGATTATAAAATAAGGTGCATAACCACATATGCGTAAATATAGATGTAAACAATTCACAAAACACTTAATATCAGATAATGCACACACATACAATAATAAATTGTTTTGAGGCACGCGTTGCTCAACCCGTCTCTCACGAGGAACTGATGGACCTAATGAATGAGTTTTAAGGCACGCGTTGTTTTACGAACTGATGGGCCTAATGAATGATTTGCATACAACTTGACAATATGTAATACTTAACTACAAACAATATTTACATTCTAAGTTTAAATCATAATATGGTATGGCACGAGTTTAAATAAACGAAGTTATTTTAGTGACACATGACACACCCCAAAACGTGTAATTAAAAAGGGGAGTTGTAAGATTCACTCACATTGGGTGCGTTCGGTTGATGATGTTGAATGCGCACGAAGTTTGATTTAACCACGAGTGAAACTAACCTAGATAATAACATAATGGTTCGGTAAATAAGCGGATTTTATTAATCAATTTTAGTAGGATTATTGGATATATTTTTGTGAGTTTAAGGCTATTTTCTAACTTTAAAAATGTTATATTTAAGTATTTTTAATTGATTTTTAAATAAAATAAATAAATAAAATAATAAAAAAATGTTTGACTTTTTGACCGTTGTCTTGTTGACCGGTTTTATTGTGTAAATGTATGCGCCGGGCAGGACTCGAACCCGAGACCTCCCGTTCGCGTGCACGCAGCTCTACCAACTGAGCTACGTGTCTAACCCGAAATATTTCTTTTTTAATTATATTTATATACTAATTGAATTAATCCGAAAATCATTTATTTAAAAACGATTTTAATGTATCGCTCGGTGCTCTCCACAGGTCTCGAACCCGGGACCTATGGGTTAGTTTGGCACACAGTCCACCGCTGGACTGTGTGCCTAACTTGGTAATTATTCTGGTTTTTATTATACTTAACATCTTACAGAGTTAACCCGGTTCAGTTTTTAAAAAAAAGACATTTTATTACTTCGAAGGTGCGTTTGACAAGAATCGAACTCGGGACGTATGCGTGTTTATTTGCACACAGTCCACCGCTGGACTGTGTGTCTAACCGAGATATAACTTGATTTAAATTAAATATATATGTAACCGAAGGCTTCATCTTCTTCGTTGAACTTAACCCAGAACCAATGTCCGACTGTTTCGACAATTTAATCAATTTCTTTAGTAAGTTGTGATTAGCTACATATGAGATTAATAAAAACGAGAGAGATTAGGTGTAAGATATACCGAACAGAGATCCCCTGTTTCGCCGGCGAGTTTCCGATGACAGCAGGTTATTCCGGCGACGTGTATCTTGCGGCAGAGGTTCTTCAAGAAGTTTGAGGTGAGTGTGGGTGACTTCGGTATGAGCTCTAGGTGTTCTGTTTTTAGAGTAAGGCACAGAGGTGAAGGGGTTCGGTTTTCCGGCGAGTTGCAGAAAGTTTCCGGCGAGTGAATTTACGTCGAGAATGGGTGTGATTGTGAGCGAAAAGGTTATCAGAGGTTAGAGGGTGTATTTATAGGGAAGAACATCGACGAATTTGGTCTGATTACCGTCTTGATTCGTCGGTCAATAATTTCTCCGACGGTTATGACGGATGTCGCGGACTGGACATCGGTTATAACTGATGTTAAGGTTAATGCTTCGGTTAAATCAGAAAGAAACCGTCCATTATCGGCGAAATCGTCGGGATTTCCGACGACTGCGATTTGGGCGCGACTTGGACTGGATTTGATTTCTGTGTTTCATTATTTGAATTAATTGTTTCGATATATTACTAAAGAACACAAGTGGCGCAGTGGTTGGATGTGTGTGTTAAAGCTTTGTTGACCTGGTTGACCCGGCTGACCCGGGTTCGAATCCAGGCTTCAGCACTTTATTTTTAATTCACTATTTTAATACTTTTTCAAGTATAAATTTAATATTCAATATACTTATTAATTATGTATCGTTTAAAATTAATTTGAGCAATAAATACGCAACGGAATTTTTACTGATTGTTCGGTTAATAAACAAAGCGGGTTTGGTAAATCCGGTTTTTTGACGGATGTTACAGTGTCCCCTACTTTTTAGAAATTTCGTCCCGAAATTTAAGTAGTGACATATTTGTCTAAAAAGGATGGTGTTTAGTTTGACAGTTACATACTTAGAAAAAGAGTAAGAGTTTAAATTTTTTGTTTGAGGCGGTAACGTTCCTTGTAAGGGTTGAGTACCCTGCTACAGGAATCGCTTTTTGTTGCCTACGGTAAAAATATTGATAAGCGGAGTTGATTCACTAAGTATGATTTCATGCGCAAGAGATTTGATATGTTTGGAACGATAAGGTTATATCCTAAAACAAAACTTCTAATACTACAACCTACATGGAACTTCTCATAACCGCCTGACAATGCCTCTGATCCTTTGGCAAGAATACTTATATATAGGAAGTACCAGCGGCGTATCCACCATATCTTGTCAAATTTTCATTGGTTTTGTCAGTAAGTTATGATTGGTTCTATGATGTGACTCTAGAACATAAATAAACACCACAACCAATGTCTGAGTCCTAATTCTGATAGTATACATGTTTGATTGGTGACATAATCCCAATTCTTTAAATGATGAGATGATATAAATGCTAGATCAGTGAGTATAAACGAACTTCAACCAAGAAAATTACTAAATCCTACATGGAACTTCTCATAACCACCTGACAATGCCTCTGATCCTTTAGCAAGAATACTTATATATAGGAAGTACCAGCGGCGTCTCCACCATATTCTTGTCAAATTTTCATTGGTTTTATCAGTAAGTTATGATTGGTTCTATGATGTGACTCTAGAACATAAATAAACACAACAACCAATATCTGAGTCCAAATTCTAATAGCATACATGTTTGAATGATGACAGTTCCTCTCTCGTTTGTTATGATGGAGAGGTTAGTTTATGTAGAAATAGAACACAATCCAATTTCTTTAAATGATGAGATGGATATGAATGTTAAATCAGTGAATGTAACACAAATTTCAACCAAGACAATACTAAATCCTACATGGAACTTCTCATGACCGCCTGATAATGCCTCTGATCCTTTGGCAAGAATACTTATATAGGAAGTACCAGCGGCGTATCCACCATATTCTCGTCAAATTTTCATTGGTTTTATCAGTAAGTTATGATTAGTCCTATGTGACTCTAAAACATAAACAAACACAACAACCAAAGCTTGAGTCTTAATTCTGATAGTATACATGTTTGAATGATGACAGTACCTCTCTCGTTTGTTATGATGGAGAGGTTAGTCGATGTAGAAAATGGAACACAATCCAATTTCTTTAAATAATGAGATGATATGAATGCTAAATCAGTGAGTATAACACAAACTTCAACCAAAACATTACTAAATCCTACATGGAACTTCTCATAAACCGCCTGATAATGCCTCTGATCCTTTGGCAAGAATACTTATATATAGGAAGTACCAGCGGCGTATCCACCATATTCTTGTCAAATTTTCATTGGCTTTATCCGCAAGTTATGATTAGTTCTATGTGACTCTAATACATAAATAAACACAATCAACCAAAGCTTGAGTCTTAATTCTGATAGTATACATGTTTGAATGGTGACAGTACCTCTCTCGTTTGTTATGATGGAGAGGTTAGTCCTTGTGGAAGTGAGACATAGCTCAACTTCTTTAAATGATGAAATTGAAATACGTTGAAATGTATGATGAACAAAGTTCAACCAAGACATTACTAAATTCTACATGGAACTTCTCATAACCGCCTGATAATGCCTCTGATCCTTTGGCAAGAATACTTATATATAGTAAGTACCAGCGGCGTATCCACCATATTCTTGTCAAAATTTCATTGGCTTTATCCGCAAGTTATGATTAGTTCTATGTGGCTCTAATACATAAATAAACACAATCAACCAAAGCTTGAGATAACATAAAGAAAAACATAAAAACTAAGCGGTTGGAGTTGAATCTTGATTTTTGGTGAAGGGGACTAGTTGGGTGGTTTCGTTTGGGCCGTCATTATCTTCAACAGGATTGGCGTTGATGTTGAAAACTCTTCCTCTTGCTGGTGGCCTAGTGATTAGGTTTCCTTGATTTGCTTGGTTAACTGGGTTTGCTTGAGCTTGGGCGTTTATGATGTTAACCAATCGAGGGCACGTGTTTCTAAAGTGGGTAGGGTCGCCACAATTGAAACAAGTTCGAACATATGGGAACATGGGGTATTGGGGTTGTTGATAGGTTTGGATCATGTTTTGAGTAGGGGGAGAGATTTGGTTTTGAGAGGTGCGGCAAACCTTGCTCAAATAACCATAGCGTCCACAATTCGCACATAGTCGACAAGGTAAGGTAGATGGATGGTGATAAAAACAGGTGTTACATCGAGGGTGAGGTCCAAGGTATGGTTTCTTATTTGGGTAAGTTGATTTGGGTGCTATTTGCGTGATTGGGATAGCTTGGATGGGTATGGCTTGTGAAATTGGTTGATTACGTTGGGTGACAGCGAAAAGTTGCCCATCTCGTTTTCTCTTAAAAATGGGTTGAGAAGGGGATTCGGTTTGGGTGGAGTTTGAAGTTTCAGTTGATGCTTTATCCTTCTTCTTCTCCTCCTTGAAGTCTTTATTCCGGATGCGGTTCTTGGTGAGCTCTGTAGCTAACTCCATTGCTGCTTCCAAAGTTGCAGGCGTGGTACTTATTACAGAGTCTTGAATTTTTGATGGAAGACCTCGAATGTAGTGCTCGATCAAACAGTAGAGGGGAGTGAATAAGTTGGGAACCATTTGATTTAACTCGAGGAATCTCTTGTTGTATGTGGTGTGGTCTCCTTCCTTTTGCTTCAACGAATAGAACTCATCCTCTAATTTCTTGATTTCGCTCCTTGGGCAAAACCGTCTTGTCATGATTTCCTTCAACTCTTCCCAAGTCAAAGTCATAGCATCTTCAACACCTCGTTTGGCCTTCTCTGTATTCCACCAAGTAAGTGCTATTCCAAATAAACGACCAGTAGCATATCGCACTTTGCGATCATCGGGGCAATCGCAATTTAGAAAAGTGTTCTCCGTTTCTTCAAACCAATGGAGGAGAGCGGTGACACCTTCAGTCCCTTCGTATTTTGGAGGGTCGCAGGATTTGAAATGCTTGTAGGTGCATTTAGTGGTATTTTGGGGGAGGGTTGATAACATTTTGATCTTCTTGGTTGACGGGATTAGCGGTAAGGGCTTGTTGGACTTGAATTATAATGTTGGGTATTACGGCAGCCATTTGTTGAGCGATTTGGGCAGCCATGCGCTCGCGGGCTTTTCCTGCTCTCATCTTCCTACGAGCGAGGCTAGAAGACATCTACAAGGAATAGATATCAAGAGTATGAGTTGGAATGTTTTTGGGATCATGGGTCGTATTTAGGAATGAACATTCATAAAATAAATATAACATAATAAATCTACTACATCCATAGGATGTCTTGGGCTTTGCTCGTAATTGGGCATTGCATGCCGCCATACTTCACCTTCGTAAACATGTGGGCCCCCATGAATACCGGGTTTTTCATATGGTTCGCATGTGTTAGCCTGGTTACGTACACTAAAACCCGGAGAAAATTGAGAAATATGTAACGTATGATATTCGGAATGTGTCCAGGTGTGGACACGGTGACACCTCAAAGTGGGGTTAGTTCGAACGACGTTTGGTGTGGCATGCTTTGGCCTAATAGGTCCTTTGTACTCTCATCGTTAGTCCCCAGGTAGGCAAACTGGTCCGTTATATTGGATTTATACGAATGCCAACCTAGACAGGACGTTCCGACTACTGGTACTTGTACCCTTACAGTTACTACATGCCCGTCGCAGAACTCACTTTGATGAGATTTGAAAAATGAAAAATGCGACAAAATCTTTGAATAACGAAAGTATGAAGATGATTTGAATATATGAACATTGAAATATGTATGATGAATGTGTATGTAAGTATGTATGTTTGACTGTAAGTATAAACAAATATGAAACAAATAAATATCATAAGTTTGCATGTAACCACATAAACAATTAAAATCTAGTCAACTATAGTATAAGCTCTAAGGGTCTAATAACCTATCCTATATCCCTATAGTCATGGCTCTGATACCAATCTGTCATACCCCGACCCGCAGCGGAAAAGGTGATCGGGACATGATTGGGTTATCATCAAAGCTCATGACATTTATTATAACGTTTCATATTTATTATTACAATTTAAAGGGAAACATACAATCATAATTACATCATGTCCTACACATCATTCTAGACTTCATTGTTTTCTTCTAAGGCATTTCCTATGTTTTCCTTGCTTCACCCTGTTCACCTGTATCATGTGTAAAAATGGTTTTTGGATCAACAAAAAGTTGGCGAGTGAATCCTATGAAAACATTTGAACAAGTTTACTGAATTGATTATAAAATAAGGTGCATAACCACATATGCGTAAATATAGATGTAAACATATTCACAAAACACTTAATATCAGATAATGCACACACATACAATAATAAATTGTTTTGAGGCACGCGTTGCTCAACCCGTCTCTCACGAGGAACTGATGGACCTAATGAATGAGTTTTAAGGCACGCGTTGTTTTACGAACTGATGGGCCTAATGAATGATTTGCATACAACTTGACAATATGTAATACTTAACTACAAACAATATTTACATTCTAAGTTTAAATCATAATATGGTATGGCACGAGTTTAAATAAACGAAGTTATTTTAGTGACACATGACACACCCCAAAACGTGTAATTAAAAAGGGGAGTTGTAAGATTCACTCACATTGGGTGCGTTCGGTTGATGATGTTAATGCGCACGAAGTTTGATTTAACCACGAGTGAAACTAACCTAGATAATAACATAATGGTTCGGTAAATAAGCGGATTTTTTTAAAATCAATTTTAGTAGGATTATTGGATATATTTTTGTGAGTTTAAGGCTATTTTCTAACTTTAAAAATGTTATATTTAAGTATTTTTAATTGATTTTTAAATAAAATAAATAAATAAAATAATAAAAAAATGTTTGACTTTTTGACCGTTGTCTTGTTGACCGGTTTTATTGTGTAAATGTATGCGCCGGGCAGGACTCGAACCCGAGACCTCCCGTTCGCGTGCACGCAGCTCTACCAACTGAGCTACGTGTCTAACCCGAAATATTTCTGTTTTTAATTATATTTATATACTAATTAAATTAATCCGAAAATCATTTATTTTAAAAAACGATTTAATGTATCGCTCGGTGCTCTCCACAGGTCTCGAACCCGGGACCTATGGGTTAGTTTGGCACACAGTCCACCGCTGGACTGTGTGCCTAACTTGGTAATTATTCTGGTTTTTATTATACTTAACATCTTACAGAGTTAACCCGGTTCAGTTTTTAAAAAAAAGACATTTTATTACTTCGAAGGTGCGTTTGACAAGAATCGAACTCGGACGTATGCGTGTTTATTTGCACACAGTCCACCGCTGGACTGTGTGTCTAACCCGAGATATAACTTGATTTAAATTAAATATATATGTAACCGAAGGCTTCATCTTCTTCTTTTGAACTTAACCCAGAACCAATGTCCGACTGTTTCGACAATTTAATCAATTTCTTTAGTAAGTTGTGATTAGCTACATATGAGATTAATAAAAACGAGAGAGATTGGGTGTAAGATATACCGAACAGAGATCCCCTGTTTCGCCGGCGAGTTTCCGATGACAGCGGGTTTTATTCCGGCGACGTGTATCTTGCGGCAGAGGTTCTTCAAGAAGTTTGAGGTGAGTGTGGGTGACTTCGGTATGAGCTCTAGGGTTTCTGTTTTTAGAGTAAGGCACAGAGGTGAAGGGGTTCGGTTTTCCGGCGAGTGCAGAAAGTTTTCCGGCGAGTGAATTTACGTCGAGAAGGGGTGTGATTGTGAGCGAAAAGGTTATCAGAGGTTAGAGGGTGTATTTATAGGGAAGAACATCGACAAATTTGGTCTGATTACCGTCTTGATTCGTCGGTCAATAATTTCTCCGACGTTATGACGGATGTCGCGGACTGGACATCGGTTATAACTGATGTTAAGGTTAATGCTTCGGTTAAATCAGAAGAAACCGTCCATTATCGGCGAAATCGTCGGGATTTCCGACGAACCTGCGATTTGGGCGCGACTTGGACTGGATTTGATTTCTGTGTTTCATTATTGAATTAATTGTTTCGATATATTACTAAAGAACACAAGTGGCGCAGTGGTTGGAGGGTGTGTTAAAGCTTTGTTGACCTGGTTGACCCGGCTGACCCGGGTTCGAATCCAGGCTTCAGCACTTTATTTTTAATTCACTATTTTAATACTTTTTCAAGTATAAATTATATATTCCAATATACTTATTAATTATGTATCGTTTAAAATTAATTTGAGCAATAAATACGCAACGGAATTTTACTGATTGTTCGGTTAATAAACAAAGCGGGTTTGGTAAATCCGGTTTTTTGACGGATGTTACAGTGTCCCCTACTTTTTAGAAATTTCGTCCCGAAATTTAAGTAGTGACATATTTGTCTAAAAAGGATGGTGTTTAGTTTGACAGTTACATACTTAGAAAAAGAGTAAGAGTTTAAATTTTTTGTTTGAGGCGGTAACGTTCCTTGTAAGGGGTTGAGTACCCTGCTACAGGAATCGCTTTTTGTTGCCTAGGGTTTAAAAATATTGATAAGCGGAGTTGATTCACTAAGTATGATTTCATGCGCAAGAGATTTGATATGTTTGGAACGATAAGGTTATATCCTAAAACAAAACTTCTAATACTACAACCTACATGGAACTTCTCATAACCGCCTGACAATGCCTCTGATCCTTTGGCAAGAATACTTATATATAGGAAAGTACCAGCGGCGTATCCACCATATCCTTGTCAAATTTTCATTGGTTTTGTCATTTAAGTTATGATTGGTTCTATGATGTGACTCTAGAACATAAATAAACACCACAACCAATGTCTGAGTCCTAATTCTGATAGTATACATGTTTGATTGGTGACATAATCCCAATTCTTTAAATGATGAGATGATATAAATGCTAGATCAGTGAGTATAAACGAACTTCAACCAAGAAATTACTAAATCCTACATGGAACTTCTCATAACCACCTGACAATCCCTCTGATCCTTTAGCAAGAATACTTATATATAGGAAGTACCAGCGGCGTCCCCACCATATTCTTGTCAAATTTTCATTGGTTTTATCAGTAAGTTATGATTGGTTCTATGATGTGACTCTAGAACATAAATAAACAAACAACCAATATCTGAGTCCAAAATTCTAATAGCATACATGTTTGAATGATGACAGTTCCTCTCTCGTTTGTTATGATGGAGAGGTTAGTTTATGTAGAAATAGAACACAATCCAATTTCTTTAAATGATAAAGATGATATGAATGTTAAATCAGTGAATGTAACACAAATTTCAACCAAGACAATACTAAATCCTACATGGAACTTCTCATGACCGCCTGATAATGCCTCTGATCCTTTGGCAAGAATACTTATATAGGAAGTACCAGCGGCGTATCCACCATATTCTCGTCAAATTTTCATTGGTTTTATCAGTAAGTTATGATTAGTCCTATGTGACTCTAAAACATAAACAAACACAACAACCAAAGCTTGAGTCTTAATTCTGATAGTATACATGTTTGAATGATGACAGTACCTCTCTCGTTTGTTATGAGGGAGAGGTTAGTCGATGTAGAAAATGGAACACAATCCAATTTCTTTAAATAATGAGATGATATGAATGCTAATCAGTGAGTATAACACAAACTTCAACCAAAACATTACTAAATCCTACATGGAACTTCTCATAAACCGCCTGATAATGCCTCTGATCCTTTGGCAAGAATACTTATATATAGGAAGTACCAGCGGCGTATCCACCATATTCTTGTCAAATTTTCATTGGCTTTATCCGCAAGTTATGATTAGTTCTATGTGACTCTAATACATAAATAAACACAATCAACCAAAGCTTGAGTCTTAATTCTGATAGTATACATGTTTGAATGGTGACAGTACCTCTCTCGTTTGTTATGATGGAGAGGTTAGTCCTTGTGGAAGTGAGACATAGCTCAACTTCTTTAAATGATGAAATTGAAATACGTTGAAATGTATGATGAACAAAGTTCAACCAAGACATTACTAAATTCTACATGGAACTTCTCATAACCGCCTGATAATGCCTCTGATCCTTTGGCAAGAATACTTATTATATAGTAAGTACCAGCGGCGTATCCACCATATTCTTGTCAAAATTTTCATTGGCTTTATCCGCAAGTTATGATTAGTTCTATGTGGCTCTAATACATAAAAAAAACACAATCAACCAAAGCTTGAGATAACATAAAGAAAAACATAAAAACTAAGCGGTTTGGAGTTGAATCTTGATTTTTGGTGAAGGGGACTAGTTGGGTGGTTTCGTTTGGGCCCGTAAATTATCTTCAACAGGATTGGCGTTGATGTTGAAAACTCTTCCTCTTGCTGGTGGCCTAGTGATTAGTTTCCTTGATTTGCTTGGTTAACTGGGTTTGCTTGAGCTTGGGCGTTTATGATGTTAACCAATCGAGGGCACGTGTTTCTAAAGTGGGTAGGGTCGCCACAATTGAAACAAGTTCGAACATATGGGAACTTGGGGTATTGGGGTTGTTAAATAGGTTTGGATCATGTTTTGAGTAGGGGGAGAGATTTGGTTTTGAGAGGTGCGGCAAACCTTGCTCAAATAACCATAGCGTCCACAATTCGCACATAGTCGACAAGGTAAGGTAGATGGATGGTGATAAAAACAGGTGTTACATCGAGGGTGAGGTCCAAGGTATGGTTTCTTATTTGGGTAAGTTGATTTGGGTGCTATTTGCGTGATTGGGATAGCTTGGATGGGTATGGCTTGTGAAATTGGTTGATTACGTTGGGTGACAGCGAAAAGTTGCCCATCTCGTTTTCTCTTAAAAATGGGTTGAGAAGGGGATTCGGTTTGGGTGGAGTTTGAAGTTTCAGTTGATGCTTTATCCTTCTTCTTCTCCTCCTTGAAGTCTTTATTCCGGATGCGGTTCTTGGTGAGCTCTGTAGCTAACTCCATTGCTGCTTCCAAAGTTGCAGGCGTGGTACTTATTACAGAGTCTTGAATTTTTGATGGAAGACCTCGAATGTAGTGCTCGATCAAACAGTAGAGGGGAGTGAATAAGTTGGGAACCATTTGATTTAACTCGAGGAATCTCTTGTTGTATGTGGTGTGGTCTCCTTCCTTTTGCTTCAACGAATAGAACTCATCCTCTAATTTCTTGATTTCGCTCCTTGGGCAAAACCGTCTTGTCATGTTTTCCTTCAACTCTTCCCAAGTCAAAGTCATAGCATCTTCAACACCTCGTTTGGCCTTCTCTGTATTCCACCAAGTAAGTGCTATTCCAAATAAACGACCAGTAGCATATCGCACTTTGCGATCATCGGGGCAATCGCAATTTAGAAAAGTGTTCTCCGTTTCTTCAAACCAATGGAGGAGAGCGGTGACACCTTCAGTCCCTTCGTATTTTGGAGGGTCGCAGGATTTGAAATGCTTGTAGGTGCATTTAGTGGTATTTTGGGGGAGGGTTGATAACATTTTGATCTTCTTGGTTGACGGGATTAGCGGTAAGGGCTTGTTGGACTTGAATTATAATGTTGGGTATTACGGCAGCCATTTGTTGAGCGATTTGGGCAGCCATGCGCTCGCGGGCTTTTCCTGCTCTCATCTTCCTACGAGCGAGGCTAGAAGACATCTACAAGGAATAGATATCAAGAGTATGAGTTGGATGTTTTTGGGATCATGGGTCGTATTTAGGAATGAACATTCATAAAATAAATATAACATAATAAATCTACTACATCCATAGGATGTCTTGGGCTTTGCTCGTAATTGGGCATTGCATGCCGCCATACTTCACCTTCGTAAACATGTGGGCCCCATGAATACCGGGTTTTTCATATGGTTCGCATGTGTTAGCCTGGTTACGTACACTAAAAACCCGGAGAAAATTGAGAAATATGTAACGTATGATATTCGGAATGTGTCCAGGTGTGGACACGGTGACACCTCAAAGTGGGGTTAGTTCGAACGACGTTTGGTGTGGCATGCTTTGGCCTAATAGGTCCTTTGTACTCTCATCGTTAGTCCCCAGGTAGGCAAACTGGTCCGTTATATTGGATTTATACGAATGCCAACCTAGACAGGACGTTCCGACTACTGGTACTTGTACCCTTACAGTTACTACATGCCCGTCGCAGAACTCACTTTGATGAGATTTGAAAAATGAAAAATGCGACAAAATCTTTGAATAACGAAAGTATGAAGATGATTTGAATATATGAACATTGAAATATGTATGATGAATGTGTATGTAAGTATGTATGTTTGACTGTAAGTATAAACAAATATGAAACAAATAAATATCATAAGTTTGCATGTAACCACATAAACAATTAAAATCTAGTCAACTATAGTATAAGCTCTAAGGGTCTAATAACCTATCCTATATCCCTATAGTCATGGCTCTGATACCAATCTGTCATACCCCGACCCGCAGCGGAAAAGGTGATCGGGACATGATTGGGTTATCATCAAAGCTCATGACATTTATTATAACGTTTCATATTTATTATTACAATTTAAAGGGAAACATACAATCATAATTACATCATGTCCTACACATCATTCTAGACTTCATTGTTTTCTTCTAAGGCATTTCCTATGTTTTCCTTGCTTCATCCTGTTCACCTGTATCATGTGTAAAAATGGTTTTTGGATCAACAAAAAGTTGGCGAGTGAATCCTATGAAAACATTTGAACAAGTTTACTGAATTGATTATAAAATAAGGTGCATAACCACATATGCGTAAATATAGATGTAAACATATTCACAAAACACTTAATATCAGATAATGCACACACATACAATAATAAATTGTTTTGAGGCACGCGTTGCTCAACCGTCTCTCACGAGGAACTGATGGACCTAATGAATGAGTTTTAAGGCACGCGTTGTTTTACGAACTGATGGGCCTAATGAATGATTTGCATACAACTTGACAATATGTAATACTTAACTACAAACAATATTTACATTCTAAGTTTAAATCATAATATGGTATGGCACGAGTTTAAATAAACGAAGTTATTTTAGTGACACATGACACACCCAAAACGTGTAATTAAAAAGGGGAGTTGTAAGATTCACTCACATTGGGTGCGTTCGGTTGATGATGTTGAATGCGCACGAAGTTTGATTTAACCACGAGTGAAACTAACCTAGATAATAACATAATGGTTCGGTAAATAAGCGGATTTTATTAATCAATTTTAGTAGGATTATTGGATATATTTTTGTGAGTTTAAGGCTATTTTCTAACTTTAAAAATGTTATATTTAAGTATTTTTAATTGATTTTTAAATAAAATAAATAAATAAAATAATAAAAAAATGATTGACTTTTTGACCGTTGTCTTGTTGACGGTTTTATTGTGTAAATGTATGCGCCGGGCAGGACTCGAACCCGAGACCTCCCGTTCGCGTGCACGCAGCTCTACCAACTGAGCTACGTGTCTAACCCGAAATATTTCTGTTTTTAATTATATTTATATACTAATTGAATTAATCCGAAAATCATTTATTTAAAAACGATTTTAATGTATCGCTCGGTGCTCTCCACAGGTCTCGAACCCGGGACCTTGGGTTAGTTTGGCACACAGTCCACCGCTGGACTGTGTGCCTAACTTGGTAATTATTCTGGTTTTTATTATACTTAACATCTTACAGAGTTAACCCGGTTCAGTTTTTAAAAAAAGACATTTTATTACTGCGAAGGTGCGTTTGACAAGAATCGAACTCGGGACGTATGCGTGTTTATTTGCACACAGTCCACCGCTGGACTGTGTGTCTAACCCGAGATATAACTTGATTTAAATTAAATATATATGTAACCGAAGGCTTCATCTTCTTCGTTGAACTTAACCCAGAACCAATGTCCGACTGTTTCGACAATTTAATCAATTTCTTTAGTAAGTTGTGATTAGCTACATATGAGATTAATAAAAACGAGAGAGATTAGGTGTAAGATATACCGAACAGAGATCCCCTGTTTCGCCGGCGAGTTTCCGATGACAGCAGGTTATTCCGGCGACGTGTATCTTGCGGCAGAGGTTCTTCAAGAAGTTTGAAGTGAGTGTGGGTGACTTCGGTATGAGCTCTAGGTGTTCTGTTTTTAGAGTAAGGCACAGAGGTGAAGGGGTTCGGTTTTCCGGCGAGTTGCAGAAAGTTTCCGGCGAGTGAATTTACGTCGAGAATGGGTGTGATTGTGAGCGAAAAGGTTATCAGAGGTTAGAGGGTGTATTTATAGGGAAGAACATCGACGAATTTGGTCTGATTACCGTCTTGATTCGTCGGTCAATAATTTCTCCGGCGGTTATGACGGATGTCGCGGACTGGACATCGGTTATAACTGATGTTAAGGTTAATGCTTCGGTTAAATCAGAAGAAACCGTCCATTATCAGCGAAATCGTCGGGCTTTCCGACGACTGCGATTTGGGCGCGACTTGGACTGGATTTGATTTCTGTGTTTCATTATTTGAATTAATTGTTTCGATATATTACTAAAGAACACAAGTGGCGCAGTGGTTGGATGTGTGTGTGTTAAAGCTTTGTTGACCTGGTTGACGTGACCCGGGTTCGAATCCAGGCTTCAGACTTTATTTTTAATTCACTATTTTTAATACTTTTTCAAGTATAAATTATATATTCCAATATCCTTATTAATTATGTATCGTTTAAAATTAATTTGAGCAATAATAAGCAACGGAATTTTTACTGATTGTTCGGTTAATAAACAAGCGGGTTTGGTAAATCCGGTTTTTGACGGATGTTATGTCCCTATTTAGAAATGTCCGAAATTTAGAGTGGACTCATTTGTCTAAGAAAGGATGTGTTTAGTTGACGTTACATACTTAGAAAAGATAAGAGTTAAAATTTTTGTTTGAGCGGTGAACTCTTAAGTTGAGTACCCTGCTCAGGAATCCTTTTTGCCACGAAAAATTGAATACGAGTGAATTCACTAAGTATGATTTCATGGCAAGATTGAAGTTTGAACGTAGTTTTCCTAACAACTCTATTACACCTCATGGAATTTCATACGCTGCAAGCCCTGATCCTTGCAGAATACTTTATATAGAGTACAGCGTATCCACATATCTGTCAATTTCATTGGTTGTCAGTAAGTTATGATTGGTTCTATGATGTGACTCTGCATAAATAACCAAACTGTTGAGTCCTAATCTGATAGTATACATGTTTGATTGTGACAATCCCAATCTTTAAATGATGAAGTTAACATGCTGATCAGTAAGTATAACGAACTTCAACAGAGAAATTACTAAATCCTAGCATGAACTTCTCTAACACTGGACAATGCCTCTGACCTTTGCAAGTATTATATATAGGAAGTACCAGCGGCAGTCTCCACCATATTCTTGTCAATTTCATTGGTCTTTTCAGTTAGTTATGATTGTTCTATGATCGGTGTCTCTAGATCATAATAACAAACCAAATCTGAGTCAAATTTTACATCATGTTTGATGATGACAGTTCCTCTCTCGTTTTTATGTGAGAGTTGTTGTATTGATAGACACAATCAATTTCTTTAAATTGGTGATATGATGGTTAAATCTGATTTGGGACACAACTTTCACCAAGACAATCTATCCTACATGGATACTTCTACTGCCGCCTGATAATGCCTTGATCTTGGCAAGTACTTATTAGAATACCAGCGTATCCACCATATTTCGTCAAATTTCATTGTTTATCATAGTTATGATTCAGTTCCCATTGATTAAATACAAACACACACCAGCTTGAGCTTAATTGACTAGTATACAGTTGAATGATGACAGTTACTCATCTCGTTTGTTATATGAGAGGTTGTCGATGTTAGAAATGAACCAATCCAATTTCTTTATCAATGAGAGATTGAAGCTAAATCAGTGAGTATACACACTTCAACAAAACATACTAATCTCATGATCTATAACCGCCTGAAATGCCTTGATCATTGAAGATACTATATATAGAAGTACCACGGCGTATCACCATTGCTTGTCAAATTTTATGGCTTATCGCAAAGTTATGATTAGTTCTATGTGACTCTAACCTATAACACAATCACCAAACTGAGTCTTAATTCTGATAGTATACGTTTGATGGTGACAGTACCCTCTCGTTGTTATGATGAAGGTTAGCCTTGGAAGTGAGAATAGCTCAATTCGGTTAAATGTGAATTGATAGTTGAAATGTATGATAACCAAATCAACCAAGACCATACTAAATTCTACATGGTAACTTCTCATAACCTATAATGCATCTGATCTTTGGCAAGAATTTAAATATAGTAAGTACAGCGGTATCCATATTATTGTCAAAATTCATTGCTTTATCCGCAACGTAGATAGTCTAGTGGCTCTATACATAATAACACAATCAACCCAGCTTGAGATAAATAAGAAAAACATAAAAATAAGCGGTTGGTTGAATCTTATTGTTTATTTGATAGGGACTAGTTGGTAGTATTGTTTGGGCCGTCATTATTTCAAAGATGCGTGATGATTAAAACCTTCTCTTGCTGCCCAATTAGGTTTCCTGATTTGCTGGTCAACTGGTTACTTAGTGGCGTATTTATTATGTACATGAGGGCACGTGTTCTAAAGTGTAGGGCGCCAAATGAAACAAGTCGACATATGGCATCATGGTTTTTGGGGTTGTTGATAGGTTGATCATGTTATTGAGTGGAGATTTGTACTTTGAATGTGCAGGCAAACTTGCTCAAATAACCATAGTCACAATTCGCACATAGTAATCAGACAAGGTAAGCACTAGATGGATGGTGATAATAAACGGTTACATGCAGGAGGCCAAAGTAGGTTCTTATTTGGGTAATTGATTTGGTGCTTTTGCTCTTGTAGCTGAGGAGGCTTGAAATTGGTGATTACGTTTCTAGCGAAAGTGCCACATCGTTTACTCTTAAAAGGGTTGCCAGGGATTCGGTTTGTGAGTTGAAGTTTCAGTTGTGCTTATCCAGTCCTTCTTCCCTCCTTGAAGCTTTATTCCGAAAGCGTTCTTGTGAGCTTTAGCTAACTCATTGCTGTTCAAGTTCAGGTGGTTTATAACAGAGTCGTGAATTTTTGATGGAGACCTACAGTGTAGTGCTCGATCAAACAGTAGAGGGAGTATAGTTGGGAACCATTGATTACCGAATCTCTGTTGTATGTCGTTGTCCCTTTTTGCTTCAACGAATAGAACTCATCTCTAAATTTCTTATTTGCTCTTGGGCTAAAACCTACTTGTCATGATTACTCTCTAACATATCTTCCAAGTAAGTCATAATTTCAACACCCTATGGCCTTCTCTGTATTCAAATAGTCTTTCCAATAAGACGACAGTAGTATATAGCACTTTGGTTCACGGGATCGCTAATTTAAGAAAAGATTCGTTTCTTCAAATAATGGAGGAGATTGGTGACACCGTTCAATCAGTTCGTATTTTGATGTAAGGATTTGAAATGCTGTAGGTGCATTCTGCATGGTATTTTGGGGCAGGTGATTATTTTGAATCTCTGGTATGAGGATTACCCGGTAGTGCTTGTTGACTTGAATTTATAATGTTGGTATTACGAGCCATTTGTGAGCGATTTGGAGATGGTGGGACTTTTGTCTCATTTACTACGAGTGAGGCTAATAGAACTAAAGATAATATCATAGAATGTGGATGTTTTGGTCATGGTCGTATTAAGAAGAACATAAATACAAATATAACATAAAAATCTACACACATAGGATTCTTGGCTTTGTCGTAATTGGGCATTCATGCCGCATACTTACACTTCGTAACATGTGGGCCCCATGAATACGGTGTTTTATATGGTTCGCATTGTAGCCTACGTACACTAAAACCCCAGAAAATTGAAAATATTAACGTATGATATTAGCAACTGTGTCAGTTGGACACGTGACACCTCAAAGTGGTTAGTTCGAACGAGTTTGGTGCTGGCATCTTTGCCCAATTGGTTTGTCTCACGTTAGTCCAGGTTAGCAAACTGGCGTTATATTGGATTTATTACGATCCAAATAGAAGACTTCGATACTGGTTTATGTTTACCCTTACAGTTACACATCCCGTCGCAGAACACTTTATGAACTTTGAAAATGAAAAATGCGACAAAATTATATAATATACAATAGTATAGATGATTTAATATATGAAATTGAATATGTATGATGAATGTGTATGTTAATATGTATGTTAGAGTAATATACAAATTATAACCCAAATAAATATCATAAGTTTACATGTAACCACATAAACAATTAAAACTAGTCAACTATAGTTAAGTCTAAGGGTCTAATAACCTATCCTATATCCCTATAGTCATGGCTCTGATACCAATCTGTATACCCCGACCCGCAGCGGAAAAAGGTGATCGGGACATGATGGGTTATCATCAAAGCTCATGACATTTATTATAACGTTTCATATTTATTATTACAATTTAAAGGGAAACATACAATCATAATTACATCATGTCCTACACATCATTCTAGACTTCATTGTTTTCTTCTAAGGCATTTCCTATGTTTTCCTTGCTTCATCCTGTTCACCTGTATCATGTGTAAAAATGGTTTTTGGATCAACAAAAAGTTGGCGAGTGAATCCTATGAAAACATTTGAACAAGTTTACTGAATTGATTATAAAATAAGGTGCATAACCACATATGCGTAATATAGATGTAAACATATTCACAAAACACTTAATATCAGATAATGCACACACATACAATAATAAATTGTTTTGAGGCACGCGTTGCTCAACCTGTCTCTCACGAGGAACTGATGGACCTAATGAATGAGTTTTTAAGGCACGCGTTGTTTTACGAACTGATGGCCTAATGAATGATTTGCATACAACTTGACAATATGTAATACTTAATACAAACAATATTTACATTCTAAGTTTAAATCATAATATGGTATGGCACGAGTTTAAATAAACGAATTTATTTTAGTGACACATGACACACCCCAAAACGTGTAATTAAAAAGGGGAGTTGTAAGATTCACTCACATTGGGTGCGTTCGGTTGATGATGTTGAATGCGCACGAAGTTTGATTTAACCACGAGTGAAACTAACCTAGATAATAACATAATGGTTCGGTAAATAAGCGGATTTTATTAATCAATTTTAGTAGGATTATTGGATATATTTTTGTGAGTTTAAGGCTATTTTCTAACTTTAAAAATGTTATTTTTAAGTATTTTTAATTGATTTTTAAATAAAATAAATAAATAAAAATATAATAAAAAATGTTGACTTTTTGACCGTTGACTTGTTGACCGTTGACTTGTTGAGCGGTTTTATTGTGTAAATGTATGCGCCGGGCAGGACTCGAACCCGAGACCTCCCGTTCGCGTGCACGCAGCTCTACCAACTGAGCTACGTGTCTAACCCGAAATAAATTTTTGTTTTTAATTATATTTATATACTAATTGAATTAATCCGAAAATCATTTATTTAAAAACGATTTTAATGTATCGCTCGGTGCTCTCCACAGGTCTCGAACCCGGGACCTGTGGGTTAGTTTGGCACACAGTCCACCGCTGGACTGTGTGCCTAACTTGGTAATTATTCTGGTTTTTATTATACTTAACATCTTACAGAGTTAACCGGTTCAGTTTTTTAAAAAAAGACATTTTATTACTGCGAAGGTACGTTTGACAAGAATCGAACTCGGGACGTATGCGTGTTTATTTGCACACAGTCCACCGCTGGACTGTGTGTCTAACCCGAGATATAACTTTATTTAAATTAAATATATATGTAACCGAAAAGGGTTCATCTTCTTCGTTGAACTTAACCAAGAACCAATGTCCGACTGTTTCGACAATTTAATCAATTTCTTTAGTAAGTTGTGATTAGCTACATATGAGATTAATAAAACGAGAGAGATTAGGTGTAAGATATACCGAACAGAGATCCCCTGTTTCGCCGGCGAGTTTCCGATGACAGCAGGTTATTCCGGCGACGTGTATCTTGCGGCAGAGGTTCTTCAAGAAGTTTGAAGTGAGTGTGGGTGACTTCGGTATGAGCTCTAGGTGTTCTGTTTTTAGAGTAAGGCACATAGGTGAAGGGGTTCGGTTTTCCGGCGAGTTGCAGAAAGTTTCCGGCGAGTGAATTTACGTCGAGAATGGGTGTGATTGTGAGCGAAAAGGTTATCAGAGGTTAGAGGGTGTATTTATAGGGAAGAACATCGACGAATTTGGTCTGATTACCGTCTTGATTCGTCGGTCAATAATTTCTCCGGCGGTTATGACGGATGTCGCGGACTGGGCATCGGTTATAACTGATGTTAAGGTTAATGCTTCGGTTAAATCAGAAGAAACCGTCCATTATCAGCGAAATCGTCGGGCTTTCCGACGACTGCGATTTGGGCGCGACTTGACTGGATTTGATTTCTGTGTTTCATTATTTGAATTAATTGTTTCAATATATTACTAAAGAACACAAGTGGCGCAGTGGTTGGATGTGGGGTGTGTTAAAGCTTTGTTGACCTGGTTGACCCGGGTTCGAATCCAGGCTTCAGTACTTTATTTTTAATTCACTATTTTTAATACTTTTTCAAATATAAATTATATATTCCAATATCCTTATTAATTATGTATCGTTTAAAATTAATTTGAGCAATAAATAAGCAACGGAATTTTTAACTGATTGTTCGGTTAATAAACGAAGCGGGTTGGTAATTCCGGTTTTTGACGGATGTTATAAGAACGAAAACACTTTGAGTTGGACTTGCATTTTTTAAGGGGAAAAATTGTAAGTGGGGTAACTGAACTAGAAAAAATTGCTACTGAAAATCAAGTAGCAGACATTGCCACAAAAGGATTGAATACTAATCAACATAATAGTTTATGTGAAAAGTTAAGATTGTTTAATATGTTTGCTGCATGAATTATGGGGGAATGTTGAAAATAAAAGCTATTGTGTAATTCATGGGCAAACCAGTTAATGATGTTGTTGTTGTTATTTGTTAGAGTTGTTACATATTTATGTAACTAATAAAAGTGTAAAGTGTACAGGTACATAAGTTAGACGACTAAAGTGAGAGAAATATAAGTTGCAGGGTGAAGGTTGTAAATGGAAAGTGTTGTCAGTATATAAGAAGTGCACTGTGCAGATCTCACTACTTCAGTTCATCTTCTTGTCTCTGTCCTTGTTAGGGTTTGTTCTTGTTGATTCTGTGTAATCGGAGTTTGTTCTCATATAAGATCCACTAATAAAGCTTATCAGTAGATCTATTACTTTGTTTTGTTTTGTTGTTTGATCTTATGTTTGGTAAGATCTGGGTGATTGGGGTGTTTTTGGTTGGGTCAAACTTATAAGATTTCTGTCATTCGTTTTGTCACGATACATCTGTGTTCATATAGATCTGTATTTTTCTTCAATTTAAATCATATCTATACATTCTGTTCATTATATTGTTTGAGGCCTTAATACTAATCATGTGTTATTCTCATTGTTATTATATGTTGTGTTTTGCATATAGAACCAATAATTTCCCATTTTCAAAAGATTCAACATAGACATTGAGAGATTCAATTGCCCCAACAACACAAAGTATCCATTGATCAAGACCCCAAACTTCAATTAAATAATATATAGCAAGATATGGATGAGCATGGCATGTTCATAATTAGGAGTGAGCAAATTAATCGTTATAACCGATAACCGAACCACTATTAAACCGACATAACCGATGGTTACGGTTATGAAACTTTGATTAATGGACCAATCGGTTATGGTTATAGTTATGAAGCTTTGGTTAACCGAAATAACCGAAACCAAACCAAACTTGTAATGTTAAAATATATATAATGGATCTATGTTTTAAGTTAACCATATAGAGTTTTTTTATTAAGATAAAGTATGTTAGTAACAAAAGGATCTTGATGTACATGCCCTTGTTTTGAGGAAGAGCTGAAATATTGTGATTGTAATTTAATTTTGTTTATTTATATATAGGAATAGTTTAAGTACATGTGTGTTACAAAGGATTGTATAAAACAAAAAAATTCTTATAATTGGTTCGTAGAATTGTGTCACACGGTACAATCAGTGACGTATTTATTAAGTATAGAAGAAATATATAGCATCCATGCCCATAACACATTTGGCATCATTTTTTGAAGCTGGTATGAGATCCAAGATAGTGTTATTAGTTGAATTCTTCAACTATTGAATTGTGCATAGGAAGGACTTTTGATAATACAATAGTATATGAAATAGTAAATCTATACAAAGGCATTTCTAAAGAGAAATAAACTACAGCAACAAACAAAAAGAAGACACCAGTTGTTTTCTCTGCAGCTTGCAAATGAACTTCTAATGCCACATGTTTAAATTTAAAGGGTTGCCAAAAAATGTTGATATCAATTAGTGCCATCACAAGAACCCCCCACACCCACCCAACTCAACCCACAACCTAACAATTACTATTAGCAATTGTATTGTTAATAAAAGTCCGCTGCTTTTGTGCTGGCGCTTACAGTGGTTGTCTCAGTGAGTCATGTTACCAACCCCATTAGCGCTGTATGACATACAAAACCACATAGAGCACCAACTAAACTTTTTTCATCCATTTGTAAGTTATAAACTACTTATAATGATAGTAACTCTAGCCGTAACATGATCTGTAGCCAAAGAGCATAATAAAACCACATATAGCACCAATATTATGACCTTTATATATAGGAAACTAGTTTAAGTACACGTGTGTTACACGGATTGTATAAAAGAAAAAAATTCTTATATTGGTTCGTAGAATTGTGTCACACGGTACAATCAGTTACGTATTTATTATGTATAGAAGAAATGTATAGCATCCATGCCATAACACATTTGGCATCATTTTTTGAAGCTGGTATGAGATCCAAGATAGTGTTATTAGTTGAATTCTTCAACTATTGAATTGTGCATAGGAGGGACTTTTGATAATACAATAGTATATGAAATAGTAAATCTATACAAAGGCATTTCTAAAGAGAAATAAACTACAGCAACAAACAAAAGAAGACACTAGTTGTTTTCTCTGCAGCTTGCAAATGAACTTCTAATGCCCACATGTTTAATTTAAAGGGTTGCCAGAAATGTTGATATCGATTAGTGCCATCACAAGAACCCCCCACACACCACCCAACTCAACCCACAACCTAAAAACTACTATTAGCAACTTGTATTGTTATAAAAGTCCGCTGCTTTTGTGCTGGCACTTACATTGGTTGTCTCAGTGAGTCATGTTACACACCATAAGACGGTTTTGATTTATTATTATAAAGATTTAGGTTTATTTCATAACTCTAAATACATACACAACTTACAGAACTCCTAATAAACAATTTATATATATATATATATATTTAGGATACTTTTATAATTTATTATATATATTTTTATGATTACATACATGTTAAGAGTAATTTACGTATGTGTATTACCCAAATTATATATATGTGTAATAATTAGTTACATAGACGTAAAAAAAACTAGTTTACATATGTGTAATTATAAAATTACATACAAAAAAAATAAAAATTACTCTTAACATTTATGTAATCATAAAAATAGATATAATAAGTGATAAAAGTGCTTCAAATATATAAAAATATGATTGTTTATTAGGAGTTCTGCGAGTTCTGTAAATATTTAGGGTTCTGAAATGATTCTCACCCTCTTATAGATATAGATTATAGATATAGGTATAATGTATATATGTGTGGACGCTCGCGGGGCAAAAGTGAAAGTGCACTAGTTTTAATGTTATTTTACTAATTTCGTGAAAATAATATTAAAAGAGGGGATGTTAATCATGCATCATGTGGTGGCGTTGATAGCCGAAAGACAAGGGAGTACATGTACTAATTGGCCTTTGTCTTAATTGGCGAGTGTTATGTGGCTTATGTCCAAGGCTTGATGCAAAACTACTATCGAGTTGAGGGTCTCATTGGAAGCAACATCTCTATTCCTATGGGGCAGAGGTAATGCTGTCTACATCTTACCCTCCTCGGACCCTACATTAGCTTACTATTGGTTGTGATTTACTGAGTATGATATTGATTGTAGATATAGGTATAGATTCATTATTTACCTTATATTATTAAATATTACATAGTTTTATCACTTTTTTAATCACATACGGATTGTTTGTTGAGCTTTTAATAAGTCTCTAGTCTTAATGGTTCAGACCACTGTTGCAAAAGTCGCTAGGCGGACCCTAGTAGGCCAACGAGGGAGTTGGGTGTATTCGGGGATACCCGGTGAGTACTCGGACATGGTAAATATAAAGAAAATTAATTATTGGATATATATATATATATGTGTGTGTGTGTGTGTGTCAAAATAAGCATAATTCAAGTCAAAATAAGCATAATCCATGTCTAAAATAAGCCTAATATAAAAGTTAACAAACAAGGTTGACCGACTAGGCCGACTATACCTGACTAGTCCCGACTTGTCTCTGAAAAGTCAACAAACAAGGTTGACCGACTAGGCCAACTATGCTCGACTAGTCCTGACTAGACCGATCACTCTCTCAAAAGTTGAAAAAATGAGGTTGACCGACTAGCCGACTATCCCCGACTAATCCCGACTACTCTCTAATGTTGACCAAATTTGACCGCTGACGACTAATTGAGTCCGCCTAGGGGAAATTGCCTCGGAGGGGTTCCGAGGACCGGCTACTCGTCGAGTACAAGGCATTGGAATCTGACTTTTACGACATTGGTTCAGACATCTTACTGGTTCGGCACTTAATGGTTCAGACTGTTTGTTTCACGAGTAGATGTCTGAATTGTTCAGAATTGCCTCTGAATGGTTAAGCATTATACTGAGTCTGAATGGTTAAGACCTCTAATCTGAATTAATCAGACATTTGCCTCTGAAGGTTAAGCATTATAATAACTCTTAATGACTTACTAATTTAACACTTAAGCATTCAAAGTTGACATGCAGTAACTAAATCATTTCCTTTATGCAAATATGCTTTTTTGTGAAAAAATATACTTTAGTAGATAAACTCAAACCAAACCAATTTATGCTTCATCAAATCAGTTTTATATAAATAAAATTAATCAAAGAATTTCCTTAAGAAGAAATCAAATTATTAAAATGTTAATTTTCCGATGAGTTAGCATGCTGCAACGCACACAAATATTTTACTAGTCTAAAAAACCTCTATGTCTAAACCCAAACTAAATCCAAACCAGGCCAAATTTTAAACAAAGTGTAAACCAAATTTGTTTTAACCTTTGGTCCAATTTGTTTAGTCATGCCCAAACTAAACCCAATATGCTTAAAGTTTAAACCCAAACCTTTGGCCAAAATTTGAATCCAACATTCAAACTCAATTATAAGGGTTGATCGAGAGCTTTGCTTCCAAAAACACTAAGAGAGCTACATGAAGTAGGTTCTATTATTTTGCTACTCTACTTTTGTTTATTATCTTATAACAATTATCGTCATGTTATGGGTTTTTACCATTTATATATAGTGATTTATGAGTTTATATTATATGTTGGACAAGGCCTAACTTTTTTTATCTTGCCCAGGGCCTAAACTTTTTTTAACATTTTCGGAGATGGCCCTCACTTCCAACCCCTTTTTGTTTAAAAGCCGATTTGCACTTATTTTAAGGACAACATGTTTTGAGTTAAAACCTCAAACTATTAGGATGTTATTATGTAAACATTAAACAAGTTTCCATAAATGTTAAAAAGCAAATGGCGACTCCGTTATCAGTTTTATTAAATTTTTCTGAATGACACATTTATACAAGAAGATATAATTAGACAAATAACAAATGTAAGCATAAACCTTGTGAATATAATCATCTTTAATGCAGTTTTCAACTATTTCAATGCCTGATTTCTTGTTTCAACTTCTGGTTGAGTTGATAGATCTAACTTAATCTCATGATCACTGTGACCAGCAACCGTTGGTCAATCAAGTTTCTGGTTAGATGTCTCATGAAAAAATGGTCCAGCTTTGAAATCTGATGCATTAGTGTCCTCATAGGCAGCAAAACATGTGGGCTGCCGGTTGTCTTTGAACGGTGGAGTGTTGCTGCAGTTGTCGGGTAGAAAGGTGATGATGGCGTTGAATGAACGGGGCTAGCAGTAGGACTATTCCCTACTGATCGGCTTGGAGAGTTTCCACACTTGCCTTCATGCTTCCTCTTCACCGCCATTCGCCAATTTTGCAGGGCGCGAGCAGTATGTTCGTCAAATATGGATTTCTTCATGTTGGACCCCATCTACACATGCAACACATCAATATATCTTGCTCAAATTAAAAAAATGTTTCACAACAGTTAACATTAAAACTTGAGTGGTATTTGTAGCCAGGGCCAGACCTATAGTATAAGTAACCTAGGCTTGGGCCTAGGGCCTCCAAAAAATAGCACTCCCATTTAAAAGAAAATTAATACACTAACTATTAATATTAGTGTAAAGTTATTGCTTTGATCTGTATGATTCCTTATACAAGCAAACCACTCTTTGAAAGTTAGCTTTATGCTTGGTTTCAAACATGGATAAAGGAGTATCGTTTATAATAACCAAAGGAGGAAAGGGCCCAAAATTTCATTTCGCTTGGGCCTCCAAAAAGGTTGGAACGGCCCTGTTTGTAGCTACAAAAAAGTTTAAGTATCGTCAAGCTATCCATCTGATACAATGCAACAGAAATACAGTCCAAATCGATGAATATAAGTTACTCAACGTAGACTAACCTGTGATAGAAGCGCGTATAGTGGAAGCGTTATATAGCTGCACAAGATTAGAGTTCCAACCCTACATTAAACACAGACCATTCCATCAGCAAACCGTCCAACCCGTGACTCTCGGTTATGCAGTCACTTTTGTTAAAAGATAATCCATACCCAATAAGAAGTTTTATAATCACAAGTTCCATAGTGTCATGGAAGCAAGAATCGAGTTTAAATTCATACTGCACACAAGAAGCAGTCGAGTGTTATCCATGGTTCAAAAAATAACTTTCCTACATATAATATATAGATATATATATATAGCACTTTTATTACCCAAATCCAAAGAAAGTAAGTTAGCTGGAAAGCATTCTGTGAGCACAAATGATTCAGTAAAACAATTAGTGACAAGAGAATAATGAAATATGTGATCAAATTCCCAGAGTTTTCGACAAGTACCTGAAACAAGGCAAAGTGTATGAGATAAAGCATTAGGCTCGGCTTTGAGAACCAAAAATATTTATCAGAGGCCTTCACAAGAGGAATCCCTTGGACGACTGCATGTCTTTCCTTTATTTCAACAGCCATTATTGTCAAGATGGCTTGAAGCTTCGTTCCAACAGCTAAGATAATCTGTGCAGTGTGGGTTTATTGTTGGTAATCAATCTTAAAGAAGGCCAAGTAGATAATAAGTAAATGGCACTTACGAATAATGGGATTAACGACGCCCAAAACAACGTCTGCCAGCCTGCAAGGGAATATTGCGTTTAGATTTTGTATATGATGCCAAGTTGTGAAGCATCAGAAGCAATCAATGCACACGTCAGTATTGAGTTTTTTTTGACAAACCGGTTACATTTGTAATATGAAATTGAAAAAGAATTTAAGGTGAAATGTTTTCATAATTATACTTGACAGGTTATTATTCTATACTACAACATGCAAAAAAAATTTACAGATCAAAAGAAACAAATTCATATGAATTATACGTTGAAAAAATACAAGGTTTAACATGGATATTGGTAGTGACATACCACTGACATTTAGAAGCAAGAAGATCACAAACGATGCCCATAGTACCGGACTGAAAAAAATTTCAGAATTATAAATGGTATGGTCAGAATAGACTAGATAACTTGATGAAAATGTTGGGTACCGAGATTGATTTGTACCTGACTCCCACGACTACTTGAAAATCATCCTCTAGTGACCGTTTGATGTACTTTTGGAAGTTGAATTTAGTTCCTGGAGCTAAATGAAGCTACAAGGATAGAACAATAATTCATGAGGAAGAAAATAATATTTAAAAATATCAGCAAAAAAAGGTCTCACATTTATGAATCCGTTTCGCAAGGTCGTGTAATCAGACTTGCTAACAGACCTGAAAAACTGACGGAAGAAGCATCCCTGCATGACAGAAGCTTGCATTACAAGCTGTTATGAACCATCAACATTTAATGAAGTTATTGACAACTTACAATGTAAAAGAATATGGGGACTCGAGTCCAAAAACTGGTGTGAGCTCTCACGAAAGACGTCTCATGAGTAAGCCTAAATCGCGAAGGATCTGTAATTTTTAATGCATTGTTTAGAGTTGTTGAGTTAAATAGGCAACAATGGTATATTTAATTAAATGTGAAGTGTTTGGTGTACCAAAATATTACTTTGAAACGTAAAAGAAAAATTACCATTTGAGAATTCATAGTCATGGGATGATGTCTCCTCCTCCCACTGTTTCCAGCCGCGGGTCTGCAAACAAAAGGTAGCAGCAAAATCACCAAAGTAAGCTACTTATCAACGGGTCGATTTAGTTATCATTTATCTCAAATAGACCACACAGGTAAACTCAAAAGATTAAGCTCAAAAGGGAATCTGGTGAAAGCCACTTAATCATTTTTCAGTTATTTGGATTATTCTTATTGTCATAATAACTTTGTAGGTCAACCCAACCCAACCCGTTTTGGTCCGTACTAAAAAAAGAACTTGTTTTTATCCTGAGCCCATCTTGCCTCCTTTAGTTGCTTTCTTCTTGAACTAGTTGAGTACACAGTTATTGCTGGTAAATTGTCACAAACATAAAACTTGCTTGACATAACATAAAAACAGCTAAAAGTCAACACTGATTGTATAAAGGCTAAAACAAGTCACAAAATAGTAGTAAATGCGGTGTACCTTTAACCTCCCAAGAGCCATTGTAATAGCACTGTATGCAACATGTAATACTGCTAGAAAGAATATGAGTATGTGCAATTGATGCAGCCCCTTCACAGTTATAATCGGTACTTTATTCTGTAAAAAACCGAGCTATAATATCAATATATATGTAAGTGACACGTCCGGATACAGGATACTCATATAATCAGATTATGGGTTGTTATATCTAACACGTTTAATTAAGGGTCATCTTATTGGTACAGTACCAATATTAATACCCTTAATTAATAAACAGCGTTTAACCCGTTATATTAAATGGGTTGTGTTTGGATTGACTTGGTTAACCCGTTTATATTTAGAACAAAAAGTAAAAAGTATTGTATAGGTCAACCCACCAACCCATTTATCCGTTTAGCGTTTATTACAACCTATGTATCAACTGCTTAACCGTTTTCAATGATCAACAACCCGTATGGAAAACAGGTCAGCCCGTTAAAGTTGAATAGAAAAAAAAATATTTTATATGATCAACCCACCAACCCCATTACAATCCGTTTAATCCATTTATAACCCATGTATGACCTGCTTAACTGTTTACAACTAATTTACAACCACCGACCCATGTAAAACACGTCTACTCGTTTGACCTGTTTAAAAAAATGAGTACATAGGTCATGTTTGGTTTCACGGTTCTTAGTGTAATAGGGTAGAGTGTATTGTCTGCTTAGCATTGATATCTTTGACACGAATAGATATATTGGTCCTATTCAATTCAACCTGTCAATCCGACACGATTATTTTAGATGGACTGACTAACTAATTCACCTTGTCCTTGCAGCCAGACTTTGAGTCACCGGCCAGTGATCTACCGTGCTCGTACCATAGAAGCAACCGACGGGCTCCTTTTCCTTCTTTCTCAGCTTTATCTTTCAAAGCACATGGCAACATTGTATTTGCAACATTAACTGGGATGCATATATCCGCAATGTAATACTGAGTAAAAGTCAATATGAGTGAGATGAATCCTAGAATCATCAACTCTACACATGACAAACAACCAATGGTTAGATATCAAACCTATTTTTTTGAGAAAAGTGGAAATTAATTCAAGTTTAAAGGAGATGTGTTGTTTACCAGCTTTGACCTTCTCCAGAGCTTGAAACAAAGCTTTCTTGTGCTTATCTGTGAAAAACTGGTTGTAAATTTCATTATATAGTAACCTGAAAACAAGCCATAGATTGAAGTACAATAATGAGGAGTTCTTGAAAGTTTTTATTTATTTTATTTTTAAGATCAACATAGCAAATTCAGAATTGTTTTACTATATGATCTACTTTTTACTTAAATATTGATGCATTATTTTTGGTTATTTATTTTTCGGCCCAAAAAATTCAAGATTACATAACAAAACCAAAATCCAAAACAAACCCATCATGAAAATCAAAACCGAACGTTTTTAAAAACCCAAAACCCGAATATTTGGTTTTTGGTTCAGTTTGAGCACAAAACCAACCCTTTATACCCGTAAACAAAGTAGACTAAGAATAATATTTTAGTATAAAT
The DNA here is from genome assembly GCA_947069175.1 of Scalesia atractyloides. Taxonomy (NCBI): domain Eukaryota; kingdom Viridiplantae; phylum Streptophyta; class Magnoliopsida; order Asterales; family Asteraceae; genus Scalesia; species Scalesia atractyloides. The sequence goes on along the minus strand of CAMTDV010000023.1, from coordinate 37,380,049 downwards.
ATGAACCAAAGTGAATATTAGAGTAGTTATTAACGTTTTATCAAATATAATTAGTTTGATAGCTTTAGTATTAGTCGGTTAGTTTTATAATTATCTTTTGGTTATGATCTCTTTATATAACGATTTTTGGTTTTCAGTTATTTAGTATACACAGAAAATAGTATTCACCAATACAGTTTACTGTTCTTTTAAATGTATTCTTTAAAAATGAACACAAGTGAAGGACCATAAGCAAATTTAAAAAGGAGATAACCTTTCCAAGTTTATGAAGAACTTTCTCCAAAGCTATAGAGATGATGATAATGATTGCACAGACACCAGCAACAGCCCATGTTGGTGTTTGATCAAGCTTCCTTTCACTTGAATAATCCCCTCCTGCCATTTTAACCTCAAAAATCCAAATTTAATGTTTTTGTGACATTCAAGAAGACAAGAACTATGCAAGGTGACCAGTGGTTCAATCCTATCTGCACAGGCTTTTTATAAAGCTAAAATTTGTACCTTATGAATTAGTTAATTAATTATGTATTTGTAATTAATTAATTAAGAAAATTCCATTTCCTTCTTTAGGTATATATAAAATTGCAAAACACATACCAACTTGTAGACAGACACATTCTTTTGCATAGATTCTTCAACCTAAAGAGTTAAGTTGTGATTATAAGAATACTAAATATATATATATATTATAATATATATATTGTATGACCTAATATATCAACTTGGAGAAGACTGGGCAAATGGAGTTTAGGTCTTTTTGGTCAACCCCGGTGAGTAGAAATGTCAACTTGGTGGTTTTGTATAAATTTTATTATACAAAAAAAAATTAAAATACAACATCATAGCATGTCTGTTTTTTTTTAATTTTCTTTGATTTTTTTTAATTTCTTTGAATCGAATAATTTCTTTAATTGAATAGATGTATGTGATAAAAATGAAGTGGTGTTGTTTTATTCATTAAAAGAAAGTTAATTAATTAATTTATTTTTTATTTCATATTTAACAAGTCAATCATCATGAAATATCCAAGTATTTAGTAACGGTTTCTCGGATATCTGTAAAACTTCGATATATATAATGCAGGTGGTCATTAATAATGAAAATAACATATAATACAAGTGGTAATAATAATAAAAATAACAATAATAGTAATGCTAATGATAATATAAATAACAATAATAGTGGTAGGAGTAACAATACATTTTGTAATCCCCTTAACAAATACAAGTGGTAATATAATAAAAATAACATAGGTAATGATAATAAAGATACAATAATAGTGGTAGGCGTAACAATACATTTAGTAATCCCCTTAAAAAGTTGGTATTAGAATCTTTTATAATATATATATATATATATATATAAGGTGGGGTTCTAGAGTGAACACTAGTGTATTTGTGAAGTGAGTGAACAAATCCTGACCATTAATTTACATCATCAAATCTAAAATACACTCGTGTATTTTTCATCATACATTAGTGCATTTTCATCATCAAATCCTGACCATTGATTTACACTTTGTATTGATAATTCAAGGGTTATGATTAGTTCACACAGTTTACTATCAATGAGGTTGTTCACAAATGAACCTAACCCTATATATATGGGTATTGACTTTGAATAAATAAAAGATAATTGTTAAAAAACAATTATAAGTAAACAAAACACAATTAGTAATTCCCTTAACGGGTTGACATTGAAATCTTTAAAACATATTGGTATTTTGACAATTCTCGGTATTTTTTTTTGTGATATCATTACTTTTTTTTTTCTCTTTTGGTAAGTTTCGATATCTTAATGAACTAAACTAATATCAAACATGTTCCTGCCATTGATGTTATTTTACTATTGCGTCTACTTTCCATAAAAATTGAGTCGCTCGCCACACAGACGGGTGTAACCCACTAAGTATCTTCTTTAATTAGTGTTATAAAAAATCAACAATGGCATGCCATGTTTGACCAAAGAAATCACGTTAGTTTCTTATGAACATTCATATATCTCAATTGTTAATTTTTTTAATCAAACAAGTATGTTCATATTGGCTGGGTAGTGGGTATAATCTTACAGGTTTGATTTTTTTGCCGACTTAATTGCTTGTGTAGTATCAAAAAGGCACGCAAAAGAGGCATTTGTTGCTTGTGTAGTATCAAAGAACTTTTTTTTGATCAAGATTGAGTACGTAAAAGAGGCTTGCTTTCGTAATGCTTTTGTTTGGAGGATATTGTGGTAGTTGTGTATGGTCGTTCCTCGCTCTCTGCCGGTGTGATCGGGATCGTCTGGTTCTTTATGTTTGCCATGTGTGTTTACGTGAGTGTGATTCGAAATGTTCAGTATTTGTTTAGATGTGGTGTGTTTGAGAAAACGAGAAATATAGGCATAGAACGAATTTCATATATGATATATGATGATGATGATGATATATGATATACCACTATGTAGAGTTCTATACCTTTCTTGTACTTCAATAATGTGTGTATATATATGGTTTGCTATTAATGTAGTTTTTTATTTTATTATCACATTAGACCCTTTGGGTGGATCGACAATTGGACACATCGTTACTGTTTTGAACATGGTTTGATGTATGTACATTTGATTTTTATTTTTTTTAACTTGGTTTGATAATGTACATATATGTACATATTATAGAAATCTAATTGTTTTGAATATGATTTGATGTATATATATATATATATATTATATATATTATATTATATCTATGTGTGTACTAAAGAGATCTGGTTGTTTTGAACTTGGTTCGATTTTGTGTGTGGATGAAGTTTTATATGAGAACGCTAAATATTGTGAGATTGATTAAAAACAACGAAAACTTGGTCAAAAACAATTCAAATTCAATTTTTTTAAATTATAATTATTATTCGAATACAGTGTAACCTTTAATTACCTCAAGTTGTTGATGGGTTTGAAACAAAATTAGTATTTAGAGTCATGTTATTGGTTGTTCCCAAGTTGGCAAACCAATCGGGGTTGGATGTGGAGATATTGCATTGAGATAAAGGCATTCGCCAAACTTTCATCATTGGGAGTGTTTGTGGCTCTAGAGGCAATGATTAGACATTGACAATTATTTGCATAATGTCCATCAGACGACAAAGTTGACAATGTGGCAATCGACAATCACGAAACCTACCACTGCAATAGGTTGCGGTTCTAGATCCACGTTGAAATCGGCCTCCATAGCCTCGAGTAGATCGAATAAATGTTGTTGGGGTTTGGGCATTGAGTGCCACTAGTGGCGTGGTGGATCCATGGAGAATGAAAATAAACAATTCATGACTTCCAGCATGGCCAAGAGATCGGATCATGTGGGGGCAAGGTCGGGAGGACCGTATAGTGGTGGAGAAGGATTCAAAAGCGGGGCCAAGACCACAAATGAACCAGTGTAGTTGCTCGACATCATCAAGGGGTGGTCTAGGGCAGTGAGCGAGTTGGTCACAAAGAGTCTTAAAGTGTTGAAATATTTGATTTAAAATAATGGGATCAGTCTCCATCATCTCCCAAAATAAACCATTGACCTTGTTGATCAAGAAATCAAGACCGACACTTTCTAGCAAGGCTTAGCTAATTTCCAGCAATTCTTTTTTAATACCATTTATTGTATTTTCCTTATTTAGTATTTTGTATAGGCTATATAAGGTGATGTACATAGGCCTGTTAGAATACACACAAAATACAAAAAGTAATTTAAAGTTCTCTTTACCTCTAGTTATCATGGTCAACATGGTATCAGAGCGGTGTTTATGATCCTGTTTTTTGCGTGCTCATCATCTTCTGTAACCTAGCAATGTCAGAAGAAGATACCAATAACCTAGCCATTCAAATAGCCAATCTCCTTAAAAATGGAGTTCAAACTCAACAGAGCCAAAAACCAAACCCCTCCGATAGCCTAAAAATTAGCCTGAACCTCACAAGCCAAAGCTACCCTCTATGGCTCGGATGATATGAGTCGCCATAGGGGGAAATCGAAAGCTTTGCTAAACCATCTCACCAAAGACCCACCAGAACCCAGTGATGAACAGTGGGAACAAGATGATTTGATTATCTTTTCTTGGCTGATCCAAAATATCGAGCCGGCTCTTGCTAGTAACTTAACAGAATTCCCGACAGCGAAAAACGTTGTGGGATGCTCTTTCAGTTACGTATAGCAGCGGAAAAGACAAACTTCAAACTTTTGATCTCCACGTCAAGGCAAACGAGTTCAAACAAAACGGCTCACCACTAGAAGAATTCTGGATCGGGATGCAGGGTATTTGGGGAGAAATTGAACGGCGAGACCCAAATCCGATGACGTGTTCTACAGACATCGCCACTTACAATAAAGTCAGGTCAGAAAACAAACTTTTTCAATTTCTCAACGCCCTTGACCGAAAATATGATTCCCTTAAAAGGGAAATCTTCGGTGGGATCCCTTGCCGTCTGCCGAAGCCGCCTATGCTGCTATCCGAAAAGAAACCGCCATCAAAACATTTTTGGGAACATAATCAGGGGTGGCATCGGGTCTAAACTCAACCGGTGATTCCGATGGGATAAGGCTCGTTTCCGAGGATGCTAGTCAGACCAAAAATCCAATCCGTCATCATCCCAGATCGATAAAAGCAGTTTGAAGTGTGAACATGTGGCATGACCAAGCATACGAAAGAACAGTGTTTCAAACTTGTGGGGTACCCGGAATGGTGGGCCGACGGGCATAAAAGGGGAAGGATGGTAAGGTCGTTGTGCCGTGGGCAATCAAGGGACTACCAGCAGCGACAGCAATGACGGTGACCACTCAAAACCCACCAGAAAACAAGAAATCACCGAAAAGGGAACCGGGGAGGAAGCTGTTGTTTTGTGGCAGTGAAAGAAGAAGAACCAGGAGGTATAGGGTTTGAGAGTTACACCCTAAACCCCTAATATCCTTGATTTTTTTAAATAAACTCCAAGTTTCAGAAACTACAAAAAACCCCCCTCATAGTTCTAACTTGGATGAAAAAGAGTCAAAAAACAATTTTGTTGGAGAAGTTAACATGGCAACAAAAAATGGAAAAAATAATGACTCATGGATTTTTGATTGTGGTGCTACCGGTACAGTGACCTTTGAAATATCCGACAAGTGCTCAAGGTCAAAACCACAAAAATCAAGAATTCATACGCAAATGGAGAAGTTCTCCAAGTAAAAGGAGGAGGAACTATTCAAATTTCACCAAACATGACAATGCCAAATTGCCTCTATGTTCCATCCTTATCTCATAAATTGTTATCGATCAGTCATGTTACAAAAGAACTAAATTGTGTTGTCCTAATGCATCCCACTTTTGTATATTACATGATATTAGGGAAAGAGAAAGATCATTGGACGTGGTACTGAGAGGCAGGGACTATACTATGTGGATGAAGTGACTCACCGGGTACTGTAATGCTAGCTCATGATTGACAGATAGGGAAGCTTGGTTATGGCACCGAAGATTGGGACACCCATCCAGTGGTTATTTGCATCGGTTATTTCCTAAATTGTTTCCAATAAATAAAGTCTTGGATGCGAGACATGTTTTTTAGCTAAGAGTCATAGACACTCTTTCAAATCGAATGATACTAAGGTTGATTTTCCTTTTTTATTGATCCATTCAGATGTGTGGGGGCCAGCAAAAATTGGAGGGGGTGCAAAATTTTCGTTATTTCGTAACATTCATTGATGACTGCACCAACATGACTTGGATTTATCTTTTAAAAAATAAGTCCGAGGTTTTTTCAAAATTCACAAATTTTTGTGCCATGGTTAAAAACCAATTCAAAAGTGATATACAAATTCTTAGGTCCGTAATGGGGGGAATTTGTGAATACTTTCACAAAACGTTTTGTCAAGAAAAAGGAATAATCCATCAAACCTCGTGTGCTCACACTCCCAACAAAACGGGGTATCTGAAAGAAAAAAATGCTTTATTTTAGAAATAACTCGTGCACTCATGATTGAATCCCAAGTTCCAAAATCTTTTTGGCCTGAAGCCCTTGTTACAGCAACCTATCTTGCGAACCGTCTCCCAACAAGAGCCCTTGCCTTAAAGACCCCACTTGAAGCCCTATCTAAATTCCACAAACCCCCATCTACCCTTACCCTTGAACCAGGTGTCTTTGGTTGTTCTGTGTTTGTTCACATACCAAAAACAGAACGTTCCAAACTTGATGCATGTGCTGAGAAATGTGTGTTTGTTGGTTATGGAATCAATCAACAAGGTTATCGATGTTACAATCCAAACAAGAATGTGACTTTCTTGAAACCAAATACTTCTACAATAACCCAACACAATGGTCAGGGGGAAAAGAATACAATGACACATTGAGTTGGATACAATGGATGCCATCCTCAGAAGAAATTAATCAAAAAGCCCAAACTAGGCCAATCCACTAGTCCTGAAGACAGTTCCACTAACAATGATCCTCCCAACCTGGCGTCAGAGGTAAGTAATTCTCAAACTCAAGAGCATGTTGATTCTCCGATTATCTCTGATTCAGCTACTAACTGTGAAACCCCTGAGCATGTTGAAACTCCTGACTCATCTGACCATGCGGCAGAAAACGAGTTATCACAAGATGAACAAGCCAGATATGCTCTACCCCCAAGATCCAACAGAGGAGTTTTGCCAAAAAGATACTCTCCTGAGAAAGAGGCACGGAGTTCTTGATATCCGATGGTGAACGTGGCAGCTGGAAATTTATCACCAGAAGCCCAGGCTTTTGCCACATCTCTATGTTCTGAAGAAATTCCAACTGCAGTTGTACAAGCTCTTGAGTCTAAGGACTAGAAAGAGGCAATGGAAATTGAAATGGATGCATTGAATAAAAATGGCACATGGAAAAAATGTACCCTTCCTCCTGGAAAAAAAACAGTAGGATGTCGTTTGGTGTTCACTATAAAATACAAGTAAGACGGAACCATTGAAAGATACAAAGCCCGACTTGTAGCAAAGGGGTACACTCAAACATACGGAATTGACTATTCCGAGACGTTCTCTCCTGTGGCGAAAATCGACACAATCAGGGTCCTATTCTCTGTAGCTGCAAATAAAGGTTGGCCTTTACTTCAATTTGACGTAAAAATGCCTTTTTACATGGAGAACTCAAAGAAGAAGTCTATATGGAAGCCCCACCTGGATTCATGGAAAATTCCAATCCTAGAGTAGTGTGCCGCTTGAAGAAATCCTTATATGGATTAAAACAGTCTCCTGTGCCTGGTTTGGCAGGTTCACCTTAGCCATGAAGAAATATGGCTTCAAACTAAGTAACTCAGATATACTTTGTTCCTCAAACAGAGGAATGGACTCGTAACATGCTTGATCATTTACGTGGATGATATGATAATTACAGGTAATGATGAGGAAGAGATGACAAGGTTAAATGTAAACTTATCCAAAGAATTCGAAATGAAGGATCGTACTTCCTTGGGATCGAGGTCTTGAGGTCCAGATAGGGGATCTTTATATGCCAAAAGAAATACATTCTTGACTTGCTAGCAGAAATAGGGATGATTGATTGCAAACCTATGGATACCCCTATGATGGTAAACCAAAAGCTCTATATGGAGGAAAATGCCAACTTGGCCGACAAAGAAAAATATCAACGAATAGTAGGGAAACTAATCTATTTGTCACATACTCGACCTGACATTGCTTACGCAGTGGGAGTTGTAAGCCAATTCATGCATCAACCTCAAGTTACTCATATGGAAGCTGTATGGAGAATTATCAGATACCTCAAAGGGACACCTGGTCATGGAGTCCTATTCAAAACAAATGGACACCTGGAAACCTAAGTGTATACCAATACGGACTGGGCAGGAGATAAAGCGAATCGAAGATCAACATCTGGTTACTTTACCCTCGTTGGCAGGAATCTTGTTACTTGGAGAAGCAAAAAACAGAAGGTGGTGGCTCTTTCAAGTGACGAAATAGAGTTTCGAGGAGTAGCACATGGTTTAGCTGAGATTCTATAGATACGGAAACTCTTGACAGAAATTGGATATCCTCCAACCCAATCCAGCAAAATTATGTGCGATAACAAGGAAACTATTCAAATTTCAGAAAATCCAGTCCAACATGATCGCACAAAACATGTTGAGGTAGATCGACACTTCATCAAAGAAAAACTAGAAACAGGGATAATTGAACTTCCGTATGTCTGGTCGAAAAATCAACTCGCAGATATATTAACGAAGGCGGTCAGTGGAAAATTTTTAATCATTGTATTGGCAAGTTAAGTATTGAGAATCCCACTACTCAACTTGAAGGGGAATGTTGAAATATTTGATTTAAAATAGTGGGATCAGTCTCCATCATCTCCAATGGAACCATTGACCGTGTTGATCAAGAAATCAAGACCGACACTTTCCAGCAAGGCTTAGCTAATTTTAAGCAATTCTTTTTTAATACCATTTATTGTATTTTCCTTATTTAGTATTTTGTATAGGCTATATAAGGTTATGTACGTAGGCCTGTTAGAATACACACAAAATACAAAAAGTAATTCAAAGTTCTCTTCCATACCTCTAGTTATCATGGTCAACATAAAGTTATGACCAAATAAGCCACAATTTTGGTTCCTTTTTGTAACAGGCGAAGTTGATCGCCTAAGTTGTGAACACGAGAAGGGTTACCAAAAGAATTCTCCAAGACCATCCAAAATTAAACGAGCAGTAGATAGGCCAACAATAGTGGTGATAACTTATCTAGACAATGTGGCATGCAAGATGATAACATTTCGTTGATCATTGGTGACCCATGCTTGGTATTCGGGTTATCGATAGTTTTATCACCAAAAGTCATTATAGCGGGTAGCGCTGACGCGATTTTGGTTCCTTTTTGGGGTTGCATGTTTTTCCATAGACCAAAGTTTGTTGGATAGAGTTTAATGGTATCATACGCATTATAGTGTTGAGATGGATGATGTTATCTGTAACACCTTGTAAAATCGTGTACAATAATATAGTGACACGTGTTGTATTTTTAAAATATAGTCTATTAAAGACTAATAAGGACTAAAGGCGTCAACATGCTCAAACCGAGCCTCTGAGTGACGGTCCGATGTCACATGATGTCAACATGCTTAAATCATTAGACTCTGAATGATGATATGTCAACATGCTAAATCATTAGCCTCTGAGTGACTGATATGTCAACATGCTTAAATCATTAGCCTCTGAGTGACTGATATGTCAACATGCTTGAAATTTGGCCTCTGAGTGACTGATATGTCAACATGCCCAGCCTCAGAGTGACATCGGAGTCAACATGCTTATAATAAGTCTCTGAGTGATCCTTTATGAAGTTTTAACTCTCATACGTGCCAATTGTTGGACAATAGGGTTCAATTTCGTAAATACATGAAAGTTGAATAATAGAGGGATTAAAAGTGTCAACATGTTAATTTATACCTCTGAGTGACCTTTTAACGAACCGAGAGCTCGACAATGTTCGGCCATAATCTCGGGTATGCCAAGTATTGGTTACGGAGGGCTAAAAGTGCCAAAAAGATGTTTTAAAAGGGTTTTAGAAGCTTTTTAAAGTTAAGGGGGGGGGTAAAGTGTCAATTTTTGAAACTGGCCAACTGCGGTCGCGGGCCGCGAGAGACCTGGCATGGGTCTCTCGCGGGGTGCGAGAGAGGCTCTGCTGCAGAATGTTTTCTTGGCTTCCAAACAAAAATGCCAAAAACCATAAAATCGAAACCATGGCTTCCCAAACTGCTATACCACGTTTTGGGACACTTGTAAGCTTCCTCTTACACCCGTAAACACCTGGCTTCACCTTCTTAGAGTCTCCAACTATAAATAGGTGCTTAAGTTCACCATTCCAACTTGCACATTTCTCATTCATTCACTCTTCTCCCTCATTGGAAGTTCCTAGCTAAAAGGAGCATCCAACATAGTTCTTTTGCACCCTAGAAATCACTAGTAAGTGTTCCTTCCTTGTGGATTTTCATTTATAGGTTTTTATAGCTAAAAGTCAAGCGCTTTACGGAAAACGCTTTGACTTTCGGTTAAGACAATTATGGTCCAGCCATTGTTCGAAATGAACATATCTAAGTGATCATAATAAGGTAGGTGTTAATCCCTATAAAGGGCACCTCCTGAAGATCACGTTTGCTAGACCAATTGACGGGTCAAAATATGATATTAAAAAGTCAAACAGTCCATTTTTCAGAAAAATCATAAATTGATCTTATATATGTTATGAAACCAGTTTTGACACTTAAACAAGTTGGTAATAATTATTAGAACATGTAAGAACATGTTCGGCTCGTCAATTTCAGTTCTAGGGTCGGATCGCAACCGAAAGTCGCGAAGTTTGACTTCTGCTTTGATTTTCGATTCTGACCCTATTTAGATTAGTTACCTACTGATCTAAGTTGCATTATGATCGTAATATAATGTAGCATAACCCTATGAGGTTATATTACATGATCATAATCAGAATCCAAGTTTATGCGCAAGTTCCGTAATTATGCCATTTTTGACTAAAATGCCCTTTTTGCGTAAAACAAGATTCTAAATGATAATGAACTTGAAAATAAGTTTCCTACTGGTATAATATTATAAGTAGGATTTTTTGGGATGGTAAACCAAGTTATAAACTGAGTTTTCAATTAGGTCCTTAAACTACGTCGATAAATGACGATTTTAGCCCTTGTGGCTCATAAAATGGTTTTAATCAAATATTTTCAAGGTAAATCATTTACTTACTGAGATTTTATATTAAATAACATATCTAAGACATTTTAATTTGACCCTATTGATAGTTTTCATTAAACATCGCATAAAGACGTCATTTTACGACATATGCGCCGATTCGGCGCATAGTATGGTTTTAAACCATATTATTGACCAAGACCTGATACCTACTGATTTTAAAACTTATTATTAACATATTTACAGTAGGTACTTATTATAAACTTAGAATCCAAATAATTTATAAACTATGTGTAAAATGACCAAAATGTCCCTTCGGTGCATAGTTTGGTCATGAAAGATGAAATACACATATGAATGATATCCTACTGATATTATATTATAAATAAACTATTTTTCCAGAATAATCATGATTATAAACTTAAATTATATCGAAGTTCCTTTTATATGGTACGAAATTACCAAAATGCCCTTATGAGGCATAGTTTCAATTTAAAACCATAACGGGCATAAAAGTTGATATCCTACTGATATTACAACTTATTTAAAATATAATGGCATATAGAACTTGTCCATGACTTATCAGGTTACCCGTTATCGCTGTTATGCATACGGTTAAGTATATTTTTCCAAGTTTACGAAAATTAACCGAAACGGGTCTAACCTTGTCATTTAAAATCTCAAAATCCAGAATGTTTATAGTTTATCCATATTACACAAATCAACGTACTTGTTGGGATTAAACTACATTCTATCTAATCATCTTTTAATATAGCGTTATACGTATTTGCTCAAGTACGCTAGTCGGTCTAAGTCTATGAGACCGTTAATATTTAATTGGTTAGCTTATGCTATAATCCAGACTAGAGACATTCCGGTAAATGCTATCTACACTTAGCTCATTCTGAATACGGCTGGGTTATGATCTGCATTTGAAACAAGACTAATTCAGGTAAATACTCTCGACTTATTTTCCCTATACGGGCTTGGGTTACGGTAAATTATTACCGTTTGGTCGAAAATGGGAGCAATCGAATGCCGGATTGTGGCTAGTAAATCCGCATATTCTGTTTTAATTAGTTTTGTTTGATAACTTAAACATCGGGGTTAAATTACCGTGTCCTGGATATCCTCGGCTCATTACATTAGATAATGGCCACGACCTTAGCGCGGGGTGTAGGCATACACCTGACAGACGCTCAAATGCAAACTACCCAAGACGTTGGGGATAACTCCTTCGTGAGTTCTAAGTGGTGTGTATTTAATCATGTCCGGTCTCTATATTGGGCCATGTATGTATGGACAAACATGTGAAGCTGTTAACAAGGTTGCAACATCAACTTTCCCAAGTTATAAAATAATTTTGTGCTGATACGCACTTAAAACAATTTTTGAAATGTTTTCAAAATGAGTCAGTTGGGTGTATTTACCAGCGAAAGCTGACGTATTTTCACAAGGCTGAGCTTGCAGGTACAATACGAAAATAGGCTGGAAGTGCTCGGTAGTAATAGAGGATTTTGCAAATCCTTGATCTGCCCTAAAGTCTGTTTTATGTTCTTTCTTTGTACATTTTATGATCCGCCTGTGGATCTTCTATTACGAGCATGTATATTATTTTATATTTCGAACATTCGGTTTGTAATAGTAATTTTACACCAAGACTTCCGTTGTGCCATGTTTAATTGACAATGATATTATCAACTGACGTCATGATATTCCCCACCTGGGCCCACCGATGTATGGATTTGGGTTGGAAATCCGAGGGTGTGACATTATCAGTTCAAGAGTAGGCCATGAGAAAGGAGAGAGAGAGGTAGAGAGGGGAGAGAACCGAAAAGAAGGGGATGAAAGATAAAAGAGGTGGAAGAAGAAGAAAGAGGAGGATCTTTAGGCTCCATACCATATTAAATTGTGATTTTCCGTCTCTTCAATAAATGGTAAGGAGTTTATCTATACTCTATATATACAATGCATAAGAGCATTCACATCTTATCACAATTTTTTACTCTATAATTACATTAAAAATAATTATATTTTCTCGCTTTTTCTAATTAAAAATATTTTTTTGTACTTTTATTATTACATTTCCTCTCAAAATATATTAAAAAACTATTTAAAAAAACACGATCAAAATATATTAAAAACTATAGAGGGTGAAAAGTGCCCCTTCAAATATATAAGTGAATAGTAATATTTTCTCTCTACTTCACTCACAACCACTTTCAACCACTTTTTATTATGTAAAAACTTCTAAATTAGAATTTGATGGATAAGATGTGAATGCTCTAAGACAATGGAATTTTAACATACCCAAACGTTAAAAATATTTTTTGCTATACTGCATAAGGTACAACAAAATGAGGATAAATTAGTCTTGTAAACACTAATTACACTTTAATCCCATCAGGCTAATTACACTTAAATTCCCCCATCTTTAACAAAATTATAGATAACTAATTAGTATTTTCACTTCGTCCCCTTATAAAAAAACTAACTGCCCCATGATTTTTAAACATGCATAACTTTACCGTAATTAAATATATATATATATATATATATATATATATATTAAAATCAACCGTAAAAACTAACATTTTATTCCCTTTAATTTGAGTATATGAGAGGTATGGCCCCAAATGACCATACCTTTGACCAAATGTCTACAAGGATAACCTTGCGCGCAATGTGCAATGGTGCGCCTTCATTGGAATCGATAGGTCAGACAATGAACCTTGCGCACTCAGCGCAACGGTGAATTAGACCAATACAATAAAGTTATACAACGAGCCTTGTGTACTCGCCACAACGGCAAGTTAGACTTACGCGCACAGGTTACTAGACCATGCGCACAGCAACATTCCTCTGAGCTGCAAATCCTAAAACCTTGCAAGGACAAGACACACATGAGATGCACCTCATAGTCTTGGGACAAAAGGAATACCCCTAACACCTGCGCTGGCGGGAAAAACCTTGACAGCCTCGCAGAGGGGGTAAGCACTAAGAGATGTTGACCATATCCCAGGGTACGAAATGGCAGAACTGTGACCAAAGGTTACTCTGCAGGTTGCGTGTGACAGTGCTCATGACCAGTGAGGCAAGTATCAGACCATACACCAACCACGTCTCTGCCAGTGACTGTTTCACCTTCTCCACTTTCGGCTGGCAACAGGTCTGACACCAGAAACGGCTGACCCTACACGTGGCACCACTCAACATCTGACAAAGCATACCTCCTGACAGTGGACATTAATTCTCCTGCAGGGAGCATTTAATGTCTAGCGCAGAGGGACAAAAAGGATGTCTCTCGCTGTATGGCCCGGGCTCAAGGCCCACCAGCACTTCTCCTGAACATACCTTTTTCGGCTATAAATAAATATCGAATCTCCAGGTAAAAACAGGAACATACGCTTACACACTCACAATACTATACACCACACACATAAGCTCTTGTATATACTTGCAACTGGTGCGTCTTCAGTATAATATTGCATGGTTTTTTAATTAAAAATTTTGATACGTTACGTGATTAAGAGTGTCAATGGTGAGCGATAACTGGATCGTTAACCAAAACCAAAAAAATTACATATGAAACTAAAATGAAATCTACCAAAAGCCAAATTTGTCAGATCTAATAGTGTGGAGTGCTGTTTTTAGGGAAACAGTTGAACAAATATGGAAATTCAATCAAATAGTTAACATAAACACATTATCATTAACAACATTGGATTTGGGAATGATTGCATAATGATTTCATTAAGTTTAAAATGTTTATAATACAATCAAATGTACAAAAGTACCCCCTCACCAGGTGCACTCTCCAACTTAGTTCTTATGCCTTTTCACCATGAAAGCAAACTCTAACAACTCATCAAATGATGTAACTACTAGTAGTTATGCAAAACTGTTGGATAGCTACCAAAGACACTGTTACATTGAAACTACTGTAAACAAAATAAAACCAATTGGATTCTCAAAACCGCTAGAAAAATTCTAGCACTTTTGGAATTCAGTACTTCTTATCTTATTTAACTTGGTCTTCAGCCTTGACTTTGTTGACTTTTTGACCCAACACTTCAGCAATCCAGCACTTTGTACTATGTCTTCATTTTTGTTTAATCAGCAATCAAATAGTTAACATAAACACATTATCATTAACAACATTGGATTTGGGAATGATTGCATAATGATTTCATTAAGTTTAAAATGTTTATAATACAATCAAATGTACAAAAGTACCCCCTCACCAGGTGCACTCTCCAACTTAGTTCTTATGCCTTTTCACCATGAAAGCAAACTCTAACAACTCATCAAATGATGTAACTACTAGTAGTTATGCAAAACTGTTGGATAGCTACCAAAGACACTGTTACATTGAAACTACTGTAAACAAAATAAAACCAATTGGATTCTCAAAACCGCTAGAAAAATTCTAGCACTTTTGGAATTCAGTACTTCTTATCTTATTTAACTTGGTCTTCAGCCTTGACTTTGTTGACTTTTTGACCCAACACTTCAGCAATCCAGCACTTTGTACTATGTCTTCATTTTTGTTTAATCAGCAATCAAATAGTTAACATAAACACATTATCATTAACAACATTGGATTTGGGAATGATTGCATAATGATTTCATTAAGTTTAAAATGTTTATAATACAATCAAATGTACAAAAGTACCCCCTCACCAGGTGCACTCTCCAACTTAGTTCTTATGCCTTTTCACCATGAAAGCAAACTCTAACAACTCATCAAATGATGTAACTACTAGTAGTTATGCAAAACTGTTGGATAGCTACCAAAGACACTGTTACATTGAAACTACTGTAAACAAAATAAAACCAATTGGATTCTCAAAACCGCTAGAAAAATTCTAGCACTTTTGGAATTCAGTACTTCTTATCTTATTTAACTTGGTCTTCAGCCTTGACTTTGTTGACTTTTTGACCCAACACTTCAGCAATCCAGCACTTTGTACTATGTCTTCATTTTTGTTTAATCAGCAAATTGTTCCAGTAGTTTGGGAAGCCTGGGGGGGGGGGACTTCTGGACTTGTAATTGTACTTCAACTTAGGGTAAGGAAGACTCCCTTGGGTTTTGGATTTCTTTTTCAACAAATCTTACATAACCCAACAAAATAAACTAAAAACCGATTAACTGAAAACTAATCAACCAAAAATCGGTTATCAGTTTTTTTGTACCATTATTTAACCAAAATTAATCAAACCGAACCAAATCATTCATGTTTTCATATATTTTTAGCTTTTATACCTTTAGTTCATATACTTCATATTAATATAACCGAACTCAACCATTTCATGTATTTATACACCCATTTCATGTATTTATACCTTAATTTCATCTACTTTTAAGCAAAAGATCGATTACTTCAGTTTCGCCTTCGGCTATGGATAATAACTGAACCGACCGAACCATGCACGTCATATATATTACTACAAAGACTTAATACTTTTATTTGAAGTTAAATCATATTATTTTTATTAAATGAGTATAATATTTATCCATATATATTACTACAAACACTTAATACTCTTATTTGAAGTAAAACCATAGTATTTTCAAGACTTAATACTTTTCTTTGAGGTTAAATCATATTATTTTAATTAAATGAGTATAATATTTATCCATATATATTACTAAAAATAGTTAATACTTCTAAAATCATAGTATTTTCATTAAATGGGTATAATATTTATCCCATTTAATTGTAATATATCTATCTAGGTATTCAATTTTTATCAAAAAATTTAGCCTATTCCAAAGGTTTTGGTTTGACGGATAACTGAAAAAACCGAACCAATGGTCACCAATAATTAAACTGAATGGTTTTAAAATCCCCTTAACTATAATTTTGGTTTTGGTGTCGTTGGAGACTCAAAAGTCAAAACCCACCAAACAAAAAATTTTGTATTTTCTGTCGTATCACGCGGACACCCTACTAGTATACACAAATTTATTACAAACAAGTACCACAACCAATCATAAAATGCATAATAGGAACATAACAACCAATCACAAAATGCATAATAGGAACATGTGGTAGACCAATATCCTGCCATGTAATCAACTCTTTTTATATGTAAATAACAAGCATCTTATATCATCGGCTTTGAGGTTAAGCTTATATTAAATTATTTTATTTACAATACGCTAAAGCTTACGCAGAGAATCAACATGTGTTTGTCTCTTTTCCTCTTGATACATTTGCCTTCTTAGAGCCAGAAGCTATCCACTTCTTGACCAGGGTCCAATGGGTCATCCATAGCAATTGTTCAACCCTAGGGGCAGGGGTTTGTTTTTGAAAGGTTAGGATTTGCAATTCAGAAAGGAATGGCAGCGCAGCTTGTTGCTCGTTTACCTTCTGTTTTGATGTAACTTGGCAAGTTTTTTATTAGAGTTATTGGTTTGTATTTTTGAGAAAAAAAAATTACAACACGTCTTGAGTTTAAAGCTGGAAAGAACTCGTAGGATGCAAACAAGCTTCTCGATATAATTAGATTGTGAACTTTTTTAGATGATACGAACAGCTTGTTAACGTGTTCTTGGTTTGTACCAAAGATCAACATATTATCTACGTATACGCAAAAAATAACTGTGATAAGTTTTATCAGATTTGTTGTATACACATTTATACAACAAGATACACTTAAACAACTAACACATGTATGCATAACAACTACGGATATAAATCATACATCTCCATGCAGGACAGTTGTAGTCTCCAAAATGCAGTTTTTCTATTATTCAAACCGCCGTCGCAGACTTCGCAAATGAAAATTCATCCTCATTTCTTGTTTCGACTTCTTGTTGAGTCGATAAATCTAACTTAATCTCGTGATCACTGTGATAATCAACCCTTGGGTCAATCAAGTGTCTGGTAGATGATTCAGGAGAGGGTGGTTCAGCTTCAAAATCTGATGCATTAGTGTCCTCATAGGCGGCCGGGTGTGTGGAGTGGCCAGTTGTCTTGAAACGGTGGAGTGTGGCTGCAGTTGTCGGGGAGATAGGTGATGCTAATGAATGAACAGGGCTAGCAGTAGGACTACTTGCTACTGATCGGGTTGGGGACTTTCCATCCTTGCCTCTGTGCTTCTTCTTCACCGCCAATCGCCAATTCGTTAGGGCCCGGGCAGTTTGTTCGTCGAATATGGATTTCTTCATGCTTGACCCCATCTACCCATGCAGTATATCAATATATCATGTGTTTTGTATGTTCATATCATATTCAAATAAAAAGAAGTAATCTCATAGAAGTAAATAATATATTTAACTGCAATATTGTTTCACTATAACAACAAAAAACGCTCAAGTAATTATAATACTGTTACATTCTGGTGAAATTTTTCACAACTATTTAAAGTGAAGTACCTAAACAGAACAATTATGAAACATGATTATTATTTAGTGATTGTTTTTGTTAAGAACTATTGAAAAAAAATCAACCAAAAAAGGTAATTCAACGAGACTAACCTGTGATAGAAGCGCGTATAGCGGAAGCGTTATATAGCTACATAAGATTAAAACTCCAACACTACATTAAGCACAAACAGAAATCAGTTCATCAACAAACAGCCCAACCCCTATATCAGTAATGCAGTCACTTTTGTGAGAGATAATTCATACCCAACAACAAGTTTTACAATCACAAGTTCTATAGTTTCATGGAAGAAAGAACCGATACCATATTCATACTGTACAGCACACGAAGAAATCTAGTGTTATCCATGGTTAAAAAAAACTTTGGTACATATCTACAAATATAACACTTTTATTACCCAAATCCAAAGGAAGTAAGTAATCTGGAAAGCATTCTGTGAGCACAAATGATCCAGTAAAACAATTAGTGACATGAGAATAAAGAAATATGTGATCAATTTCCCAGAGTTTTCGCCAAGTACCTGAAACAAAGCGAAGGGTATGAGATGAAGCATTAGGCTCGGCTTTGAAAACCAAAAGTGTTTATCAGAGGCCTGCACTAGAGGAATCCCTTGGATGACTGCATGTCTTTCTGTGATTTCAAGCGCCATTTTTGTTAAGATGGCTTGAAGCTTCGTTCCGACAGCTAAGATAATCTGTGCAATAAAATAGATCGCGGAAGTTGTTATCAATCTTTGAAGAATGCCAAATAAATGAATATATCAATTAATAGTAACCAAGTATCTTAGAACATATAAAAAATTTGGTTACTATTTAGTGATTATTATTTTCAAGTTTACACAATGTATAAGGTTACTGTCAAGAATAAATGTCGCTAAAGTTTCCATTATTGCTCCATTTAAGTCACTCAGTGTAAAAGATTATTAAAATTTTCATAGCAATGGAACAATATTGCAACTTGAGTGATTTTTGTAGTTATGAAAAAGTATGAGTGACTTCGTCGCTAAAAGATTGAAACTCGGTTACTCTTTCATGAACTAATCCTACAAATATACAGATGGCACTTACAACTAATGGCATGAGCGACGCCCAAAACAATGCATGCCAGCCTGAATGAAAATATGGTTTTTAGAGTTTGTATATGTTGACATATTGTGAAGCAATGCACGCATCCGTATTGACTTTTTTAGTCAAACCATTACAATACAAATTTGAAATTGAATAAGAATTTCAAAACTTAAAATGAAAAATAATTCATGGTGAAATGTTGTTAAAATTATATTGAGCAGTGAGGACATACCATTAACATTCAGAAGCAAGAAGATCACAAATGATGCCCATAGTACTGGACTGAAAGTTTTCAGAATTATGAAAAGTTACGGTGATTATACTTCGATGAAAATGTCGGATTTGTACCTGACTCCCACGACAACTTTGAAATCATCCTCTAGTGACCGTTTGATGTACTTTTGGAAGTTGAATTTAGTTCCTGGAGCTAAATGAAGCTGAATGGATAGACCAATAATTTATTATGAAAGCAAAATAAATAAATAAAAGTACAAGGAACAAAGGGTTTCACACTTATGAATCCATTACGCAAGGTCAAATAATCAGACTTGCTAACAGACCTGAAAAACTGACGGAAGAAGCATCCCTGCATGACAGAAGCTTGCATAACAAGCTGTGATAAAACCATCAATGTTTGATAAAGTCCTTGACAACTTACAACGTAAAAGAATATCGGGTTTTGAGTCCAAAATCGGGTGTGTGCTTTGACAAAAGATGTTTCATGAGTAAGCCTGAATTTGAAGGATCTGTATATTCAATGAATTGATTGGAGTTGATGAGTAAAATAGGCGATAATGCTTTTTCTCTAATTAAAATATGAATTGATTATTTGGTACACCACCAAAACTACCATTGGAAAATTCATAGTCGTGCGAGGATGTCTCCTCCTCCCAGTGCTTCCAGCCGCGGGTCTGCAAAAGAAAAAGGGTACTAAATAAGACTTGTTTAGCCTAAACCCAGACAGTTAAACCAAACTCAGACAGTTGATTTAATAGTTAATGCTAGTAAGTTACTGCAAACATGAAACTTGACAAAACACAAAAAACAACTAAAAGTCCACACTCATTGCATAAAGCCTAAAACAAGTCACAAAATGGTAGTAAATGCAGTGTGCCTTTAACCTCCCAAGAGCCATTGTAATAGCACTGTATGCAACATGTAAGACCGCTAGAAATCATATGAGAATGTGCAATTGATGCAGCCCCTTTACAGTTATAATCGGCACTTTCCCTTGTAAAAAAACGGAGCTATAATATCAATATAACCATAAGCAACACTACCCGAAACAGGCTACGAATATAATCATATATTAGGTTGTTATATCCAACCCGATTATTTAATTAATAGTGTTTAACCCATGTACGACCCACTTAACCGTTTACAACTCATCTACAACCACTAACTCGTTATAACATGTCAAACCATTTAGATAAACAGGTTGACCTGTTTAAAATTAGAATATAAAATAAAAAAAATATATTCTATAAAGGTCAACCCTCCAACCACATTGCAATCCATTTAAACTATTTATTACAACCCATGTATGACCCGCTTAACCGTTTACAACTTATTTAGAACCACCAACCCATGTAAAACAGTTTAGCCAGTTTGACCCATATAAATAAATGAGTAGACAGGTCATGTTCGGTTTGCATGACTCTTAGTGTAACAGTGTACTGTCTGGGTTAGTGTTCATATCTGTGAGATGCATATATATATAGGATCATATTCAATTCAACCCGCCAATCTGACATGATTGCGACCCTTCATACACATTGCTTAAGATGGAATGACTAACTAATTATTCACCTTCTTGCAGCTAGACTTTGAGTCACCAGCCAATGATCTACCGTGCTCGTACCATAGAAGCAACCGACGGGCTCCTTTTTCTTTTTTCTCCGCTTTATCTTTTATAGCACATGGTAACATTGTATCAGCAACATCAACTGGGATGCATATTTCCGCAATGTAATACTGAGTAAAAGTCAATATCAGTGAGATGAATCCCAGAATCATCAATTCTACAAATGACAAACAACCAATGGTTAGATATAAGAACTGTTTTTTGAAAAAAAAAAATGGAATTAATTTAAGTTTAAAAGAGATGTGTTGTTTACCAGCTTTGACCTTCTCCAGAGCTTCAAACAAAGCTTTCTTGTGCTTATCTGTGAAAAACTGGTTTTAAAATTCATCATATCAGTAACCTCTACAAAAGCTAAAGATTGAAGTAAATAAAAAAATAAAACTGAAAAGTTCTTGAAAAAAATAAAAATAAAAAATAGCAAAATTCAGAAAAGTTCTAAATAAATCTATTCTTTTTTAAGCAAATTAAACTGAAACAAAGTTGTGGGTCGGTGAGCAGAAACCGATTAACCGAACTGAAACCAAATTAACCTAAATAAAGGAGCCATAAAAAAAACGATGGCTTGGTTTTGTATTTCTTGAGCACAGAATTTTATGGTTCGGTTTTGTATGTTCTGAATAGCGAAAAAACAAAACGAATAACTGAAAAAACTGAACAGTACGGTTATGCTCAATAATCATCATGGACTACAACTAGAAGACTTGGTTAACAGTTCAAAGAAAAGAAAAGAAGGTAACAATGCTTTCATTTATTTTTGGTTTTTGCTTCGGTTTGAGCCAAAACAAAACGACCCCATGTATACACAACTAGAAGACTTGATCAAACCTCTAGACAAAATAGAAAAGGCAATGTATTTTAGAATAAAAATGAACACAAGTGAAGGACCATAAGCAAATTTAAAAAAGAAACTACCTTTCCAAGTTTATGAAGAACTTTCTCCAAAGCTATGGAGATGATGATGATGATTGCACAGACACCAGCAACAGCCCATGTTGGTGTTTGATCAAGCTTCCTTTCACTTGAATAATCCCCTCCTGCCATTTTAACCTCAAAAATCCAAATTTAATGTTTTTGTGACATTAAGAAGACAAGAACAATGGAAGGTGACGGTGGTTCAATCCTATCTGCGCACACTTCATATGGAGCTAACATTAGACCCTGTGAATTAGTCAATTATTTATGACTAATTAACTAATTTATGAAGGTTACTCATGGGTAGTTATCATTTAGCTTTCAACATTAATGTGATATTAATAAAACCATTTTTGTATACATTCCACAACTTAATAGGTAAGTTAATTATAAAATACCCAAAAAATATATTTTATCACCTAAATAATATTTTCTTTCTTGGTAAATTTAAACTTGGAGAAGACTAGTCTAACGGTAGATTTTGTCAACCACGTTGACTAGAAATGTCAAATGTAGTAGTTTTGTATATATCATTATATAAAAGAAAGTTGGGTGTTATGTGAAATTTATATTTATATTTATATATAAAAGAAAGTTTGGGTGTTATGTTGAAATTTATATTTATATATTTATAGGTTACAAAGGGAGAAGGTGTTGGTCTTTTTGCATTTTCTTTAAATAACGTATGTATGGAAAAAAGCAGTGTGGCTTTATTTATCAAAGTACATCGGTTCTCGTGTGCAGCATCAGTTAGGGTGCAAACAAGCCGAGTAGGACATGAGCCTGAGCTCGTTTAACTTATGAAGATTCAAGCGCAGTTCAGTTCGGGCGTTGTTTCTAAAGCTCGAGCTTGGCACGTAGATAGTTTTTCAAGTTCGAGCTCCACTCGGGCTCGACTCGTTTATTATTTTATTAACTAATTTATATTGGTTATACTTGTTATTTTATTAACTTTATAAATAACATAATATATATTTAATATACTAATTAAAAATCATATAAATACTGTGCTCGTTTAGGCTTACATCAGCGCAAGTTCGATAAGTGAACATCGGGCTCGTTTAAGCTCGGCTCATTTCAAGGTTTTTTTTTAAAACCAAGCTCGAGTAGCTCGACTCGTTTATACCCCTAGACTAAAGTATGGGTGTTCACAGTCCGGTTTCTTAGTCAAACCGTGAGCTGAACCATTAGTAAAGGTTTGTAATATTGAAAATCGAAACCAAATCGTCAAAAAATAAAAAACAAACCGAACCGTTACTAACGATTTTATTGTGATTTGATTTCACACTTTCAAAATGTAACAAAACACATAAAAATTATTATATATATCAATTGATAAAAGAGGTTTGCGCCAAAAAGCTTTTTGGTTTCTAAATATGACCACATAAGTTTCTAACTTCCTGATGGAGCACAACCAATTCACACAGATCTTTCCACGCGGAAAACACCCACCAATAATCCACCATTCACAACGTTGTCTTCTGGTTTTTATGCAAAGGTTAATTAGGCGTTTTTTTTTAATTTCACACGGATACATTTTTGGTACTTGGAAGTCCAAATGAATTTATATGTACAATTTATGAAGTGATATACTAATATCATTAGTTTATTATTCTGTTTTCTTTTCTTTATTAGCTTTTGGATTTAGGAAGTGACTTTTGTTTTAAAATGTTTAACATACACTTTTTGATAAAAGTTTTTGTTTAAAATCAACCGAGTCATATAATTAATTTTTTTTTACTATGACAAATTAAACCGATACCGTTTGAACAACTTTGTTAGCGATACCAATATTCGTTATATGGTTTGCGGCATAAATTCCACTTAAAAAGGAGTTGCATAGGCAAAAAGTATCTTATAACATCGTATAAGTTAGTGAGTGTTAGTATTGTACAAGTACTATCACCAACTGAATTGATATTGTCTCAACAATATTGTTTTTACGTCAATTATGATTGAACATCGGTTCTAGTATTGGTACTATCGAAACCGTTACTGATAATCGTTTCTATGGATTTGAATTGACGCAGATGTAAAATACGTGTCCTTTTGGGCTTATTAAGATTTCGTCTTTCAAGTTTGGTTTTCGCTTGCTATACTGTGTGTCGAAATTATACTAATACCCTAATGAATCCAAATGATACTGGCCAAATTCATGTCGGGACGCGGATGAGAATCTCACTACTTCCAATTATTGTAACTTCCACTAGTGTATCTCTACCATTTCAAATTAGCAACAAATAACTAAATGGTATGTGATGGGGTTATAGTAATGGCAGACAACATTATTTATTATTTAGGAACACAAATCAAATGGCACAAAGAAACTAACACAAATCAAGAACTAAAAATAAGTAGAAACAGAAGTCGAAGTAGCCTAGTATTATTTAAAATGCTAATAGAAAAGTTCATTAATGCATGTGTTTTCATTTAAACATATATAAATAACTAAATATAAATTGTTAACTATATTTTAAAAATCTTAAATATATGATAATATTCGACGGTCTGGTCCGGCTTTCTGTAGTCAGTTTTTTATAAAACCGTAAACTAAACGTTCATTACGGTTTGAAAATTTTGAAACTAGTCGACCAAAAAATAAAATATAAAACCTACCGTGAAACCAAATCGATGATCGGTTTGGGTAATTTTAGGGTTTTAAACCAAACCGTAAACACTCCTAGACTGAACTATCAAAAAAGAAAACCTCTAATATCATAGGTGTGTGTCGAATATCCGTAAAAAACACTAATAAATAATTAGAGGTTGTCTTCCATACAAGAGCTTTTTTGTGTATGAAGTGTAGGAGATAATCTTAGCCATCCATTTCCTAGATCAATGGTTCTAAAGACACGGTGGCAATTTTGTAAATAACAAATTCTACAATTAAAAAAAAACAAATAGAAAAAGGGTATAATGGTCTTTTTCTCCCTTGAACTACTCCCCCATTGATTTTTAAACAACAATATTTTTTCATAGATAATCTTTTTCAAAACACTACATTGTATTAGCGAACGTTTCATTCTCTTTAATTTGAGTATCTATTGCTGTAGTTTTCTTAATATATATATATATATATATATATATATTACAAGCTATAAAATTTCGTGATTGTGTAAGGTTACGTGATTATGTTCCAGTATGTACTGGAACATAATCAATAAAAGTCTAAATCACATACCTAATGTGCAAGCAGTCACAAATTGTCAATGTAAACACTACATCTGTATTCACGTACGAAATGATCAATGAATACCTAACTCACGTACCAGATACTTAATGCATACCTATCTAGAATCACGTACCATGTGTGCAAAAGCAGTAACAAATACTCAATGTAATAATCACGTACCATGTGTGCAAAGCAGCAACAAATGCTTAATGTAATACTACATCTAAATTACGTAACGACTTATATTACAAATTTAATCACGTAATAGCATAAAAACAATTAAGTTCTCATTATATTGAATGTATAACACGTTACAAGCATAACTTTAGTAAAAAAACATCATACAATAAAAAGACTACAATAACGAAATTACGTACTGAAACATAATCACGTGACATTACACTTGTTACATATGGTACGCGATTACAGATGTAGCATCATATTGAGCATTTATTACTGCTTGCACATATTATCACACCCCAATCGATGGCGGAAACGTCGAGTGGAGACGTAATAGATTGTTCAAAGACATTTCACAGTATTAAATTTGCGACAATACATTAAGATTCAAAATTTTATTGTCATATCATCAAATAAAACATTACATTGTTCAAAATAAAATACAACAATCGAAATTTCATTACTAAAACAGCATAAAGCATGAATACTTTAGGTGAGTCTCTAAATCCACCTTAAGTAGTTTCTTGTGATAGCATCTCAAACATTTCCTGAAACATGTACAAAAATCCGTCAGCACATAAATATGTCGGTGAGCATACTCATTTGTTTACATAGGATAGGTACGATTAAATCTCAAGTTCACATGTTTATAGGATACTAAATTATGTATCATACTAGCATGCAAAAGCTAAAAATCAATCTAAAGTTTGGCACAAGCATATCCTTATCACCTAAGTAAATAAGGCCGTATAGAATAACTTAAAAATGACCCACAAAATAGGGTGGTGTGCTAATCTTATAGTACATGTTAAGGGAGGCTTGCAAGGTTAATGATAGATAGTTAAGCATAAGAATGTTCTAGCATGTATTCACATTTAGTGTAACATCCCTCAAAAAGGTCCCACAGTCATTCGTAATCGAAGCCCAAAACGCGCACGACGAGAACCGGCATGAAAAATAAAAAATAAAAGATTTCACTGCTTCTTGCGTGCCGCAAAACACTGATAGGAGTTCATCGCAGGCGCGAGAGATAGGTAAGCAGCCAGAGACACGGGTGGGCCACGTGTCAAGCCTACCCCATGACTCAGTTACCTATACACTAGCTAAACCCTCTCGCGGGCTGCGAGAGGGATACCTTGGCCTGTCGTAGGGCGTGAGACGCCCTAAAAACAGATATAAATTGGACGAGGTTTGGGCATTTCTATCTGTTCATTTTCTTTTTCTTTCTATTGCTCTCTTGTTCGGTCATTCTAATGCTAGAAATCCTAAACTGTAACACCCTGTAAAATCATGTCCAATAGTAAAATGATACGTGTTGTATTTTAAATATAGTCTATTAAAGACTAATATGGACCAAAAGTGACAACATGCTCAAACTGAGCCTCTGAATGACTTTCTGATGTCAACATGCATAAACCTAGCCTCTGAACGACCATTAGTGTCGTCATGCATAAAAACGTTGCCTCTGAACGACCATTAGTGTCGTTATGTATAAAACATAGCCTCTGACGACCATTTAGTGTCGTTATGCTTAAACTCGGCCTCTGAGTGACCGTTGTGTCAAATGCCTAGCCTCTAAGTGACATCAGAGTCAAGATGCTTATACTAAGCCTCTGAGTGATCCTTTACGTAGTCCTAACTCTCATATGTCCTGTTTGTTGGACGAGAGTGATTAAATCCAATAATATATGAAAGTTGGATATTGGAGGGATTAAAAGTGTAAACATGTTAATTCTTACCTTTGAGTGACCTTTTAATGAACCGAGAGCTCGACAATGTCCGGGCATAATCCCGAGTATGCCAAGAATTGGCTACGGAGGGCTAAAAGTGCCGAAAAGGTGTTTTAGAAGGCTTTTAGAAGCTTTATAAAGTTAAGGGGTTAAAAGTGTCAAAGTTTGAAACTGGCCATGGGTCGGTCGCGGGCCCGAGAGACCTGGCATGTGTCTCTCGCGGGGCGCGAGAAAGGGTCTGCAGCAGAAAGTTTTGCTTGGTTTCCAAACAAAACTCCAAAACCATGTTTTCGAAACCATGGCTTCCCAAACTGCTATGCCACGTTTTGGGACACTTGTAAGCTCCCTCTTACACCCCTAAACACCTGGCTTCACCTTCCTTTGAGTTCTCCAACTATAAATAGGTGATCAAGTTCACCATTTGAACTTGCACCTTTCTTATTCATACTCTTCTCCATCGTCTGGAAGTTCCTAGCTAAAAGGAGCATCCAAAATAGTTCTTTTGCACCTTAGGAATCACTGGTAAGTGTTCCTTCTTTGTGCATTTTCGTTTATAGACTTTTATAGCCAAAAGTCAAGCGTTTTACAGAAAACGCTTTGACTTTCGGCTAAGACCATTATGGTCCAGCCATTGTTCGAAATGAACATGACTAAGTGATCGTAATAAGGTAGGTGTTAATCCCTATAAAGGGCACCTCCTGAAGATCACGTTTGCTAGACCAATTGATGGGTTAAAGTTACGATATTAAAAAGTCAAACATGCCATTTTTCAGAAAAATCATAAATTGATCTTTTATATGTTATGAAACCTGTTTTGACACTTAAACAAGTTGGTAATAATTATTAGAACATGTGAGAACATGTTCAGCTCGTCAATTTCAGTTCTAGGGTCGGTTCGCAACTGAAAGTCGCAAAGTTTGACTTCTGCTTTGACTTTTGATTCTGACCCGATTTAATCTAGTTACCTACTGATCTAAAGTTGCAATATGATCATAATATAATGTAGCATAACCTTCTGAGTTTATATTACATGATCATAATCAGAATCTAAGTTTATGCGCAAGTTCCATATTTATGCCATCTTTGACCAAAATGCCCTTTTGCATAAAACAAGGTTTTAAATGGTAATGAGCTTGAAAATGAGTTTCCTACTGATGTAATATTATAAGTAGGATTATTTGGGATGTTAAACCAAGTTATAAACTGAGTTTTCAAACAGGTCCTTAAACTATGTCGATAAATGACGATTTTAGCCCTTGTGGCTTATAAAATGGTTTTAATCAAATCTTTTCAAGGTAAATCATTTACCTACTGATATGTTTATTAACTAACATATTTAAACATTTTAATCTGACCCTAATGTCAGTTATCATAAAACATCCCATAAAACGCCATTTTACGACATAAGCGCCGTTTCGGCGCATAGTATGGTTTTAAACCATATTATTGACAAAGACTTGATACCTACTGACTATGAAACTTATTCTAAACATATTTACAGTAGGTACATGTTATAAAATCGAATCTCAAATAATTTATAAACTATGTGTAAAATGACCAAAATGCCCTTCGGTGCATAGTTTGGTCATAAAAGATAAATTACACATATAATTGATATCCTACTGATATTATATCATAAATAAACTATTTTTCCAGAATACTCATGATTATAAACTTAAAATATGTTCAAGTTCCTTTTATACGGTATATAATTACCGAAATGCCCTTATGAGGCATAGTTTCGTTTTAAATCATAACGGGCATACAAGCTGATATCCTACTAATATCTTAACTTATTTAAAATATAATGGCATATAGAACTTGTCCATGACTTATCCGGTTACCCGATATCTCTAATATGCGCTCGGTTAAGTATATGTAACTATTTTACAAAAATTAACCAAAACGGGTTTAACCTTGTCATTTAAGTCTCAAAATCCAGAATGTTTATAGTTTACCCATATTATACAAGTCAAATTACTTGTCGGGTTTAAACTACATTCTATCCGATCATCGTTTAATCAAGCGTTATACGTTTTGATCATGTACACTACTCGGTCTAAGTCTATGACTTAAATAAAGACCGATAGTATTTAATTGGTTAGCTTATCCCATAATCCACACTAGAGCCTTGCCGGTAAATGCTATCTGAAGTTGGTACTTTGTATACGGCTGAGTTATTAAAAATTAAAAGAAGACTAGCTCAGGTAAATACTCTCGACTTCTTTTCCCTATATGGGCTTGGGATACGGTAAATTATTGCCGCTTGGTCCGAAATGGGGTCAATCGAATGCCGTTTATGGCTAGTAAACCCGCATATCGGGGTTAAATTATCATGTCCTGGATATCCTCGGCTCAATACATTAGTTATTAGCTACGACCTTAGCGAAGGGTGAAGGCATACACCTGATAGACGCTCATATGCAAATTACCCAAGACGTTGGGGATAACTCCTTCGTGAGTTCGAAGTGGTGTGTATTTAATCATGTCTCGGTTTCTGTACTGGGCGTTGTATGTATTGACAAACATGTGAATCTGGTACAAGGTTGCAAGGTCAACTTTCCCAAGTTAATAAAAGATTTTGTGCCGTTTTGCACTTAAAAATCATTTTAAAGTTTTCAAAATGAGTCAGTTGGGTGTATTTACCAGCGTAAGCTGACGTATCGTCCAAAGACTAAACTGCAGGTACAATACGAAATAGGCCGGAAGCTGCTCGGTAGTGAATAAGAGGATCTTGCAAATCCTTAGATCTGCCCTAAAGTCTGTTTTATATTCTTTCTTGTACATTTTAATGATCCGCCTGTGGATCTTTATTACGAGCCTGTATATTATTTTATTTTGAACATTTGGTTTGTAATAGTAATTTTACTCCAAGACTTCCGTCGTGCTATGTTTAATTGATAATGATGTTATCAACGTACGTCACAATACTCCCCACCTGGCCCACCGGTGTTTGGATTTGGGTTGGAAATCCGGGGTGTGAATAAATTATGAAACTCTGCTCTATAGTAAGTGTTTTAACCTTGATCACCAATACGATATTCTGTCAGATCGATCCCGGAACCAACTAACGAATGCCAAAGTGCTTGTCTGAATAAGAATGTACTTTGTTGACCCTTACATTATGGTTCCGATCTCGTGACCATTATTAGGTTTGATATGGTTTTGCACTAATACGTATTCAACTCTGTTAAACTAAATGTTAAACTATCAGAAAACTCAAACTATACACTTACAATCAAAATAGATGATTAATTACTAGAATCTCATAAATATAAAAGTAGATGCTTAACTATCTGAAGGCTTAGAATCATGAGGCCTGTTAAATCAAGAACTATAGTCCTGCAAGGTGAGTCATTCTCTTTCTCACAAATGCTTTTACAAAACCCTAAATGTTTTGTCAGTTGTATTTACAGTGATTAAGTCTTTGTATTCTGAAATTACTGCCAGTATGTGGGATTTTGTATATATTACTTGTTATGCGCCATTATTGGACAACAAGTTAGCCAATTAGTATATGACCACTAGTCACCGAAATGGGCGAGTGACAAATACTATTAAAAGTAATTTTTTTTACTATTGGACAATGAGGTAGCCAATAGTAAGTAAACAAATGTAAAAACCCTTAATGATTAAATTATAACAATGTGTTTTCTTACAACTGAATGAACTCACTAGTATTTCCTGCTGATCAAATGTTTTTAAAACGCGTTTCAGGTGAACACAGTAGATCTGTACGACAACAAAAGGCTTAAAGAAGTGGCTTATTTTATCAATTAAAATTAAGAAACTTTGTATTCGGTTTTATTCCTATTAAAGCTACCTTTGTAAAACATGGGTTTATTCCCATTTGTTTAATAACTAAAATCCGATGTTTCTGCACTCTGATTTTTTCCTAAGTCATGGCCCTGTTGAAAATTTTCGCTGCAATATTTTCAAAATAACCACTGGTACCACTTGACTGTTCATGGCTTCCGTCCAGGGTGTGGTTGGGGGCTGTGACACAAGGTGGTATCAGAGCCACAGGTTTAACCAAATAGGTGGTTGTAAAAATACCCAAACTTAAACAAAAGAGTTAGGAAACTGCTATTAACTGGAAACACATAGGATAGTATTTAGACTTGAATTTAAGAAAAATACCTTAATATAAACTTCGAGATAAGCTAATTAGTTGCATAGATATAGTGTGATGGGTATTAGTATGCTGTGAGGATGATGACTAGAACATTGCAAGTATGGTAAATAAGCGATAACACTTGGCCATAGTTATTTCTTGTTTATTAGTGCTACTTGGTTTTGGAATATGATCCATCATTTGAATACTACTTTTCTTGTTTCTTGATTGAAAGCCTTAATGAAAGATGCACCATTGAAGTCATGATTTGAGAAAATTCTATTTATGGGAAATACAATGATAACTACCTCTCCGGCAAGACTGGTATGGTGTGGTAGACTCTCTAGCTTGTCCGGGTAAGATGGGGTTGCCTCTCCGGCGAGACCGGGTAAGATGGGGTGTATGTTATGTTAAAAAGTTATAGGATTCCCAAAACGATACCATGGCCTAATGTCTGACCTGTCTTTGGAAATATAAACCTGTTAAATACATTAACCTTATGAATGGTATGTATATTAGAGTATATGAAACATATGGTTGTATAGATATGTATAACTATAAGGAAATCCAATGGCCATAGATTGACAATTTAGGATGAATCACGAGCATGCGTGTCAATGATAATTCTAGATTTCTTTATCATGAACCTCTCGTATACCTTCCGATATCAATCACTATTCCATGTGATCATCCATCTCGTTACTCGTGCGACAAGATGAACGATGGAAACCCTTTAATTGGGATACCATCAAAAGTATAAGAATTTCCAATGCGTTACCTTAGATTTTCAACTGCTGGCAGCAAACCTGTAACTAAAAGTTGTGCTAGGCACAATACGTATAACTAGAACTTACGCTAAGAGAGTAATTCTACTTTCATTAGGAACTCTTAAGAAGGTAAGAGTAACCACGACTAGATACACTTACAAAGACGTTGTTACGACAATACATGGGCTCTTCACCTGTAATCCTACTAAGATTGCTGGTAATAAAGGCGTTGTTAAGGCAATACATGGCTGCAAAGGACTAAAGTTGTCCTAACTATTAGTAAATACACTGAGAAGGATGAAGTAATGAATACTTCAAAAATAAGGCATTAAGATAGTGAGACCCGATCTTCGAAACACACGGTCAAGACATATGCCATGAAATGGAAAAAAAAGAAATTTTGCCTGCTTCAAAAAAGGAACGCATGGCAACAAAATTCCTGAATCACCAAATGATTTTCTATGAGATCTGTGATATGATAATGACGGTCAGACCACAAACCATTAGCAATATGGCTGATCAATGAGTTAATACCTGGACACAAAAAGAAGACTGGAGCTTTCGTTCCATTAGGGAAGTAAATCATATTCGTCAACATTGTCTGAAACTGACACAGACATCTGAAAACAAGGGCAAAAACAACCGAACATCCCAAGAGAAACATGAGGGCATTGTTCTCACAGCATAAGAGGCAACAATGATTCCTGAGGTGATTGTTGGTACATTTCTTGTACATGATGTTGACACTAAAGTATTATTTAACTCTGGTGCGAACCAAAGTTTTATAAATACTAAGTTATGTCAAGCAATAACTCAATCTTTAATCAAGCGTAGGCAAGTCTGGAACCCTACCAATATTCGTCGAGTACTTCGGGAATAAAAAATGAAATTGCTAGGATACAAACTTAGTTCTACTTTACTTCATATAAACCTTCTTGGATTCGATGTAGTGATTGAAATAGCATCCAACCATGCTCAACTCTTAAGTAAATCAGAATTCTATGAGATTCATAAGCCAACAGGAGAAGTGATCACAATTCAGGAGAATTTGAGTACTTACTCAATGAAACCCTTGAGAAAGGATTCTCGAAGAAGCTCATTAAACTAAGAATATGATGCATCATGGAAGTGACAGGAGGTATCAAGGTTTGAATAAGAATTACTGATAGATAGGAATGAAAAAGGGATGTAGCAAGTTATGTCTAGTATTTAATTTGTTAGCAAGTTAAAACCAAACATATGAAACCTTTAGGTTTACTTCAACGATCATAAATGCCAGTATGAAAATGGGATTGATAACAAATGGATGTTGTTACCAAAATTCCTAAAACAAATTGTAATGACACAATCCAGGTAATTGTGGATCGACTAACCGAGTCAGCTCATTTCTACCAATGAAGGAAAACTTTAGTATAAAACGATTAGTTAAGTTGTTTGTGGACAAAATACTCTTGTTACATAGAATTCCCTTATTTATTTGGATCGAGATAGTCATTTCACTTCTCATTCTAAGAAAGTTTTCAAAGAGCCATGGAAACTTGACTGGATCTAAGTAAACCTTATTATGAGTAAAATGAAAGAACAATACAAACATAGGAAGACATGTTAAGTACATGTATGATAGGTATGGTTAAAGTAGGATGATCATTTGCCACTCATAAGAATTTTCCAATAAAGAAATAGTTATCATACCAGTATTAATATTGCTCAATTTAAAGCACTTATGATGAAAGTACATCCAGTATGTTGGGCATGAATAGGAGAAAAGCAACTATCATGTAACACCCAACTTATTTTTAAGACCAAAAAACTATAAAATTTTAAACTTTTAAAACATAACCTAAGATTCCCATTATACCCTTAAGTTTTACACAACGAACGTAACCACAAAAGGTTTTCGACTACAAGAAATTTAAACTACCATCTAGTAAGGTTTGTCAATATCAATATACACAACCAAACGTATTGATTTAAACTACCATCTAGTAAGAGTTTGTCATACAAATAATTTGGAAGTAAAATTCATCATTTACAAAACAAAAGTATTTTGACCCATTTGTCAAATATCATATCCGAAGCTATGCGCAAGAAGTGTGTTCGTTCCAATCGAGACGCAGCGTCAATGACATATTTTACTAGACATTACAAGAACCTGTACATTTCATGTAATATTTTAAAACAATTTCACTAGTTAATCGCTCACTACATTCTTGACTTATTTCAAAATCTTTCATTGACATTAAGACATAAGCTCATAGACTCATATATATTAACTCAAAACTAAATCGTCATTTAGCTTACTCATTCTTATTTCGGTTGATCGCTCAACGTGATGCAACACAATTTTTATTCTTTACATTCTTGTCCTTACTCGGTTGGCCCGTTCATCACGTATCGACGCGAAACCATACAACACAAATGCATTCTTTACATTCTTGCCTTAGTGGGTTGACCCGTTCAACACGTGTCAACGCAAAACCATACCTTTACTTTCTTATTTCTTGTCCGGTTGACCCGTTCATCACAAGTCAACATGAAACCATATAACACAAATGCATTCTTTAATTCTTGTCCTTACTCGGTTGACCCGTTCAACACGTGTCAACGCAAAATCATACCTTTACTTTCTTATTTGTGTCCGGTTGACCCGTTCATCATAAGTCAACACGAAACCATATAACACAAATACATTCTTTACATTCTTGTCCTTACTCGGTTGACCGTTCAACACGTGTCAACACAAAATCATACCTTTACTTTCTTATTTCTTGTCCGGTTGACCCGTTCATCATGAGTCAACACGAAACCATTCATTAACTTTCTTATCCCTTATCTACCGTTCGCCACGAATCAACTCGAACCTTTCTTTTAGCATCTATCTTGACAAAACTAAACAACTATATTCTTCACGATGATGCTAGATAATTTGTTACGTCTAAACATAATGTACAAATGAAAATACAATAGTGATGTACCTCGATCTTGCGAGCTTTGAGGATTCCGGTTGCTTGAACCTTCTTCTTTTACACCTACATTTTTACAATCGACATACTTTAATCTCATGTCTTTATTTCATTCTTTCATTAACATAATTGAGTTAACAACTATCGTTTTACCAATTCTAATCATTTAGCATCATACTGACATAGAATCTCAATCAAGGCATTTTATCAAACACTTGGTGTGCGTACCCCTAACAAGGCATAATGTACAAGTGTTCTATGTATATTCCTACTAGTTCATATCATGGATCATCAAATCAACTAAACTCACATAACCTTCATTCTATATCAAATTCATTTAACACTTCTCTACTACACCATTCATACATCAATGTCGCACTTAATTTCTTGCACCTACATGATCATAACATTTCATCATACTACTACTACAAAGTGGGTTTTACTTCAATTTATCAAGATAATCAAATTCAAGCATATTTCATCTTCTACATGATGATTCTAACCAATAACCATGCTTAATTCCATAAAATTTCATGGATTTATTACAACCCACTTCATGAATGATCATCAAATCACAAATTCAACTTACCTTATGTTAGAGACACTTAGTTGATCAAGAATCTCAATACATGCATTCAATTTCAGCCCTAGAACCTCTTTGATTTGCTAAATTTCTTGTTGTATGTTGAAAGAGAAGGTTTTTCCATTCTCTTCCTTTCTCTCGTACAGAACACACTCACAATACACACACACACACACACACACACTAATTTCTGCACTTTTAATCTTTAACCTCAACTTTCCATTTTGCTACAATTAGCCCATCATGTATGACTCACATTTAAGTTTTATTAAACATCTTTATATTTTATAAAACTAATGTAATAAATTAATTATGTTATTTTCTTACTAGGACATACTACGAAAATTAAATAATCACGTATGCGCATTTTGGGGTGTTACAAATCTACCCCCCTTAAAGGAGGTTTCATCTTCGAACCTGATTATGTACCAAATAATTCTGGGTAGTGTTCACGCATCTCATCTTCTGTCTCCCAAAATCTGATCCCTTTCGATGTTGCCATTGGACCAAAACTTGTCTAATGGTCTTGTTGAGAAGGTGTTTAACTTTAAAATCTCTTATAGCCAGTGGTCTCTCGACATAACTTAAATTTTTATCCAATTCGATATCGTCAAGAGGCACATAAGCGGTTTCATCCACGAGACACTTTCTTAATTGTGACACATGAAATGTGTCATGTATCCCATCTAACGCCGGTGGTAATTCCAACTATATGCTACCTTTCCAATTCGAGCTATGATTTAAAAGGTGCAATGTAACGGGGACCAAGTTTTCCTCGTTTACGAAACCGAATTATTCCCTTCCATGGTGAAACTTTTAGTAGTACGTGGTCTCCTACTTGAAACTCGATGGGTCGTCTTCTTCGATCCACATAGACTTTCTGTCGGTCTTGTGCCGACTTCAATCGTGCTCGTATGATATCGATCTTCTCATTAGTCTGGGCCACTACATCCTTGGCCAATATCCCTTTATCCTACTTCTCCCCAACATACATGAGTTCTACATTTTCTTCCATACAACATCTCGTATGGTGCCATTTGAATGCTATTATGATAACTGTTATTGTAAGCGAATTCAACTAATGGCAAATGGTCATCCCAGTTTCCCCTAAAGTCTAGGACACATGCCCTCAACATATCCACTAGGTCTGAATAGTTCTTTCTGATTGTCCATCCGTTTGGGATGGTAAGCTGTACTAAAATGCAGTTTCGTTCCCATTTGTTCATGGAATTTTTTCCAGAAGCGTGA
The DNA here is from genome assembly GCA_947069175.1 of Scalesia atractyloides. Taxonomy (NCBI): domain Eukaryota; kingdom Viridiplantae; phylum Streptophyta; class Magnoliopsida; order Asterales; family Asteraceae; genus Scalesia; species Scalesia atractyloides. The sequence continues at coordinate 37,343,377 of CAMTDV010000023.1, read as the reverse complement.
TGTGAATCTAGTGTCTCGATCCGACACAATGGAGACGGCACTCCATGACGAGCTACAATTTCATTCGTAAAAACTTATGCCATCGCTGTTGACGAATAGCCCTCTTTGATTGGTAGGAAGTGGGCACTCTTGGTGAGTCGGTCCACAATTACCCATATGGCATCGTGCCCTTTTTGAGTTTTGGGAAGCTTAGTCACTAAATCCATCGTCACATCCCCCCATTTTCACATCGGAATTTCTAAGGTTTGTAATTCTCGGCACGGTTTCTGGTGTTCTGCTTTCACTTGAGAACATGTTAAACATATAGCGACGTATTTAACGATGTCTCATTTCATTCCCGGCCACCAGTAATTCTTCTTCAAATCTCGATACATTTTCGTTGCTCCTGGATGTATCGAGTATCGTGATTTATGAGCTTCCTCGAGTAATAACGCCTTTACTTCACATAACCAAGGAATCCAGATCCGCCCGAACTGAGTTTTGATTCCACTTGCATTTTCCTCTAATTTATCCACAATTCCTTTTGTCCTTTCCTTCTTAGGATTCTCCGTGTTTAATGACTTGATTTGCGCCTCTCTTATCATCCCAAGGAGATATGGGGTAACGATTATTTTCATAGACTTTACCTGAATTGGGGGTGGATGTTCCTTTCGGCTAAGGGCATCCGCCACCAGATTGGCTTTGCCCGGATGGTAATGAATTTAACAATCGTAATCCTTAATCAGTTCTAACCACCTCCGTTGTCTCATGTTGAGATCTTTTTGTTCGAAGAATTACTTGAGACTTTTATGGTCCGAGTATATGGTGCACTTTGTTCCATATAAATAATGTCACCATAGTTTTAAAGCAAACACTACAGCGGCCAATTCTAGGTCATTAGTTGGGTAATTTTCTTCATGTGGTTTGACTGTCTTCAGGCGTATGCTATAACTTTACCTCGTTGCATTAAAACACTTCCTAAACCCTGACGCGAGGCGTCCGTGCACACAACTAAATCTTTCATATCTTTAGGTAGAGTTAACACCAGTGAATTAGACAGTTTCTCCTTCAGAGCTTGAAATGGTTTTTTCTTGTTCGGGCCCCCATACAAACTTCTCATTCTTCTTTGTTAACTTAGTCATGGGTAGGGCTAATTTGGAGAAATCTTGAATAAATCTTTGGTAGTAGCCCGCTAATCCCAGAAAACTTCTTACTTCATTCGGATTCTTTGGAGGAATCCATTTCATGACTGCTTCCACCTTTGACGGATCCACTAGAACACCATCTTTGTTAATCACGTGGCCGAGAAATTGCACTACTCTTAGCCAAAAGGCACACTTAGAGAACTTCGCATATAACTTTTCCTTATGGAGAATTTCTAATACTTCACACAAATGGTTTGCATGACCGGCCTTGCTTAATACACATAAATGTCATCTATAAATACTATTACAGATTTATCTAGCATGGGTCGGCATACCCGATTCATAAGGTCCATAAACGCAGCCGGCGCATTAGTTAGACCAAAAGACATTACTAGGAACTCGTAATGTCCGTATCGAGTTCTGAACGCAGTTTTCGCCACATCTTCTTCACGTACTCTCAGTGGTGGTATCCCGAGCGCAAGTCAATCTTTGAGAACCAACTCGCCCCTTGCAATTGGTCGAAAAGGTCATTATTCGGGGTAAAGGATATCGATTTTTAACCGTTAGCTTGTTTAATTCTCTATAGTCGATGCACATGCACATCGATCCATCCTTCTTTTTTATGAATAATACGGGGGCTCCCCAAGTGACATGCTCAGGCGTATGAAACCTTTATCGATCAATTCTTGTATCTGGGTAATTAACTCCCGCATTTCTGTTGGAGCCAATCTATAGGGAGCCTTAGCCACCGGTTTAGCACTTGGGTTTAATTCGATGCGAAACTCTATGTCTCGTTCGGGTGGGAGACCCAGTAATTCATCCGGAAACACATCCGGGTACTCATTTACAATTTCAACATCATCAAATTTTGGTGTGTCCTTGTGTAACACCCCGGATTTCAAACCCAAATCCATACACCGGTGGGCTTGGGTGGGGAACATCGTGACGTAAGTTGATATCATCATAGTAAATTAAAACAGCACAACGGAAGTCTTGGAGTTCAAATTACTATTACAAACCAGAATGTTCAAAGTACGAATAAAAATATACACACGACTTGTAACAAAATATCCACAGGCGGATCGTAAAATGTACAAAAATGTATAATAGACTTTGGGCAGATCTATGGATTTGCAAGATCCTCTTATATCACTACCGAGCAGCTTCCAGCCTATTTCGTATTGTACCTGCAACTTAGTCATTTGAAAATACGTCATCTTTCACTGGTAAATACACCCGACTGACTCATTTTGAAAACATTTTAAAATTTGATTTAAGTGCACAAGGCACAAATCTTTTATCACTTGGGAAAGTTGACCTTGCAACCTTGTTAACAGATTCACATGTTTGTCCATACATACAGGGCCTAGTACAAAAACCAAGACATGATTAACGTACACACCACTTATAAACTCAAGAAGAAGTTTTCCCCAACAAGTGTGGATAGTTGCATTTGAGCGTCCGTCAGGTGTATGCCTACACCCCGCGCTAAGGTCGTGGCCATTATATAATGTGATGAGCCGAGGATATCCAGGACACGGTAGTTAACCCCCAATATTTAAGTTATCAAACAAAACTGATTAAAACAGAATATGCGGATTTGCTACATACTAATCGGCATTGATTGATCCCATTTCCAACCAAGCGGCAATAATTTAAAGTATCCCAAGCCCGTATTGGGAAAATAAGTCAAGAGTATTTATCTGAGCTAGTCTTGATTTAAAAATGCAAGAATTAATATCTCAGCCGTATCCAAAATGAATTAAGTGCAGATGGCATTTACTGGAAGGCTCTAGTCTGGATTTTGGCATAAGCTAACCAATTCAATACTAACGGTCTTATTTAAATCATAGACTTAGACCGAATAGCGAACAGGATCAAGACGTATAGCGCTTGATTAAATGATGATCGGATAGAGTGTAGTTTAAACCCGACAAGTACTTTGACTTGTATAATATGGGTAAACTATAAACATTCTGGATTTTGAAACTTAAATGACAAGGTTAGACCCGTTTCGGTTAATTTTCGTAAAATAGTTACATATACTTAATCGTACGCATATAAGCGATATCGGGTAACCGGATAAGTCATGGACATGTTCTATATGCCATTATACTTTAAATAAGTTGCAATATCAGTAGGATATCAACTTACATGCCCGTTGAGGTTTTAAAATGAAATTATGCCTCATAAGGGCATTTTGGTAATTTTATATTGTATTAAAGGAACTTGATTTTAATTTAATGTTATAACTATAACTATTCTGGAAAAGTAACTTATTTATGATATAATATCAGTTGGATATCAGTTTATATGTAATTTATCCTTTATGACCAAACTATGCACCGAAGGGGCATTTTGGTCTTTTTACCCATAGTTTATAAATTATTTGGGATTCTGAGTTTATATCTTGTACCTACTTTAAATATGTTTAAAATAAGTTTTAAAATCAGTAGGCAACAAGTCTTGGTCAATTGATATGGTTTAAAACCATACAGTGGGCCGAAACAAAGCTTATGTCGTAAAATGACGTTTTATGCGATGTTTAATGAAACTGATGTTAAGGTCAGGTTAAAATGTCTTAGATGTGTTATTTAATACAACATATCAGTAGGTAAAAGATTTACCTTGAAAAGATTTGATTAAAACCGTTTTATGAGCCACAAGGCTAAATCGTCATTTATCGTCATAATTCAGGAACCTGCTTGTAAACTCAGTTTATAATCTGGTTTGGCATCCCAAATAATCCTACTTATAATACTATATCAGTAGTAAACTCATTTTCAAGTTCATTACCATTAAAACCTTGATTTATGCAAAAAGGCATTTTAGTAAAAAATGGCATAATTACGGAACTTACGCATAAACTCAGATTTTGATTATGATCATGTAATATAACCTCAGAGGGTTATGCTACATTATATTACGATCATAATGCAACTTTAGATGAGTAGCTAACTAATCTAAATCGGGTCAGAATCGAAAGTCAAAGCAGAAGTCAAACTTCGCGACTTTCGGTTGCGAACCGACCCCAGAACTGAAATTGACAAGCCGAACATGCCTTTACATGTTCTAATAATTATTACCAACTTGTTTAAGTGTTAAAACAGGTTTCATAACATATATAAGCATGATTTTTCCTAAAAATGGCCAGTTTGACTTTTTAATGACTTAACTTTGACCTGTCAATTGGTCTAGCAAACGTGATCTTCAGGAGGTGCCCTTTATAGGGTTCAACACCTACCTTATTATGATCACTTAGACATGTTCATTACAAACGATGGCTGGACCATGATGGTCATAACCGAAAGTCAAAGCATTTTCCGTAAAACGCTTGACTTTTGGCTATATAAGCCTATAAACGAAAATGCACAAGGAAGAAACACTTACAAGAGGTTCCTAGAATGCAATAGAACTAAGCTGGATGCTCCTTTCAGTTAGGAACTTCCAGAGGAGGGAGAAGAGTGGCAAATGAGAAATGTGCAAGTTCAAATGGTGAACTTTGGCACCTATTTATATTTGGAGAGCTTGAAGGAGGTGATGCCAGGTGCTAAGGGGTGTAAGAGGGAGCTTACAAGTGTCCTAAAACGTGGCATCGTTGATTAAAAGTCCCTTGTTTCAAAACAAATGGTTTCTGGCACTTTGTGTGGAGGCCAAGTTAATTTTCTGCAGATACAGGCCTCTCACGTCCCGGGAGAGTCCATGCCTTAGCCTCTCGTGCCCCGCGAGCGCCCCATGTCAGATTTCAAAATTTGCCACATTTAGCCCCTCAACTTTTAAACCCTCTAAAGACCTTCTAAAACACCCTTTTGGCATATTTAGCCCTCCGTAGCCAATATTTGGCATACCCGGGATTATGCCCGGACATTGTCGAGCTCTCGGTTCGTTAAAAGGTCACTCAGAGGTAAGAATTAACATGTTGACACTTTTAACCCCTCCATCAACCAACTTTCATATAATTACGGATTTGATCCCTCTCGTCCAACAAATGGGACATGTGAGAGATAGGACTCTATAAACGATCACTTAGAGGCTTAGTATAAGCAGGTTGACCCTGATGTGCCTCAGAGGCTGGGCATGTTAACACAACAGTCACTCAGAAGCCAAGTTTTAGCATGTTGACACTAATGGTCACTCAGAGGCTCGGTTTATGCATGTTGACATAATAAGGTGACTCAGAGACTTAGTTTGAGCAAGTTGAAGCTTTTAGTCCATGATAGTCTTTAATAGACTAAAAATAAAAATATGACACGTGTCACTTTATTACTGGACACGATTTTTACCGGGTGTTACATCTTCACCTCCTTAAAAGAAATCTCGACCTTGAGATTTTATTTAAAAAGATGGGGGTACTTTTGTCGCATAGCAGACTCAACCTCCCATATATACTCGGGACCTCTAAAGGCATCCCACTTAACCTTTACTATAGGTATCAATTTCCTTCGGAGTAATTGGTTTCTCAACGAACCTCAGATTTTCATCAATTTGCACATCCTTGTGCGATATTGGTAGCGACTCATCAGCTAGACATTTCTTAAGATTACTGATGTGGAGCACGTCATGAATTCCACTAAGCTCCTCTGGCAACCTGAGCTTATAAGCTACAGTGCCGACACATTCGACTATCTCGAATGGTTCGATATATCTTGGGCTCAACTTGCCCTTCTTTCCAAAGCGCATCACACCTTTCCAAGCCTATAGTTTTAACATAACTTTGTCCCCTACTTGGAACTTAAGAGGTTTACGCCTCTTATCATCATAGCTCTTCTGCCTATCTCGGGCAGCCTTGAGACGATCAGGGATTTGTACAATCTTTTCCGTGGTCTTAGGACAATCTCCGGTCCTGATAGTTGGGCTTCCCCAACTTCTGCCCAGCACACGGGCGTTCGGCATTTTCTCCCATACAAGGCCTCATAAGGAGCAGCCTTGATGCTCGTATGATAACTATTATTTTAGGAGAATTCTATTAGGGGTAAGTGGTCATCCCAATTTCCACCTAAATCAATCACACATGCCCTAAGCATGTCATCCAAAGTTTGAATAGTACACTCACTTTGACCATCAGTCTGCGGATGGTAAGCCGTACTAAAGTTCAATCTTGTACCTAGAGATTGTTGGAAAGTTTTCCAAAAATGAGAGGTATATCTAGTATCCCTATCAGATAAAATGGATACCGACACACCGTGTAGGGACATAATCTTGTCCACATACAACTTAGCCAATTTGTCAGAGTTATACGTTTCTTTAATTGGCAAGAACTTTGCTGACTTGGTCAGCCTGTCCACAATGACCCAAATTATGTCATTGCCACTTGTGGTCTTAGGTAACTTGGTAATCAAATCCATAGTTACCATTTTCCATTTCCAAGTGGGAATTTCAAGCTGTTGTAGAAGTCATGGTGGCTTCTGATGTTCGGCTTTAACTTGCGAACACGTCAGACATTTAGCTACATAAGTGGCTATGGATTTCTTCAAACCCATCCACCAATAATTTTTCTTCAAGTCTTGATACATCTTGTCACCACCTGGGTGAACTGAGTATCTTGAACTATGCGCCTCTTGGAGGATTAGATCTCTAAGTCCCCCAAAGATTGGAACCCAAATTCTAGGCGCTAACTGATCAATAGTTCCTCCTAATCCTTCATTAGGAGCATTGGCCTCTAATAAGGCTTGCTTTTGAGCATCTAATAGCCTCTCATTTAAGCTATTTCTGAGCTTAAGCTCTTGGCGTTGATCCTTATAGGCTTAACCTGCTCCTTGCGACTTAAGGCATCAGCAACTACATTTGCATTGCCTCGATGGTAGCGAATCTCGCAATCATAATCATTGAGCATTTCCATCCATCGGCGTTGTCGCATGTTTAATTCCTTCTGATTGAACAGATGCTGGAGACTTTTATGTATGTGTATATAATACACTTGGTGCCATACAAGTAATGTTCCCACAGTTTTAGTGCAAATACAACGGCACCCAGTTCGAAATCATGGGTGGTGTAATTCCTTTCATGAACCTTTAATTGTCGTGATGCATAGGCAATTACTTTGCCCTTGCAGTAGCACACAACCCATGCCAGTGTGTGATGCATCACAGTAGACTACAAATTCCTCAATACCCTCAGGTAGAGATAACACAGGAGCATTGCTCAACTTGTGTTTAAGAATCTCAAAGGATTCTTGTTGTTTTGGCCCCCAATTAAATTTAATATTCTTACGGGTCAAGGTAGTTAATGGAGTGGCTATCCTCGAAAAGTTCTCAATGAACCTCCTATAGTAACCAGCCAATCCTAGAAAACTACGGATCTCTGATGGAGTTTTGGGTACTTCCCAACTCATTATGGCCTCAATTTTGGCGGGATCCACTTGGATACCACGCTCACTTACCATATGTCCAACAAATTGGACTTCTCTAAGCCAAAACTCACATTTAGAGAATTTTGCATAAAGCTTCTCTTGCCTTAGCAGTTCTAAGATGCACCGAAGATGTTTCTCATGGCCAGCTTGATTAAGAGAGTAGATAAGTATGTCATCTATGAAAACAATGACAAACTTATCCAGATACGGCTTGCAGACTCTATTCATGAGATCCATGAATGTCGCAGGTGCATTTGTGAGCGCGAAAGCCATCACTAGGAATTCAAAATGACCATATCGGGTCCTGAAGGCAGGTCTTAGGAACATCTTCACTTCTAACCTTCAACTGATGATAACCCGATCTTAAATCAATCTTGGAAAAATAACTCGCCCCTTGAAGTTGGTCGAATAAATCGTCGATCCTGGGCAATGGATATCGGTTCTTGATTGTTATTTTATTCAGCTCGCGGTAATCAATGCACATCCGCATTGAACCGTCTTTCTTCTTAACGAAGAGGATATGAGCTCCCCAAGGCGAGGAACTAGGCTGTATAAAGCCTTTCTCTAAGAGTTCATCTAATTATGTCCTTAACTCCTTCATTTCGGTTGGTGCTAGTCTATATGGAGCTCTAGCTATGGGTGCTGACCCTTGTATTATATCAATCCTAAATTCCACTTGCCTGTTCGGAGGTAGACCTGGTAATTCTTCAGGGAACACATCGGGATACTATGAAATAACTGGGAGGTCTTCAATGTTTGGCCATATAGACGACACAACCTCTTCCTAGACACTTGGATGCTTTAAATAGCGATACCTTGTCTGACTATCCATAGTGTGAATCTCCAAGGATGGTGAGCATTTCAACAGATGGGGTTTTGATTTCGATGAGTTTCTTATCGCAAGCTATGCGGGCTTGGTTATGCGATAACCAATCCATGCCTAAGACTACATCGAACCCCGCCAATTTCATTGGCAGCAAAGAGATAGGAATGGAATGATTCTTAATGGATATAGAACATCCATCAAGAATGGAAGATGCTGTTTCTAAGGTTCCATCGGCAAGTTCTATCTCATAAGTTTTATCTAGAGTTCTTATGGGTAAGTTTAATAGTTCGGTAAACTTAAAGTCCACAAATGACTTATCCGCACCCGAATCAAAGAGAACTCTAGCAAATATGTCATTAATGTGGAAAGTACCTGTTATGACATTATTGTCATTAACGGCCTCCTTAGCATTCATCTGGAAGACACGGGCATTTCCTTTCTTGGCTTCTCCAGGCTTTGCCTCGTTGCTTCTGGGATTCTTCGGGCAATTAGGCTTAATATGCCATTTCTCATTATAGCCAAAACAGACAGCATCCTTAAGATTTTTGCACTCGTGGGTCTTATGCCCTTTCCTCTTGCAAATACCACGGGGTTTAATCTGGGAGTCAGTATTGCATTACCCCCAATGCCTGCGGTTACAGGTTTTGCACAAAGGTCTATCATCAGACATGTGCTGGTTCTTCTTGAACCCAAAATTTCCTTTCTTTTTAAACCTTTGGGAGTTTTCAATCTCCCGTTTACTTTTCCCGTCAGTCTCAGACTTGACTGACTTCTGCCTCACCAAATCTAATATGAGGGATAGGGATAGGTCAACAGCAAACCAATAGGTACTAGGCGGAGCAGCCTTTACCATCCCCTTTATTTCGGGCGCTAACCCATTAATAAAACGTGCAATGCGTTTGGTTTCAGGGGTGATCAGATAGGAAACAAACCTAGATAGGGAATTGAAATCGGAAACATACTTTCGATAGTCTAGGTTCTTCATGGTGAGGGTCAGGAAATCTGACTCTATAGGTACTAGGCTGAGCAGCCTTTACCATCCCCTTTATTTCGGGCACTAACCCATTAATAAAACGCGCAATGCGTTTGGTTTCAGGGGTGATCAGATAGGAAACTAACCTAGATAGGGAATTGAAATCAGAAACATACTTCCGATAGTCTAGGTTCTTCACGGTGAGGGTCAGGAAATCTGACTCTATCTTCTCCACCTCGTGAGGTGGGCAATAAGTTTCCTTAACAAGGTCCATAAACTTGGACCATCCTAAATTATACAGTTGTACCTTACCTGTAGATTGAATCATGGCTTTCTACCATATTAGGGCATCGCCCTTGAAGGATTGTGATATATACTTGACCACATCCTTATCAGCATAACCGCTGATATCTACGATTGTCTCCGTCTCATCTAGCCACTTTAAGGCTTCTACAGCTTCTTTCTCCCCATTGAAGTCTCGGGGCTTGCAGAAGACGAAATACTTATAGGTACATCTGTCTTTAAAAGAACGGGACCTATCAGCAAAATCTATTTTCTTTGGTTCACTCTTCGCATTCGAAGAGTGAACTGAGCTCTCCTTATGAGCTGAGGATGGGGTAATCGATAATGGTCTAGAGCGAGTAGCCCTCGACTCTTTAAGTTTTTCTATGGCCTTCCCCATGGCCTTCTCAACAGCCGCATCAATGCGAGCTTGAAAATTATCATTATCAATATCTTTATTTTCGGCTATGTTAGAGTCAACATCCTGGCGGCTACTTTGTGCCTCATCCGAGTTAGCCATTTCTTGAGTTTTGATTCTATACACCAATAAAACTTCTCTTAGCCATAGTATAATTAACCATATTGGCTTTAAACATTGGATATAACAATCCATTGCCTAAACTAGTGTGAATAACATCACAACTCTTAGGCTTAACATATCTATATTTGGCCTAGGTTTTAATAGGACCATCAAAGGCAAATTACAATCTAGACATAGTCCATATATTATTAGACAGTGGATCGTATTGTCACAACTATCATTGTCACTTGGAAAAGTTTAATAGCGTATAAGTTTGTCACAAAGGACATTTGAGATATGGCTCAAAGGCCTGTCACTAATGGACATATGATTATCGCACACAGGCCTGTCACTAATGGACATAAAATATGGCACATAGACCTGTCACTAATGGACATAAAATATGACACATTGGCCTGCATCACTAATGGATACCATTTATAGCCCGAAGGCATCACATCACTAATGGATGTTAATTATTTTCATCTCATTGATGATATTAGCCGGGATCACATTGATCACAAAGGCTATATATTAGGTTTTTAGGACATATTCCATTTACCTAGATGGTTAGTGTGGTTCCTCAAGTCACACTACCAGGAGTATGACCATTCCTGAATGTTAACATAAGAGTACCTTAATGGTTGATTTATAGTCCCGGTCACATTGACCTTAACGACTTGGAGGCTTGAACTTAGTCCACCACCTCTGGATAGAAGGATAACTTCCATTAACTATCATGATAGAAGACCCATTCGTCCTTAACTATCATTTATAAGTTGGCCAAATATGTGGTCTGTGCCACTTGGCTTAATCAAAACCATTAAGATCTTCTTGGAATTATATTGCAGAGATAAAATTTCGATTAAAATCGAGATGCTCGTTTGAAAAGGATGAATACATATATATAATTCCAAAAATACTTCATTAAATTTCAATTAAAAATTACAATACTATAAATAATGAAATAAATTGTCAATGCAAGGACTTAAAGAGATTAAATGAAAATGTCCATGCAAGGACTAAGGAAATCACAATGTCCTCGCAGGGACTAACATAAATAAATAGAAGAGATTTCACTCGTCCTTCCTTCCCTTAACCAGTTTGGAGAGTTTCTTGAAGAACTTGTTCGTCTTCTTCTCCGTTTTCTCCGCTTGTTGTTGCATTTCTTTCATCCGTTCTAAGGCCTCGTTAATGGCCTCGAGTTGTGGCGGAGGTTGAGGTTATGGTTTTGGTATACTAGGGTATTGATACCCATAACTTGGATATCCGATAGGTGGATAAGCAGGTGGGAAAGGAGACGGGTAAAGTGCGTTATGCATGACCGCTTGCATCTAAGGGTCATGCGACCATGCTTGGTAATTAATTAGTGTAGACGGGTTAAAAGGGATCATATCCAGTATTATCTGGATATGTTGGGATAGGGTTGTTATAACCCGATGGTGGTGGTTGAACCGCGGGTGATGGAGTTGATTCACCACAGGTGAAACATTAGAGGGTCCACCCATTTATGGGTCCTCTTGAATGGTGGGGTATTGGTTGGGCAAAGGTGGCAGCGATCCCGACCTTTGACCTGCACGTACCGACATATGTGCTACATGCTTCCTCCTTGGTCGTTCAGGTGGTGGTTGAGGTTGGTCCACCGGTGCCATGTGGACGTCTTCTTGTACAGGAGGTGGTTGAGAGTGATAGGAAGAAGTGTTGGAGAAGGTAAATTGACTCCAATATTGGTCCCATTCGTTAGGACCTTGGTATGGTGATCCAACATAAGAATTTGAATCGCTAGAGATTTCAATAGGGTGTCCATGCAATCCCGATGGCGGCATCTCCGGGTCGAAGTCCTCGTCCATGGGGTTCGGTTGGTCCAACTGATTTTGGTCAGCTCGAGGTGTATTCAAATATTGATTGGGATTAAACTCATCATGGTAAGAATGATGAGATTGATATGAGTGGTGAGAGTGATGCGAATGGTAAGAATGATAAGAACTTTGAGTATGGGTAGGCGAATGTTGGGCAAACGACCATAAATCCCCTGAGTCCTCATAGGGGTTCTCGTGATGGGAATGCGAAGGGATGTGTCCCGATGGTCCTCCCCTCATGGGTCCTTTTCCTCGTCCTCTCACGCTTGGCGGCATTTTCCTTTGTCCTGTCAAAAATCAATTCAAAAACAATACTAATAACTTAATAATAAAATGAGTAATCCTAGGTCAAGGCCTGGACTCGGAAGTCTAAGGAATGTGCTTGTGTAAGTTTGAGATTAACACAAAAGGCTAGTGTTTAATTATCTCAAATGTTGGCTTTGATACCAATCTGTCACACCCCGGATTTCCAACCCAAATCCATACACCGGTGGGCCCGGGTGGGGAATATCGTGACGTAAGTTAATATCATTATAGTCAATTAAACACAGCACAACGGAGTCTTGGAGTTCAAATTACTATTACAAATCGAAATGTTCAAAGTACGAAATAATAATATACAGACGACTTGTAACGAAAGATCCACAAGCGGATCGTAAAATGTACAAAAATGTATAACAGACTTTGGGCAGATCTAAGGATTTGCAAGATCCTATTATATCACTACCGAGCAGCTTCCAGCCTATTTCGTATTGTACCTGCAACTTAGTCTTTTGAAAATACATCAGCTTTCGCTGGTAAATACACTCGACTGACTCATTTTGAAAACATTTTAAGTTTGATTTAAGTACACAAGGCACAAATCATTTATAACTTGTGAAAGTTGACCTTGCAACCTTGTTAACATATTCACATGTTTGTCCATACATACAGGGCCCAGTACAAAAACCGAGACATGATTAACGTACACACCACTTATGAACTCACAAAGAAGTTATCCCTAACAAGTGTGGGTAGTTTCATTTAAGTGTCTGTCAGGTGTATGCCTACACCCCGCGCTAAGGTTGTGGCCATTATCTAATGTAATGAGCCGAGGATATCCAGGACACGGTAGTTAACCCCCAATGTTTAAATTATGAAACAAAACTGATTAAAACATAATATGCAGATTTGCTAGCCACTAATCGGCATTGATTGATCCCATTTCCGACCAAGCGTTAATAATTTACCGTATCCCAAGCCCGTGTAGGGAAAATAAGTCAAGAGTATTTACCTGAGCTAGTCTTGATTTAAAAATGCAAGATTTAATATCTCAGCTGTATTCAAAATGAATTAAGTGCAGATAGCATTTACCAAAAGGCTCTAGTCTGGATTATGGCATAAGCTAACCAATTAATGACTAACGGTCTTATTTAAGTCATAGACTTAGACCGAATAGCGTACAGGATCAAGACGTATATCACTTGATTAAACGATGATCGGATAGAATGTAGTTTAAACCCGACAAGTACTTTGACTTGTATAATATGGGTAAACTATAAACATTCTGGATTTTGAAACTTAAATGACAAGGTTAGACCCGTTTCGGTTAATTTTCGTAAAATAGTTACATATACTTAACCGTACACATATAAGCGATATCGGTTAACCGGATAATTCATGGACAAGTTTTATATCCCATTATACTTTAAATAAGTTGTAATATCAGTAGGATATCAACTTACATGCCCGTTGAGGTTTTAAAATGAAATTATGCCTCATAAGTTGGTCATTTTATATTGTATAAAAGGAACTTGATTATAATTTAATGTTATAACTATAAGTATTTTGGAAAAATAACTTATTTATGATATAATATCAGTAGGATATCAATTTATGTGTAATTTATCCTTTATGACCAAACTATGCACCGAATGGGCATTTTGGTCTTTTTACACATAGTTTATAAAATATTTGGGATTCTGAGTTTATATCTTATACATAGTACAAATGTTTAAAATAAGTTTTAAAATCAGTAGGCAACAAGTCTTGGTCGATTAATATGGTTTAAAACCATACTTTGTGCCGAAACGGCGCTTATGTCGTAAAATGACGTTTTATGCGATGTTTAATGAAAACTGATGTTAAGGTCAGGTTAAAATGTTTTAGATATGTTATTTAATATATAACAGTAGATAAAAGATTTACCTTGAAAAGATTTGATTAAAACCGTTTTATGAGCCACAAGGGCTAAATCGTCATGTATCGTCATAATTCAAGGACCTGCTTGTATGTAACATCCGTCAAAAACGGATTTACCAAACCCGCTCCGTTTAACAACCGAACAGTCAGTCAAAATTTTCGTTGCGAATTAAATGTCCAAAACATTTTTTAACGATCCGTAATCAATGATTATACGCGAATATATATTTAGTTTTTGAAAAACTGTCAAAAATCGCAAAATAAAAATGAAATACATCTGCCGGGTTTCGAACCCGGGTCTGTACCGAACCAGAATCATGACTTAACTCTCACACATAAACCACTGCACCGCTTGTTCTGTTTGTTATATATTTCAATCATTTAATTGATAAAGTGTCGTTACAAATTCAAAACCGGCGCCCAAACGGTTCAGTCGTCGGAATCCCGGAATATTCGCGAGTTTTAACACCAATTTACGTTATAACGTAAACCTTTAATCACATATCGGTTATAACCGATGTTTAAAGTCCGCGACCAAATTCATAACCGCCGGAAAATTTAAATAACGAACACAGTCGGAATTCAGACCAAGTGCATTGACGATTTGTCCTATAAATTGACCCACAACCGACGACAAACACTTTCGCTCAAAAATCACACCTTTTCTCGGCGTAATTCCACTCGCTGGAACTTTCCTGTTTTTCGCCGGAAAACCGAGTTTTAACTTTTGAACCTCACTGAGCCCCTGAAGCTTATACCGGAGATACCCTTACCTTTTCCAAGCTTTCCGGAGACTTGATGCTGCAAGACACCTGACGCCGGAGTTGAATCCTGTCGCCGGAGTTCTGCCGGAAAACAGAGGATCCAGTCGGTATACTTCTTCGCCCAATTTCTTTTCCTTTTTCACAATTACCTCACCATATTGAACTGTAAAACACTAATAAAACTGATAGAAATCTCGAACCAGTCAGACTTCATCTCTGGTTATTTTTCAGTGAAGAAGACGGTGCACTTTTGTATCTTATAAGTTTAATTAAAATCATGATATTAATCGGGTTAGACACACAATCCAGCGGTGGACTGTGTGCACATATAAAACGCAAAACGTCTCAAGTTCGAATCCCGTCTCACACACGCTTCCTTAATAAAATCCATTTTTTTGTTTACTGAACCGGATCGCCACAGATATATGTTAAATATATTGTTAACCGGAATAATAACCAAGTTAGACACACAGTCCAGCGGTGGACTGTGTGTTTGTTTATATCGCTGGTCACGAGTTCGAGTCCGGTCTTCAGCACCGACTCGGACGATTATCTATTCTTTTTAAATAAGGCAGAAAAATGAAATAACTAAATTGTATTTAAGTATAATAAAAATCAAAGTATATAACATGTTAAACACACAGTCCAGCGGTGGACTGTGTGTTAGATTAACCCACAGGTCCCGGGTTCGAGACCTGTGGAGCGCACCGCCGAACCGCTTAAACTGTTTTTAAATAAAAATGATTTTCTGTTAAATCTAATTAATGTATATATATAATTAAAATCGGATATATAACGGGTTAGACACGTAGCTCAGTTGGTAGAGCTGCGTGCACGCGTACGGGAGGTCTCGGGTTCGAGCCTCACTCAGCGCACAATAATCTGCCATTGAACCGGTCAACGGTCTGGTCAAAGTCAACTGTAGCAAAAATAAAATATTTTTTTATCATTTTTATTTAATTATTTTAATTAAAAATCAATTATAAATACTTAAAAATAACATTTTTAAGATTAGAAAATAGCCTCAAACTCACAAAAATACACCCAACAATCCTACTAAAATAGTTTAATAAAATTCGTTTACTTACCAAACCATAATGCGATTTATCTAGGTTAAATCTCACTCGTGGTTAAAACCACTTCGCGTGCATTCAACGTCATCAACCGAACGCACCCACTGTGAGTGAATCTTACAATTCCCCCTTTTAAATTACACGTTTTGGGGTGTGTCATGTGTTATGAAATAATTAATTTATTTATTTAAACTTGTGCCATACCACATCATGACTTAAACTTAGATTGATTTATTGTTGTGATTTACTTATATTCCGTTTGTCAAATTACATGAAACTCATACATTAAGCCCATCAGTTCCTCGTGGGAAACGAGTAGAACATCGCGTGCTTCAATTCAATTCATTATTGTTCATGTGTGTTTTCATTGAGTTTATATTGTCTGTAGTTGTGTTATTCATATTATCATGTTTATGCAATTCATTCATCAGGCCCCTCAGTTCCTCGTGAGAGACGAGTTGAGCAACGCGTGCCTTTAATTGTTCCATTATTATTCATGAGTGTTTTCATTTAACATATTATGATTGTTGATCAAGTTACATCTAATTTTACTCATGTTTGGTTGTGCACATATTTCATAATCAATTTAAATGAATTGTTCAAATGTTTTCCATAGGATTCACTCGCCAACATTATGTTGATCCAAAAACCTTTTTACACATGATACAGGTGAACAGGTTGAAGCAAGGATAACATAGGATATGCCTTAGAAGAGAACAAAGAAGTTTAGATTGTAGTTAGATCATGTTGTAGCAATCATTGTAAATTTCCATTTAAATTGTATTAATGAATATGAAACGTTTAATAAATGTCATGAGCTTTGATGATAACCCAATCATGCCCCGATCACCTTATCCGCTGCGGGTCGGGGTGTGACAGATTGGTATCAGAGCCATGACTATAGGGATATAGGATAGGTTATTAGACCCTTAGAGCCTATACTATAGTCTGCCTAAATTTTAAATTGATTAGGTGGTTACATACAAACTTGTGATATTTATTTGTTTCATATTTGTTTACATTTCAGTCAAACTTACATGCTCATATACATATTCATTATACATATATACATATTCATTATACATATATCGATGTTCATGTGTTCAATTTATTTTCATACTCTCGTTATCCAAAGATTTTATGCAATTTTCAATTCTCATCAAAGTAAGTTCTGCGACGGGCATGTAGTAACTGGAAGGGTACAAGTACCGGTAGTCGGAACGTCCTGTCTAGGCTGGCATTCGTATAAATCCAATATAACGGACCAGTTTGCCTACCTGGGGACCAACGATGAGAGTACGAAGGACCTATTAGGCCAAAGCATGCCACACCAAACGTCGTTCGAACTAACCCTACTTTGAGGTGTCATCGTGTCTACACCTGGACACATTCCGAACATCACACGTTGTATACATATTTCTCGATTTTCCCGGGTTTTTGTGTACGCAACCAGGCAGAAACCGTGCGAACCATATGAAAAACCGGTATTCATGGGGGCCCACATGATTACACAAGGTAAAGTATGGCGGCATGACGGGCCTAACAGCGAGCAAAGCCCAAGACATCCTATGGATGTAGTATTTTTGTATAATTATTTTATAAATGATCATTCTTGAATGCGACCCATGATCCCAAAAGCATCCAACTCATACTCTTGTCATGTATTCATTGTAGATGTCTTCTAACCTCGCCCGTAGGAAGACGAGAGCAAGAAAAGCCCGCGAACGCATGGCTACATTAATCGCTCAACAAATGGCTGCCGTAATACCCAACATTGTAATCCAAGTTCAACAAGCACTTACCAATAATCCTGTCAATCAAGCAAGCCAAAACATTTTCAACTCTCCCCCAAATACCACTAAATGCACCTACAAGCATTTCAAATCATGCGACCCTCCGAAATATAAAGGGACTGAAGGTGTCACCGCACTCCTCCATTGGTTTGAAGAAATGGAGAATATTTTTCTAAATTGCGATTGCCCTGAAGATCGCAAAGTGCGTTATGCTACCGGTCGACTATATGGGATAGCACTTACTTGGTGGAATACAGAGAAGGCAAAACGAGGTGTTGAAGATGCTATGACCCTAACTTGGAACGAATTGAAGGAAATCATGACCAGACGATTTTGCCCAAGGAGCGAAATCAAGAAGTTGGAAGATGAATTTTACTCATTGAAGCAAATGGAAGGAGACCACACCACCTACAACAAAAGGTTCCTCGAATTACATCAAATGGTTCCCAACATGTTTACTCCCCTCTACCGTTTGATCGAGCACTACATTCGTGGTCTTCCGTCAAAGATTCAAGACCCTGTGATAAGTACCAAGCCTGCAACTTTGGAAGCAGCAATGGAGCTAGCAACAGAGCTCACCGAGAACCGAATTCGAAACAAAGACTTCAAGGAGGAAAAGAAGAAGGATAAAGAATCGACTGAAACCTCCGACTCCACCCAAACCGAATCCCCTTCTCAACCCAATCCTAAGAGAAGAAGAGTCGGGCGACTTTTCACTGCTACTCAACGAAATCAACCCGTTTTTCACGCTATACCTATCCGAGCTGTCCCAATCACCCAAGTGGCACCCAACTCAGCTTACCCAAATAAGAAACCATATCTCGGACCTCACCCTCGATGCAACAACTGTTTTTATCACCATCCCCTTACTTTACCTTGCCGGCTATGTACAACTTGTGGACGTTATGGTCATTTGAGCAATGTTTGTCGCACCTTTCAAGACCAAACCTTTTCCCCTACTCAAAACATGGCCCAAACTTATCACCAACCCCAACACCCCATGTTCCCATATGCTCGAGCTTGCTTCAATTGTGGCGACCCTACCCACCTTAGAAACACATGCCCTCAATTGGTTAACGTTATCAACACTCAAGCCCAATCAAACCCAGTTAACCAAGTAAACCAAGAAAACCCAACCACTATGCCACCAGCAAGAGGAAGAGTCTTCAATATCAACGCCAACCCTGTCGAAGATAATGACGGCCCTGATGAAGATACTCAGCTAGTCCTCTTCGCCGAAGATCCAGATTCAACTTCTATTGTTTAGTCTTATGTTTTTCTTTATCACATGTGTAGACTGTTAGAGAAATTATTGGATATTATATATTATATATTGTTTTCGGTATATGCTTTTGCCGAGGCCGTGGCTCCCCATCCATCGAGGTTGAGTTGGATCCCCATTTTATTATGTGGTTGATCTTGGCGTGCCCGCACGATCGGCTCCGTTTGTTTGAGCCTTGATCGGTTACGTAATTTTACATTTCAATACATGCAATACGTTCGGCTCCGTTTGATTGAGCCTTGAGCGCACATTTCAATTTACATTTCATGCAATACGTTCGGCTCCGTTTGATTGAGCCTTGAGCGCACATTTCAATTTACATTTCATGCAATACGTTCGGCTCCGTTTGATTGAGCCTTGAGCGCACATTTCAATTTACATTTCATGCAATACGTTCGGCTCCGTTTGATTGAGCCTTGAGCGCACATACAATTTCATTATCAGTATCTTGTGGTTGTGGTGTTTGTAGTAGAGTCGCATCGAACTAACCATAACTTTCGGATAAAGTCAACGAAAATTTGACAAGGGTATGGTGGATACGCCGATGGTACTTCCTATATATAAGTATCCTTGTCAAATGATCGGAGGCCTTATCAGGCGGTTATGAGAGGTTCCATGCATAGGCTGATTGTGTGATGGTTGTTTAAATTAAGTTGTTCAATTTCAGTACATTCAATACGTTCGGCTCCGTTTGATTGAGCCTTGAGCGCACATACAATTTCATTCAATACGTTCGGCTCCGTTTGATTGAGCCTTGAGCGCACAGACAATTTCATTATCAGTATCATGTGGTTGTGGTGTTTGTAGTAGAGTCGCATCGAACTAACCATAACTTGCGGATAAAGTTAATGAGAATTTGACAAGGATATGGTGGATACGCCGATGGTACTTCCTATATATAAGTATTCTTGTCAAATAATCGGAGGCATTATCAGGCGGTTATGAGAGGTTCCATGCATAGGCTGTTTGTATGGTTAAGTTATTCATATTCAGTACATGCAATACGCTCGGCTCCGTTTGATTGAGCCTTGAGCACACAATTTCAATTTCAGTACATTCAATATGTTCGGCTCCGTTTGATTGAGCCTTGAGCACACAATTTCATTTTCAGTACATGTAAAACGATCGGCTCCGTTCGATTGAGCCTTGATTGCACAGATATATTTCATTTCAGTAATTTATGTTTGTTGTATTGATTGTAGAGTTATAGGACTAATCATAATTCACTGTTAAAACCAATGAAAATTTGACAAGAATATGGTGGATACGCCGCTGGTACTTCCTATATATAAGTATTCTTGTCAAAGGATCAGAGGCATTAACGGATGGTTATGAGAAGTTCTATGTAGGATTTATTAGTTTCTTGGTAACCAATCATAACTTGTGGATAAAACTAATGAAAATTTGGCAAGAATATGGTGGATACGCCGCTGGTACTTCCTATATATAAGTATTCTTGCCAAAGGATCAGAGGCATTATCAGGCGGTTATGAGAAGTTCCATGTAGGATTTAGTATTGCCTTGGTTGGAATTTGTGTTACATTTATATCATCATGTTATTTAAAGAGATTGGATTGTGTTCCATTTCTACATAAATTAACCTCTCCATCATAACAAACGAGAGAGGAACTTCCATCATTCAAACATATATGTTATCAGAATGTGGATTCAAATATTTGCTGTTGTGTTTATTCATGTTCAAATATTCGCTGATGTGTCTATTCATGTTCGAATATTTGCTGTTGTGTTTATTCATGTTCAAATATTTGCTGATGTGTTCATTCATGTTCGAATATTTGCTGTTATGTTTATTCATGTTCAAATATTTGCTGATGTGTTCATTCATGTTTGGATATCAGCTGTTGTGTTTTTATTTATGTTCCATGTAGATTGTAGTGTTAGAAGTTTTGCCTTAGGATATAACCATATTTTTCCCAAACGTATCTAAACTCTTATGCATGATATCATTTTAGCAAATCATTTCTGCTTATCAATACTTATACAGTAGGCAACAAAAAGCGATTCCTGAATAGGGTACTTAACCCTTACAAGGAACGTTACCGCCTCGAACAAAAACTTAAGCCTTTATTTTACTAAGCATACAACTGTCAAACAAAACATCATCACCCTTTTAGTCAAAATATATCATTATTTAAATTTCGGGACGAAATTTCTAAAAAGCAGGGGATACTGTAACATCCGTCAAAAACGGATTTACCAAACCCGCTCCGTTTAACAACCGAACAGTCAGTCAAAATTTTCGTTGCGAATTAAATGTCCAAAACATTTTTTAACGATCCGTAATCAATGATTATACGCGAATATATATTTAGTTTTTGAAAAACTGTCAAAAATCGCAAAATAAAAATGAAATACATCTGCCGGGTTTCGAACCCGGGTCTGTACCGAACCAGAATCATGACTTAACTCTCACACATAAACCACTGCGCCGCTTGTTCTGTTTGTTATATATTTCAATCATTTAATTGATAAAGTGTCGTTACAAATTCAAAACCGGCGCCCAAACGGTTCAGTCGTCGGAATCCCGGAATATTCGCGAGTTTTAACACCAATTTACGTTATAACGTAAACCTTTAATCACATATCGGTTATAACCGATGTTTAAAGTCCGCGACCAAATTCATAACCGCCGGAAAATTTAAATAACGAACACAGTCGGAATTCAGACCAAGTGCATTGACGATTTGTCCTATAAATTGACCCACAACCGACGACAAACACTTTCGCTCAAAAATCACACCTTTTCTCGGCGTAATTCCACTCGCCGGAACTTTCCTGTTTTTCGCCGGAAAACCGAGTTTTAACTTTTGAACCTCACTGAGCCCCTGAAGCTTATACCGGAGATACCCTTACCTTTTCCAAGCTTTCCGGAGACTTGATGCTGCAAGACACCTGACGCCGGAGTTGAATCTTGTCGCCGGAGTTCTGCCGGAAAACAGAGGATCCAGTCGGTATACTTCTTCGCCCAATTTCTTTTCCTTTTTCACAATTACCTCACCATATTGAACTGTAAAACACTAATAAAACTGATAGAAATCTCGAACCAGTCAGACTTCATCTCTGGTTATTTTTCAGTGAAGAAGACGGTGCACTTTTGTATCTTATAAGTTTAATTAAAATCATGATATTAATCGGGTTAGACACACAGTCCAGCGGTGGACTGTGTGCACATATAAAACGCAAAACGTCTCAAGTTCGAATCCCGTCTCACACACGCTTCCTTAATAAAATCCATTTTTTTGTTTACTGAACCGGATCGCCACAGATATATGTTAAATATATTGTTAACCGGAATAATAACCAAGTTAGACACACAGTCCAGCGGTGGACTGTGTGTTTGTTTATATCGCTGGTCACGAGTTCGAGTCCGGTCTTCAGCACCGACTCGGACGATTATCTATTCTTTTTAAATAAGGCAGAAAAATGAAATAACTAAATTGTATTTAAGTATAATAAAAATCAAAGTATATAACATGTTAAACACACAGTCCAGCGGTGGACTGTGTGTTAGATTAACCCACAGGTCCCGGGTTCGAGACCTGTGGAGCGCACCGCCGAACCGCTTAAACTGTTTTTAAAATAAAAATGATTTTCTGTTAAATCTAATTAATGTATATATATAATTAAAATCGGATATATAACGGGTTAGACACGTAGCTCAGTTGGTAGAGCTGCGTGCACGCGTACGGGAGGTCTCGGGTTCGAGCCTCACTCAGCGCACAATAATCTGCCATTGAACCGGTCAACGGTCTGGTCAAAGTCAACTGTAGCAAAAATAAAATATTTTTTTATCATTTTTATTTAATTATTTTAATTAAAAATCAATTATAAATACTTAAAAATAACATTTTTAAGATTAGAAAATAGCCTCAAACTCACAAAAATACACCCAACAATCCTACTAAAATAGTTTAATAAAATTCGTTTACTTACCAAACCATAATGCGATTTATCTAGGTTAAATCTCACTCGTGGTTAAAACCACTTCGCGTGCATTCAACGTCATCAACCGAACGCACCCACTGTGAGTGAATCTTACAATTCCCCCTTTTAAATTACACGTTTTGGGGTGTGTCATGTGTTATGAAATAATTAATTTATTTATTTAAACTTGTGCCATACCACATCATGACTTAAACTTAGATTGATTTATTGTTGTGATTTACTTATATTCCGTTTGTCAAATTACATGAAACTCATACATTAAGCCCATCAGTTCCTCGTGGGAAACGAGTAGAACATCGCGTGCTTCAATTCAATTCATTATTGTTCATGTGTGTTTTCATTGAGTTTATATTGTCTGTAGTTGTGTTATTCATATTATCATGTTTATGCAATTCATTCATCAGGCCCCTCAGTTCCTCGTGAGAGACGAGTTGAGCAACGCGTGCCTTTAATTGTTCCATTATTCATGAGTGTTTTCATTTAACATATTATGATTGTTGATCAAGTTACATCTAATTTTACTCATGTTTGGTTGTGCACATATTTCATAATCAATTTAAATGAATTGTTCAAATGTTTTCCATAGGATTCACTCGCCAACATTATGTTGATCCAAAAACCTTTTTACACATGATACAGGTGAACAGGTTGAAGCAAGGATAACATAGGATATGCCTTAGAAGAGAACAAAGAAGTTTAGATTGTAGTTATTGTAGCAATCATTGTAAATTTCCATTTAAATTGTATTAATGAATATGAAACGTTTAATAAATGTCATGAGCTTTGATGATAACCCAATCATGCCCCGATCACCTTATCCGCTGCGGGTCGGGGTGTGACATTGTAAACTCAGTTTATAATCTGGTTTGGCATCCCAAGTTAATTTTCTACAGATACAGGCCTCTCGCACCCTGCGAGAGGCCATGCCTTAGCCTCTCACGCCCTGCGAGCGCCTCATGTCAGATTTTAAAATTTGCCACATTTAGCCCCTCAACTTATTAAACCCTCTAAAGACCTTCTAAAACATCCTTTTGGCATATTTAGCCCTCCGTAGCCAATATTTGGCATACCCGGACGTTGTCGAGCTCTCGGTTTGTTAAAAGGTCACTCATAGGTAAGAATTAACATGTTGACACTTTTAACCCCTCCATCAACCAACTTTCATATAATTACGGATTTGATCCCTCTCGTCCAACAAATGGGACATGTGAGAGTTAGGACTCTGTAAACGAGCACTCAGAGGCTCAGTATAAGCATGTTGACCCTGGTGTCACTTAGAGGCTGGGCATGTTGACACAACGGTCACTCAGAGGCCAAGTTTTAGCATGTTGACACTAATGGTCCCTCAGAGGCTATGTTTTAAGCATGTTGACACTAATGGTCACTCAGAGGCTCGGTTTATGCATGTTGACACTAATGGTCACTTAGAGGCTCGGTTTATGTATGTTGACATCAGAAGGTCACTCAGAGACTTAGTTTGAGCATGTTGACGCTTTTAGTCCCTGTTAGTCTTTAATAGACTAAAAATAAAAATATGACACGTGTCACTTTATTACTGGACACGATTTTTACCGGGTGTTACACCTTAGTGGTATCTACTACATAAGCTAGAAATGACTTGCCTCTATTTTGTACATACTTGGCTGCCTCTACAATGGTACATAGCTTCATCTCGAGCTTTCTTTCCCCGTAAACCCTTACCCATTTCCCATTTGATGATAACACTCGTATAGTCTTAGTTTCGCATTGAATTTCCGCATGGTATCGGGATAACCAATCCATGCTCACTATAACTTTGAACTCTCCCAATACCATGGGCACAAGGTCTATTTCGAATTTCTCGTCTTCTATAACGATTTTGCATCCCTTACATATTTCGTTCAATAAGTAGTTCTTGCTATCAGCTACTTCTACTTCTAAAGGTATAGGCATTCGTTCAATTTTAAAGGAGGAATAGCTTATAAGTTCATGTGATACAAACGACCTACTTGCCCCAGAATCGAACAACACATTTGTAGATATTAAATTAATTAAGAAAATACATGACACAACATTCGGGAGTGCCTTAGCGTCTTTGGTGGTAATTTGAAACATTCTTCCTGTAGCTTTCGTGGCAATATCCTTCTTCCCATCTCTACCCATTTTTCTTTCAGCTTTGGGCAATCTGCCTTGACATGTCCCGGTGAGAAACAGTTGAAACAAGTTCTGGTCATGTTTGGGCATTTGTAATAAGGGTGCCCTTCTTGTCCGCAGTTGTAGCATCCTTTCTTGCCCAATAAACATTCTCCCGAATGAACCTTTCCAAAGTCTTACATCGAGGAATTCCACTTTTCATATTATCCTTGTAATCATGTATTTTTGATTTCTTGGAGGGACTCGGATTACCACCCCTTTCTATCGTTCTCTTCTCCCCCCGTTCTATTTGACGCTTAAGTTCAATTTTCGATCCCTTGCCCAATTGATCAGTTCATTTAAGGTTTCACACTTCAAGGGAGTGATAAACTCCCTAAATTCCGCCCTTAACATGTTGTGATATCGATTAATCTTCATTCTTTCGGTCTTTATAAGGTCTTGACAAAATTTTAATTTGTCAAGAAACACATTCGTAATTTCCTCGATAGACTCCTTGCCTTGTCGAAGACGTAAGAACTCCTCTTGAATTCGATCAACTATGGATTGCAGGCAATGGAACTTTAAGAAAGGTTCCTTAAACTCCTGCCATGTTAGCTCTTGAAGCTTCTCTCCTCCCAATTCCTTGCAATGGCCGTCCTACCAATCCTTTGCTTGTAGTTGGAGTTGGCCCGTTGCAAACATTACTTTGTCCTCTTACTCGCACCTACTTCTTATAAACACGGCCTCCATGTTGGAAATCCATATTTGGCATAAGATAGGATCGATTTTTCCATCATAAGTTGCGGGGTTACAAGCCATGAAGTCCCTATATGTGCATCTATGAGCCCCCTATTTCTTTTGCACCCCGCTTATCCATTACTTCAGCTCTTCAATTTTGCTAGTCATGATAGCTTCTACTATTTCCAAGACACGGCTTTCTACCTCTTGCGCTAACTGAGGAAGATTGGCTTGCATAGCTTTTGCAACCTCCTCTGAGATTTTCTCATTCATCGCTTCTTGACGTGCCAAATCATTATCGTTCAAATCTCTGTCATCTTCCATCTACATGGGTATTATTTACTTCCGTTAGGATATTCATTCATTAACCTTGTTTTGATCATTTGTAACGACTATTATTATCATTCATTCTTGAAATGTTCATTTCATAAAAATGATATAAAATGATTTAGAGTCTTCTACGTGTTCTCAATAAGTCAAAAGACTTCTTCTTTCATACATTCTTATTCTTCGTCTCAAAACATTACATTCTCAACATATCTTATCATGATTCAATTAATATTTACACCGCTTCTTATGGTTAAATTTCACTTTTCGGGTTCTCAATGGGTTACGGATCGTGTTTTAGGAGATTCGGAACTTGTGATGTGAAAAGAAAGCATGATAAGCTTATGAGGGGTGTTAGCGACGCCTAAACACTACGTCGGTGATGCACCCCAGTTTGTTGCGTCGGGTGTTAACTGCGTAGACAGTGGGTTTAGCCGTCGGAAGTTAGAGGTAGCGTCGGCAACACCTATTGTGGCCGTCGCGACGCCCCATTTGTATTGTAGACGCTTTTTAATCTTATTTCAGCTCCTGCAACCCGTTTACACGCCACAATCCAACCCAAACTGATTTAAAATGTCCGTAACATCCCCTGACACTCCGTAGTCATCCCATACATTAATCCGTCATATATTTATACTTAATACCTAAAAGACACTTACTTGGATGATGCCTCAGAACGAACACATTTACGCATGAGCCTTCGGTTTGAGTTCAAGCACTCCAACTTATGCTTGACTCCCTCAAACCTAGGCTCTGATACCAACTTGTAACGCCCAACTTATTTTTAAGACCGAAAAACTATAAAATTTTAAACTTTTAAACCATAACCTATGATTCCCATTATACCCTTAAGTTTTACACAATGAACGTAACCACAAAAGGTTCCGACTACATGAAATTTAAACTACCATCTACTAAGGTTAAATCATTTTCATACAAAAGTAATTTGGAAGCAAAATTCATCATTTACAAACCAAAAGTATTTTGACCCGTTTGTCAATATCATATCCGGAAGCGTAATGAGGGCAAGAAGTGTGTTCGTTCCAATCGAGACACAGCGTCAAATGGAAGTTTTACCTAGACATCACAAGAACTTGGTTAGAATTTCATGTAATATTTTACAACAATTTCACTAGTTAATCGCTCACTACATTCTTGACTTATTTCAAAATCTTTCATTGACATAAAGACATAAGCTCATAGACTCATATATATTAACTCTAAACTAAATCGTCATTTAGCTTACTCATTCTTATTCGGTTGATCGCTCAACGTGATGCAACATAATTTTCATTCTTTACATTCTTGTCCTTACTCGATTGGCCCGTTCATCACGTATCAACGCGAAACCATACAACACAAATGCATTCTTTACATTCTTGCCTTACTCGGTTGACCCATTCAACACGTGTTAACGCAAAACCATACCTTTACTTTCTTATTTCTTGTTTGGTTGACTCGTTCATCACAAGTCAACACGAAACCATATAACACAAATGCATTCTTTACATTCTTGTCCTTACTCGGTTGACCCGTTCAACACGTGTCAACGCAAAATCATACCTTTACTTTCTTATTTCGTGTCCGGTTGTCCCGTTCATTACAAGTGAACACGAAACCATATAACACAAATGCATTCTTTACATTCTTATCCTTACTTGGTTGACCCGTTCAACACGTGTCAACACAAAATCATACCCATACTTTCTTATTTCTTGTCCAATTGACCCGTTCATCATGAGTCAACACGAAACCATTCATTAACTTTCTTATCCCTTATCCGGTTGACCCGTTCACCATGAATCAACACGGAACCTTTCTTTTAGCATCATCTTTCTTATTTCTTGTCCGGTTGACTCGTTCATCACGAGTCAACACGAAACCATTCATTAACTTTCTTATCCCTTATCCGGTTGACCCGTTCGCCACGAATCAACACGAAACCTTTCTTTTAGCATGTATCTTGACAAATCTAAACAACTATATTTCTTCACGACGATGCTAGATAATCAAATTCAAGCATATTTCATCTTCTACATGATGATTCTAACCAATAACCATGCTTAATTCCATAAAATTCCATGGATTTATTACAACCCACTTCATGAATGATCATCAAATCATAAAATTCAACTTACCTTATGTTAGAGACACTTAGTTGATCAAGAATCTCAATACATGCATTCAATTTCAGCCCTAGAACCTCTTTGATTAGCTGAATTTCTTGTTGTATGTTGAAGGAGAAGGTTTTTCCTTCTCTTCCTTTCTCTCGTACAGAACACACACACACACTAATTTCTGCACTTTTAATCTTTAACCTCAACTTTCCATTTTGCTACAATTGGCCCCTCATGTATGACTCACATTTAAGTTTTATTAAACATCTTTATATTTTATAAAACTACATGTAATAAATTAATTATGTTATTTTCTTACTAGGACATACTACGAAAAATAAATAATCACGTATGCGCATTTTGGGGTGTTACATATCAGGCCATCAGATCGGCAAACCTTCAGAATTTCAACTCAGAGAAAAAATGCTACTGAAAGTCTCTCCATGAAAAAGGAACAGTCGAATTCAGCAAGAAAGGAAGTCAATTCCAAGATTTGTTAGACAATTCGAAATCATTAAACAATTAGATCAGTAACTTGTCAGCTAAAGTTACCAGAAGAAATGACAAGTATACATGAGGCGTTTAATGTATGCGACTTAAGGAATGCTTAGCTAATGGATCTTTAGTCGTACCTCTTCAAAGTAATAAAGGTAATTGAAAAGTTAAAATTCATTTACAAGTTGAAGACAAGAATCTCAAACATAGAGATTAGTTCTGGTCAAAGTAAAATGGAATTCAAAAAGAGGGCTAGAATATACATGAGAATTAGAATCAGAAATGAAGCGAAAGTATCCCTACTTATTCCAGTGAATCTTGAGGATGAGATTTAAAACAATATGGAGATGATGTAACAACGCTCAAAAAGGTCCCACAATCATTCATAATCGAAACCCTAAACGCGCACGACGAGAACCAACACGAAAAACCAAAAAAAAAGATTTCACTGCTTCTCGCGGGCCGCAACACACTGATAGGAGTTTGTGGTGGGGTACGAGAGATAGGTAAGCCACCGGAGACACGGGTGGGCCACGTGTCATCCATGTGTTAAGCCTACGCTATGATTTAGGACACCTATGCCCTAGCTAGACCCTTTCGCGAGCCGCGAGAGGGATACCCTTGCCTGTTGCGGGGCGCGAGACCCCCTGAAAACAACTATAAATTCGATGAGGTTTGGGCATTTCTATATGTTCATTTTCTTTTTCTTTATCTCGCTCTCTCGTTCTGTCAATCTAATGCTAGAACTCCTAAACTGCGAAACTCTACTCTATAGTAAGTGTTTTAACCTTGATCACCAATACAATATTCTGTCCAATCGATCCCAAACCAACTAACGAATGCCAAAGTGTTGTCTGAATAAGACTATACTTTGTTGACTTACGTTATGGTTCCGATCTCATGACCATCGTTAGGTTTGATATGGTTTTACACTAATACGTATTCTACTCTGTTAAACTAAATGTTAAACCATCAGAAAACTCCGAACTATACACTTACAATCAAAATAGATAGTTAATTACTAGAAGCTTCAAAACTATAAAAGTAGAAACTTAACTATCTGAAGGCTTAGAATCAGGATGTCTGTTAAATCAAGAACTATAGACCTGCAAGGTGAGTTATTCTCTTTTTCTCAAATGCTTTTACAAAATCCTAAATGTTTTATCAGGTGTATTTACAGTGATTAAGTCTTTGTATTTTGAAATTACTGCTAGTATGTGGGGTTTTGTATAAAGTACTTGTTATGCGTCACTATTGGACAACGAGTTAGTCAATCAGTGATATGATCACTAGTCACCGAAATGGGCAAGTGACAAATACTTTTAAAACTAACTTCTTTACTATTAGCCAACAAGTTAGCCAATAGTAAGTAAACAAATGTAAAAACCCTTAATGTTGTACATTATAACAATGTGCTTTCTTACAACTGAATGAACTCACCAGTATTTCCTTCTGATGAAATGTTTTTAAAATGTGTTTCATGTGAATACAGTAGATCTGGATAAGAGTTGTGATACGACACTAAAAGACTTAAAGAAGTGGCATATTTTATCAAATTAAAGTTATGAAACTTTGTATTCGGGTTTATTCCTTATTAAATCTACATTTGTAAAACATGGTTTATTCCCATCAGTTTAATAACAAAAATCCAATGTTTCTACACTCCTATTTTTTCCTAACTCATGGTACTGATCAAAATTTCCGCTGCAATATTTTCAAAATAACCATCGTTTTGCGATTCAAATGTTGCATCTCAAATAGTGTTTAAAGCGTAAGAAGGGGTCTAGTATGAATTCATAGTTTTGCGAAGAAAACCCATAAGACACGAGCGAGCGGGTTAGGGGAATGGAACACCAAAATCACCCTAAAATGATAAAAAATGGTGTATAAGTATAAGGATTTGGAGATTGGAAAGTAATTGAAAATTACAAGTATGAAAACACATGAAACATATCCCATCTAGCCACTTATTTGGACACTTTTTTTAGTGTGTTTTTTTCATAAGTGTTAATCACCGATTAGAAGTCCAAAATAAAGAAATCTATGACTAGGATATTTTCACCTTAACAGATAGCATTCAACCATGGGTTACTTGATATTATTGTTTGGTTTTGGAGAAATATCATATATATATATTATATATATATATATATATATATATATATATATATATATATATATATATAGGTTAAGGTTCATTTGTGAACAACTCCCTTGATAGTGAACTATGTGAACTAATCCTAGCTCTTGATTATTAATACACGTGTGTAAATCAATGACAAGGATTTGATGATAATATGCACTAGTGTATTTTAAGATTTGATTATGAAATCCTAGCCATACACGTGTGTAAACCAATGGTCAGGATTTGTTCACTGAGTTGTAAATACACTAGTTGTTCACTCTGGAACCCCACCATATATATATATATATATATATATATATATATATATATATATATATGATCAAGATCAAGGGAAAACCACTCCGAGTTGTAAGAACTTATATATATATATATATATATATATATATATATATATATATATGATCAAGATCAAGGGAAAACCACTCCGAGTTGTAAGAACTTAGAGAACTCGGCCTTCTCGTGCGAGTTTTGCCCTCATTTTTCAGACCCCTAGATTAAAATATTTAGAAAGACTATCGTAAAAAGATCAAGTGGCGTTTTTTGGCTCCTTACTGCAGCTGTAAAAAACTGATGACATAAGCATGACATCACCTTTTACAGCATTTAGAATGTTGTAAATGAAAATAATAACCAGTTTTTTTTATAAGTTAATTTTTTAGGACTTTTGGTAAAAAAAATTAAAAAACCTTTCGTAAGGCCGAATTCTCTAAGTTCTCACAGCTCCTATAAGTTTTTATTTTACACTAATCCTATATATATATATATATAGGCTGGTTATTGTACAATATAGCTTAATGTACGCTACATACGAGATTGCCTTATAACATGCGAAAATTTCTTTATAACATGCTATTTCCCTTTCTCTTTAATTTTTTTGATACATGCAATTTTACATTATTTTGTATATGCGATTTCCCTATTTTAAACGTATATGCGATTTTATTTTTTTTATTTGAACATTCGATTTCACTATATTATTGTGCATGAGATTTTATTTTTTTAAAACATAAGGTGCGATTTTGCCATCGCATACGCAGCGTACGTTAAGGCATTTTGTACGATACATTTTTTCTCCATACACACACACACGTGTGTGTGAATTATTTATATAGTCAAGCATTTAAGGTAGGGTAATCCACAAACCTCAATAGTTTCACCATTGCACAAAATCACCAACATAGTTGACGACTCAGATGAACATAAATACAAAGAAAGAAATGAATAAGTAAACTAACTATTTTGCTACGTAACAAAGTGAAGGATGGTGAAATTTTTAGTTGTAGAACCAAAGTCCTCAACATTACCATTTGTACCTTAACACATGTCTTCCAGCATTGCTTGTTTAGAGACTTAGTTTGGTTTCACTCACATAACTGTTGTAGATTAATTAGAGACTTAGAAAGATGTAAAATGGATGCATTTGAACTTCAAAGTTATCACCTTAACACAAGTTCTACAACATGACTTGGGGACGCAACAAGCAAAATTTTGAAAATGGGGACGCGAGCTGACACTAGGCTCTTTCTTTAGGGACGCAAATTGTGGTGTACTCTTACTAGTAATAAGGGTAAATTACATTTTTTGTCCTTTATATTTATATCAAATTGCAATCAATACCAGTTAACTTCAATAACTACAGTCACTAATACTGTCTTTATCAAAATACAACAGATATAAAAAAAAATATTATATAATATTTTAAATTAAGAGAATTACCTGTCCAAGTTTATGAAGAACCTTCTTCAAAGTTATAGAGACTATGATGATAACTGGACAAACACCAGCAACAACAACCCATGTCGATGTTTGATCAAGCTTCCGTTTACTTGAATCCCCTCCTACCATTTAACTTCAACAATCAAAATTGAAGCCTTTTGTGACATCAAGTACAATGTTGCATTTGGATAGATGTGTTCTTGAGTTGACTATGATGTATGATCTGGTCTGGTCGCACAGTAGAACAAAAATGGAAGGTGACTGGTGGCTCAATCCTATCCATACATACTTGTTAGGCTAAAGGATGTGGGGGACATGGTTAGCTATGATTAGCCACCTAGAAACATGAATAGAATGCTACAGCACCCTCTTGCTTGATCCACCATGGTTTGCATGGATTAAACCAATGCAACCATGGTCCTTTTTCAAAAAAATCATTTCCTTTTTCTTAGACAAAGATAAATTAAAATAAATAAGATGCTAGTTATTTGAATCATGATCACACCCTTATGGTAGTGATTTTAGATAATGGATTAGAGGTGAATGACATATCACTAACGTGAAGGATTATGATGATCATAAGGATAATGAGCACATCTATAGCCTTATAGAGCTAAATATTTGGACCCTATGAATTAGTAAATAACTCACTAAGTAATTGCATCGCACAAGGATAATTATCTTTTTTCTGTTAGCATTAATGAATTTTTGGATTTACATATAAACATATTACTACAAGGTTTGATCTAAATAAACCCTTTTACTAAATTAATAATTATACCTTTTGTGAGAGAAAAAATAACTAGCTCCATATGTTAGCATGTGAAAGAAACGGATATAATTAGTAAAAGAGGGTGCATTAAGTATCACCTTAATAATTATTATAAAGTACTGAAAATAATATTATTTTTGTTACTTAAGAGATCAATAAATGACTTGATGATTTTTGACCGTCGCCTAAATTGTAGGCGTATGGATGCTATTATGTTATTTAAGTTTTTTTTTTCTCTCGTTAGACCATGGCCTAAATTGGAGGCGTATGGATGTTAAAATTTTACTTAAGTGTTTTTTCTTCTCTCGTTAAATGTAAACATGGAGAAGACTATGGCATAATGGTAGATTCGGTCAACCCGTTAAGTAAAAATATTAATTATCTTTTATTAATTATTATGAGAAGAAAATGTCATCACAAATTAACTTTAATTATATAAATACAAATCACTAGGCTTTAGTAGTTTATTCGAATATTGTGAAAGTTGGTGTGTACTGTAGAGGTGATAATGTGTTGATTTTTGTTTTATCTTCTTCAAATTTAATAGATGGGAATGAGTAAAGAATATTAGTGATGTGGTTTTATTTATCAAGAATTATTAATTTTTTATTATATATATATAGAAACGGGATCAGGAGAAAACGGTTGAAAGTGTGAAAACAATGAGAACTGATTCTAGTCTAACACGTGACAGGGGGCGCTAGATGATATACAGGGTACGATTGTTATTGTCCAGGTTCCGCTCAATAAATGGCGTTATAATTCTGTTTCAAACAAAATTCCAGTTACCTTTTCTCCAAGCTTCCAAGATCTATGGCGTCTAAGGTGGATTCCGTTCTACAAAGTAATTTTTGATGGTGTTTTCATACGTGTTCCAGCAATCATGTAACATATATGGCGTTTTGTTCTTGATGTTTGTTTCAATGGCGCCTTTTTTTCAAAGCAATATTTGAAAATGACGTTTATGTTTTAATGGTGTTCTTTCTATATTCAATAGTGACATTTTCATTATTAATGTTAATTGTCGTTTGAGATCTAATATATGCTTATTGTTTACGATCAATGGTGTTTTACACCTAGTTACGTACATCTGATTATTTGTGAATATTGACGTTAATTTGTAAAAGATCAGTTCTTACTATTTGTTGATTATTCAACATATGACGCTTTCATTAACATGTTTTAGGAAGATAGTAACATCAGTTCTTCATATTGTTTATTATTCAACTAATGACGTTTTTATTATGGCGTATTCATTCTAGCGTTTTCATTAATATGTTTTATTAAGAAAGTAACATCAGTTATTCCTATTGTTTATTATTCAATTAATGGCGTTTTCATCGATTATGTTTTTTAAAAAGCCATTTTCTATTTTAAATATTTCGCCAATGGCGTTTTTCTTAATTCGTTCTCACTATGTTTTTTCAGACGAGGGTGTTTCTTCGAATGAATTTTTTTGCCCGAAAACTGGTTTTCCATTGATCATTCCCGACGTTAATGAAGAGAAAAAGCCAAAAATAGTCATGATATCCCCAAGCCTCGATGATTGTTATTCATTGTATGTTAGGTATGTGACGGCTTGTGGTTTTTCTGTTAGAAAATGGACTGAAAAGATAAACACCAAAGGAGAAACACATATTAAGTATTATATGGGTACGAGATCTGGGGTATATAAGGACAAAAATGTTGATATGTTGGACCCAAATCAAAAGAAAAGGATTGAGCGATCCAACTTTACAAAAAGGACTGGTTGTGGAGCACAATTATGTGTAATATTTGAGGCTGGATCATGGAAGGTCTATAAGTTTGCTGAGTAGCACAACCATGATTTTGTTGAACAACCTGATAAGCATTTTCTTCCGTCTGAACGACACCTCACTCAGCTCCAAAAAGCATGTTATACATAGCATGTCTAAGTTTAATTTGGGACCGATTAAGGCGTTTAATGTTATGAAGATTTGTTTTGGCGGTTTTGAAGACGTAGGTGCAAGTAAAGTTGATTTGAAGAACTACAAGAGGCAAATTAACTTGTTTATAGGGGAATACGACACTAAGATGGTTGTGAAACATTTTCATGAAAAAACAGTCCCAGCCTTTCTCGTACGATTACTTCACAGACGATGATAATCGTTTGAAGGGACTATTTGGTGTGATGATCAATGCAAACGTAATTACCACGTGTTTGGTGATGTGATTTCGAATGACGCCACGTATCGTTCCAACAAGTAATTCAATTCTTTCTATGTTTTGACATTTTCACTGTTTAGATGCATTGGCGTTGTAATCTGGTTTCATTTTTTCAATGATGTTTTCATATGTAGATACTCTATGGTGTTTGTACCGTTCACTAGTATAGACAATCACCACTGCAATGTTACATTTGGTGTTGCATTATTATCGTCAGAAACGGCTGATATGTATATATGGTTGTTGAGAGTTTTTCTAAAAGCTGTCGGTGCTTAACCAAAAGTTGTTATCAAGATCCAGTAATGAAGAAGGCTATTTATGTTGTATTTGTTGAAACGAGGCATCGGTTATGCATGTGGCACGTGATGCATAAACTTTCTCTAAATGTTGATTTTTTTATTTTCATGTGTTTGCCGTTTTAAGATATATGGCGTTTTGCCATTCTTAACTGTTTTTCATGTTAGTCTTTTTGTTTCTAATGTATTTATTCCATGGCATTTTCGTGTTTTATATAGGTTGGTGTTAGGCTATGCAATTCCACCAATTTCAAAGAACGTATTTGTGGTGTTATGTGGACGGATATTCTTACACCCGAGAGTTTGAATCATGATGAGAAGAGGTTATTGAAAAGTTCAATTTAGTTGATAATGACTTGCTTTCTGATATTTTTGCACTTAGGGATTCTTGGATCCCTACATACTATAGAATGGAGGAAATGTCGGGCGTTATGCGTACGACATCGAGGTCGGAGAGTGAGAACCATTTTTTTGGTCAAGTGTGCAATTTAAAATATTTTCTTGTTGAGTTCATGACTCATTACGAAACTACAATAGAAGGACAACGTCACACGCACCAAAAAGATGATCATGAATCTTGATACAAACGCCCCCAGTTGAAAAGTAATTATAAAGTGTTTGTTGATACAGTTTTGTGTCTGTCGCTTGTTCTTAGTTACACTTGTAATTGTACGGTCTTTGCTCAAGTGTCTTTACAAGTTTGGTCATGTCGATCAAATCAAGATATCCTTCTATCTTGTTTTCATATGACATCTTAGTTAGTCTGTGTTAAATGGGTGCATGTGTGCATACCGTTGAGTCTTGTTTACGTCATGTCTGTACAAACCAGTTGCTCTGTACGAACCAGTTGCCCCCTACGAACTAGTTGCTTCGTACGAACCAGTTGCTCCATACGAACCAACTGCTTCGTACAAGCCTCTTTGGAGCAGTGCTTCGTGGGTAATAGAGTGTTCGTATGTCTGGAAACGTGCTTCGTATGAATGACCAGCATGGACACTATATAAGCAGACATGCACCTCTCAGTCAAGGTTAGCTCTTGGTTGCACTATTAGCTCTGTAGATCTTTTGGTGGGACTCTCTGTTGACATTTTTGGTGCAGACGAAGACACAAGAACACAGGCAGTTTGTTGAGTCGTATGAGCATTGTTTGTATATGTTTGTACTTGTTCTCATCTCTTAATCAAGATAGTGAATCTTTGGTTACCTCGTGTTCATACTTTGCTTTGGTTTGCATGCATACTTGGATTCCGCACTCGTTTGTGTGTTGCATGAACAAGGAATAGGTTTAACTTGATCCTCAGGTGGACCTACAGTGTTGGAGAGCCAAGCTGCTGAGATATACACAAAAAATATTTTTTGTGACCTTCAAGCTGAGTTAATCGGAATTGGGAATTGCTTAAGTCAATGTTATGAAGAACCGGCATATGGGTTTGTTAAGTTCTACATAAATGATTTTCAATAGTCTTGTACATCCTTATTCAAGGTAAACAATGGCGTTTCTCCGCGTATTTTATTTGGCGTTTTCTAAGTATGACGTTTATTATATTTTTAAACATTTATTTTTTCTGCCTGAAGTTTTTTTGTTTGTTGTTTGATGGTGTTTTATACATACATTGTCTACATGGCATGTTATACATACATTGTTTTTGGCATTTTTTCAGGTAATATACCGTAAGTCTGATTACACTAGCACTTGCTCATGCAAACATTTTGAGCAGTTTGGTTTGCTATGTAGACATACATTTCATGTTTTGAGAAGTTTGGATATTATGGAATTTTCAAAATCTTACATTTTGAATAGATGGCGTAAAGAGGCTTCGACAAATTGCTCTTTATGTTACTCAATGAGTCTTGATTTTATGACCGACCTTGATCCCGATGTGCAAAGTATGATGCGAGAAATTATTTTTGCAACGCAGTTACTTTGAACCGTTTATCTGGCAGTAAGGAGAAGCTATCCTTATAAAAGGATCATATTCAATCTTATATGAAGAAGGTTCAAGATATGCAGATTATTGCTCCTCCTCCTCCTAGTACTAGGGATAGATTTGAGTAGATAACAGGGCAATTTCAAAACAGTAATGTCACACCCTGACCCGCAGCGGAAATGGTAGTCGAGGCATGATTGGGTTTTCATCAAAGCTCATGACATTTACTATAATAAAGTTTCATATTTATTAATTCAAATTAAAAGGAGAAATTCCAATAACACATAAACCATACAAGCATAAAATGTTCTAAAAACAACATTCATGAACTCTTTATTTTTCTTCTAAGGCCAATTCCTATGTGTTCCTTGCTTCAACCTGTCCACCTGTATCATGTGTAAAAATAGAGATTTGGGTTAAAAATAGTTGGCGAGTGAATCTCGTTTAATCATTTGAAAGAAATAATTATGTTGATTAATTTAATAAAAATGTGCATAAACTGTATCTGAGCAAAGGTATATGTAAACTATCCACAAACCACATAAACATATAGCAATGTACACGTAAGCATGATAAATGATGAACTGTGAAATCAAGGCTCATTCAAACGGAGCCGATATAATTAGGCATGCGATGATCTACCCGTCTATACAGGGAACTGATGGGCCTAATGTGAATGCTTGACTGAAATGAGAAAGTATAACCACGAATAACAATAAAAAAATATTACATAGCACGTTAGTTCATATAATGGTAAGTAGCACAAGTATTTGAATAAATGATAGATAAAACGACACATGATACACCCCAAAAACATGAATGTAAGGATTCACTCACAGTGGGAGTGTTTCTTGAGTTGATAACGAACACGCACAATTTAATATTCCAACCGACGAGATAACTAACCTAAATATTCACGTAATAATTCGGTAAATATATTTCTTTTATTTGTAATTAATATTTTTATTTAATTTTTTTATTAGGCTTTTTAGACAATTTATGAGTGTTTATTACAAATTTATTGCTTAAAAAGTCTTATTTTTGTATATATATTTAAGGATTTTTGAAGAAAAAATAAAGGAAAGATGTATTTAAAAAATATACCCCTTTTTAGGGGTTGAACCGGTCATTATGCGATTTTTGGCAGCGTGTGAGGATTGAACTTGTGACCTCCCGTTTACGTGCACGCAGCTCTACCAACTGAGTTACGTGTCTAACCCGAAATATTCTGGATTTTAATTATATATATACACTAACTGTGTTAAACCATATTTTGTTTTTATTTTAAAAAGGTTTTTTTTTATGTTTGCAAACCGCTCGAACTCGCACCCGCGCTCGATACGTTGTACACAGCCCTTCCAACTGGGTTGTATGACTAACCCGTAATAACTAAGATATATATTAAATTTATATACTTACTACAGGTTAATATATGTATGTATTAAAAAGGTTTGGTTTAATTTGGAAATTGGCAGCGTGTTAAGACTCGAACCCGGAACCTATGCTTTAAATTTGCACACAGTCCACCACGGGACTGTGTGTCTAACCCGGTATAAACATCAATTTTAATTATACTAATACTCTATTCCAACTCCATCTTCTTCATGATTAAAATCATAACCCAGATCAGTAACCCGATTGTTTAAATCAAATAGCTCTCACTTAATTCATTACTGATAATAAAATAAAAGATAAGAGAGGAAGATTCAAGCAATTATACCGAGCAGCTGTGAACTTGAATTCTCTGATGATGCTCCGGCGACTGAGAGTGATTTCCGGCGAATGTTTTAAGAACAGAGAGTGAGCAGAGAGTTGTTTTACAAGTGTGTGAGCGAGTTCTGTATGAGTCTAATATTCACTATTTGTAGTTGAAGGCTGGCTTGAGTTTTGGTTTCAGTTTCAAAAGGTTTTGGTCAAAACAATTAAATGTCACCATGATTACATAACCGAATTAGCCATGATTGAGTGTTTACACATGTTTGGAAAAACAGTTTCTTCAGTTTAATTCGCAGTTGAAACTGAAATTGATGTTGAATTGGGAGTTACAGCCGTTTTACAGGCGGGTGTCTATGAACTCAAATTCAAATGTTGTTTTGGTTTAAATAGTATTGGTTTGGGATTATAACCGATGTGTGTGTGTGGTGTGGTGGTGTGTGGGTGAAGACCTGGGTTCGATACCCGCGGTCTTCAGTTTATTATTATTATTATTTTTTAATTATATTTTATTTATTAACATTTATCATTATACTTTATTTCTTTATTTATTATTTAATGAAACTAATATATCAAAAATTTAAACATTTAACATAAACACGAAACGAATATCATAAGTATATAGATAATTTACAAAACGGAGCGGGTTTTAGAACCCGTTTTATGACAAATGTTACAGTATCCCCTACTTTTAGAAATTTCGTTCTGAAAAAATTAATTTAAGTAGTGGTAGGTTTGACTGGAAAAGCTGAGGATATTTTTTCACGCATTGAGTCTTTGCGTTCCCAAGTAAACTCATGTACTCGTTTTGACACTCATCGCACCCTGACTATCGGAATTCGTGTCCATGATTTCTTCAGGTTGTTCTACCAAATGCATCGATTCAAAAATCTGAATATCTTTTAACAGAAAAAGAGAGTGTGATGTTTGGATTTGACGTTAAGGGTTTACATAACCAGGTGAGTGTGATGTTTGGATTTTGATTGAGGCGGTAACGTTCCTAGTAAGGGTTGAATACCCTGCTACAGGAATCGCTTTTTGATGCCTGAGGTGTAGAAGTGAGAAGCGTTGATACACAGAGTTGATTGACTGGATATGATCTCGTACATAAGAGTTTTGAGAAAATCGAAGCGTCGAAAAGATAAAGTTATATCACAAAACGAAGTCTTCAACCACATCGTTATCCTAATATTTACACTACCTACACGGAACTGCTCATAACCTTCTAACAATGCTTTTGATCATTTGACAAGAATACTTATATATAGGAAGTACCAGAGGCGTATCCACCATATCCTTGTCAAATTTTCATTGGCTTTGTCAGTAAGTCACAATTAGTTCTATGTGACTCGTCCTAAAAACTATAAAATATAAACGAACACAACAACCAATGCTTGAGTCTCAAATCTGAGGGATACAAGACTGAATGATGGCGGTACCTCTTTCGTGTGTCATGAGGAAGTGGTTAGTCTATGAAAAAGTGAGACATGATCCAACTTCTTTAAGTGATGAGACGAGGTTCGTCATGATGTATGATGACATGAATTTTAATTGATGAATAGAGACATGTAATGAAACAACTTGTCATAACGTGATATGAATTGCGTTAATGGCATTAAAATTTTGAGACATTATTAGCGAAATTGAAAGCAAAGATATGTTGAATAATTAAACAAGGAATGAAACTGATAAAAAAAACATTAAGAATAAACGGTTGGAGCGAAGCCTTGTTTCTTTGCGATGGAAGACTAGTTGGGTTGCTCATTTGCGCCGTTGTTGGCCTCAACTGGATTTGTGTTAATGTTGTAGGCTCTCCCTCTTACTGGTGGAGGTGCTGGGTTTGCCTGGTTTGCTTGGCTAACTGGGTTCGCTTGAGCTTGAGCGTTCATGATATCAACCAACCTAGGGCACGTGTTTCTAAAGTGGGTATGGTCACCACAATTAAAGCAAGCTTGAACATATGGAACAAGGGATATTGAGGTTGTTAATAGGGCTAAATCATATTTTGGACAGGGGGTGGAGCTTGGTTTTTAGGAGTACGATAGGTATTATTAAGATGACCATAACGCCCACAGTTGGCACACAGTCCATAGGGTATGGTGGGTTGATGGTGATAATGGCAGGTGTTGCATTGAGGGTGGGGACTAGTGTAAGGTTTCTTGTTTTGGTATGCTGGGTTGGGTGACACTTCGGTGATTGGGATAGCTTGGAGGGGCACGGCTTGTGGAGTTGGCTGACTGGTTTGAGTGACAGCAAATTTTTCTCTTTTCGTGTTCTCTTGGTTGTGAATCGTGAAGAGGATTCGGCTTGAGTTGAGTTGGGAGTTTCAGTTGGTGTTTTGCTACTTGCATCTTCCTTCTTCTCATCCTTGAAATCCCCATTCCGGATGTGGTTTTCAGTGAGCTTAGTGGCTAGCTCCATTGCTGCTTCCAGAGTTGCGGGCGTAATACTCATTACAGAATCTTGGATCTTCGAAGGAAGACCCCGAATGTAGTGCTCAATCAGACGGTAGAGGGGAGTGAACAAATTTGGAACCATTTGATTCAATTCGAGAAACCTCTTGTTGTAGGTTATATGATCTCCCCCTTTTTTCTTCAGGAAATAGAAATCATCTTCCAGCTTCTTCATTTCGATTCTTGGGCAGAAACGTCTTGTCATGAGTTCCCTAAGTTGCTTCCAAGTTAGGGCTACTGCGGCTTCGGCGCCTCTTCTGCCCTTTTCGGCATTCCACCAAGTGAGTGCTACCCCAAAAAAGGCGACTAGTAGCATAACGAACTTTACAGTTGTTGGGACAGTCACAATTGAGAAAGGTACTCTCCATCTCTTCAAACCATCAAAGAAGAGCAGTGACCCCTTCAGTTCCCTCGTACTTTGGAGGGTCACATGAGTTGAAGTGCTTGTAAGTGCACTTGGTGGTGTTTGTGGGAGAGTTGGCAGCATTTTGTTCCTCCTGATTTATTGGGTTGATAGGGTTAGCGGCTAGAGCTTGTTGAACTTGAATCACGATATCGGGAATCACGGCGGCCATTTGTTGGGCTATTTGAGCAGCCATGCGCTCGCCGGATTTTCCTGATCTCCTACCTCTACGAGGATGCCTAGCAGACATCTACAGGAAATATGTAACGAGATGATGAGTTTGGCGTTTTAGGTGTCATGTGTCGTATTTAGAAATTAACATCCACAAAACAAATGAGAGAAATAAATTCACTACATCCATAGGATGTCTTGGGCCTTGCTCATGTTTGGGCCTCCATATGTCCCCCATGCTTGGCCCAGGTAGTCATGTGAGCCCCCATGACTACTGGGCTTTATAGGGTTCACATTGGTTTTAGCCTGTTTAACATTTGCACCACCCGAATGAAAATCGTAAAATATGATTGCGAAATATAAGGTCAGACCTGTCCTGGTGTAGACACAGTGACAACTCAAAGTGGGGTTAGTTCACACAACGTTTGGTATGGCATGCTTTGGCCTAATAGGTCCTTCGTACTCTAATGTTAGTCCCCAGGTAGGCAAACTGATCTATTATTTTGGATTTATACGAATGCCAATCCTAGACAGGACGTTTCGACTACCAGTACTTGTACCCTTTCAGTTACTACATGCCTGTCGTAGAACTCACTTTGATGAGATTGAAAATTGAAAACATCCCAAAACTTTGAGAAAAGAAGTATGAAAATGTTTAAATATGTGAGAATTGAAACGTGCGTGATGCGTATATATGTAAGCATGTTATGTTAACAATATGTATATTGAATATCACACAAATCATACAGTAGTGGGAGTGCTTGCATGCATTTGTGTGTGAGCTAAATGTAAAACAAGTAAATATCATGAGTTTGCATGTAACCAATTAACACGTAAGCAATTAAAATATAATCGACTATAGTATAGGCTCTAAGGGTCTAATAACCTATCCTATATCCCTATAGTCAAAAGCTCTGATACCAATTTGTCACACCCTGACCCGCAGCGGAAATGGTAATCGGGGCATGATTGGGTTTTCATCAAAGCTCATGACATTTACCATAATAAAGTTTCAAATTATTAATTCAAATTAAAAGGAGAAATTACAATAACACATAAACCATACAAGCATAAAATGTTCTAAACACAACATTCATGAACTCTTTATTTTTCTTCTAAGGCCAAATCTTATGTGTTCCTTGCTTCAACATTCCCACCTGTATCATATGTAAAAATAGAGATTTGGGTCAACATAAGTTGGCGAGTGAATCCCGTTAATCATTTGAAA
Organism: Scalesia atractyloides; assembly: GCA_947069175.1. Taxonomy (NCBI): domain Eukaryota; kingdom Viridiplantae; phylum Streptophyta; class Magnoliopsida; order Asterales; family Asteraceae; genus Scalesia; species Scalesia atractyloides. The sequence goes on along the minus strand of CAMTDV010000023.1, from coordinate 37,299,583 downwards.
GAAATAATTATGTTGATTAATTTAATAAAAATGTGCATAAACCGTACCTGAGCAAAGACATATGTAAACTATCCACAAACCACGTAAACATCTAGCAATGTACACGTAAGCATGATAAATGATGAACTGTGAGATCAAGGCTCAATCAAATAGAGCCGATCTAATCAGGCACGCGATGCCCTACCTGTCTATACAGGGAACTAATGAGCCTAATGTGAATGCTTGACTGAAATGAGAAAGTATAACCACGAATAACAACAAACAAAATATTACATATCGCGTTAGTTCATATAATGGTAAGTAGCACAAGTATTTGAATAAATGATATAGATAAAACGACACATGATACACCCAAAAAACATGAATAAAAAGGGGAAGTTTGTAAGAATTCACTCATGGTGGGTGTGTTTCTTGAGTTGATAATGAACGCGCACGATTTAAGATTCCAACCGACAAGATAACAAACCTAAATATTCACGTAATAATTCGGTAAATATATTTCTTTTATTTGTAATTAATATTTTTATTTAATGCTTTTTATTTAGACAATTTATGTAGTGTTTATTACAAATTTATTGCTTAAAAATTCTTATTTTTGTATATATATTTAAGGATTTTTGAAGAAAAAATAAAGGAAAGATGTATTAAAAAAATATACCCCTTTTAGGGGTTGAACCAGTCTTATGCGATTTTTGGCAGCGTGTAAGGATCGAACTCGTGTCCTCCCGTTTACGTGCACGCAGCTCCACCAACTGAGCTACGGGTCTAACTCGAAATATTCTGGATTTTAATTATACATATATATATACTAACTGTGTTAAACCATATTTTGTTTTTATTTTAAAAAGGTTTTTTTATGTTTGCAAAATCGGCTACAGAACCGCTCGAACCCGCGACCCCGCGATACGTTGCACACAACCCTTCTAACTAGGTTGTGTGACTAACCCGTAATAACTAAGATTTATATTAAATTTATATACTTACTACAGGTTTAATATATGTATGTATTAAAAAGGTTTGGTTTAATTTGGAAATTGGCAGCGTGTTAAGACTCGAACCCGGGACATATGCTTTAAATTTGCACATAGTCACCACTGGACTGTGTGTCTAACCCGGTATAAACATCAATTTTAATTATACTAATACTCCATTCCAACTTCATCTTCTTCATGATTAAAAACAAACCCTGATCAGTAACCCGATTGTTTAAATCAAATAGCTCTCACTTAATTCACTACTGAAAATAAAATAAAAGATAAGAGAGTAAGATTCAAGAGATTATACCAAGCAGCTGTGAACTTGAATTCTCCGATGATGCTCCGGTGACAAAGAGTGATTTCCGGCGAATGTTTTAAGAACAGAGAGTGAGCAGAGAGTTGTTTTGCAAGTGTGTGAGCGAGTTCTGTATGAGTCTAATGTTCACTATTTATAGTTGAAGGTTGGCTTGAGTTTTGGTTTCGGTTTCAAAAGGTTTTGGTCAAACAATTAAATGTCACCATGATTACATAACCAAATTAGCCATGATTGAGTGTTTACACATGTTTGGAAAAACAGTTTCTTCAGTTTAATTCGGAACTGAAACTGAAGTTGATGTTGAATTGGGAGTTACAACCATTTTACAGGCGGGTGTCTTTGAACTCAAATTAAAATGTTGTTTTGGTTTAAATAGTATTCGGTTTGGGATTATAACTGATGTGTGTGTGGTGTGGTGGTGTGTAGTGTGTTTTGTTTGGGTGAAGACCCGGGTTCGTTACCCTCGGTCTTCATTTTATTATTATTATTATTAGAGTAAACAATCATTTTGGTGCCTGAGGTTTGGGCAGTTTTGCCACTTTAGTCCAAATCTCAAAGTTTTTGCATCTGGGTCCCTGTGGTTTCAGTTTTATTGCCATTTTGGTCCAAAAGTGAAATTAGGTCATATTTTCAAATTAAATCCTGCTATTTTGTCATCATCCTTAGAGGTAAGATGGTCAAACGCACTGGTTTTCGCCCTGTAATTCTAGGCCAAACGCTATTTTGTCCATTTTGCCCCTGAGGAAAATGACAAAATAGCAAGATTTAATTTGAAAAATATGAGCTGATTTTACTTTTGGATCAAAATGGCAATAAAACTGAGACCACAGGAACCCAAATGCAAAAACTTTGAGATTTGGACTAAAGTGGCAAAACTGGCCAAACCTCAGGGACCAAAATGGCAGTTTACTCTTATTATTATTATTATTATTATTATTATTATTATTTAATTATATTTTATTTATTAACATTTATTATTATACTTTATTTCTTTATTTATTATTTAATGAAATTAATATATCAAACTTTTAAACATTTAACATAAACATGAAACGAATATCATATGTATGTTTAATTTACAAAACGGAGAGAGTTTTAGAACACGTTTTATGACAAATGTTACAATAAGAATCCGATAAGATTCCCTGTTGGGTATAAGTCGAAAGGTTCTAGATCTCGCAAGCGTTTGAAATCCAAATAGGAAGAAGCAATTGAAAAAAATAAAAATAAAAGGGAAGCCCAGGGAGAAAGAAAGACAATGTAAGATTTGTAAAGCTTTTGAATACTACGCATCGACATGCTAGAAGCTCGTAATTAAAGAAAATCGACACGGTTCACGTGAGGTCGAAGTCTCATGAAAAAATAAACCAATTACACTAAATAGATAGTGGTAAATAGGTATCAAACACAGGGAGTTTGTGGAAAATGTGTTTTGTGAAATAACTAAATTAAGAATAAAATGCAGAAAACTTATTTCAATGATTTGGTTGTTTAGTTTTATAAAACTAATATTAACTTGAAAATAACTAAGAAGTTGTAAACAATTGAGAGAAAGAGTATTCTTCCCAGTTTCAGGTTTTGTTTATATGACAACAAATGTTAATGTTCAACTAGAAAGAACCACATAGACATGGTTCATGTGTGTGCAATTATTTGTGAAGAAAGGGGACTAAGTACTCGGATTTATAAAACATGAGGTTATCTCCCGATGATCAATTAACATATCCAACCCAAATCCCTCCCACTAAATCTCAATTGCCAATGGCACCAAGAACTGATGGTTCGGAACAAAGATCAAATACAAATAACAAATTACGAACAATCACACCCATCCCATAATAATAATAAACAAAAACATGATTAGATTATCATTCTAGAAATACATGAACATAACATAGTTGTCACAAAGAAACCTTACATCCGGGAAGAACACAAAGAAAGTTAGCCGATCATTGTTCGGATAATCACACAAAGATCAAATCCATAATCCATTGATGACAAAATGTTAATCCCTAGTTTGAGAATACCAAAAATCTTGTTTCTTGTCTCCAAAATCGCCCCAAAACTCAACACTACCGAACACCAATGATAAGATCATGAAAAGTCACTAAAACCCACCATAAAATGTGAGTTACAACTTTCACGCCAGACTCCACCGTAAGCTACGGTGGCCACCATAGCTTACGGTGGCATGCAGAAGGTCTATGGTGATTTTCTATTGTCTTACGGTGCCATTTTGTAATTTAGAGGCTACCGTAGCTTACGGTAGAGCCCAGGTTTGTTTCTTTTGTTTCTTCACTTGGCAATCTTCAAGCTCTGTTCCGCTTCCGCTCGCCAAACTTTCCTTTTAGCACTTCACTTCTACTCTTTTAGGCCTTTTGTACCTTAAATGACAAGTAACCCGTAGTTATCTAATTTTAGAAAATAACCCTATTAAATATATAATTTTAATACCAAGTATGCCACTTAAAGGTTGTCCTACGGGCCACCCATCACATCCCCACACTTACACGTTGCTTGCCCCCAAGCAACTCATTCAAAACAATCTACTATCAATAACTATCAAATTATCTTTCCCAACAAGCGATCCAAATCAAACCAAGCAAATAACCGTCACCTTTTACTAATTTACCAACCACATGACACACCCCTCACAATAACACTTCTCTCGGTGATAAATGATAACTAGCAAAAATGTGCTAGAAAACACTCAATGCAAATGTGTGATTGTGCGACAATGCTTGTTCATAAATCGAACCTTCGCCTAAATAACGCTAAGACATGTGTGTAAATTAAAAGGACTTATAAGTTGTAACGAGCCTACGTGTATAAGTAGGGAATGAAGGGATATGTGTAAAGTAGTGCAGCAATCCGACTCGGTCTTATTATTACATCTAGATAACGCAACTATCTAGAAAACTTTGCATCTCTTTTTCGTTTCTTTTCTTTTTCTTTCAACTCGACCACATTTATTCTCATTCTTTTTGTATTTTCTCATTTTTTCCATTTTTTTCATTTCTTTTTTTAACATCATAATACATAAACAAACCATAAGAACACTAAATACTAAAGCTACTAGACCAGATCTTCTCAAATGGGTGACATTTTTTGGGAAGTAGGCGCTGGTTATCAAATGATAGGCTATATGCTCAAATATGGCTTCTAATGGACCAAACCCACATCCCTCATGCTATCAAGCTCATATATATAATGTATGAGGCCCAATCCCCAAGTTCCCTCACTCACACGCATCATAACAAGGTTACCTAAATGCCTTTAACATTTTTACCTACATGTTAAGCTAAGGCCTCGGTACGCATCTAAAGCACAAGTTTTAATACACAAACCACGCATTACCACTCTCATCAAAGAAGAAATATCTAACAATGCAAATATGTGGCTCAAATGCTCACCAATGAAAGTACAAAGGGGTTGCCGGTGTATCGTGCGATCTAATGTCAAGTGTTCAATTCGGACGGTACTCGCTTAATTTTAAAAATTTTCAAAAATTTCCTCCATCCGCACACTTGGGATACATTATTCCCAATGTATAGCTTTGAGGGAAAAGATTGCTTACAAGACTCGAAACACAATTTGCTTCTTTTCTCAAATCCCATTTTTTTATAATTTTTTTAAACACAATATATACATTTAACTAGCACACCACCATGCTCAAGGCCCAGAAAACTTAACACATCAAAAGTCCACCCAAATCATAAGAAAGTAAATACAAACAACTATAAAAGATAGGGGAAGAAACAACCTGGCTAATAATAGCGTGGCCTAGGTGGGCCAAAGATAGACGTCATCGTGTCCGAAAATTCCCCAAAGCTAAAAGCACCTTGACCACTTCTACTACCTTCACCTCCTTGTTGCTGGGAACCATCATGCATGACCTGATCCTGATTCGGATCCACCCAAATAGAGTGATGCAATGGTGGCAAATGTGACAAATGGCAAATAACCGGTAATTCCGTACAATTTAATCACTAATTTTATATCATAATCTCATGCATAGTTATCGTAATTTAATTGCAAAAGAGTCGTACATCATTAGGGCAAGTATATCTGATCATAACATATACTGGTTTCTGTTACGATGTGAAAAAAACCAAAACAGTGCCCTAAAAGTGTTGGACGCACTAAATGCGGTGACACTAACTGTGTCGGTAAATCCGCAAACATGAATCAGAATAAGGAATAACGACATGTTAATGCCATACCTGAGTCCATATACAAATGAAAACACATATTTGAGAACAAATATTACAATAATACATAACTTTCCGGTATAACGCCTATATTGCAAAATTGTCCGTTTCAACCAAAAAGGCGACAAATGTCGATTTGCCCGCAAGACTAATTCGGAGGATTCCGGATGTAAGTATGGATGAAACAATGTTAAACATCCTAAAATAATGTAAGAATAATAGGAATGCACAAAATACATCATTTCCGGTCATTCATCAAACACTGCACAATTCGACCGGAAAGCGACCGATTGTCGAAACGACGAATATTTAAGTAGCCGATAGCCTCATCCGGGCATCTAGTGAACTAGTTAAGCATTATTTGGAACTCAGAATTCATTCAACTAACATGAGGTCACGGAAACACAACTTTTGGAAAAGTCGACGGCGGAACATAAAAGTGCCGATATCGATCGAACGAAAGACATATCGGCCTTCCTAACTCATCTTATATTCGTCTAGCGAACTAGTCATGCATATTTTTGGATCAGAAATTCACTAATTAGACACCATATTAATCGTGGTAGTCGAAAACAAAGGCTTCTGGTACTAAATAAATAGTTCCGTTTATTAGCGATTATTACGACGATAAGCGATCTAGCGACGTATCCGTCATCCGAAACTTATTTCAGAGGATCATGTGGATTAAATACCATGTAAATACACCCTAAACTCAAGCCTTATGCTTAAGATGCTAGAAGATTAACCTTAATCTCTATACTTATCATAATCACTTAAATATCTAGAATTTTAACATGTGTAAAAAAATTGAAAGTTACACTTCACCCACGCCTCCCCATGTTCACGGCTCAAAGTGGGCCCCACACCACTTGATTTTGTTGAAAAATTAAGATTGCAAGTATGGTGTATTAAGATCTTGATGGAACTTGAAAGATGCACTTGATTATATAATAAAATCCTTCATGATCTTATCATTTTCTACATCAAAAGTTGCAACATTTTCCCTCTTTTGCTCCCCCTACCTCACGGCTCCACCACCTCCTCCATACACCACCATTTAGCCACCACAATCCACCACTTTTCATACACTTTGAAGCTTAAACAAGACCCCTAAAGAAGCTAGCAAGGATGGAGATCATTAGTGCTTCCTAAATAGCTTCATTTTCTTCCATAATCTTCAAGAAACTTGTGCACCCTTTGTATGCTAAACTCCTCCATAATCTAGCTTATGTTTATGTTTAGATTATTAGTGTATAAGTTGATCATCTTGAAAATCAAGAAAAGATAAATAAAAAACCCTAACTCACAACATAATAATAACAATAAATATTGTTTATTTTTTGTTGATTATATGTTTATATGATTGTTAGTTAGGATGATGAAGTTGTTTATGTTGAAAGTATGATATAAAAGTGGGATGATCTTGTGTGATTTAGTATAAAAATGAAGATTTAAACATGTTAAGGTTTAAATCTAAACAGATCATCAACTACATCATCTATGAAAAATACTACAACTTAAAGATAATTTTTATGCATATGAATGATTTTATGAGAAGTAAACACTTATATTTAAGTTGTGATCACCTTAAAAATGTGTAGTAATCAAGGGGTTAACTGCATGAACTTGATTAAACAACATGCTAAAATGGTGTTTTAAAATGGCTAATAAATATTAAAAACCCACTTGATTTACTAGGATTTTAAACCATAAAAAGTCATGGACGATGATGGTTTGATTATATAAAATAAATATTAGATGGTTTGTTGATGATGATTATGAGCTTAAACAGGTTTTAAATACATTTTTGAAACGTGGAAAACACCATAGTCTAGGGGAAACTATGGCGAAATTTTCTAAAAATCTAATCGCGGTTAAGTTATGATTAGTGGGGTGATTAGTGGGACTAAATGCGATTAGTAACTTAAAACGTCATTAAGTAGACTCTAATGACAAGGGTTATCCCTAAATAACCAAGTGTTTAAACAAAGTTATAAATATATATTTACAAATAAAAATAAATGATTTTACAAATATATATTTCTACTTGGAAAATAATACAAGTATTTATATACATATTTGTTACCAATAAATTTGTATGTATACATGTGTGTATTGCATGTGTATGTATTAGAAACTTAGTGTATTCACAATAAAAATACACCACCATATACAAAATACAAACACTTGAACAATACACCAAGTATTGGTAACATAATAAATATATTCTTGAAAGCATCGAAAAAATAAATCGGACAATCGAAACAATGCGGACGATAGGCGGGCATTCAAGATTACACCGTCGCGTCGACGACCAACGGGCGATTCTCGACGAAAACAAACATGTAAGAAACAACGCCGACGACGAGTATATATATATATATATATATATATATATATGTTATCGAAATCTGGAAAGTTAAAAATATAAAGCTAGAAAATTATAAGTAAATACTTATAAGAAAAATGGGCTTTTAATAAATAAATGGGCGCTAGTCCCAAGTTGTAAAAGTCTTGGACAAAGGCCCCATTCCATAAAATATATGGACAAGGCCCAAAAAGATATAAATAACATGGGCTAGGCCCAAAGACATAAAATGCATGGGCTAGGCCCAATGACATAAATTAAATGGGCTAGGCCCAATGACAAAAAAGCATGGGCTAGGCCCAATGACATAAAAACATGGGTTAGGTCCAAAGACATAAATTACATGGGCTAGGCCCAATGACAAGAAAACATGGGCTAGGCCCAATGACAAGAAAACATGGGCTAGGCCCAAAGGCATAGATGACATGGGCTAGGCCCAATGATAAGAAAACATGGGCTAGGCCTAATGACATGTGAAGGGCAAGGCCCAGTTCACACATGATTTGAAAACAATAATATATACATACATACATATATATATATATATTTAGAAATATATATAACAATATTAATCGAACAAACAAACTACCAACACTATGATAACATTATAAGTTGTTCTATCATAGCACCAAGATACATAACAAGAATTCAAGATGAACAACGAGTACGAGGTCCATTGAGACTTAGGTGTCTAATGAAACCAATACGCATGTAGGTTACATACGTGCGGACACCGATCGATAAATAGTACGACTTAAACGGAACACAAAAACTATGAGTTCATGTCCCTTCTTTCAATTATATCAAGTTTTGTTTTAACTATTGAGGGGAAATACATGTCATGTCAAAACAGTATGTTAGCTATGGGTAGCAGATAACAGATCACTGTGCGTAAGTAGGATGATAACAATGGTAACCATTAATCACTTAGTGACCAAGGTGCAAAAGAAGTAGATCTATTGAGTTTGAGACCCGCTCCACTCCTGGTTGGTATACCTTTTGGAGTGCTTTTGTGATCCCAAAGATGTCAAAGAAGTCTCGGTTTGGTTACTTACTTATGGCACAACTATGTCAGTGTGCTCGCGACACACTGATAGGTCCTCAATTAACTCATTGATGCTAATAACATACTTGGATTTCAATACAGGTTTTCAAGGATGACATTTTGATATGAAAACATTAAACTACATGAACTCGCCAACTTTATGTTGAATTTTTAAAATTACATGTATTTCAGGACGCATGACTTAAGCTGGTGATGGGATCCGGGTATGGGATTTGTCAAGACAACAATGTACTACCTTTTGGAGGGTTTGCCTTTTACATCCCAACCTCGTTTGGGTATATAGAGGTCAAAGCCTCAACATGAATTTGTGATGAAAAGAATATCTTATTTTGGAACATGTGTTTTAAAAACTATGTTTGTAAGTGGTAAACTGAGACGAACAACAATGTGATTTCTCTTTTGACTGTTGTAAATGTGTAATGGAACTTAGTAATGACATGACATCGTTGTTATTTAATATTGTTTACTAAATTGGATGCAATGATTACCTAATAGTCACACACTTCCGCTTCCGCTACGACCGGGGTATGACAGGTTGGTATCAGAGCTCCGATTGTAGTGAACCGGGGAAAAACTTTTTATTAAAAGTTTGGTCTGCAATCACCATGGGCTCACACATGAAAACAAAGTTAACACATGATAGAAATGTTTCGGAATTATAACAAGATAACAAAATGGTTTTCTTTGTGTCACGATAACACAAGGATCTATCACACGAGCTCAACTATAAGTAATGAGCAGAGTCAATACATGATTAGTCAATAATGGATAGACACAAAACAGTAAGATTATATGGAAAACAGAAGAGAACATGTCGTGCATGAGAATTGGTGCTTAATATATAATATATCATAATTTACTAACATGAATATACATGCGTTGTATTGAATATTTGCCAGGACTATGTCTTCCTCATCGAGCTATGAAGAAGACCCTGAGGAGTACGTATCCGACGATGGATATGACCCCGCTGCTGAGGCCCTACCCTTAGGGGATGGAGCTGAACATGGAGACTTTGAGGACTTTCAACCACTTGCCCTGATCGACCATATGGAGGTAGATGTACCCCCGGCAGACGACGTGTTGGCCACCCTTCAGCCCCCGCATGATATTATCGTGTATGGCCATCCAGAGGGTGAACATGCTATTGTACATTTGGTCGTGCCTCTTGCTGTAGTCCCTCCAGTGATTGATCTAGACGACAATGATGACGAGATACCCATGTTCCACGTTGAGCACATGGAGGACGACCTTGGCGATGGTGAGGTCTTTGATGATATCGCTATACTCGAGATTCTACCCACTGATATCCCAGTTGTTGATATCTCGTCATCCACCGATGCTACTCCGAGTGAGCATGAGGTAGATGATGCCTCGTCTGCTACCCCAGGCACACCTGCATCTATGTATTCACCCTCTGCGGCCTCACCGGCTCGCACTAGTTCATTCCCAGTCAGAGTCCTGACCCCTGGTCCCACTCACCATACTTGACCTGCTCGTTACTATTCCCTGAGTGGCACACCACGTGCCCCAGAGCAGCCGCCACTGTATTTCCCTGAGAGGTCCACGTACCACCCTATTTACAACCCGGTTGAAGCTGGACCCTCTCATATGGCAGGACCTTCTGTTTCTAATAGAGTACCCCCCCCCCCCAGGTATGACCCACGTCCCACACCACCTCCAGCAGGCATGTTTACTCCAAAACCTCCATCGGGCATGAGCCCTTCTGACCCTTATCATCCCTCACACTTCCCTCTGATTCCTGTGGAGGAGAGAGTGACTTCACATGACCTACAGCTCTCTCTGATCTTCCAAAGGATCTGGGAGTTAGAGACTCAGCGTACTGCTCACGCCACTGTCAGAGTGACACCCCCACCACTGTCATCACCGATACCACCCCCACCGTCATACCCACCACCACAACTACCCCTGTCACCACCACCTACCCAACCTTTTTACTACCCATTCCATCACTCGTCATGCCCATCGGAGGCACTAGTGCAGGAGTTAGAGCAGTTTCAGACGAATGCTACTAGGCGCATTTCTAGCCTCGAGGAGGAGATGGCCTACCATCGTAGTTTGTTTCCACGATCACCATTTCCACCACCCCCTCCATCCCAGTAGCACATTTGTGAACACCTTTTGGGGATCAGTTTTACTTTTGTTGTTTTGGCTCATGAAGACTCAGCCTTGAAGATCCCAGCTTTTGGAAGACAAGTTATTGACGTGAAGAAGCAATGTGGAAGAAAATTGTACTTTTGTAATGTAAAAACTTGTATTGACTAGGGTTGTGTATCCCTAAGTCCTTTTTCGCTCTTCGCGAACAAATTGTAACAAGTTGTCATTGTATAAAAGTGTATTTTCTTTATATTACATTGTATTTCTTTTATGTTATGGTTAATTATGTCATGATGTGGTGATATTATGATTGATGCATTGCGTCGTGGTGATAATATGATTTATATCTTATGATATGGCGACTATGTATGTGATGAGCTATGTGTATGATGACGACGGGTGTGCGTATGGCATTTACATATATTCATTTATTTATTTATTTATCATGTACCGATGTGTTGTTGCATATGTTTTATAAAAATAATAATAATAATAATAATAATAATAATAATAATAATAATAATAATAATAATAATAATAATAAGAGTTAAATGCTTGGTTGGTCCCTGTGGTTTGCAAATCTTGCAGACTTGGTCCCAGTGGTTCACTAATTACACACTTGGTCCCAGTAGTTTCAAATTTTGCACTCGGGTGGTCCTTACCACTAACCTTTGTTAGATTTCTCAGTTAAGTATATGCAAAATTACTATATTACCCTCCTTCACAAACCTGCAACCTCCACATCCACCTTAAACCCACCACCACCTCCACCGTCAACTGACCACCACCACTGCAACAATCACCGGAAAGGTTAGAAGAAGGAGGTACACCGAAACCGAATGGGTGTTGAGGCGGTATTCTCAGCGGCTTCAGTCGTCTTCTCCGGCGCTCCGGCAAGTTGCAGGTTTCTCGACGGCTTCAGTCGTCTTCTCCGGCGCTCCGGCGCTCCGGCAAGTTGCAGGTTTTTCGGCTGTGTTTCCTTTTTCTGCAAAATCAATGTAACAAAGATCGAAACTCAAAAACTCGAACCAAAACTCTTTGAAATTTCACTGAAACAGTTTGAAATCATCAATCAACACACCAAAACGGATCCAAAATTTCTCCGAAACTGATCAAAAATCAACCGAAATGATCCGTACGAATGAACAATATGTATCATTTTCAGTTCATCTTCGTCAGTTCAGATCTACTCGAATCAAGCTCAACATGAAGGAGTTGCAGGTTTCCGGGTAACGAAGAAGATGAAGGAGTTGTGAGGGCATAAATGGAGGGGCTTAGTGCAAAAGATGAAGAGGAAGATTTGTTGTAACAGATTAACGGCAATGTGTGGTGGTGAGAACAAATTCACAGGCGATCGATGGTGGTGATAAACGATTCAACCTCAAATCGGTCTAACAAAATATAATTGGAAATCGTCCAGATCTGTAAAATCAGTAATTGTTTAATGAAGGGGGTTGGAGATGAGCGGAGGTGGCTAACCGGAAGGGGTGACCGGAATTCCACGGATGTCGGCGTTTACAGCCGGTAACTTTGGGTCTTGGAAGGAAGATGGCGGTGAAAGGCGGCGAGGGTATGGCTGAGTGGTATGGCGGTGAAAGGCGGCGAGGGTGAGGGTGGTGGTAGCAGAGAAAGGATGAAGAAGACGAGGGGTATAATAGTAATTTTGCATATACTTAACTGAGAAATCTAACAAAGGTTAGTGGTAAGGACCACCCGAGTGCAAAATTTGAAACTACTGGGACCAAGTGTGTAATTAGTGAACCACTGGGACCAAGTCTGCAAGATTTGCAAACCACAGCGACCAACCAAGCATTTAACTCTAATAATAATAATAATAATAATAATAATAATAATAATAATAATAAAATAAATAATAGTAATAATAAATGTGAATTTATTAGTATAATTCGGCTAATTGTGAGCGACATATTGTATTAGAAGACGATGCCGCCCTGCAGGAGAAGTTCAAACAATAACACCCTACCAACAACACAAGAGGAGCTGAATGAACGCATGTCTCAAGCCATTGCACAGCAGAGGTTAACCGCTCTGAGCATAGCGGTGGTACCGGAGGTTCAACAGGAGTAAATCCTCCCACTCATAACCGCAATACACTCTCGTCCATCCATTCGTGCTACTTACTCATGCTTAAAGGTGTATCAAATGATTTCAGGTTGCACTTATAAGCAGTTTCTTGACTGCAAACCTCTGAACTTCGATGGTACCGGAGGCGCTGTAGCCTTCGTACGCTAGACTGAGAAGACGGATTCAGTCATCCGAATGAGTAAGTGCCCGGCTGAACTAAGAGTCACCTATGTTACTGACTCTTTGTGGATGGAGCTCTATCTTGGTGGAACCTGCAGGTCTAAACCAAGGACGATGATGTTGCATATGCCCTGACCTGGGAGGAACTTAAGGAGATGATGAAGAAGAAGTATTGTTCAAGATCGGAAATTTAAAAGTTGGAGACAGAATTTTGGAATCTGAAAATGATCGGTTCAGACATTTCTGGGTATACGCAACGATTCCATGATTTATCCCAAGTGGTGCCATATCTAGTGGAACCCGAATTTAAACGTATTGAGAGGTACATTTGGGGACTTGCCCCCGAGATTCTGAGTTTGGTTACCTCTTCAAAACCCACAGAGATTGGTGAAGCAATTGAATTAGCTGTCAGCCTGACTGAGGAGGCTGTACGTCAGGGAAAGTTGCCTAAGTATGGTGGTAACAAGAAAGAATCTGCTGAGGAGACTATTGATTCCAACAAACGGATATTTTATCATTTTAAGAAAGGCTCTCGTGGTAACCACAACAGTAACAAGAGACAAGCCGTGAGAGAAGTCAAGGAAACCAAAGCATATGTTACCACAACCACGAACACTGGGGATAAGAAGTCTTACACTGGGGACGCACTGAAATGTCCCAAATGTCCTTTCCATCACCATGGGGAATGTCGAGGCCCCAAGTGTGGAAAATGTGGAAAACTTGGACATCGCACTGATGTGTGCCAAAGCAATACTGGAGATCAAGTTTGCTTTGGATGCGGAGACAAAGGACATTTCAAGAAAGATTGTCCTAAAGCAAATTAAGCACGGGGAAGATCATTTGTAATTGGAGCTAAGGATGCTCGCCAGGATCCAAACGTGGTCACCGGTACGTTCCCTATCAATCATCACTTTGCATCTATTCTTTTTTATATTGGGGCAGATTTTAGTTTTATTTATAAAGAGTTTAGAGATATACTTGGGGTAATGTCGAGTAGACTAAATGTTCCCTACTCGATTGAGCTAGCTAACGGGATATTAGTAGAGTCGAAAGAAATAATAAAGAAATGTACGTTAGAATTGGGTGAACGAAAGTTTGATATAGATCTATTACCAGTTCAACTGGGTAGTTTTAATGTTGTTATTGGGATGGATTGGCTATCCAATAATCGAGCCGAGGTTATATGTCATAAGAAAATCATTCGCATCCCCTTATCCGACAGAGAACACTTGAGAATTCACGGTGAGAAGCATGACACCCCTCTACGAATCATAAACTGCATGAAGGCGCAAAAATGTTTAAGGAAAGGATGCATCGCTTTTCTTGCCCATGTGGTGGATAAGAAGACCGAGGAGCGCACGATTGAAGACATACCAGTGGTGAGGGAATATCCTGAGGTCTTTCCAGAAGACTTGCCAGGGCTACCTCCACAGAGACAAGTCAAATTCCATATTGATCTAGTGCCAGGAGATGCACCTGTGGCAAAAGTTCCATATCGACTAGCGCCCTCGGAGATGCAGGAATTATCTACGCAGTTGCAAGAGCTGCTCGATAAAAGTTTCATAAGGCCGAGTTTCTCGCCTTGGGGAGCTCCAGTGCTATTTGTGAAAAAGAAGGACGAAACCTTTCGCATGTGCATCGATTACCGGGAGTTAAACAAGTTAACTATCAAGAACCGGCACCCATTACCAAGAATCGATGATCTATTCAATCAGTTGCAAGGGTCGAGTTTTTACTCGAAGATTGATTTAAGATCCGGGTATCATCAGCTGAGAATCCAAGAGGAAAGCATACCTAAGACAACGTTTCGGACTCGCTACGGTCATTACGAGTTCCTTGTTATGCCCTTTGGCCTGACGAACGCCCCTGCAGTATTCATGGATTTGATGAACCTAGTATGTAAGCTATACCTTGACAAATTCGTGATCATTTTCATAGATAATATACTGATATACTCGCGCACCAAGAAAGAGCACGAACAACACCTGAGAACCATTTTGGAGTTGCTGAAGAAGGAGCAATTATATGTCAAGTTCTCAAAATGCGAATTTTGGATTCGCGAAGGACAATTTCTTGGCCATGTCGTGAACGAGAACAGAATACATGTTGACCCTTGAAAGATCGAGGCAATAAAGAACTGGACTAACCCAAGAACCTCCACGGAAATACGACGATTCCTAGGATTAGCGGGATATTACAGGAGATTTATTGAGAACTTCTCCAAGGTTGCTCAGCCGCTAACCTCGCTAACCCAGAAGGACAGAAAGTTTGATTGGGGAGAAAAGCAAGAATCAGCGTTCCAAGTATTGAAAAAGAAACTATGTAAAGCACCGATACTATCACTCCCGGACGGTACCGATGACTTCGTGGTGTACTATGATGCATCGCATCAAGGCTTGGGTTGTGTGTTAATGCAATGTGAAAAAGTCATCGCGTACGCGCCGCGTCAGTTAAAAGTTCATGAAAGGAATTATACCACGCATGACCTGGAATTAGGTGCAGTGGTATTTGCCTTGAAATCTGGCATCATTATTTGTATGGCACTAAGTGTACCATATTCACAGATCATAAAAGTCTTCAACATATATTCAACCAAGAAGAACTGAATATGCTCCAACGACGTTGGGTGGAACTGTTGAATGATTATGACTGTGGGATCAAATATCACTCAGGCAAAGCAAATGTTGTAGCAGATGCTTTGAGCAGAAAAGAACCAATCAAAGCATTACGGGTGCGAGCTTTAGAAATGACGATCCAGACGAACTTCACAACTCGAGTGCGTGAAGCACAACAAGAAGCATTGAAACCAGAAAACATTCCAGCAGAATCATTACGAGAAATGGAAAATCAATTGGAACCAAACAAGGATGGAACTTTATATTTCATGGGAAGATTTTGGATTCCCTATTAAGGTGAGTTGCGAGACTTGGTGTTGGATTAAGCACACAAGTCCAAGTACTCGATACACCCAGGATCGGACAAAATGTATCAGGATCTGAGGGAATATTATTGGTGACCGAATCTCAAGGGAGATATTGCGACCTATGTTAGGAAATACCTAACTTGTGCAAAGGTCAAGGCCGAATACCAAAAGCCATCCGGGTTATTACAACAACCGGAGATCCCGGTCTGGAAGTGGGAATAGATATCAATGTATTTCATTACGAAATTACCCCGGACCTCTCGAGGTCATGACATGATCTGGGTTATCATTGATCGGTTAACCAAATCAGCTCACTTCCTACCCATCCGTTTGAAAGACAGTACGGAGAAACTAGCTGAACTGTACCTGAAGGAGATTGTGGCACGTCATGGTGTGCCAATCTCGATAATCTCTGATAGAGATGGTCGCTTTGTGTCACGGATCTAGAAATCATTTCAAAATTCATTTGGTTCTCACTTGGATTTAAGCACAGCCTTTCACCCGCAAACCGATGGTCAGAGCGAGCGAACCATTCAAACATTAGAAGACATGCTTCGGGCCTGTGTGATGGATTTGGGCAGAAACTGGGATACTCATTTACCATTGTTAGATGTTTCCTACAATAACAGTTATCACACCAGTATCAAGGCCGCTCTATTCGAAGCACTATATGGACGAAAGTGTCGATCGCCATTATGTTGGGCGGAAGTCGGTGACAGACAACTTATTGGTCCCGAACTAGTACAAGAGACCACAAACAAGATATTCAAGATACGTGAGCATATCAAAGCAGCCCGAGATAGACAAAAGAGCTACGCGGATCGGAGACGCAAACCATTATCTTTCGAGGTGGAAGACAAAGTATTGTTAAAGGTCTCACCTTAGAAAGGTGTAGCTAGGTTCGGGAAGTGCGGGAAGCTCAACCCAATCTATATTGGACCTTTTGAAATTCTGGCAAAGATTGGTACAGTGGCCTACAAGTTAAAACAGCCAGAGGAACTCAATAACATGCATGACACATTTCATGTGTCCAATCTGAAGAAAAGTCCGACTAATGACACCGTTATCATTCCAGCAGATGAGATTCATGTTGACGACAAATTACAATTCACCGAAGAACCAGTTGAAGTCATGGACTGTAAGGTCCAAAAGACAAGAAGAAGCCAAATCAAACTGGTGAAGTTTCGCAGGAATTCGCGTCACGGTCCCGAGTATACGTGGGAGCGTGAAGATCAAATCAAGTCAAAATACCCCCACCTGTTCAAGAAGACTCCTTCAGTTGATTCCTCAAGCTGAATTTTAGGACGGAATTCATTTTAACAGGGGAGTATGTGACAAATGGCAAATAACCGGTAATTCCGTACAATTTAATCACTAATTTTAAATCAAAATCTCATGCATAGTTATCGTAATTTAATTGCAAAACTGAGTCGTACATCATTAGGACAAGTAAATCTAATCATAACATATACTGGTTTCCGTTACGACGTGAAACAAACCAAAACATTGCCCTAAAAGTGTTGGTAGAAAGTGCTGGACGCACTAAATGCGGTGACACTAACCGTGTCGGTAAATCCGCAAACACGAATCAGAACAAGGAACAACGACATGTTAATGCCATACCTGAGTCTATATACAAATGAAAACACATGTTTGAGAACAACTATTACAATAATACATAACTTTCCGGTATAACGCCTATATTGCAAAATTGTCCGTTTCGACCAAAAAGGCGACAATGTCGATTTGTTCGCAAGACTAATTCGGAGGATTCCGGATGTAAGGATATGGATAAAACAATGTTAAACATCCTAAAATAATGTAAGAATAATAGGAATGCACAAAATACATCATTTCCGGTCATTCGTCAAACACTGCACAATTCGACCGGAAAGCGACCGATTGTCGAAACGACGAATATTTAAGTAGCCGATAGCCTCATCCGGAATCCATTCAACTAACATTATTTGGAACTAGTTAAGCATTATTTGAAACTCGAAATCCATTCAACTAACATGAGGTCACGGAAACACAACTTTTGGAAAAGTTCGACGGCGGAACATAAAAGTGCCGATATCGATGACATATCGGCCATTGTAACTCATCGTATATTCATCTACTGAACTAGTCATGCATATTTTTGGATCAGAAATTCACTAATTAGACACCATATTAATCGTGGTAGTCGAAAACAAAGGCTTCTGGTACTAAATAAATAGTTCTGTTTATTAGCGATTATTACGACGATAAGCGATCTAGCGACGTATCCATCATCCGAAACTTATTTCAGAGGATCATGTGGATTAAATACCATGTAAATACACCCTAAACTCAAGCCTTATGCTTAAGATGCTAGAAGATTAACCTTAATCTCTATACTTATCATAATCACTTAAATATCTAGAATTTTAACATGTGTAAAAAAATTGAAAGTTACACTTCACCCACCCCCCCATGTTCACGGCTCAAAGTGGGCCCCCACACCACTTGATTTTGTTGAAAAATTAAGATTGCAAGTATGGTGTATTAAGATCTTGATGGAACTTGAAAGATGCACTTGATTATATAATAAAATCCTTCATGATCTTATCATTTTCTACATCAAAAGTTGCAACATTTTCCCTCTTTTGCTCCCCCTACCTCACGGCTCCACCACCTCCTCCATACACCACCATTTAGCCACCACAATCCACCACTTTTCATACACTTTGAAGCTTAAACAAGACCCCTAAAGAAGCTAGCAAGGATGGAGATCATTAGGGCTTCCTAAATAGCATCATTTTCTTCCATAATCTTCAAGAAACTTGTGCACCCTTTGTAAGATAAACTCCTCCATAATCTAGCTTATGTTTATGTTTAGATTATTAGTGTACAGGTTGATCATCTTGAAAATCAAGAAAAGATAAATAAAAAACCCTAACTCACAACATAATAATAACAATAAATATTGTTTATTTTGTGTTGATTATATGTTTATATGATTGTTAGTTAGGATGATGAAGTTGTTTATGTTGAAAGTATGATATAAAAGTGGGATGATCTTGTGTGATTTAGTATAAACATGAAGATTTAAACATGTTAAGGTTTAAATCTTAACAAGATCATCAACTACATCATCTATGAAAAATACTACAACTTAAAGATAATTTTTATGCATATGAATGATTTTATGAGAAGTAAACACTTATATTTAAGTTGTGATCACCTTAAAAATGTGTAGTAATCAAGGGGTTAAATGCATAAACTTGATTAAACAACATGCTAAAATAGTGTTTTAAAATGGCTAATAAATATTAAAAACCCACTTGATTTACTAGGATTTTAAACCATAAAAAGTCATGGATGATGATGGTTTGATTAAAAATATTAGATGGTTTGTTGATGATGATTATGAGCTTAAACAGGTTTTAAATACGTTTTTGAAACGTGGAAAACGCCATAGTCTAGGGGAAACTATAGCGAAATTTTCTAAAAATCTAATCGCGATTAAGTTATGATTAGTGTGGTGATTAGTGGGACTAAACCCGATTAGTAACTTAAAACGTCATTAAGTAGACTCTAATGACAAGGGTTATCCCTAAATAACCAAGTGTTTAAACAAAGTTATAAATATATATTTATAAGTAAAAATAAATGCTTTTACAAATATATATTTCTACTTGGAAAATAATACAAGTATTTATATACATATTTGTTACCAATAAATTTGTATGTATACATGTGTGTATTGTATGTGTATGTATTAGAAACTTAGCGTATTCACAATAAAAATACACCACCATATACAAAATACAAACACTTGAACAATACACCAAATATTGGTAGCATAATAAATATATTCTTGAAAAGCATCGAAACAATAAATCGAACAATCGAAACAATGCGGACGATAGGCGGACATTCTAGATTACACCGTCGCGTCGACGACCAACGGGCGATTCTCGACGAAAACAAACATGTAAGAAACAACGCCGACGACGAGTATATATATATATATGTTATCGAAATCAAAATCCGGAAAGTTAAAAATATAAAAAGTTAGAAAATTATAACTAAATACTTATAAGAAAAATGGGCTTTTAATAAATAAATGTGGGCTAGGCCCAAGTTGTAAAAGTCTTGGACAAAGGCCCAATTCTATAAAATATATGGACAAGGCCCAAAAGTAATAAAAGCCCAAAAAGATATAAATAACATGGGCTAGCCCCAAAGACATAAAATGCATGGGCTAGGCCCAATGACATAATTTACATGGGCTAGGACCAATGACATAAAAACATGGGCTAGGCCCAAAGACATAAATTACATGGGCTAGGCCCATTGACAAGAAAACATGGGCTAGGCCCAAAGGCATAGATGACATGGGCTAGACCCAATGACAAGAAAACATGGACTAGGCCCAATCACATGTGAAGGGCAAGGCCCAATTCACACATGATTTGAAAACAATAATATATATGTATATATATATATATATATATATATATAAATATATATATATATATAAATATAAATTGTAACATTTGTCAAAAACGGGTTTCCAAAACCCGCTCCGTTTTGTAATCGAATATCAAGTTATAAAAGTCACGTTGACTATTTATGATTATTTTGATTTAAAATGATACATAATTAATAAATAAACCAAACTATAAAAATTATATTTGATAAAAAGTTAAAGCAAAATATATAAAAAAAAATATGTTGCTGCCGGGACTCGAACCCGGGTCAGCTGGTTTACAACTCCAACGACTTAACACACACTCACATCACCACTCCGCCACTTTGTATTTTCTGTTATCTCTAGGAAACAAATGAGATTTATACACAAACTCGGTTAAACCGGTTGCGCCAACTGAGAAACGGAAATCGGCAAATAAATCGTCAAATCGCTTGATTACTCGCACATTCAGTTTATAACCGATGCACCGACGATTTTTAATCAAGTCGGAATTGATTGAACATCAAGTCTCATCATTACCGGTATTTATAACCGAAAAATAATCAAGTCCAGATTACTTCAACTCCAGACCCCTCTCGCGACTCAGAAACATCATACCAACATTCCATTTCACTTTCGTCACATTTTCAGACCATCAGAACGCTTAAATCAGCTCGCCGGAATTTTCTGCAAATTTCGTCGGAAAACCGTATTCATCCTCAAACGGTAAATCTTTCAATATCATTGTAGTTCAACAATTGTTAGGCTATTTCTAACTTAAACCTCTCAATTGAAATCGAATTCAGGCGCTGTATTCAGCTAATTCCAGATCGCCGGAAATTTCCTGAAAGTCTTTATTTCCGTCTGTGAATCGGTAAGGACCTTCAATCCCGCTGTTAACGTTTGTTTATCACTTCAATTCCACGATTGACTAATCAAAATGGTTAATTGTTTTGGTTCAGTTGAGGTACACAAAAACAGAGCCGACGCATTTGCCGGAAATTCTGTGATATATCATTCCTACGGTATGTTACTTCCAACACCGTTTCTGTCATTTCATTTTAACCTTAAGAATTTTTGATAATCGTAAAAACAAGAAACGGATCAGTAATTCAGTCGACGGAAATTTGAATGAAGAAGACGAAGTTAATTAAGTTATAAGTTTATTTAAAACCAGTAAAATGAACGGGTTAGACACACAGTCCAGCGGTGGACTGTGTGCAAAACATATACGCATGTCCCGAGTTCGATCCCTGATACACGCACTCCTTATATAATAAAATGCCTTTTTGTTTAAAAACTAAACCGGGTTAACTCAGTTAGTTATTAAGTATAATAAAAACCGAGATAATAACCAGGTTAGACACACAGTCAAGCGGTGGACTGTGTGCAACACTAAGTCCCACGTCGCGAGTACGAAACCCGTCACCGGCACCGGTTCGTTGAATTAAAATGTTTTTGAAATTAAAAGAATTTTGGTTAAACGGAATTAGTATATAAATATAATTAAAAACAAGATTATTTCGGGTTAGACACGTAGCTCAGTTGGTAGAGCTGCGTGCACGCGTACGGGAGGTCTCGGGTTCGAGCCTCACCCGACGCAAACTATTTCGCTGACCGAACCGGTCAACAAGTCAACAGGTCAACGGTCAACGCGAAATAAACATTTTTTTTATATATTTTTATTTATTTAATTTAATTTAAAAATCAATTAAAAATACTTAAAAATAACAATTTTAAAGATAGAAAATAGCCTTAAACTCACAAAAATATATCTAAAAATTTCATTAAAATCCGTAATAAAATCCACTCATTTAATATATTTTTCCGTTATTATTTAGGTTAGTATTTCTTGTTGTTCCGCTCATCTAATTCGTGCGCATCTCACCATCTCCAATCCAACGCACCCAATGTGAGTGAATCTTTACAAATTCCCCGTTTAATCACGTTTTGGGGTGTATCATGTGTCTTGATATATATATATTATACTTAAACCATTGTGCATACATCATATCATGAACTTGTGTATTCAGTTTGTTTCTGTTGTGTAGTTATTGTTGGATGCAATTTATTATTTTCAGTACATGCAATTTCATAGGCCGCCGCTCCCCATTACATTATGAGCGTTGAGCATGTTCCCCATTTCATTATGAGGTTGAACCTGGCGTGCCCACATACGATCGGCTCCGTTTGATTGAGCCTTGATCGCACAGACATTTTCATTTTCAGTACATGCAATACGATCGGCTCCGTTTGATTGAGCCTTGATCGCACAGTTTCATTTATGTTATTTATCGTATGATGTTGGTATGTTCATGTATGCTGTCGTATGTTATTGTATGTTATAGTTGTGATTGCTATTTTGCCACTGCTTGATTATTTACATTTGCTCATTTATGATTATGAACAATTTTTCATTGATAAACTAACAAGCAATTCATTAATAAATGTTTATCTAATAAGGTTCACTCGCCAACTTATGTTGACCCAAAAACCCTCATTTTTACATATGATACAGGTGAACCGGCAGCAGCTACGAACACATAGGATTGGACTAGAAGAATAAAATAATTTAGAGTTGGGATTGTTATGTTTGGTTTATTTCTTTTGTATTGTATGAACATGTTTGGATATTTGGAAATGTAACTTTGACTTTATTAAATATGAAACATATTAGTAAATGTGATGAGCTTTGGTGATAACCCAATTATGCCCCGACTCTTATTCCGTTGCGGGTCGGGGTGTGACATAAATATATATATATATATATATATATATATATATGTATATATATATATATTTAAAGAAATGTATATTACAATAATAGAACAAACAAACTACCAACACTACAATAACATTATAAGTTATTCTATCATAACACCAACATACATAACAAGAATTCAAGATGAACAACGAGTACGAGGTCCATACGTTGCGGACACTAATCGATAAATAACACGACTTAAACGGAACGCAAAACTGTGAGTTCATGTCCCTCCTTTCAATTATTTCAAGTTTTGTTTTAAACTATCGAGGGGAAATACATGTTCGGTCAAAACAGTATGTTAGCTATGGGTTAGCAGATAACAGATCACTGTGCGTAAGTAGGATGATAACAACAGTAACCATTAATCACTTAGTGACCAAGGTGCAAAAGAAGCAGATCTATTGAGTTTGAGACCCGCTCCACTCATGGTTGGTATACCCTTTGGAGTGCTTTTGTGATCCCAAAGATGTCAAAGAAGTCTCGGTTTGGTTACTTACTTATGGCACAAGTATGCTAGGGTGCTCGCGACACACTGATAGATCCTTAATTAACTCAATGATGCTAATAACATACTTGGATTTCAATATAGTTTTTCAAGGATGACATTTTGATACGAAAACATTAAACTACATGAACTCGCCAACTTTATGTTGACTTTTTAAAATTACATGTATTTCAGGACGCATGACTTGAGCTGGTGATAGGATCCGGGTATGGGATTTGTCAAGACAACGATGTACTACCTTTTCGAGGGTTTGCCTTTTATATCCCAACCTCGTTTGGGTATATAGAGGTTAAAGCCTCAACATTAATTTGTGATGAAAACAATATCTTATTTGGAACATGTGTTTTAAAACTATGTTTGTAAGTGGTAAACTAAGACGGACAACAATGTGATTTCACTTTTGACTGTTGTAAATGTGTAATGGAACTTAGTAATGACATGACATCGTTGTTATTTAATATTGTTTACTAAATTGGATGCAATGATTACCTAATAGTCACACACTTGCGCTTCCGCTACGACCGGGGTGGGACAGCGAAGGGTATGATACACTACCATTATAAGGTGGCAGAGTAGTGTAATCCACTATTGGAGGGTCGGCCACAATCGGCTGACCCGCATGCCACGCATCATGCATCCGCCTGTTTCTATCATCAATGTATCAGTTACTCATTCTTGTTCGAATGAACATGCATGCATGCAATTCCACTGCTCCTGTCTATCATAATTTTGTTTCAGTGCTCTCTCCATACTTTCTCCCATGTAAGTTTGATGATCAAACAACGTTTGGGTGGTTTCAGCCCAACCAAAAAACGTGGGCGGTCGCGCATGATTCACCATTTCTTGCATGGTCCCCACCTCTTGCATGGTCCTCTGATGGGTCCAATTCGGATCAAATGGTTGTCATGAATAATCAAATGCCCCCCTCATATACACAGGCCGCGTTGGCCCTTCTTCGTCCACCTCGGCTCAAACCAGCTTCCTCTATTTTCCATCGCGACTACATTCGGGTCATCCTGGTAGTCATCATCCCCACTTTGGGGGTCTTCTTCACTTTCCTGTTCATCAGCTTCACCCCGAAGCAATGGCCTCACATCCACCTTTGACGCTCTCCACCTTTTACCGTCACACTTCAACTTGTGGTACCGTTTCGATGGTTTGTACTCCCAACTAACCCCAAGTTTCTTCAAATTGAACAATTTATGTTTCTTGACCGAACCCTTATCGTCTACACCGATAGCCCCATACATATTCAATAATGCCGTGATCAATCTACAATGAGGTATGATTTTTCATCCCACACTATTCCTACTTATCCATACATTATTTAATACTAGATAGCGGTATGAAATAAGTGGTGCCCCATTAGCAACGTATAAAGAATGGGAACCTCTGGGCATCGAACCTCAACCTTGTCACCTCGTCTTGGGATGACATTTTGTAGACAGATCACTAACATTAGCTTTCAATTTTCATATTTTTCTGATAAAGTTTCCCGTGTGTTGTACAGGGAAAGAACAAAGCTTCTAGCATCGCGTTCCACAACACATGCTTGTCAGGCTTGAAGTAGAGGTCATTTAGACTTGGGAACATGTACTGGTTGAAAGGCTTACTATCAAACTTTGTCACTCGTCTCAAAGTGTCAAAAGACATCTCCACCTTGATGCTATTCACCGTACCGAATAGTTTCATTTGTGACATCTTTTTGTACGGTGGGAACTTCAAATAGGTCATCCACTATTGTATTTCACTGCCAACAAATTCTTGTCATCACGGTCGTAGCACTTCAAAGCCGCTTCCCAACCCAAAGCTTTGAACTTATCATTCACCCCAAATGGACCAAATACCCTTTCTAGGACTTCTTTCTCGCATATGAAAGCTTCTTTCAGGATGGTCAAAGCATTCATCTAATCGTGAAAAAGTTCTGGTTGCCATTTATCTGGTTGATCTACCAAAGAACCGGACGTCGATTTCAGTTTCTCATCAACCACATATTCCTCCTCTTGTTGTTATTATTGTTCTTCCTCTTCCAAATCCCGTTGTAAAACCAACCTCCTTCGCTTTGGTTGGTCCTCCGGATGACTAGAAGAACCAGCTGCTTCTTTACCCTTGTGACTGATGTTCTGCAAGGCACAACAACAAACAACACAAATTACAACTCTTCCACATTAACCCAAAACCTCCCCACACTTGCTTGTTACTATGGATATGGATGTAATTTAAACATGGTATTCATCTTTTGCAAAAATTTGGGCATCATTTTGACTAGATTAGTGAAATTCTGCCCCAAAATTATATTTTATTCAAATGATTTAGCTTCCATAACCATACCCCATTCAAAACTCAACAAGTTCATAACACTCTAAGAACTAAAAGCAAGTGTGCAAGCAAATATAACATAAATAACTTACATTCTGCAAGACACCTCAAATAATAAGAAGAAATTGCATACCTTTGCTTTGTAGAGGATAAGAATGACAAGAACTTCAAGATTAGCCAAAACCCACAATAAAACCCCAAATTTTCGGACCTAATTATCCTAAATTGGCTATCTAAATGCGAGATTTTTTACAATGTGAGCTCAAATTCAGAATCCTTGTGGAATTCTAGCCAAGATTGACCCGGAAATCACTCGATTTGGTTGAGTATGAAGATTTTTGCAAGGAATTAAGTTTGAAAGTATAGCGTTTGGTTGGTGAAGATGAGAGAGTTAGAGAATGAATGTGTGGTGAAAATATGATTAAACATGTATGTGGTTATTATTGATTGGGATTTGTTTTGTTTTTTTAACATAAGCCGGACCCCACCCGCTAGAGGCTACCGTAAGCTACGCTATCGTAGCTTACGGTGGCTTCTAGCTAGTTGGAGTCACCGTAAGACTATAAGATGTTACCGTAATACTTTTTATTTCCCAACTTCCACCGTAAGCTATGGTTGTCACTGGGGACATAAAGTTTACAATTTTTTTATTTTTACGGTTTTTAAATGATTTTTTTAAAACATAAAAATTACCCTACCCCCATGAAAGACCCGTGTTTTCCCTAACAACGTGTTAAAGAAAAAACTCTTTAGAATTTCCCCACACTTGGGTCAAATATACTCCATGACGAGAACAGTAACAATATAAAACAACACTAAACTAAACTACAACTACACTACGCAAACCTGGGCCTCTTAAGTTATTTACTCATCTGTTGAGCGTAGAAAGTAGCCCCCCTCATCGACATCAAGCATGTTGGTATCCTTGCCTTCCAAGTACGGTTTGAGTCGATGTCCGTTCACCACTTGTTTCGTTTGATCTTGAACATCTTCAATTTCCACATCACCAAACCGACCCACTCTTGTAATGACATATGGCCCCATCCACTTACTCTTGAATTTTCAAGAAAACAACTTTAGCCATGAATTGTACAACCACACCTTTTAACCCACTTCAAAATTTCTTTTCCGTAACTTTGCATCATGCACCTTTTTAGTTTGTCTTTGTATGCGGAAGAACATTCATACATTTTATCCCGGATTTCCTTTATCTCATTTAATTGCAACTTTCTCTACTCACCTGCTTTATTGTAGTCCGCATTGACATTCTTGATCGCCCATAATGCCCGGTGAGCCAACTCCATTAGCAAATGACACCCTTTCCCATATACTAATCGGTAAAGAGTTTTACCAATAGGAATTTTGTAGGCGGTCCAATATGTACAAAGACCCATTTCGAAATATAGTCCACCGCCACCAAGATGTACAAATACCCATTTGAACTCGGAAAAGGGCCCATAAAGTCAATACTCCATTGATGTGCGTGAATTGGATATATTTTGTAGTTATAATTTTCTTTCACACAAATTGGGTTTTAAAATGGTTTTCACTTAAAAACTAAGTACACACACAAAAGGGCAAGTGTACCCGTCAGGTGGTAGTATAGTCAATCGGTAAGAACCAGATATCAATCCGTGGACGCGATGTCTTGATACTAAACCGTTGCTACTTTTAAGCCTTTTCCATAAATGAGTTAATTTCTTTGATTTTAAACTATCATGCACAATTAACAATTAACTAACTAAATTAAGGAAGAACGATAATTAAGAGAGGTTGCTTAAACTAAGTATCCACTAATAAACATATGACAACAATTGAGGAAGACTAATGGTGATGCAAGTTCAAAATTAAACTAAGTTCACAATCAAGGTTTCCTAGTTTTATAAATCTTGGGAAAATTATAATGAAACAACATTCTAATCACCTAAAATTCACTCTTTGAAGTTTACTTGCTAAGTTTATGTTAATCTTTAGTAATGAGTTATTTGTTTGTCAAAACTCCTAACTCTACAAGTCAAGGAAAATTAATATGAAAAACACACTAATCACCCTAACTTGGTTTCAAATAAGTGACATCTTCATCATGTTCTTGATATGAATCACAAGCATAGTCATGCTAGATAACAATCTTGGCCTAAACCATCAAACCAACATAAGCACAAACTATAGAATTCATATAAACATTCATATGATCTTCCCAAATCTAAATGCAAGAATTCATACACATGTTCAAATCACCATTCTAATCATGTTAGCAATTATCATTCCTAGTTTCATGCTATGAATCATATCAACAAGTTAACAAGATTCAACAATCATAATCTCTACATGGGCTCTCCAACACAACATGTAAATACTTATGACCAAACACTCAAGAACAAGGAATTTAAACATGAACATGAACTCAAAGAAAAAGATTAAATATCACATGAATATTAACAAACAACAATCACCACATCTATCTCCATGTTAACACATGTTCATTAGCTTCAACAAGGTTAAGCAACACAAATGTTTAGCCTATAAGGCTCATAACTACTAAATCAAATGCAAAATAACTTAAATTGTTCATAAATAACAAGTGGCTAACCAATGTTTAAGACAAGATTAAATGGTAAAATGAGTTGATCGTCAAGTGATTCAACCTTCCTCAAGGCTCCTTCTTGGCTCTACAAGCTTCCAAGACCAGAATCTTGAGAGAAAAGTTCACCAAAATGCTGCAACTCCCCTTCAAATGAGCTCAAGCTACGTATTTATGCTACTGGTGAGTTGGCATGACCGTGCCACCTTTTGGCACGATCGTGCTTATCAAGTGTCAGACACCCTTTTTAATCTGTTGACCATGTTTGCTACCAACTCCAAAAAGATCCCGCTCAAACTTCCCCGAGGCGGCATAATCATGCCAAAAGGTTGCACGGTCGTGCTTATCGATAACATTCGGCGATGACTGTTTCGACCTTGGTAATGAGCTGATCAGAAGTTGAGGTGACACGAGCACGGTCGTACGTAGACTTGGCATAACCGTGCCAGTTCTTGGACTTGTCTAGTTTGCGTGGATAGTTGATAGTTCTGATGAGAGTGCCAGTCTCCGGAGGCTTAGCACAGTCGTGCTTGTGGTTGGCACGGTCATGCCATATCTGGCAGTTTTGCTGGAAAGTTCCATTTTTGCTCCATTTTGCTCCAAAAGCCTCCGTTTCATCACTTGGCCAAAGCCCGGACCTGTATTTTCACAAACAACTCAAATGAGTATCAAGATCAATGAAAATAAAACGAGTTCTCGCATAAACGGGAATATTTGACGTTTAAAGATGTATAAATTCTTATACATCAAACATCCCCACACTTGAACCTTGGTTGTCCTCAAGCAAACTAAAACAAACAAAAACTCTCTCAGTGGCAATCAATTCATGGAGTACCATGAAATGACTTTTCTCTCAACCTAGATCCAAATTTGTCTCAAAACATCTTTTTAAAACTTCTTCGAATTCATCAAGACAAAATTCTAAAGTTGGGCCAAAAATGGTAAAATAATCTATGGATACCTCAAGTGAATCCCCGACCATGTCCGAAAAAATACTCATCCTAGAACATTGAAAAGTGGCCGAGGCATTACACAAACCAAATGACATTTGCCGAAAAGCAAAAATACCATAACGATAAGTGAAGGTGGTCTTGTGTTGGTCATCTGGGTGAATTACAATTTGGTTATACCCCGAATACCTATCTAAAAAACAATAATATTTTTGACCTGAAAGTTTTTCAATAATTCGGTCAATGAAAGGTAACGGAAATGGTCTTTGGAGGTAGCGGCATCCAATTTCCTATAATCGATGCACACTCGCCACCTGGTGACCGGTCGGGTGGCAACTGTTCACCACTTTCATGTTTTTTTACCTGAATGTCGGCTTTCTTTGGTACTACCTGTGTAGGACTCACCCAAGCACTGTCTGAGATGGGATAAATAATCCCCGCATCCAACCACTTAATTACCTCTTTCTTCACAACTTCCCTCAAGTTGGGATTCAACCTCCTTTGTGTCTTGCGGGTTGCCTTAGCGTCCTCGGTGGTAATAATCTTGTGCATGACTATAGATGGACTAATGCCTTTCAAGACGGCAATCGTCCATCCTATAGCCGCCTTTTTAGCCTTTAACACTTTCAACAAACCTTACTCTTGAGCCGCGTCTAAATTGGAAGCAATGATGACCGGTTTTCCCCCCAAAAACGTATATTTCAAATGGCTCGGCAACTTCTTCAACTCTACTTTAGACGGACACTCCAATGAGGGCTTTGTGTTCGAGTTAATATCGGCCGGTAAGCTTTCAATTTGATGGGTCCATGGTGGATGCCCTTTTCGAACCGCCAAAGTCTCTTGCTTTGGCTCTTTCACCCTCAAAGCACACACATGTACCTGTTAATAAACATCACAAACACACGTTTCCAGAGCATCTTCCTCATATTCATGTGGGTCACACTTGTCAACTAAATCCGCCATGAAACACTCATCACCACCCAAAGAGTTAGAAACATTTAGTAAAAACATTTAATCTCATTTTCCTATTTCCAAATGCCATGTCGACCGTAACATATCGACAATCAATAATGGCATGAGCGGTGTTCAAAAATGGTTGACCTAACATGAATTTTGTTGTTGAATTGGGTAAACCGATAAGTAGTCCAAAACCAAAAAGTCAACAAGATAGTAAAATTCTTCCACTTTTACTATCACATCCCACATAATCCCACGGGGAAACTTATGAGACAAATCGGCTAAAACAACCGTTGTCTCAACCATTTCAATGGATCAAAATCGTATTGGTCATATAAGTCCCCCGATAAAATACTTACTCCGGCTACAAGATCTAGTAACGCCCTTGACATTTGAAAGTCACCAACTTGAATATTTATTAATGGTGTTCCCGGATCTTGGAGCGTAGGAGTAAGATCCCTTTCAAAACCGCACTTACCCTTTCGGTTAAATCGACCCGTTTAGGCACGTTTTATTGCCTCTTTTGAGTACACAATTCTTTTTAAATTTAGCGTAAGCGGGTACTTGTTTTATTGCCTCAAGTAAAGAAAGATTTACTTTTACTTGCTTAAACACCTCACACATTTCCTCTCTTTGAGGACCCATTTTTTAAATAATATTTTTCTTACTTGGGTCGACTAAAGCCGAAGGAAATGGGACTTAACTTGCCCGACTCCTTTGTCTTTATCATTCAAAAGTTCGTTTAAACCCGATTTTTCAATTACTTCTTCAAAAATAAGTTCTTTAGAAACATTAGTGGGTGAGGCATCTTCCTCATCACTTTCCACCCCCGTAATATCCTCA
The DNA here is from genome assembly GCA_947069175.1 of Scalesia atractyloides. Taxonomy (NCBI): domain Eukaryota; kingdom Viridiplantae; phylum Streptophyta; class Magnoliopsida; order Asterales; family Asteraceae; genus Scalesia; species Scalesia atractyloides. Next base: position 37,267,979 of record CAMTDV010000023.1, on the reverse strand, counting down.
ACTACCCCATTAACCAAACCCGGTGATGTGTTAGTTTTATATTCTTTACCACTTCTCAAAAAACTAACATGGTTAATACGAATATTACAAGAAGAACTATGGGAAGGATTTACCTTGGTGACGCTTGGCAATTGGCCCTTGTTCTTTTTCAAATCCGCCACTTCGGTTGCAAATTGACCCATTTGAGTGCTCAATGATTGGACAACTTTGTCATGGATATCATCTTTTTGCATGCAAACCTCATCAAGCTGATTTCTCCTTTGCATGTCTTGTTGCATCATCTTTAGCATGTCCATGACCTCATTTTGTAACACCCCAAAAACAGGTTTGGTAATCAAACCACGTTAATATTAAAGAGCCGGTAAAAGACCGTTAGTGGTAAAAGTGAAACCGTGAACAAAATAACTAGGAACAAATTGACCTAGTTAATAACATGTATCTAAATAACAAGACAATGAGTTGTGGTCTCATTTATGATCAAAACTAAACTTGAGGGACCAAAGCTGCATAAAAAGGTTACTTATATTATAAAAACAAAAAGTTTAGACATAACACACACACTAAGTGTGTGTGTGTTGGTCGAACCTCAAGAGAAAGAACAAGGGCAAAACCCTTGTTCAAGCTTAATCCATCAAATTGAAGATCGATTCGAGACCCAAATCAGTGCATGAACATGAATTACTGATCACCTTGATTAGGGGATCATAAGGAATGTCTAAAAACTTAGATTAGTGAAAGATGCAATTTGAGACAAGTAGAATACTTGCAATTAGATAGTTGGATTATGATCCAAAGATGAAATTAAGTGTATGTGTATGCTTGATTTCGTTAAACTTAAAGATATTATGCACTATTTGATGCAAGATTACTTGTTAGTAATTAACAAGTAGATTATAAAGTGGGTTTTTGATTATATGATGAGATTGATAATGTAGGGGTATTTATGATCATCATACTTGTATGTGTGTGTAAGATACTCGAACAAAATTGAGATTTAAGAAAGTAATCATACATAACTTGAAATGGTTTTGTATGATATAATGAAACTAATGCTATGTCAAGGTTATTAAGTGTTTGAGATCATGTTGTCTACTAGTTAGTGCGTAGAATTTGATTTATAGGTATTCGGATGAATGTCTAAGTAAAATGATGAGATGAGTTGTTTTGTGATAATAAAACAATTCCAAGTTCTTGTGTAATTATCGATAGATTAGCATATGACTGTAGAAACTATGTTAACTTGACATTAGCAATTGCGTAAACTTGGTTTGGGAAACGTAGCTATAATGGTGGCCTAAGAATATCGCTTACCGGTAATTAACGAAATGCCTAAATGAGGTGTTAAACTTGTTCGTGGGTTTGTACGAGTAAATAGGCAGTTGACTTTTAAAAGTCAAACTGGCCTATATTAAAATCGAATGAGAAATTTGAAAATCTGTAAGGTGGAATAGTCATGTTAAACGATGACTAACCTAACCATCTTGCGAATGATAAATGATAGTTTGACGCTTGACAAGCTAGGTGGAGGCTTGGGAAGAAGTGAGTCAAACGGAACAAGTACGCAGGAAAAGGGCATAATTGGAATTCAAGGTAAGTAAAGCTTACGTATTTTAAGTAGAACACATACTTTTAGTATTGGTTAAGAAAAAGAAAGATTAGTATTGAAATATCATGTTCCGATGCGAGGTGATTCAAATCGGAGCAAGTGAAAATGGTATGAAACCATGATTTACAGTAAAAAGGGTAAAGCTGTAAATTAGTCATGTGATGACGAATAATAAAGAGTTTTGAAACATTACCTTATGGTGTAAACCATAATGGGTAATAAGGGGTAAACTAGTAATCCGGTCACGAGTTGATGGATAAATAGAGAATTTTGAAAAAGACACCATATAGCGTAAGTCATAATGGGTCAAGCGAATTAAGAAACGATTATTATGTATTATGATTACACAGTCTAAAATGAAATGGGCTAAATGGGTGAGATGAAAATAAGTGCCATCTCATAATGATAAATGGTCATAAAGGCCGAACGGGTCAAATGGTGATATTATCACCATTTGATAATGATGACTAACGGTCGTTTGTTGACTTTTGTGCTCATATGAAGAATAGAGTTTGATTTGTATCGCTATTATATAGTAACTACTAGAACAAGATATTAAAACGGATCAATGCTATGAGCCGAGCCAGGTGTGTGTAATGGGTCAAACTCTAAAGAGGACTTACTGTCCGTTGAGAGTTAAACGAGTCATGAATGAACATTTGATTACCTAAGGTAAGATAAATCAAATGATCTAAATTGTAGACATAATGTTCTTAAGAACATGATGTTCTAAAATAGATTATGGTTAAATGTTCATATTTGGTCAAAACATGATATTGAAAGTCATTCGTCCTAAAAAAAGGGCCTAAGTTGACCAAAATACCCTCGCGTGGTAAAACAAGTAAACGACCCTAAGGGTAGTTTTAAAATGAGTTTTATAATTTAGTATACCCTTGCGGTAGTGTAAAAATAAATGGCGGAAGCCGTATTAGTTTAATACCTTTTGACGGTTCATTTCCGTAATTTGTCGAACCAATGGTAGAAATTTGATTAAATGAATTAACGATTACAAATCTACCACAAGTATAATTATGGTGGAAAATAGATAGATATCTTGTGTGGAAATGATAAGATAAATAAGGTTTGGTTGAAATAAGCATTGGACTTCGCTAAAACAACCAAACGGGTCAAAATGATAAAATAAATAAAGGTTATGTGAATAAAGTGATGTATTTCACTAAGGCAACTATACGGGTAAAAGAAAAGAAAATGGAGTCTTAATGCATACCGAAATGGACGCGTAAATGTATAGTTTGGTTTAAATGGTGTTAAAGGGAAAAAAATTGGAAAATTTACGCATAAACCAATAAACCAAGAGTGAATGCGTAATTCATAATAATTAAGAATCCGGGTTAAGGATTTCAAACTAAATATGTTGGTAAACAATTTACGGACATTTAGAAACAAGTTTCGAGTAAAACGGATGAAAACTGAATGAGTTACGGAAGTTTTCGTTACTAAACGACAAATTTGAAAAGGCTGCAGCAGCCCACCGTAAGCTACGGTGGCCTACCGTAGCTTACGGTAGGCAGCTGCTGTGTTGAAACAGGAAGCCTTGACCGTAAGACAGGAAGTCTTGATCGTAAAGTTTGACCGTAAGCTACAGTGGCCAGCCATATCTTACGGTGGAGTCTGAAATGAAAGTTTTGTCTTTGACATTTTAGGCCTTCGGGTTTATCCGGTTACGTTATAATCTATCTATAACTAACGTATTTCATAAATTATGAAATATAGGTGATGATTGGGAGTACCGGAGGACGATCAAGCTCTTCGAAGAACCAAACACGATCAAAGACGAAGTTTCCACACTTGGTTTTGTTAACTTGAAACTAATCTATGATAACATGTTAAATTGTTTAATGTTTATGAAGTTTTAATAAGTTCGAAAACATGGTTGAACGTATATTCGCATTTACACATTTAAATGCGAAATTTTAATAGAAATTCAGTAAAGTAAGATAGGGTCTTACACATTTCCACTTGAAACAACTTGACCCGAAGACCCACCTTCTTCATTACCCGGTTAAAATTGCTTTTGAAATCCTTGAGTGTCACCGCCATGATACGTACCTTGATTGTTGAATTATAAGCGAGTAACAAAATTTCCTTGATTTCCTTGGAAATTAGGATTGGCTTAATAAGCCGGATTTCCATAAAAAAATTTGGGTGATTTCTCAACCCGGGGTGGTAGGTGTTCGAGTTCATATTAAAATTCCTACCACCTCTCCATTGGCCTTGAATCGCGTTCATCTCCCCCACTTGTTCTTGACTCGCCAAACAAGTATCCGCTGCATGACCCAATTCATTGCAATTAGTACAAACACCGTATACCTGATTAGTAGTTTGACTCCTCCATCATCCATGACATGTACTTGCGGTCTCGTGATAACATGCCTTGCTCTCCATGACGATTGTGCTTTACTCTTTGATGTAACCGACATTTGCTCCAAGAAAGCCCAATCGTCTTGCTCATGGTTGGTACCGAATGTACCGTTAGTGATTGACATTAAATCAAGAGCATCTTCCGAACATAACCCCTCATTAAAAGCTTTCAATAATTCCCACAGAGCAATACCATGATGAGGACAATTCTTAATCATCATATTAAATCTTTCAAATACCTCATGAAACAACTCGCTCGGTTATCGTTGAAAACTTCTCAAACTCCGTCTTGCATCATTGGTCTTTTGAGCCGTGAAAAACTCTTCCAAAAACCTGTGTTGCATTTCAACCCAAGTATAGATTGGCGCGAAAGGCAATGTATAAACTATCTTTTTGCCCTATCTTCCAAAGAAAATTGGAAAAGCACCAACTTGACATCACCCGATGAGAAGCCTTGCCCCCCCCCCAATGGTGTTGCAAATAGAATCATAAGCCTTTAGATGGAAATATTGTTCTTCCGTAGCCAACCCCTTATACTTTGGCAAACTTTGGAGTGCATTAGTATGAACCTCAAACATTCTTGCATCATTATTTTGAGGAATCACCACCAGAGCTTCAACTCCCCTTACCACTTCTCTATTATGCCTTCTTGGAACACCCAAAGGCACTCTTGGTTGACCCACTTGCCTTTGTATTGGCCTTTGAGGTACAAATTGTTGAGGTGGTGGTGGCGGCATTTGTTGTTGTGGCATTTGTAGTTGAAATTGTTGACCTTGTTGAGGAATTTGTTGTTGAATAACTTGTGGTTATCTAACAAATTCTTGAACAAGTTACAATTGTTGCCTTGGTGCATACACAACTCCACCTTGAGTTCCCATTTGAGTTCCCTCACCCCCCCCCCCATGTAGTATCCTTCCTCTTCATACCCTTCAAACTCATCCTCATAACCCTTGTCATACCCATCCCGACGTGCCCCCATAGAGTGTAAATATGAATTTTGTTGATATTGAAATATCTGAGGTGGTGGTTGTTGAGGAACCGGGGTGGTATGGACTATAGGTGAGTTTTGGTAAGAAGGTGGTTGGTTTTGTTGGGAAGATGATCGCCCGGATGTTGGAAATAAATGGCTAAATGGCGGGATGATGGATGAAGGTTGGTAACTAAAAGTATGTTGGGTGCTCATAGGAATTGTGGTACTTGTTGGTTTCACTTCGCTTGATGATGTAGGAACGGTTATAGGAATAGGAGGAGGAGGGTGATTGGCATTGTTTGACCCGTAGTGGGAGTTGGTGGATCCATGGAGTTTTCCGGTGTAGTAGGAGATTCAATGATTTTGTTCTCCCTAAGTAGGACTCAATTTCTTCTCAACATTCGTTCAATATCAGGATCAAAGGCTAGTGGTGATGACTTGTGAGAGCCTCTAGTATGCATACACCTATAAGTACCTTCACACTAACACAACCAGCGTAAACCCAAAAATAACAAACAAAAAACTACTAAAGTTAACACATGTTGCGCTTTATTCCCAGGCAACGGCACCAAAATTTGACGTGAGGTCGAAGTCTCACTCAAAAATAATCCAATTACACTAATAAGATAGTGGTAAATGGGTATCGAGCACAGGGAGTTTATGGAAAATGTGTTTACTACGTAGTTTGTGAAATAACTAAATTAAAACTAGAATGCAGAAAAGTAATTTCAGTGATTTGGTTGTTTGGTTTTTAAAACTAAAATTAACTTGCAAATAACAAATTACTATAAAAAACTGAGAGAGAGTATTCTTCCTGAGTTTCAGGTTTTGTTTATATGACAACAAATGTTAATGTTCAACTAGAAAGAACCACATAGACATGGTTCATGTGTGTGCAATTATCTGTGACGAAAGTGGACTAAGTACTCGGATTTATAAAACACGAGGTTATCTCCCGATGATCAATTAACATATCCAACCCAAATCCCTCCCACTAAATCTAGATTTCCAACAGCACCTAGAACTGATAGTTCAGAACAAAGATCAAATACTATTAACAAATTACGAACAATCACACCCACACCATTATAATACTAAACATAAACATGGTTAGATTATCATTCTAGAAATACATGAACATAGCATAGTTGTCAAAAAGAAACCTTACATCCGGGAAGAACACAAAGAATGTTAGCCAATCATTGTTCGGATAATCACACAAACATCAAATCCATAATCCATTGATGACAAATGTTAATCCTCACTTTGAGAATACCAAAAATCTTGTTTCTTGTCTCCAAAATCGCCCCAAAACTCAACTCTATCGAACACCAATGATAAGATCATGAAAATTCACAAAAACCCACCATAAAAATGGGAGTTACAAATTTCACGCCAGACTCCCCCGTAAGCTACGGTGACTACTGTAGCTTACGGTGGCATGCAGAAGGTCTATGGTGATTCTCTACTGTCTTATGGTGCCATTTTGTAATTCAGAGGCTACCGTAGCTATCGTAAGCTACAGTAGAGCCCGGGTTTGTTTCTTTTGTTTCTTCATCCGGCAATCTTCAAGCTCCGTTCCGCTTCTGCTTGCCAAGCTTTCCTTTCAGTACTTCACTTCTACTCTTTTAGGCCTTTTGTACCTGAAATGACAAGTAACCCGTAGTTATCTAATTCTAGACAATAACCCTATTAAATACATAGTTTTAATACCAAGTATGCAAACGGTCTTTGATAGCAAGTGAAGAGTAGTTTGCCGTTTTATATTTTTATTTTTTTTCCTCTGCAATTTTTGAGCATGTAAGAACACACAATATCGCCATTTGGCATTTTATATTTTTTTATATATCATTTTTATTGTTTTTCTCATTTTTTTCACTTTTTGTGCATAACATGTGATTAAAGGCAATTATTATAGTTCTGGATGTTTGTTTGTTTTGTTGTTTGGCGTTTTTCACCTAATTATAGAGAATAAAGTATTTATTATTAACTGCAAGGTACATAACAAACCACCATAGAAGATCGCACACACATAAACCCCAAAAAAAGAATACTTTTTAGTTATAAAATACTTTATTCCTCTAATTAGGTGAGGATTAACTCAAAAAGATTTTTCTGAATGAGATGGACAACATTGTTAATCGTCAGTTAAGAATGTTGTCCAACTAATTAGTGAAATTTTATTGAGAACAAAACTGAATCTCCAAGAAACGACGTTTGCCATTTGTGGTTTTTGAACTTTCTGGCGTTTTAAATTGAATGGTATTTAGTAAATATGGCATTTGGTTTTTTGTGTGATCAATGGAACGGCTGAGACGTTGTTTATATAAGATGTTTTGGCGCGTATTTTAGGCGGGATTTTCTATAATAAATGTTAACAATAAAGTTTACGTGATTTCAGTTACTGTTTATTCAGTTTTATCAGTTAAAGTTGTAATGCGTCTCATCATTAAGTTTGGCGTTTTGTATAAATGGCGTTTTAGATAAAGATGGCAAAATACAACTAATTAACTTTTGTAAGGAAAAATAATGTTATGGCGTTTGAAACACAAAGATGGCGTTTTGAAACATATATTAGACATGCACATTGTAAATAATATTCATGGCGTTTAGAAACAAGTAGATGCAATAGTCTAAACCAAATACATTTGTCAACATGAAAATTATGAATAGAAAGCAATTAAAGGCGTTTAAGTTAATCTACAGATTCATCCATTCTTTGTTCTATTCTCTTGCACTCTGTTTTATACAATTCAATACTTTTTGGAGTTTTTTTAATAATATGTGATTAAAGGAAATTATTATAGTTTTGGCTTTATGGCCATCTTGGCGTTTTATATCTAACTAAAGAAATAAAGTATTTTATTAGCGGAAAAGTACATAACAAATTACAGAAAATCACACACAAAAAAAAAAAGAAAACAAAAAAAATAATAAAGAATTGTCTCCTGATGGGACTTCGTCTGATAAGTATTCATCGCTCCCTTCGTCTTCTTGTTCGGATTCTTGGTCAAAATTCGGATCTAAATCTTCATCGTCGGTGTTTTCGTCTTCGTCTTGAATATTTTGACACCTACATGTGAACATGTCGTGCAACAACACCAATTTTTGGGGTTATGTCTGTGTTCAAACTCCTGTAGGAACACAAGACGCTATTTGGTCATTATGTTTTCAACCGTGTAGTCTTCCTGTTGCCTGTTGTCACATACAACAGTCACCAACTCATTGTCTTCATTAAAACGCCAAGATTGGATCACTATGTCGACAATTGGATTTGTTGTTCGATCCGAATTTTATGGTTAATCTTTGTATAACCGTCTGTGTTTTCTCACAGAGGTTATCAATAGGAATGCCAAGGGCATGAATCTCCATCTGAACTTGTTCGTCCAATTTCAGTATGGCGTTAACTGTTCTTACAAGGATTATTCTTCTGTTATCAAAGACGATTATGAATAAATTGAGAACCAAACTAAATCTCCAATAAACGACGTTTGCCATCTGTGGTTTTTTGAACTTTTTGGCGTTTTAAATTGAATGGTATTTAGTAAAATATGGCGTTTGCTTTTGGCGTGATCAATGGAAGGGACTATGACGTTGATTATATAAGATGTTTTTGGCGCATAGTTTAGGCGGGATTTTTTATAACAAATGTTAGTGATAAAGTTTTCGTCGTTTCAGTTACTCTGTTAAAGCTGTAACGCGTTTCATCATTAAGTTTGGCATTTTGTATGAATGGCGTTTTAGAAAAAGATGGTGTTTCATCTAGAAGGGACTATGAGTATGGCTCGTAGTTTAAGGCGGGAATTTTAATTGCATTTTATTTATGAGTTTGGCGTTTTGTATTAGAGCAGTCAAAAGACCCTTTTACCCTTAATGAAGCGCGTACACGTAATAAAGTTGATGTTATTACGAAAATGCCACTGCGGATTGTTTTGATCCAACGGATGAGGGGCGTTCTCACCGTTTTCACACTTATAGGCGTTTTCCCTAAATCCTACCCATATATATATATATATATAAAGAGAGAGAGATAAACAGGATCAGGAGAAAACAATTAGAAGTGTGAAAACGGTAAGAACGGATCCTGGTCGAACACGTGTCAGGGGGCGCTAAATGATATGCGGGGTACGATTGCCATTGTTCAAGTGCGCTTAATAGATGGCGTTATAATTCATTTTAAAACAAAAGTCCATCAGTTATCGCATGTTGTTCTTTATTCTTGTTTTTTGGCGTTTTATTTTCAAAGAAAATTTTTTTAAATGTCATTATGTCCTTCAACTTAGAATCAATATTCGGCTTTTCGTTATTTAGAACTTACCAATGGCGTTTTACACCTTGTTACGCATATCTGAATTATTTTCATTAAAATGTTTTAGGGTTACAATAAATCTGTTATTCTTATTGTTTATCATTAAACTAATGATGTGTTCATTATGGCGTTTTCACCTTCTTCCCTTTCAGCAACCACTTCATTTGTAGATCTGTTAAGTTGAATTAATCTCTTATATCTTATAAGGGTAAATAGCTTGGCGTTCCTAAATTCATTATATTTCATTAATAATTCAAAACATTACACCTAAGATGAAATCAAAGTAAACTAATAGTCTTTTGTGGATGGTATTACATTAGAGATATACCCATCGCTTTGGTCATCACTTTCTTCAGACTCGTCATCATTATCTATTTCATTGGCGTATAACGCCATAATCTCGTTTAGTTTTTTTCGTATCCTATATTTAAATATCATCATAACCCTGAATGTTGCATCGTTCAAAGGTGCTAAATCAAAGAGTTGTTCAAGAAGGTGCAGTTTATCTGTGTTAAGCACTTCGTCCATCATCAATGAATAATCCACCCCGTCTTGATAAGTCATTTTCATCGTTTTTGATGGTTCACCAAACTCCAACTATAAATGTTGGTAGATCAGTAATGTCATCATCATCATTGTCATCATCATCTACTTTCTTTTCAATCTTTTTATTACCGTTTGAGTTCTTTCACAATCGTTGGCCATTGGAACCTCTAGGGCCACAATATCCCTCTGAACGGCTTCATCCATACTAAGTATTGCCTTGATGGTTTTGACCTTCACCCTTCTCCTATCAAAAAACAATAGGACGAAACGTCTCTCCGACCTCTCAAACCTCCATGCAATAACCTGAGCCAATTTTGTTTTAAGTTGTATGGAGTTTTAGACAATTTGTGGCGTGTTTAGACAATTTGTGGAGTGTTAAGTTTGTTTACCTGTTCTACCTATATAATAACTTTTTTTCGCACAAGGTAGATATATGTTTTTGGCGCTAAAAACAATAGTAATTTAATGATTTTATATCTATTTTTTGTATCTCTTGTCGTGTGATGTAGGATGCAGATCTATAATGTGACAGGTAATTATGGGGTTTTGAAAATATACAATGGCGTTTTAGATTAATATGTCGTTTCATTTGAATGGTGTTTTGCTCATTAGTGTGGCGTTTTGTATTAGAGCAGTAAAATGACCCTTTTACCCATAATGAAGCGCGTCCAAGTAATAAAGTTGATATTATTTATTAAAACGCCACCGCGCCATTCTAATCCATAATTGTTTTGATCCAACGGATGAGGGGCGTTCTCATCGTTTTCACACTTTTAGCCGTTTTCTCTAAATTCTCACCCTATATATATATATATATATATATATATATATATATATATATATAAATAGGATTAGGATCATTTGTGAACAACTTCTTAAAAATGAACTGAGTGAACTAATCTTGACCATTGATTATTTTTTAGATTAAAAAGGTAAGAGTGACATTAGCTCTCTCTCTCTCTCTTAATTAAAATCCCTTAATTTTCTCATATATTAATTCTCTATCTCATTCACGTTTTTAATTACTTCTCCATCATTTTAAACTCGTGTAGAATCAATTGCTAATAACGTATATGAAACTCCTAACAGAACTAGTTACTAGACACCAACTGTACCTCCCGGATTCAAGCCGTATATGAAACTCCTAACAGAACTAGGTTGTACAAAATACACAGATGTATCAAAAGTCTGTACACATCTGTATAAACTAACAACTATGTATCTTGTATAAACTAATAGTTAGCGAGATTGTACACATGTGTATAAATTATCAGCGGTGCATCTTGTATAAATTGATAGTTAGCGAGATTGTACACATGTGCATAAACTAACATCTGTGTAACTTGTATAAACTGATACTATCGAGACTGTACACATGTGTATACACTAACAACTGTGTATCTTGTATATACGGAAACTAGCAAATTTTAGGATATATTGTTTAATAAATGATACTTACAAAAGACGCAAATACCCTTCTGTCAATTAATTTAAAGGGAAGTTGCAATACTATAATTACAATCTTGCCATTGTTTAAAAATCTCTAGATGATATAATCCTATAGCTCAGATTAGTTTACACAGTTCACTCTCAACCTAGTGTTCACTCTAGAATATATAGGGTAAAGTTCTAGAGTGAACACTAGGTTGAGAGTGAACTATGTGAACTAATCTGAGTCATTGGATTATATCATCTAGAGATTTTTAAACAATGGCAAGATTCTAATTATAATATTGTAACTTCCCTTTAAATTAATTGACAGAAGAGTATTTGCGTCTTTTATAAATCGCATTTATTAAACAATATAATCAAAATCTTGCTAGTTTCTGTCTATACAAGATACACAGTTGTTAGTGTATACACACGTGTACAGTCTCGATAGTATTAGTTTATACAAGATACACAGATGTTATTTTATACACATGTGCACAGTCTCGTTAACTATCAATTTATACAAGATACACAACTATTAGTTTATACACATATGTACTTGAATAATACACATGTGTATAAATCTGGTTTATACCGACCTGTGAAAACAAGATGTAATTATACACAAGTGTATAAGTCTTATATATACTGACATGTATACATATATGTAAAAAAACATAATTTAATTAGGTTTAATATTTAATTTAAAAAAAACATAAGAGTTTATTTAAAAATAAATATTTGCCCTTTAATCTCTTATAATTAAAATAATAGAGAAATAATTAAAAATGAGAGAGAGAGAGAGTTAAGAGATGAGAAAATTAAATGATTTTAATTAAAAGTACTTGACTAATATCAATCTTACCCATTTAATTTAAAAAATGATCAAAGGTCAAGATTAGTTCACTCTTAAGAAGTTGTTTACAAATGATCTAATCATATCACCTAAGCATGTGGTCCTTGAAATATCCAAAAATGTAATGATGAAAACCACATAAATATATCGACACTGAGTTCATTTTGCTCTCGTAATGATGAAAACCACAACAATAAATCGACACTAAGTTCATTTTGCCCTCGTGTATATAATTAAGCTTGCCAAAACAGGCAGGTTAAGTCAGACTTGCCCAGGATCATAATAGGCAGTGCTTGCTCTCATGACGATGACAACCGTGGTAGTGGTGATAGTGATAATGATGGGCTAGTGGTGGAAAACAATGTACATTTTGTCGTTCATCCTTTTAGAACCATTTAAAGTTAGAGAATGTTTTAAATGTGACCCATTTGACCCTTTGTTTAATTGTATCAGCCCAAATTAACCCACACTACAATTTTTTTACCCTACTCAACTCATCTAGACGTGTGGTAATTGATAGACTTATGTTTATGTATGATGTAACTAAAAAGCTTATTGCTAGACTCGGATTCAAATTCAAACTCGTTTAAGCTTGACTCATTTCGAGCTTTCTTTTGAATTGAGCTCTAATAGCTCGGCTAGGCTGAACTATCTAAAAATAAAACCTCTTAACACCATAGTGGCGTGTCGAATATTCATAAGAACACTAACAAATAATAATAATAATAATAATAATAATAATAATAATAATAAGGGTAGGATTATTGTAGAAAGGGTGTGTTTTGTGAGAAGTGTAAGAAGAAATTTACACCATTTGATCTATAATATAATGGTTGAGATTATAATGACAAAATGTAAATAGTGTTTACCATTAAAATAATTAATTTTCTTGATTAAGGTATAAAGATAAATTTAATATTTTTAAATTCAGAAACCCACATGCAATGCACATGCAAGTTCTCCCTTCTAATTTAAACGTCAATAACCTTTTTACGTAATTCTTTTTTTTTAAATTACATCATAATAACGAGTGTTTTTTATTTTTAATATGAGTACCATATTGTTATACTTATATAAAGAGAAAATTATGTTTCGATCGGATGTTTTAGTCCATGGTGTTTTGTATATGTTTGGTGTTTTAATTGAATTGTAATTCAATGCGTTGTGTTTTGCAGTAAAACACTATTAACGTCTATAAGACACCATAACATTGCAAATAATAAATTATGACTCAAGTCATTGTGTTTTAACATCTAAAGTCTGTAACATTGTATTGTGATTACAATCATGATATTTTAACATTTGGAATAGCAGTAGAATCGTTCTAGATGTTAAAAAACCAGAGTTGTATTATGATTCAATTCATGTGATTTTTGGAAGTTGTATAGTGTTTTATACCTGCAAAAATAGTAAAAATCATTTTAGATGTTAGAACACCATGGCTGTATTACGATTCAAGTTGTGGTGTTTTCTGGAATTCATATGATGATTAAAAAAATATGAACTGATGATTTAAAAAAAATATTAACTGTAATTTCATTCGATCTCTATGAATCAGACGATACTGATTTATAAAATCTCATAAAATTATACCACTAACCTAAAATAACTCACAGGAGGTTACAAAGATTAACTTTGAAGTAAATTGCATTATTGCTCTTTTTAATTAATTAAATTGAAGGACACATCAACACCATATTATTTCCTACACTTCTCAAACTATTAACCCTTTTTATAGATTTCTTTCATAATAATAATAATATAGAAAAATTTATTAATTCACTTAAAAGTTGATCTTAGAATCTTTCAAAAATATTCTTATTGACTTTAAATAAATAAGACTATAGTTACAAGATAATTCAAATTAAGAAAAAAAAATACTAATACGTAGATGTGAAACGTAATATAATAATTAAATTTGGAGTAAATTAGTTGATTTTCTCTTTAATTTTACGTATGTGAAATTACGACTTTAGCACCAACTCTTCACTCAACTGTCATGATTTCATCCTAGGGATAAATGTCTGTTAGAAAGATATGTTAAACTTTTGCAATCGACCATTCTACATATGAAAATTTATGATGAAAAATGTGCAAAATGTAATATTATACAAAACAGATGAACATGTGATTTTTACGTACTTGTAAATAAATAATGTGAAGCTAGATGTTTATAAAGTGCATAGCTATGTACACTTGCGAAGCTTGAAATTTCCGACCTGGGGTCGAAAACGTATATACCCAAAAGTTTCTATAAAACCGGGGGTAAAAAACGTGTATACTCAAAAATTTCTATACAAAAATTACATATTCTCCACTATTGAGCGAAAAGTTCGAAGAATCGACCGCCTCCACCATGTTGCGCCCCTGACTATGTGTATATATTTACTTGTGTGAGAATCCAAATATTAGACTTAAAACTAACGACTGTGTAAGGTTTAGTAACATGGTATCAAGTAAATAAATCAAAAATCTAAAAGTCAATATACATGGCTATGTTAATATACATAGATCTATGATCTTTTATGGTGAACGGGGTGGTCGCAGGGTGAAGGGCGGTGAACCCTTCACCGTGCGGGGAACAATGTCGCCGTCCCCAACTACCGTGCGGCAAACATGAAAAGCGGGGAGGAGTCACCGCATGGAAAAGGTGACCGTTGAGCATGACCGTTTGACTTCAACGGCTATATAGTCGTTAATATTAAAAAAAGGTCTTTTTTTATATATTTAAAACTATATAAACCCAACCCATTTTAAACAAATTCACAACAATCCATTTCCTCATTTATCCAAAACTAAATCTTCACCCCTATTTCATTTAAAAATGGTGGAAGAAATGACATTGTTTTTCCCACCGATAGTAGTGATTCATCGAATAGTAGCATAATTTTTTTTCCAAAATCTCATCGAGGAAGCCAAACTACAAGACACGGGCACAACTAGACGTTTTGTTCGTCGTGATCGTGAGAGGCCACGAAACCCTTGTGGCGGATTATTTTGTCAAGGACCCGAAATATAACGAAGATATTTTTCGTCATAGGTTCCGTATTTCAAAATATTTGTTTCTAAAAATTGTGAGCAACGTGGAAGCGAATAACTTGTGATTTGAAGAGGGCGGAGATGCGAGAATGAAGAAGGGTTTTACACCGTTGCAAAAGGTTACATCGGCTATTAAACAACTTGCAACCGGTAACCTTACAGACAAGAACGACGAGTATTTAGATATGACCGAAAAGACTTCCCGCGAGTGTCTAGAATATTTCTGCGAAATGGTATGTAAATAATACGCTCCCAAGTTCTTATGTAGGCCAACAAGCCACGACATGGTGCTTTTGTACCAAGCCCATGAGGATAAACATCACATTCCTTGTATGGTGGGTAGCCTTGATTGCACCCATTTCGTATGGAGAATGTTTCCCACAGAGTTTCGGGGCCAATATATGATAGGAGATCACCGTTACCCTACAGTATGCTCGAAGCGGTGGCCTCTCAAGATCTATGAGTTTGGCATGCTTTTTGCGGTCCGCCAGGTGCACAAAACGACATCAATTTGCTTCAGCAATCTCCATTATTTCATACTGAATGAAATGGAACCAAAATGTCCATTTTACATTAACAACTACTTATACAAATGTGGTTACTATCTCGTGGATGGAATCTACCCTACATAGTCCGTGTTTGTCAAATCCATATCCTAACCTATCAGACAAAAAGAAGTTCAAGAAGCAACACGAGGCGACAAGAAAAGACGCGGAACGGACTTTTGATGTTTTGAAGTCAAAATGGGGTATAATGAACGGCCTTTTGGTGTTTTAATTAATGTAATGTTTTTATATTTTATTTTTAATTTAATGTCATGTTTTTTTTAATTTATTGTACTTTTATTTTGATAAAAATATGTTTCATTTATTCTTTAAGTACTTGAAAAGGAAAAAAAAAAAGTTTCACATAGCATGAGTCGTGCCTACCTCTTATGATTTTTAGATAAGATGGAAATTATAGAGGGGAATTGACATAACACCTAATGATTAGATGGGTAAACAATTTACCCTATTACATAAAGAGTGCATCCTTTACACCCTTATAGAACTTTGGTGCAGTACACATGATTATATGATTTTTCAAGATGCATCATGGATAATTAATAAAAAAAATTTACATGACTGTCTTTTAGTCGCATAAACATGTGAAATAACAATCATATAATCCTCTTTGTACTCACATTAACTTATGCCAAGTGTGGGGGCGCCATATGTTTTATATGTAAATAACAAGCATCTTAGCCCATCCGTTATGGAATAACTAAATCTTCCCACGTTATCGTCACATATAAATACTAAATAACTAAGTTTAGTGGAATAAGAAAAGAAAGAGACAAGATTTGCTAAAAGGGGTGGACCTCATCTTCCATGTGCCTAGTGCTAGTAGGGATGACAATGGGTCAGATTCAGGTTAGATATTGGTAATCTTATACCCGTCGGGCGTTGGGCATACCTGTAAGCTTCGGGTATACCCGTTAATTTGTTAAAAGATACTGATTCGGATTTCTAAATATATTTCGTTTTTACTATTATATTATTGTATTACTTTAATTTATATAACAACTACTATAAATTAATATATACATTATATACATAAATTGTATCATAAATAAACAATAACATTATAATTTTCTGTATAGTTTTATTCATATACTTCATACAAACACAAAATATAAATAATATTATCAAATACATATTTCAAAAAAAATTTCCACATAATGATCCTACTAAATATGTCACTAACTGATAACGGTTTAGAGAAAATAATAATATACATAAAATTTTTCGGGTATATGATCGGGCATATAAAAAATTATACAATAATTTTAATAGTAAAAAAGTATATTTGGAAATCTCAATCGGTATCTTTTAACAAATTAACGGGTATATCCGAAGCTCGCGGATATGCCCGATACCCGACGGGTAATGTGCCGGGTATGTGAGACGATTTTACAATCGGGTATAATGTGCCAGTTATATGACACGATTTTACAATTGTGTATGGGTATGAAATTACTAATACACGGCCCATTGCCATTCCTACCTAGCGCCAGTTATTGGAATGACATGGGTGCCCTTAACGCCCCGACACGGTGTTTAACGCCCCCATGCTAATTTGACATGGGGGCGCCATTCCACAACACATAGCCTTGTATAACGAGCTTTAGGGTTAACTTTGCACTTTTTTTTGTTTATAAGCTTATATGTAATTACTTATGGAGGTTTAAACCTGGAAGTCGTAGGATGTAACCAAGTTTACATGATACATTAAAAGTCTTCCACTTAAAACGATTACTGGACAAAACAATTTAAAAAAAAAGTTGGTTTTAAAAAAATAAGGTGTTACAATACATCAATCAACCAATAACCTTTGGACAATCTAATTGAGCTTTTTAAGAACCTTTTGTTAAAATATTTCTCAATGTAATGAGATTGTGTATTAACCGTAGCCATATGATACAAACAACTCATCATATTTGTACCAAAGATCAACATATTATCTACATATAAGCAATTAATAACTGAGTTTTATCAAATTTGTTGTATACACTTCTATGCAACAACAACTAACAAATGTAAGCATAACAATTTTTAACTATTCATCTCCTAGAAGGAGAGTTTTATGCTCTATATCATCTTTAGTACAGTTTTTAACTATTCCAAAGGCGTTGCAGACTTCGCAAATGAAAATTCGTCCTCATGTCCTGTTTCAACTTCTTGTTGAGTTGATACATCTAACTTAATCTCGTGATTGCTTTGATAATCAACCCTCGGGTCAATCAAGTGTGTGGTTGATGAAGATTCAGGTGAGATTGGTTCAGCTTCAAAGTCTGATGCATCGGTGTCCTCATAGGTGACAGAGCGTGTGGAGTGGCCAGTTGTCTTGAAACGGTGGAGTGTAGCTGTAGTTGTAGTTGTTGGGTAGATAGGCGATGCGATTGAATGAATGGGGCTAGCAGTAAGGCTACTCGCTACTGATCGTGTCGGGGACTTGCCACCTTTGCCTCCATGCTTCCTCTTCACAATCCTTCGCCAGTTCTTCAGGGCTCGAGCAGTTTGTTCGTCAAATATGGATTTCTTCATGGTCGACCCCATCTACACATGCAGTGATGCAACACATCAATATAACACATGTTTATTATGTTTATATCATATTCAAATACAAAGAAATAAACAAAGGGCAAATCCGGAAGGTGGGTAGAACCTTGGAGTGGTATATAAGTAGGAGCATTCTAACCTGTGATAGAAGTGCGTATAGTGGAAGCGTTATATAGCTACACAATATTAAAACTCCAACCCTGCAATAAACCCAAGCATAAATCGGTCCATGAGCAAACAGTCCAACCTGGTCGTCGGTAATGCAGTCACTTTTGTTAAGGATAATTCATACCCAATAACAAGTTTTAGAATCACAAGTTTCATATTGTCATGGAAGCAAGAATTGATCTTATATTCATACTGCACAGGCATGAGAACAGCCTCATGTTATCTACGGTTCAGAGAATTTGTGTATGTAGGTGCATGTATATATATGTACAAATATAGCAGTTTTGTTAACCAAATCCAAAGAAAGTAAGTTATCTGGAAAGCATTCTGTGAGCACAAACAATCCAGTAAAACAGTTAAGTGAGATGAGAATAATAAAATATGTGATCAAATCCGTGAGCGTTTCGTTAAGTACCTGAAACAAAACAAAATGCATGAGATGAAGCATTAGGCTTGGCTTCGAGAACCAAAAGTATTTATCCGAGGCTTGCACAAGAGGAATCCCTTGGACGACTGCATGTCTTTCTGTGATTTCAGGAGCCATTTTTGTCAAGATGGCTTGAAGCTTTGTTCCAACAGCTAAGATAATCTGTGCAATAAAACACATCACGAGCTTTGTAACGCCAAATATCAGAATATATCACCTAATAGTAACGGAACAATATTAAAACTTGAGTAGTTTTTATGGTTAAAAAAGGACAGTGACTTTCGGGACTATATCAACCTTGGTTACTATTTCCTGATTTTATCTCATAAATAAATACATGGCACTTACAACTAATGGGATTATCGATGCCCAGAACATCGCCTGCCAGCCTGCATGACAATATGGTTTTAAAGAGTTTGTATATATGCTGTTCTAAACAAAAGATTTTGTGTATGTTGAAAAAGTATTTATGGTGAAATGTTTTGATAATTACATTAAACAAACAAGTTATTGTTGTATACTGCAAGATGCAAAGAAAGAACATTTACAGATCAAAAGTAACAGAATTCGTATGAGTCATATGTACATACCATTAACATTTAGGAGCAAGAAGATCACAAATGATGCCCACAGTGCCGGACTGAAAATTTCAGAATTATGAAAAGTTATGGTGAATATAGACAGGATAATCTGATGAAAATGTCGGGTACTATCAAGCGTGACATTGATTGTACCTGACTCCCACGACAACTTGGAAATCATCCTCTAGTGACCGTTTGATGTACTTTTGAAAGTTGAATTTAGTTCCTCGAGCTAAATGAAGCTGAAAGATAGAACAATAATAGTGTTAAATGGGCCGTGTTCATGGGTTGGTGGGTCAAACCCGAAAATTATGTTAGACACATGAACCGAACACGACACAAGTTTTTACAGATTGACACCAAAGTGACCCGTTTAATCCAAAACCTTCTATTTAATTTTTTTTTTTTTGCATATTAATACTCTAAATTTACAATTTACAACAAAAATACAAATGCATATACAATAACTACGTTTAAACTATAAAACTAATGCTCATATCTCTAATATCTTTTAAATTTTGGCATAAAATACATTGTTTGTCTAAATTATGACATAAAACGTATATTTCTTTTAAATATAAAATAAAAAAAGGTTAAACAGGTCAACCAACAAACCTGTCCCCATTAGCTAAACATGTGTGTGGGTTTGACTCTGAACCCGTTTAGACTAAGCTCAAACCCGTAAATTTCATGTTAGGTTCGTGTGAATGAAAGGTTTACACCCATAAATAATTCATCATGACTGTAGGAAATAAATAAGTTAATAAAATATCCGGTAAAAGAAGTCTCACATACATGAATCCGTTTCGCAAGGTCATATAATTAGACTTGCTAACGGACCTGAAAAACTGACGGAAGAAGCATCCCTGTATGCCAGAAGCTTGCATTACAACCTGTTTAAACCATCAACATCTGATAAAGTTCTTGATAACTTGCAATGTAAAAGAATACTGGGATTCGTGTCCAAAAACTGGTGTGTGCTCTCACAAACGACGTCTCATGAATAAGCCTGAATCGTGAAGGATCTGTTTTTTACATGCATTGTTTAGAGTTGGTGAGTAAAATAGCGACAATGATAACTTGTAAATAAAATGTGAAGTGAAAATTAAATTACCATTGGAAAATTCATAGTTATGAGATGATGTCTCCTCCTCCCACTGCTTCCAGCCACGGGTCTGCAAAGCAAAACTGGCAACGGTTACTTATGAACGGGTCAATATGGCTTACCATTTATATCAAACAGGTTCAACACTCATAGCATAAAGGCTTAAAACAAGTCACAAAATGGTAGTAAATGCAGTGTACCTTTAATCTCCCAAGAGCCATTGTAGCAGCACTGTACGCAACGTGTAAGACCGCTAGAAAGAATATGAGTATGTGCAATTGATGAAGCCCATCCATAGTTATAACGGGTACTTTCCCCTATCGAAAAACAAAGCAATAATCTCAATATAACAGTAGCTCACCTATTCATACTAGAGGTATGACACGACACACCAAAATAATGAGGTTGTGGGATGTCATATCTGTAATTTGTTATAATTGCTTGCTTCTCAATGAATATCAATTGGGTATAAATACATAATTACAAAGAGATATATACGGAAACAAGATCTCCACAAATCAAGGAAATATACAAAATAATGATACTTAAATGTAATTGATTTGGTCCGCTAATAATATTTATGTTTTCGGGTTGGCCTGTTTAACCCGTTTAATTAAACAAGTCACCTGCCAACCCGTTTATGACTTGTTTCACCCATTTGTCACAACCCACCAACCCATTTGACTCATTTAGATAAATGGGTTACATGGGTCATGTTAAAATAACACGATTTTATTTTACGAGTTAGGTTGATATCTATGACATAAATAGATACACGGGCCATGTTCAATTCATACACATTGTTTAAGATGGAATGACTAACTAATTCACCTCCTTGCAGCTGGACGCAGTGGCACCAGCTAACGATCTACCATGCTCGTACCATAGAAGCAACCGATGGGCTCCTTTTACTTCCTTCCCATCTTTATATTTCTTAGCGCATGGCAACATCCTATCAGCGACATCAACCGGGATGCATATTTTCGCAATGTAATACTGACTAAAAGTCAATATCAGTGAGATAAACCCAAGAACCATCAACTCTACACATGACCAACAATCAGTGGTTAGAAATCAAACTATTTCTATCGAAAACATTGGGAATTAACTGAAGTTTAAAACAGAGAATGTGTTATTAACCAGCTTTGACCTTCTCCAGAGCATTAAACAAAGCTTTCTTGTGCTTATCTGTGAAAATCTGGTTATAAATTTCATTCTTTCAGTAACCTCAAAACAAGCTAAGGTTAAACTACAATATTGAGGAGTTCTTGAAGAAGTTTATAGAAAAATGAATCTTTATAAAATATAGCAAATTTCATTATATCAGTAACCTCAATATAAAATAAAGATTTAAGTACAAAACTGAGGAGTTCTTGAAGAATTTTTTAAAAACACATAAAGCCAGTGTCTTTATCAAAAAACTGAATCGTTATCAAAGTATAACAAATTTCATAGGAATACATATATACATATACTTTTATAAAAGAAACTACCTTTCCAAGTTTATGAAGAACTTTCTCCAAAGCTATGGAGATGATGATGATGATTGCACAGACACCAGCAACAGCCCATGTTGGTGTTTGATCGAGCTTCCTTTCACTTGAATAATCCCCTCCTGCCATTTTAAGGTTCTTGTGACATCAACAACAATGTTGGAGAGATGGACTCTGATGTCTGCAAAGGTCGGATAATGGAAGGTGGCTTGATCCTATTTGCACACGCTTCATATCGAGCTAAACATCGGACCCATGCATTATTTATTGCAATTTGTAATTAATTATTATTACAATTTGGATCTTTTTAAGATATCAACAAAAACGTTACTGTATAGATTCCTCAACCTAAGAAGAGTTAATAGTAAAGTACTAAAAATAATATATTTTTGTCACCTAATAAATTAGTTGAGTGATTTGCGGATTTTAGAACGTGGCTTAAGCTTTACGCGTATTAAAGTTACTTTTTTATCGTTAAATGCAAACCTGGGAAGATTAGCCTAGTTCAACCCGGTGAAGTGGAAAAGCCAAAGGTAGATGGTTTTGTATGTAATGAGAATTTGGTCTATGGTCTATCCTTTCTAGTGGAGACGTAGGTTTGATTTCCGTTTGAGTCATTTTTGATAGACATCTAGGTGAAGGGGCGAATCTGGGCTTTAATCTCGGGTTGGAACCTGACGAGGGGCGAGGGTTTACGGATTTCATCCGGTTCCGCGCATTAGGGGGTATGGTCTCACGCCTGTCAACCTTGGACATAGCCCCGAGCAGGGTGGGTTTACACGTGAGTTTTGTTTGCCGTTCAAAAAAAGATAGTTTTGTATATTTTATTATTACTAAAATATCATATACCTATATAAGTTAAACTTAACTTTTGAAAATAACACATCATTAATTACAAAATTTATAAAAGTACTTATAAACAGATAAAATAAAAGAGGATGATACGTGATGTGGTAATATCTTGACGGTCTTATTAACACGACCATTCTGAAACTAATCAATATTTCAAAGCCTAATGACTATGAAATTTTATGACAACTTCAAACCTCATTACTCTCTCAAGTTTCTAGGTTCCAGACCTTTGTATAATTAATGTATGATGATCATGCCGGGTAGTTAGGGTGGACGGAGCACATCCCGCTCCTCCCACCCTGATAAAGTAACATGGTGTTATCGCCTTCCGCATCCTCTCCTCTCGTCCTTCTTTGTGTCTAGTTCAATTCAATACTTCCGTTGTTACTTCCTTTCCGGGTGGTGCCCTTGCCACATCACTTCCACTTCAACCTTCACCACCCCGTCCCGCTCCATACCGAGCCACCCTATCCACCATTATCTTTAATTGTCAATATTACTTGTTGATTTTTTTTAACATATTAATAAAAAAAAACGTTTCTACACATATTCCAGTATTCCACAACCTAAAGAGTTAATAATTATGAAGTTCTAAAATAGACGTTTATTATCAACTAATAGTTTAATTGAATGAGTCTCAGATTTTAGAAGGTGGCCTAAGTTTTAGGCGCTTGCATGTTATTTAAAGTATATTATTTATCGTTAAATGATAAATGTGAACATAAGACACGAGCCTAATGTTAGTTTTGGTCAACCATATTAAGTAGAAAAGTCAGATGTAGAGTTATGTATACATTTTATTATTGGAAAATATCTTTTTACTAATAAACAAGTTTTTCTTAAGGTGGTTCAAAAAAGGAAAAACTATCCTACTTTCGTAATTGGATGATGCATCGGTTGTTTATTTGCTTAAAAATATATAATATAATAAATGATGTGGAGTTGTTTATTAAAAAAGAAAAGATAAACTCATAGTCAGGTGAAATCTGAGTCAAATGATCACTTCAAAAATTTAAAATGACTACATGTGTTCTTCTCCGTTTTCTCTTTTCTTTTTTTTTCTCGCCACTACTTTCAACGACATTTGTTCCTCTCTCCGGAGCATATTGTTCTTCTTCATCTCGAAATATTATGTTAATTCTTTTTCTATAGTTTCAAAAAGTTCGCAATCATTTAAAATAATTTACTCTTGGTAACAAGTTTATCTGGAAATAAAAAGCGATCTGACAACGTCGTACTAGAGATTAGCTTCTTATTATATCAGCCAAATTTTCTCAAAAAAATGACAGTGGTGTGTGTTGGAAATCAGACTATTCGATCAAACACAAAAACACGATATTGAACGAGTTGTTCGACTATTTTCTTATTTATCAATTAAGAGCACACTAATTACAATGAACCTGACATATGTCTATACTAAACTCGTTCTAGTCCTAACCCGACTCAAACTCTATTAACATAAATAAAATATTAACTGGATAAACTTATCTAATAAAACCACTAATTATCTCTATAAAGACTCAATAAATAATTCACCATAATTATCTATAACCTGTCTTTGTATTTATCTTTATCTCCTAATTCAAGATTAATTTCTTTATTCTCCCCCTTAATCTTGAATTGGACCCCTTTCTTCACATCTATATCATTATCCACAACTTCAATCCCTTGACCAAGTTTGACATCCCTCTTCCTGGGTGACACAAACTTCACCGTTCTTAAGCATTGATCAAAGAAAAAACAAGTCTTCCCGCTTCTATCGTTTTATTCTTTTCTTGCTAGACGTGACAAGATTAAAAGCCTCCCCGCTTTGACAAATCTTCTATCCGTCTACTCACAAATCCAATAGGACACTTATACCAAAAAGAACAACCTACACCGGTATTTCCGTTCTTATCATTGGCTAGAAGGACAGGGTCATGATCCGTGAATTGAAAATTGCTAATGCTGTGAAGTTCATCACCACTGAACCGAACTGGTTACCTGTCACTACCTTTTTCCCAACGATACTCCCTGTGACACCCGTTGACCCAAACCATTGTTTGCTTTACTGTATGTCAAACATAATGAACTCTTATTTGATCTTAGTTTTTCCACCATGTCAAACTCCTCCTTGATATGCCTCCTCACAAATATCAACCCACCAACAAAGACAACATCCACATGTTGTTCCGTCCCTCAGTCGTCAAACGAATCCTTTAGCCTTCTCGCTCCTTCATTTTATACGCGACACGCCTGTTGGTTTTTCCGCCACAAAAAAAATCGAACTACTCGCTATGACTTTCCTCCTTGGCGAGAAAGAGTCTCCGACAAATAAAACACGAACAAACCTGGGTTAAACCAACCTCACCGTCGTTGGTTCGCCACTAAACCTTGCTGGCTTGTAGTTAGTCACCCACCCGGACCAGACCATAGCCCTCGTTAACACCCATTAACATCTCTAGAACCGGAACACCACTGCCCGAATTATGCCATTTAAACGTCTTCATGGAATACAATACCATTATTAAATCACACATGGCACATCTACCAAGATCAATAATATTTAGTTATCTCCATATCCCATGCATGTTAAGCCTCCATGCAATAAGCGTGTAGAATTAATTAATTAATCCCATGAGTGGAATTAATAAATTCACCCATCCGAAATAATTGAATGATCAAAAGTAGCCATCAGTTTTATTTGTTGTTAGATCACACAATTAGATCACACCGTAATCTGTCCCAAGCAAGAGTACACCTTGCCAACGCAAAAAAAAAAATCCGTCTTCAACCTCTTATTTTGACGACACCAAAAATTCCGTGTTATCGTCGTTGCAACCCCGACGAGGGGCAGCTCTTCCTTTTCGGAAAACGACTCTCAAACCCGCCAACGAGCTCTGATACCAATTGTTGGAAATCAGACCCTTCGATCAAACACAAAAACATGATATTGAACAAATTGTTCGACTATTTTCTTATTTATCAATTAAGAGCACACTAATTACAATAAACCTAACATCTTTGTAGTCCTAATCCGACTCAAACTCTATTAACATAAATAAAATATTAACTAGATAAACCTATCTAATAAAACCATCAATTATCTCTATAAAGACTTAATAAATAATTCACCATAATTATTTATAACCTGTCTTTGTTTGTGTCTTTATCTTTATCTTTATCTCCTAATTCAAGAGTAAATTCTTTCATTGAGTTCATACCAATATGAAAATGAAAGGAAATTGATGATTTAAATGATGTATTGTTTGGACCAAATGAAGTACACAACTTTTTTGGCCTTTATGCCATTATCTTCTTCTTTAAATGGACATCATCTTCGAGCACAGTAGACCCCACTTGAGATTGATGCTACAATAGTACGATTGTTGGTTCTCATGACTTAAATCTTAATATGGTACATTTCAATTTGACCCACAATTATGGTCAACTGTTGGTGTGCAAATTAAGTGGCCCAAGTAAACATATTAATTTGTGGTGGAAATTCAATAAATTGTATTAAGGCATATATGATTTGATCTTTCTTTTTGTATTGTTTTTTAGCTTCATTTCATCTCTCTTTATCATGAAGGAACGGATAGAACAGAAAGAGGAAATGTTTTCATTATTATATTTTTGACAGTAAACTGTCAAAATGGTACCTGAGGTTTGGTCACTTTTGTTACTTTATTCCAAAACTCTAATATTTTAAATCTAGGTTCATTTAGTTTCAATTTTGTTGTTATTTTATCCAAAAACAAAATTTGGTCAGATTTTTCAGTTAATATCCAGTTTTTTGTCTTTTTCTCCCTTTTAATGAATGGTAAAATGGTCAGATTTTTTAACTTGTTATAATAAAATGTTTAAAAACCATTTTGCTCTTCATTAAAAGGGAGGAAAAAGACAGAATAGCTGGATGTTACCTGAAAAATCTGACTAGATTTTGATTTTGGATGAAAATGGCAACAAATTGAAACCACGGGAACCTAAATTCAAAAGGTTTAAATTTTGGACTAATGTGACAAAAGTGACCAAATCTCAAGGACTATTTTGACAGTTTACTATATTTTTGAAGATTTTAGACACCAAATGATAACTAGTGTTACAAATATGATATAAATAAAAGGAAAAAAGAAAAAAAACTACTTTTTTATAAATAAATATAACTTAGGTTTTTATTTCATGCCATTTATTAAATTTAAAAGAAGAATTCAACGAAAATTCGACACCTCCTCACTTGGTAAGCTATATAAAATACACCAAATCTATATTTATCTATAGTATATTATAATGCATGAGAGAGAGGTATTTTAAGATACTTAAAAAATAAGAATTTTTCTCCTCTATATTTATAGTTAGACCCCTGACTTTTAACAATATTATAGATAATTAGTTACATGTTTCCCCCTCCACAACAAACTTATATTTTTTTGTGTACTCTTGACATATCTTATAAACTATAATGTTTAAAAAAATTCAAAGATAGCATGACAACCTACACATTTTTGTCAACGTTTCGGTAGTTGTCTTATATAATATCGACGCACGGATTAAAAAGTACGAATTGATTATGGTTTAGTGTACAAATGATTAAAGAAGAAAATAACAACTAATATAGTCGGCAAAAGAGTGGTAGAAGTGTCTACTACCAAATAGTAGACATTGCGTATCTATACTATATTATAATGCATGAGAGAGAGGCAATTTAAGATACAAAAAAATAAGAACTTTTTTCTCCTTAATGCATAAGGTACAACCCTAAAATAAGGGTAAATTGGTCTTTTAAATACTAATTACATTTTAATTCTCTATCTTATTACACTTTACTTCATCAACCTTACCAAAATTATGCATAATTAGGTAGTAGTTACACTTTCCCTCATCTACATAATTCTTTTATGTATTCTTGTCATGTCTATTAAACTATGACGTTATAAAAACATTTGAATATACCGTGACGATCTGCTCATTTTTGTCAATATTGATGTTTGTCTTGGTCAATATCGACTTGTGGATTAAAACGTACAAGCAAGTAATACCTTAGTGTACAAGTGATTATTGCATTTATAAATACCTTTGTAGCAATTTGACTTAAATTAATCACAAGGAAGGTGGTGAAAAAATGGGATGATCCGAATAAAATTTTCATAAATGTCCAACTTGAAGTGCAATTTTATAAATACCTTTCTAGCAATTACCTTGGTGTATAGATATGAAACATATACGTTAATATCAAACGTATTATTATATAACTGTTTTTATTATTATCATAATTATGTGTTGATAGTAACATAATTATCATAATTATTATTAACCTATAATTTTTTTTTATCATGAACACACACTCACCATTTGAAAGAAAAAAATTATCAATATACATGTAAGATTTTATACATGTGTTTTAATCAACTAATCAACTAAACATCCCAATTTAAAGGGGTTCTTTTTGGCAAGTTTAATTAAGATTTTAACCATGTGTTTTAATCAACAAAACTTGCTAATTTAAAGAGGATTCTTTTTAACAAGTTTAACAAAATAAAAGATAAAAGTACAGTAAAAAAATTAAAACTAATGATTAACCATGTTTTTACACTTTAGTTTCCTAATTTAAAGGGTGTTCTTTTTAACAAGTTTAACAAAACAAAAAATAAAAGCACAATAAAAAAATTGAAAGTAATTGATTGAACAAGTTTTTAAACTTTAGTTAAATATCAACAAAACTTCCTAATCTAAAGGAGTGAAAAACTTTTGTAGTTAACCAAGCGAAAAACAAACTTTTAAAATTTAGACCCTGAAGTGCACAACTAGAGTTTATCCATTAAATATATAGTAATACACACCTATATTTCATTTGCGAAATCATTTAGGCATGGATCCAAATATAACTTGAAAGGTTGAAGCTTCTAAGGTTAGTTCTTTATTAGTTTATGTTTTACTAATACTTTTTTTATATATTCCAGTTATGATAATATAGTTCGGGTGTTGTTTGGATCATGTGTTAATTGGTACATATAACATATTTATTTAGAAGTTGATATTATGTACAAATATAATATGTTAACATGTTTTCATGAACACGTATGTACATATGATTTTATTTGACTCATATGTAATTGTTAACTTGTTTTTCTCTTTGCAGATTCATTTCGATGAAGAACATACTGATTTGAACAAACCAATAGCCGTACAATCGTCTAAGATTGTACTTTTTTTAAGGTTAAGTTTTTTTTGTATATATTTAATCTTAACATGTTTGGTATGTTATGTGGTATATTGTATGTGTTTTATTGCAGGATGTGACGATAATAGTCTTAGATCATTTGTCATGGTGCAATGTTTAGTCCATACAAGTTTAATCTTTAACGTGAATTCAGTGAAGAGGTAATATTAATATTTATTTAATCTTCTTTTTACTTGTGTATTAAAATTTTGAAAGGATCGGATGTTTGAAACTCAAAGAAAGATAAAAAAAGGCTCTTTGAATAGATATGGAGCCAAGTTTTTGATCTAGGCAATTCTAATGACAATGTGTAACGTTTAGGACGTATATCTACCCCAATTATGCTACAACAATTATTACAGAATAAGAAACCAGTACTGCAATAAAAAGTGTCGCCCCCGCCGCTTCACGCGGGTTTTCTACTCGTAAATTATAATAAATCAAAACCAACGTTAGTCACATGCCATTCTCTTAGGCTATTAAGTGTCACGTGATAATTATACATTCCATTTTTTTGATTTGAGCAACAAAACTAAATACTAAAAACACGGTTCGATCCCTATTTTTTTTACTGTACTTTAAATCCCTTGAGCTCATTGCTTTGGGCATTTGCTTTAATACAACCGTCTTTTAAAAAAGAACTTATAATCAATACAATACAATGGAAGTCTTACATTAAGTACTATATTTTACACGTGTTTTATAATTAGACATAGCATTTTTTAATGCTAAATGTTATTTCTCATAACTTTTTTTTATTCTAACTCATTTTGAGAGGATAAATTAAACATAAAAAAATAAAAACTCATTTTTTGTCGTAGTTAAACATTAATGTTAAAGCAATTTAAAATAATTTCAATTGAACCCTAACATCATAAATTGATCCTTCTCCGTCACATATTTTTTTTACCTAACTCCACAGTGGATGCTGACAATTATTTTTTCTTTTGAGTATGTATCACTTACCTCATTTTACAATAGCATAATGGTGGTTGCTATCTTGAAAGGATAAGGGTGCATGAAAAGTGTTGTCTTTTTCAAAATGGTTATGCAAAGTTAGAGGATATAATTGAAATTTGAGAATTTGCTGCAATTGATTAAGTGATGCTCATGTAGTCATGTAGATTTTTTTATAACAGTTAACTTAGTTATTATGATTTATGATACGTTAGTTGTGTTTATTGTCAAAATAATATATGGATTTTCTAAACATACACATTATTTGTAGTTGGCGCTTCAGAAGGTTATAACATAACTATCATCACAATGTGTTGTCTTTAGAAAATATGATTTAAGAATATTAACTAATTTCAAAGTAGATTAGTGCATCTGTGAGAAATTTACAAGTAGATTAGAGTATTCGTGAGAATCCACAATTTTAGGATCTGTTTGATACGGGGTAATGAAATGGATGAGGTAATGGAATGAACAGGATAATAGAATGGATAACGGAGTGAAATGAATCATACCACTTCATTCCATTGTGATGTTTGGTTACTCATATGTAAATAGAATGAATTATTACTTTGTACAATTTGATAAACAAAAAAGACGAAGTATCGAAACACAACTGTATTAAAAACGATAAAAATATAACTGACTCAATAATGTAATAATAATAATAATAATAATAATAATATATTAATGGTGAAAAATTAATAATAAAATTATATATATATATATTAATAATTATATAAGTATAAATAAAAATATAAATAATGATGATAATAATAATAATAATAATAATAATAAATTTCTTTCCATTCCCTGAAGGAATGAAAAAAATACGCTTTTACCAAGAAATGAAAATTGTTATATTTAAAAGTAGTTACATTCATTGAGAATACTCCATTACATTATCACATGATAACTAAACATGTTCTTTTCATTCCATCAGAATGATCTATTCCATTGCACCTTTTATTCCTTCATATTAAACGCTACCTTTGTGTTATATCAGATTTCTAAAAGTTTCTAATTTTTTTTTCATATTGTACACTGATACTTCATATCAACACCTACTTTCACAAATTTTTTAATATGAATCAAATTACTTTATATTGTTTTTATTTTATATTTCATTTTTAATTAAATAATAAGATGTATTTAAAATTTATTTAAATAAAAGAAATAGAAAATTAAACATTAAATAAAAAATAGAAGATTAAAATTAGAAACAAACATAAAATTAAATACATACATAAAAAAATTAAAAAAACATACCTAAAATTATAATACATGCCTACATAAAATAAAAAAAAACAAAGCGGAAATGTGAGAATGTGACGATCATATATCATAACACATTAAAATATTAGAAATATGCATTTAGTCAAAAATATGTTACAACATATGTTCTACACAAAAGTCTAGATGTAAACAGATAGCACATAAGTCTCTATGCAAGTCTCTAAACAAATCTAAGTCTTTTGCTAATTCACTTGCTAATACTTGAATAACATGTTAAAATCAATCAACTATAATCAAGAGTAAAAAAGATAACTAAATTGCATAAGTCATAATCAAGCCTATTGTCATAATAGCGTGCCCTGGTTGATGCCTTCCATGGACATTAAAAAATTGTATCCAAAGTTGGAAATATTCACTCAAGTGTCGCTTGTGGCATTCAAGTACTTTAGCTAGTAGTACCAGGACAAAAGTGGATGTATCAACCCGAATAATACTACTCAATCATGTAGACTATAAAATTACCTTGTCGTATTAACTGTCGTGATGCATAAGCAATTACCTTGCCTTTTTGCATTAGCACACAGCCTATGCCAGTGTGCGAAGCATCACAGTAGACTACAAAATCCTCAATACCCTCAGGTAGAGATAATAAAGGAGCATTACTCAACCTGTGTTTTAAAATCTCAAAGGATTCTTGTTGTTGAGGACCCAAACAAATTTGACATTCTTACGGGTCAAGGTAGTTAAGGAGTGGCTATCCTTGAAAAATTCTCAATGAACCTCTTGTAGTATCCAGCCAATCCTAGGAAACTACGAATCTCCGATGGGGTTTTGGGCACTTCCCATTTCATTATGGCTTCTATTTTTGTGGGATTCACTTGGATACCACGCTCACTTACAATATGTCCAAGAAATTGGACTTCTCTAAGCCAAAATTCACACTTAGAGAATTTAGCATAAAGCTTCTCTTGCCTTAGTAATTCTAGAATGCACCGAAGGTGTTTCTCGTGATCAATTTGATTACGAGAATAGATAAGTATGTCGTCCATAAAGAGAATGACAAACTTATCCAAATACGGTTTGCAGACTCTATTCATGAGATCCATGAATGCTGCAGGCGCATTTGTGAGCCCAAAAGGCATCACTAGAAATTCAAAATGACCATATCGGGTCCTAAAGGCAGTCCTCGTTCCTAACCTTCAGCTGATGATATCCCGATCTCAAATCAATCTTTAGAAAAATAACTAGCCCCTTGAAGTTGGTCGAATGAATCATCGATCCTGGGCAGAGGATATCGGTTCTTAATTGTTAACTTGTTCAGCCCACGGCAATCAATGCACATCCGCATTGAACCGTCTTTCTTCTTTACGAATAGAATAGGAGCTTCCAAGTTGAGGAACTTGGATGAATAAAGCCTTTCTCTAAGAGGCCATCTAACTGTAATCTCAATTCCTTCATCTCCGTTGCTACCGGTGGGGAACTTGGCTGAATAAAGCCTTTCTCTAAGAGTCCATCTAACTGTAATATCGATATGGAGCTCTGGCTACCGGTGCTGATCCAGGTAGGATATCGATTCTAAACTCCACTTGCCTATCTGGAGGTAGGCCAGGTAATTCTTCGGGGAAAACATCGGAATACTCCGAGATAACCGGACGGTCTTCAATACTTGGCTTAGGCTCATTGATCGTTACTTGTGCCATATAAATGATACAACCTCTCCCCAAACATTTGGATGCCTTAAATAACGACACCTTGTCTGGAAATTCGTAGTGTAAGTCTCCAGGGATGGTGATTGTTTCACCAGATGGGGATTTAATTTCGATGAGTTTCTTATCGCAAGCAATGCGGGCTTGGTTATGGGATAACCAATCCATGCCTAAAACTACATCGAACCCTGCCAATTTCATTGGCAAAAGAGTGATGGGGATAGAATGATTCTTAATGGATATAGAGCATCCATCAAGAACGGAAAATGCTATTTCTAACGTTCCATCAGCGAGTTCTACCTCATATGTTATATCTAGAGTTCTTATGAGCAAGTTTAATAGTTTACTAAACTTATGATCAACAAAAGATTTTCTGCACCCGAATCGAAAAGATCTCTAGCATATGCATCATTGATGAGGAATGTACCTGTTATGACGTTATTGTCATTAATGGCTTCCCTGACATTCATCTAGAAAGCACGAGCATTTCCTTTCTTAGCCTCTCCGGGCTTTGCATCATTACTTTTGGGGTTCTTGGGGCAATTGAACGTAATGTGCCCTTTTTCATTACAGTTGTAGCAAACTGCATCCTTAAGATCCTTGCACTCTAGAGTCTTATGCCCCTTTCTCTTGCAGATACCACAGGGTTTAGTCTGTGGATTTATACTACATTGTCCCCAATGTCTATATTTATAGTTCTTGCACAGAGATTTGTCATTAGATGCGTGCTGGTTCTTCTTGAACCCGAAATTTCCTTTTTTTTAAACCTTTGGGAATTATTATCCTCCCATTTCCTCTTTCCGTCAGTTTCAGTCTTAACTGACATTTGCCTCACTAAATCTAAGGTGAGGGAGAGAGATAGGTCTACAGCGGACCTATAGGTACTAAGTTGAGCAGCCTTTACCATGCCCTTTATCTCAGGAGCTAACCCATTAATAAAACGCGCAATACGCTTGGATTCTGGGGTGATTAGATATGAAACTAACCTAGACAGGGAATTGAAGTCAGAAACGTACTTCCGAAAATCTAGGTTCTTCATCGAAAGAGTCAGAAAGTCTGTCTCTAATTTCTCCACCTCATGAGGTGGACAGTAAGTTTCCTTGACTAGATCGACAAACTTAGACATTCCTAAGTTGTACAGGTGTATCTTACCTGTAGATTGAACCATTGCTTTCCACCATATCAGGGCATCGCCCTTGAAGGACTGTGATACATATTTGACCACATCCTTATCAGCACAACCGCTGATATCCACAATTGTTTCCATTTCGTCAAGCCACTTCAAGGCTTCTACTGATCCTTTTTCCCCATTAAAGTCTCGGGGTTTGCAGGAGACGAAATATTTATAGGTACATCCGTCTTTAGAAGAACGGGACTTATCAACGAATTCTATTTTCTTTGGTTCACTTTTCGCATTTGAAGAGTGAACTGAGTTCTCCTCATGAGCTGAAGATGGTGCGATTGATAATGGTCTGGAACGAGTAGCATCCGGCTCCCTAAGCTTTTCTATGGCCTTTTCCATGGCCTTTCCCACAGCTGCATCTATGCGAGCTTGGAAGTCATCATTGTTAACGGCTATATTTTCAGCCTTGTTAGAGCTAATCTCTCGGTGGCTACTCTGTGCCTCGTCCGAGTTTACCATTTTGAAGCTTTGGCTCTAAACATCAAATAAAACTTCTTTTAGCCATGGTATAACAACCATATTGGCTTTAAACATTGGATATAACAATCCATCGCCCATTAAGCTAGTGTGAATAACATCACAACTCTTAGGCTTATCATATCTATAGTTGGCCTAGGTCTTAATAAGACCATCATAGGCAAATTACAATCTAGACATAGTCCATATATTATCAGACAGTGGATCGTAATGTCACAATGTCATTATCATAATTGACAATTATATGTAACTCATAAGCTTGTCACTAATGGATATAATAATTGGGCACATTGGCCGGTCACATTGGACATTTTAAAAGTTGGGCACATTGGGCGGTCACATTGGACATAAATTGGGCACATTGGTCGGTCACATTGGACATAAATTGGGCACATTAGCCTACATCATAACAGAGGTAAATTTATGGCATATCAGCCTGCATCATAACAGATGTAATTCATGGCATATCAGCTTACATCATAACAGATGTAAATTTATGGCATATCAGTCTACATCATAAACAGATGTAAATTTATGGCACCTTGGCCTGTCACATTGAACATAAAATTGGACACATTGGCCTGTCACCTTGGACATAAAATTGGGCACATTGGCCTACATCATAACAGATGTAAATTATGGCACATTGGCCTGTCACCTTGGACATAAAATTGGACACATTGGCCTGTCATTTGTCATTGCATGTAGCCGGGATCACATTGATCACATAGGATATATAATAGGTCTTAGGACGTAGTCCTTTTACCTAGACGGCTAGTGTGGTTCCTCAAGTCACACTACCAAAAGTATGAACGTTCCTTAATGTTAACATAAGAGTACCTTAATGATTGATTAATGGTCCCGATCACCTTCGACCTTAACAACCTTTGGGGGCTTGAACCTAGTTCCCCACCTCTGGATAGAAGGATAACTTCCCTTAACTATCCTGATAGAAGGCTTCTTATCCTTAACTATCATTTCTTGGCCCAATATGTGGTCTACACCACTTGGCATAATCAAATCCATTAAGATCTTTGGAATTATATAGCAGAGCATAAATTTCGAATAAAATCGAGACGCTCGCTTGAAAAGGATGAATATATATATATATATATATATATATATATATATATATATATATATAGTTCTAAAAATACTTCATTAAATTCCAAATAGAAATTACAATACTAGAAACGATGAAATAAATTGTCCATACAAGGACTACAGAAAGAAAAGTGTCCACACAGGGACTAAAGAAATAACAATGTCCTCGCAGGGACTAACCTATATTAGAAGAGACTTCACTCGTCCTTCTTTCCCTTAACCAGCTTGAAGAGTTTCTTGAAGAACTTATTCGTCTTCTTCTCCGTTTTCTCCGCTTGTTGTTGCATTTCTTTCATTCGTTCTAAGGCCTCGTTAATGGCCTCTAGTGGCGGTGGAGGTTGTGGTTGTGGCATACTAGGATACTGGTACCCATAACTTGGATATCCAGTAGGTGGATAAGCAGGTGGGAAAGGAGACGGGTAAAGTGCGTTATGCATGATCGCTTGCATGTAAGGGTCATGCGACCATGCTTTATAGTCTACTAGTGTAGACGGGTTAAATGGATCATATCCAGACGTATCCGGATATGTTGGGATAGGTTACTATAACCCGATGATGGTGGTTGAACTGTAGGTGTTGGTGTTAGTTCCACCACAGGTGAGGTGTTAGAGGGTCCACCCATTTATGGGTCCTCTTGAATGGTGGGGTAGGGTTTAGGCAATGGTGGCAGTGATCCCGACCATTGGCCCGCACGTACCGACATACGTGCTCCTCTTTTCTTCCTTGGCGGTCCTGGTGGCTATTGGGGTTGTTCCACCGGTTCCATGTGTACATCTTCTTTTACGGGAGGTGGTTGAGAGTGATGGGAATGAGTGTTGGCAAAGGTAAATTGGTTCCAATATTGGTCCCATTCATAATAATTATTAACCTATAATTTTTTTATCATGAACACACACTCACCATTTGAAAGAAAAAAATTATCAATATACATGTAAGATTATGTGTTTTAATCAACTAATCAACTAAACATCCCAATTTAAAGGGGTTCTTTTTGGCAAGTTTAATTAAGATTTTAACCATGTGTTTTAATCAACAAAACTTGCTAATTTAAAGAGGATTCTTTTTAACAAGTTTAACAAAATAAAAGATAAAAATACGGTAAAAAATTAAAACTAAAGATTAACCATGTTTTTACACTTTAGTTTCCTAATTTAAAGGGTGTTTTTTTTAACAAGTTTAACAAAACAAAAAATAAAAGCACAATAAAAAAATTGAAAGTAATTGATTGAACAAGTTTTTAAACTTTAGTTAAATATCAACAAAACTTCCTAATCTAAAGGAGTGAAAAACTTTTGTAGTTAACCAAGCGAAAAACAAACTTTTAAAATTTAGACCCTGAAGTGCACAACTAGAGTTTATCCATTAAATATATAGTAATACACACCTATATTTCATTTGCGAAATCATTTAGGCATGGATCCAAATATAACTTGAAAGGTTGAAGCTTCTAAGGTTAGTTCTTTATTAGTTTATGTTTTACTAATACTTTTTTTATATATTCCAGTTATGATAATATAGTTCGGGTGTTGTTTGGATCATGTGTTAATTGGTACATATAACATATTTATTTAGAAGTTGATATTATGTACAAATATAATATGTTAACATGTTTTCATGAACACGTATGTACATATGATTTTATTTGACTCATATGTAAATGTTAACTTGTTTTTCTCTTTGCAGATTCATTTCGATGAAGAACATACTGATTTGAACAAACCAATAGCCGTACAATCGTCTAAGATTGTACTTTTTTAAGGTTAAGTTTTTTTGTATATATTTAATCTTAACATGTTTGGTATGTTATGTGGTATATTGTATGTGTTTTATTGCAGGATGTGATAATAATAGTCTTAGATCATTTGTCATGGTGCAATGTTTAGTCCATACAAGTTTAATCTTTAACGTGAATTCAGTGAAGAGGTAATATTAATATTTATTTAATCTCTTTTTACTTGTGTATTCAAATTTTGAAAGGATCGGATGTTTGAAACTCAAAGAAAGATAAAAAAAGGCTCTTTGAATAGATATGGAGCCAAGTTTTTGATCTAGGCAATTCTAATGACAATGTGTAACGTTTAGGACGTATATCTACCCCAATTATGCTACAACAATTATTACAGAATAAGAAACCAGTACTGCAATAAAAAGTGTCGCCCCCGCCGCATCACGCGGG
The DNA here is from genome assembly GCA_947069175.1 of Scalesia atractyloides. NCBI lineage: Eukaryota > Viridiplantae > Streptophyta > Magnoliopsida > Asterales > Asteraceae > Scalesia > Scalesia atractyloides. Next base: position 37,230,078 of record CAMTDV010000023.1, on the reverse strand, counting down.
TTTTCTACTCGTAAATTATAATAAATCAAAACCAACGTTAGTCACATGCCATTCTCTTAGGCTATTAAGTGTCACGTGATAATTATACATTCCATTTTTTTGATTTGAGCAACAAAACTAAATACTAAAAACACGGTTCGATCCCTATTTTTTTTACTGTACTTTAAATCCCTTGAGCTCATTGCTTTGGGCATTTGCTTTAATACAACCGTCTTTTAAAAAAGAACTTATAATCAATACAATACACTGGAAGTCTTACATTAAGTACTATATTTTACACGTGTTTTATAATTAGACATAGCATTTTTTAATGCTAAATGTTATTTCTCATAACTTTTTTTTATTCTAACTCATTTTGAGAGGATAAATTAAACATAAAAAAATAAAAACTCATTTTTTGTCGTAGTTAAACATTAATGTTAAAGCAATTTAAAATAATTTCAATTGAACCCTAACATCATAAATTGATCCTTCTCCGTCACATATTTTTTTTACCTAACTCCACAGTGGATGCTGACAATTATTTTTTCTTTTGAGTATGTATCACTTACCTCATTTTACAATAGCATAATGGTGGTTGCTATCTTGAAAGGATAAGGGTGCATGAAAAGTGTTGTCTTTTTCAAAATGGTTATGCAAAGTTAGAGGATATAATTGAAATTTGAGAATTTGCTGCAATTGATTAAGTGATGCTCATGTAGTCATGTAGATTTCTTTATAACAGTTAACTTAGTTATTATGATTTATGATACGTTAGTTGTGTTTATTGTCAAAATAATATATGGATTTTCTAAACATACACATTATTTGTAGTTGGCGCTTCAGAAGGTTATAACATAACTATCATCACATGTGTTGTCTTTAGAAAATATGATTTAAGAATATTAACTAATTTCAAAGTAGATTAGTGCATCTGTGAGAAATTTACAAGTATATTAGAGTATTCGTGAGAATCCACAATTTTAGGATCTGTTTGATACGGGGTAATGAAATGGATGAGGTAATGGAATGAACAGGATAATAGAATGGATAACGGAGTGAAATGAATCATACCACTTCATTCCATTGTGATGTTTGGTTACTCATATGTAAATAGAATGAATTATTACTTTGTACAATTTGATAAACAAAAAAGACGAAGTATCGAAACACAACTGTATTAAAAACGATAAAAATATAACTGACTCAATAATGTAATAATAATAATAATAATAATAATAATAATAATAATAATAATAATATATTAATGGTGAAAAATTAATAATAAAATTATATATATATATTAATAATTATATAAGTATAAATAAAAATATAAATAATGATGATAATAATAATAATAATAATAATAAATTTCTTTCCATTCCCTGAAGGAATGAAAAAAATACGCTTTTACCAAGAAATGGAAATTGTTATATCTAAAAGTAGTTACATTCATTGAGAATACTCCATTACATTATCACATGATAACTAAACATGTTCTTTTCATTCCATCAGAATGATCTATTCCATTGCACCTTTTATTCCTTCATATTAAACGCTACCTTTGTGTTATATCAGATTTCTAAAAGTTTCTAATTTTTTTTTCATATTGTACACTGATACTTCATATCAACACCTACTTTCACAAATTTTTTAATATGAATCAAATTACTTTATATTGTTTTTATTTTATATTTCATTTTTAATTAAATAATAAGATGTATTTAAAATTTATTTAAATAAAAGAAATAGAAAATTAAACATTAAATAAAAAATAGAAGATTAAAATTAGAAACAAACATAAAATTAAATACATACATAAAAAAATTAAAAAAACATACCTAAAATTATAATACATGCCTACATAAAATAAAAAAAAACAAAGCGGAAATGTGAGAATGTGACGATCATATATCATAACACATTAAAATATTAGAAATATGCATTTAGTCAAAAATATGTTACAACATATGTTCTACACAAAAGTCTAGATGTAAACAGATAGCACATAAGTCTCTATGCAAGTCTCTAAACAAATCTAAGTCTTTTGCTAATTCACTTGCTAATACTTGAATAACATGTTAAAATCAATCAACTATAATCAAGAGTAAAAAAGATAACTAAATTGCATAAGTCATAATCAAGCCTATTGTCATAATAGCGTGCCCTGGTTGATGCCTTCCATGGACATTAAAAAATTGTATCCAAAGTTGGAAATATTCACTCAAGTGTCGCTTGTGGCATTCAAGTACTTTAGCTAGTAGTACCAGGACAAAAGTGGATGTATCAACCCGAATAATACTACTCAATCATGTAGACTATAAAATTACCTTGTCGTATTAACTGTCGTGATGCATAAGCAATTACCTTGCCTTTTTGCATTAGCACACAGCCTATGCCAGTGTGCGAAGCATCACAGTAGACTACAAAATCCTCAATACCCTCAGGTAGAGATAATAAAGGAGCATTACTCAACCTGTGTTTTAAAATCTCAAAGGATTCTTGTTGTTGAGGACCCAAACAAATTTGACATTCTTACGGGTCAAGGTAGTTAAGGAGTGGCTATCCTTGAAAAATTCTCAATGAACCTCTTGTAGTATCCAGCCAATCCTAGGAAACTACGAATCTCCGATGGGGTTTTGGGCACTTCCCATTTCATTATGGCTTCTATTTTTGTGGGATTCACTTGGATACCACGCTCACTTACAATATGTCCAAGAAATTGGACTTCTCTAAGCCAAAATTCACACTTAGAGAATTTAGCATAAAGCTTCTCTTGCCTTAGTAATTCTAGAATGCACCGAAGGTGTTTCTCGTGATCAATTTGATTACGAGAATAGATAAGTATGTCGTCCATAAAGAGAATGACAAACTTATCCAAATACGGTTTGCAGACTCTATTCATGAGATCCATGAATGCTGCAGGCGCATTTGTGAGCCCAAAAGGCATCACTAGAAATTCAAAATGACCATATCGGGTCCTAAAGGCAGTCCTCGTTCCTAACCTTCAGCTGATGATATCCCGATCTCAAATCAATCTTTAGAAAAATAACTAGCCCCTTGAAGTTGGTCGAATGAATCATCGATCCTGGGCAGAGGATATCGGTTCTTAATTGTTAACTTGTTCAGCCCACGGCAATCAATGCACATCCGCATTGAACCGTCTTTCTTCTTTACGAATAGAATAGGAGCTTCCAAGTTGAGGAACTTGGATGAATAAAGCCTTTCTCTAAGAGGCCATCTAACTGTAATCTCAATTCCTTCATCTCCGTTGCTACCGGTGGGGAACTTGGCTGAATAAAGCCTTTCTCTAAGAGTCCATCTAACTGTAATATCGATATGGAGCTCTGGCTACCGGTGCTGATCCAGGTAGGATATCGATTCTAAACTCCACTTGCCTATCTGGAGGTAGGCCAGGTAATTCTTCGGGGAAAACATCGGAATACTCCGAGATAACCGGACGGTCTTCAATACTTGGCTTAGGCTCATTGATCGTTACTTGTGCCATATAAATGATACAACCTCTCCCCAAACATTTGGATGCCTTAAATAACGACACCTTGTCTGGAAATTCGTAGTGTAAGTCTCCAGGGATGGTGATTGTTTCACCAGATGGGGATTTAATTTCGATGAGTTTCTTATCGCAAGCAATGCGGGCTTGGTTATGGGATAACCAATCCATGCCTAAAACTACATCTAACCCTGCCAATTTCATTGGCAAAAGAGTGATGGGGATAGAATGATTCTTAATGGATATAGAGCATCCATCAAGAACGGAAGATGCTATCTCTAACGTTCCATCAGCGAGTTCTACCTCATATGTTATATCTAGAGTTCTTATGAGCAAGTTTAATAGTTTACTAAACTTATGATCAACAAAAGATTTATCTGCACCCGAATCGAAAAGAACTCTAGCATATGCATCATTGATGAGGAATGTACCTGTTATGACGTTATTGTCATTAATGGCTTCCCTGACATTCATCTAGAAAGCACGAGCATTTCCTTTCTTAGCCTCTCCGGGCTTTGCATCATTACTTTTGGGGTTCTTGGGGCAATTGAACGTAATGTGCCCTTTTTCATTACAGTTGTAGCAAACTGCATCCTTAAGATCCTTGCACTCTAGAGTCTTATGCCCCTTTCTCTTGCAGATACCACAGGGTTTAGTCTGTGGATTTATACTACATTGTCCCCAATGTCTATATTTATAGTTCTTGCACAGAGATTTGTCATTAGATGCGTGCTGGTTCTTCTTGAACCCGAAATTTCCTTTTTTTTAAACCTTTGGGAGTTATTATCCTCCCATTTCCTCTTTCCGTCAGTTTCAGTCTTAACTGACATTTGCCTCACTAAATCTAAGGTGAGGGAGAGAGATAGGTCTACAGCGGACCTATAGGTACTAAGTTGAGCAGCCTTTACCATGCCCTTTATCTCAGGAGCTAACCCATTAATAAAACGCGCAATACGCTTGGATTCTGGGGTGATTAGATATGAAACTAACCTAGACAGAGAATTGAAGTCAGAAACGTACTTCCGAAAATCTAGGTTCTTCATCGAAAGAGTCAGAAAGTCTGTCTCTAATTTCTCCACCTCATGAGGTGGACAGTAAGTTTCCTTGACTAGATCGACAAACTTAGACCATCCTGTAACATCCGTCAAAAACGGATTTACCAAATCCGCTCCGTTTATCAACCGAACAGTTAGTCAAAAATTTCGTTGCGAATTAAATGCCCAAAATATTTTTAAACGATACGTAATCGATTATTATACGGGAATATATATTTAGTTTTTGAAAAACTGTTGAAAATCGCAAAATAAAAATAAAATACCTCTGCCGGGTTTCGAACCCGGGTCAGTACCGAACCAGCCATCAGTCTTAACACACAACACACAAACCACTGCGCCACTTGTTTTGTTTGTTATTTATTGAAATCATTTAATTGATATAATAACGTTACGAATTCAAAATCGGCGCCCATTAGTTCAGTCGTCGGAATCGCGGAAATCTCGCGAGTTTTTAACACTATTTTCAGTTATAACATAAATTATTATTAGAACATCGGTTATAACCGATGTTTGAAGTTCGCGACCAAACCATAACCGCCGGAGTTTTTATGATTTACGAATACAGCCGGAAATCAGACCAAGTGCATCTCGATTTTCCCCTATAAATTCACCCTCAACCTATTGAAAACCTTTTTGCTCAAAACCACACTCTTTCTCGGCGAAAACTCCCTCGCCTGAACTTTTCTGTTCATCGCCGGAAAACCGATTTCCTTATTTCTGAACCTCACTGAGCCTCTGAGCTTATACCGGAGATACCCACACCCTTTGTAAGCTTCCTGGAGACTCGCTGCTACAAGGAACTCGTCGCCGGAAGGAATTGCTGTCGCCGGAGTTCTGCCGGAAAACAGAGGGTCCAGTCGGTATACCTCTTCGCTTATTTTCTTTATCTTTTCACCCTTATCTTACCTTAATGGACTGTAAAACACTAATGAAACTTGAATAAAAACTCGAACCAGTCAGACCTTATATCTGGTTAACACTTGATGAAGAAGACGATGTATCCGGATCATATATGTATAATATAAATCAGGATATTACTCGGGTTAGACACACAGTCCAGCGGTGGACTGTGTGCACACATAACGCAAAGGTCTCGAGTTCGAATCCCGTTTCACACACGCTGCCTTAATAAAAATCATTTTTTTTGTTAAACTGAACCGGAGTCGCCACAGTTATATGTTAAGTATATTAATAATCGGAATAATAACCAAGTTAGACACACAGTCCAGCGGTGGACTGTGTGTTTGTTTATATCACAGGTCACGAGTTCGAGTCCGGTCTACTGCACCGACTCGAACAATTATCCATTCTTTTTAATAAGGCAGAAAAGGAAATAACTAAATTGTATTTAAGTATAATAAAAATCAAATTATATAACATGTTAAACACACAGTCCAGCGGTGGACTGTGTGTTAGATTAAACCACAGGTCCCGGGTTCGAGACCTGTGGAGTGCACGTCCGGTTCGCTTAAAACTGTTTTTAAAATAAAATGATTTTCGGTTTAAACTAATTAATATATATATATAATTAAATCAGATTTATAACGGGTTAGACACGTAGCTCAGTTGGTAGAGCTGCGTGCACGCGTACGGGAGGTCTCGGGTTCGAGCCTCACTCAGCGCACTTGTGTTCCGCATTCGAACCGGTCAACGGTCAGGTCAACGGTCAACGGTCAGGTCAACGGTCAGAAAAATAATTTTTTTTTATTTATTTTTATTTAATTATTTTTATTAAAAATCAATTAAAAATACTTAAAAATAACATTTTTAAGGTTAGAAAATAGCCTCAAACTCACAAAAATACACCCAACAATCCTACTAAAATAGATTAATAAAATCCGTCTACTTACCAAACCATAATGCGATTTATCTAGGTTAATCTCACTCGTGGTTAAAACCACTTCGCGTACATTCAACATCATCAACCGAACGCACCCACTGTGAGTGAATCTTACAACTCCCCCTTTTAATTTACACGTTTTGGGGTGTGTCATGTGTTATGAAAATAAATAACTTATTTATTTAAAATTGTGTCATACCACATCATGACCTAAACTTAGATTGTTTATATTGTTGTGATTACTTATTTCCTTTTGTCAAAATGTATGAAACTCATTCATTAGGCCCCTCAGTTCCTCGTGAAAGGCGAGTTGAGCATCGCGTGCCTCTAAATGTTCCATTATTGTTCATGTGTGTATCATTGGGTTTGTATTGTTTGTAGTTGTGTCATTTATGTTATCATGTTCATGCAATTCATTCATTAGGCCCCTCAGTTCCTCGTGAGAGACGAGTTGAGCATCGCGTGCCTCTAAATGTTCCATTATTGTTCATGTGTGTTTCACTTAATATCTTATGATTGTTGATTAAGTTTATATCTATTTTTACTCATGTTTGGTTGTGCACATATTTCATAATCAATTTAAATAAATTTGTTCAAATGTTTTCCATAGGATTCACTCGCCAACATTATGTTGATCCAAAACCTTTTTACACATGATACAGGTGAACAGGTTGAAGCAAGGAAAACATAGGATATGCCTTAGAAGAGAACAAAGAAGTTTAGATTGTTAGTTAGAACAGTTGTAACCTTTATTGTAAACTTCCATTTAATTTGTATTAAAGAATATGGAACGCATAATAAATGTCATGAGCTTTGATGATAACCCAATCATGCCCCGATCACCTTTTCCGCTGCGGGTCGGGGTGTGACAGATTGGTATCAGAGCCATGACTATAGGGATATAGGATAGGTTATTAGACCCTTAGAGCCTATACTATAGTCTGCCTAAATTTTAATTGATTAGGTGGTTACATACAAACTTGTGATATTTATTTGTTTCATATTTGTTTACATTTCAGTCAAACATACATGCTTATATACATATTCATTATACATATATACATATTCATTATACATATATCGATGTTCATGTATTCAATTTATTTTCATACTCTCATTATCCAAAGATTTTATGCAATTTTCAAATCTCATCAAAGTAAGTTCTGCGACGGGCATGTAGTAACTGGAAGGGTACAAGTACCGGTAGTCGGAACGTCCTGTCTAGGCTGGCATTCGTATAAATCCAATATAACGGACCAGTTTGCCTACCTGGGGACCAACGATGAGAGTACGAAGGACCTATTAGGCCAAAGCATGCCACACCAAACGTCGTTCGAACTAACCCTACTTTGAGGTGTCACCGTGTCTACACCTGGACACATTCCGAATATCACACGTTGTATACATATTTCTCGATTTTCTCCGGGTTTTTGTGTACGCAACCTGGCAAAACCCGTGCGAACCATATAAAAAACCGGTATTCATGGGGGCCCACATGATTACACAGGTAAAGTATGGCGGCATGTAGGGCCTAACAGCGAGCAAAGCCCAAGACATCCTATGGATGTAGTATTTTTTTTTTATAATTATTTTATGAATGTTCATTCCTAATGCGACCCATGAACCCAAAAACATTCAACTCATACTCTTGTCATGTATTCCTTGTAGATGTCTTCTAACCTCGCCCGTAGGAAGACGAGAGCAAGAAAAGCCCGCGAACGCATGGCTGCCTTAATCGCTCAACAAATGGCTGCCGTAATACCCAACATTGTAATCCAAGTTCAACAAGCACTTACCGTTAATCCTGTCAATCAAGCAAACCAAAACATTTTCAACTCTTCCCCAAATACCACTAAATGCACCTACAAGCATTTCAAATCATGCGACCCTCCGAAATACAAAGGTACTGAAGGCGTCACCGCTCTCCTCCATTGGTTTGAAGAAATGGAGAACACATTTCTAAATTGCGATTGCCCTGACGATCGCAAAGTGCGATATGCTACCGGTCGATTATATGGGATAGCACTTACTTGGTGGAATACAGAGAAGGCCAAACGAGGTGTTGAAGATGCTATGACCTTAACTTGGAACGAATTGAAGGAAATCATGACCAGACGATTTTGCCCAAGGAGCGAAATCAAGAAGTTAGAAGATGAATTTTACTCATTGAAGCAAATGGAAGGAGACCACATCACCTACAACAAAAGGTTCCTCGAATTACATCAAATGGTTCCCAACATGTTTACTCCCCTCTACCATTTGATCGAGCACTACATTCGTGGTCTTCCGTCAAAGATTCAAGACCCTGTAATAAGTACCAAGCCTGCAACTTTGGAAACAGCAATGGAGCTAGCAACAGAGCTCACCGAGAACCGAATCCGAAACAAAGACTTCAAGGAGGAGAAGAAGAAGGATGAAGAATCGACTGAAACCTCCGACTCCACTCAAACCGAATTCCCTTCTCAACCCAATCCTAAGAGAAGAAGAGTCGGGCGACTTTTCGCTGCTACTCAACAAAATCAACCAGTTTTACACGCCATACCCATCCGAGCTATCCCAATCACCCAAGTGGCACCCAACTCAGCTTACCCAGATAAGAAACCATATCTTGGACCTCACCCTCGATGCAACAACTGTTTTTATCACCATCCCCATACCCTACCTTGTCGTCTATGTGCAACTTGTGGACGCTATGGTCATTTGAGCAATGTTTGTCGCACCTTTCAAAACCAAACTTTTTTCCCTACTCAAAACATGGCCCAAACTTATCACCAACCCCAATACCCCATGTTCCCATATGCTCGAGCTTGCTTCAATTGTGGCGACCCTACCCACTTTAGAAACACATGCCCTCAATTGGTTAACGTTATCAACACTCAAGCCCAATCAAACCCAGTTAACCAAGTAAACCAAGAAAACCCAACCACTATGCCACCAGCAAGAGGAAGAGTCTTCAATATCAACGCCAATCCTGTCGAAGATAATAACGGCCCAAACGAAGATACTCAACTAGTCCTCTTCGCTGAAGATCCAGATTCAACTCCTATCGTTTAGTTTTATGTTTTTCTTTATCACATGTGTAGACTGTTAGAGTAATTATGGTATATTATATATTATATATTGTTTTCAGTATATGCTTTTGCCGAGGCCGCAGCTCCCCATCCATCGAGGTTGAGTTTGATCCCCATTTTATTATGCGGTTGATCAGGGCGTGCCCGCACGATCGGCTCCGTTTGTTTGAGCCTTGATCGGTTATTTCATTTTACATTTCAATACATGCAATACGTTCGGCTCCGTTCGATTGAGCCTTGAGCGCATATTTCAATTTACATTTCCAGTTCATGCAATACGTTCGGCTCCGTTTGATTGAGCCTTGAGCGCACAGACAATTTCATTATCAGTATCTTGTGGTTGTGGTGTTTGTAGTAGAGTCGCATCGAACTAACCATAACTTGCGGATAAAGTCAATGAAAATTTGACAAGGATATGGTGGATACGCCGATGGTACTTCCTATATATAAGTATTCTTGTCAAATGATCGGAGGCATTATCAGGCGGTTATGAGAGGTTCCATGCATAGGCTGATTGTGTGATGGTTGTTTAGATTAAGTTGTTCAATTTCAGTACATTCAATACGTTCGGCTCCGTTTGATTGAGCCTTGAGCGCACATACAATTTCATTCAATACGTTCGGCTCCGTTTGATTGAGCCTTGAGCGCACAGACAATTTCATTATCAGTATCTTGTGGTTGTGGTGTTTGTAGTAGAGTCGCATCGAACTAACCATAACTTGCGGATAAAGTCAATGAAAATTTGACAAGGATATGGTGGATACGCCGATGGTACTTCCTATATATAAGTATTCTTGTCAAATGATCGGAGGCATTATCAGGCGGTTATGAGAGGTTCCATGCATAGGCTGTTTGTGTGGTTAAGTTATTCATTTTCAGTACATGCAATACGCTCGGCTCCGTTTGATTGAGCCTTGAGCACACAATTTCAATTTCAGTACATTCAATACGTTCGGCTCCGTTTGATTGAGCCTTGAGCGCACATCCATTTCATTTTCAGTACATGCAATACGATCGGCTCCGTTCGATTGAGCCTTGATCGCACAGATATATTTCATTTCAGTATTTTATGTTTGTTGTATTGGTTGTAGAATTATAGGACTAATCATAATTCAATGATAAAACCAATGAAAATTTGACAAGAATATGGTGGATACGCCGCTGGTACTTCCTATATATAAGTATTCTTGTCAAAGGATCAGAGGCATTATCGGACGGTTATGAGAAGTTCTATGTAGGATTTATTAGTTTCTTGGTAACCAATCATAACTTGTGGATAAAACTAATGAAAATTTGGCAAGAATATGGTGGATACGCCGCTGGTACTTCCTATATATAAGTATTCTTGTCAAAGGATCAGAGGCATTATCGGACGGTTATGAGAAGTTCTATGTAGGATTTATTAGTTTCTTGGTAACCAATCATAACTTGTGGATAAAACTAATGAAAATTTGGCAAGAATATGGTGGATACGCCGCTGGTACTTCCTATATATAAGTATTCTTGCCAAAGGATCAGAGGCATTATCAGGCGGTTATGAGAAGTTCCATGTAGGATTTAGTATTGCCTTGGTTGGAATTTGTGTTACATTTATATCATCATGTTATTTAAAGAGATTGGATTGTGTTCCATTTCTACATAAACAAACCTCTCCATCATAACAAACGAGAGAGGAACTTCCACCATTCAAACATATATGCTATCAGAATGTGAATTCAAATATTTGCTGTTGTGTTTATTCATGTTCAAATATTTGCTGTTGTGTTTATTCATGTTTGAATATTAGCTGTTGTGTTTACTTATGTTCAAATATCAGCTGTTGTGTTTTTATTTATGTTCCATGTAAATTGTAGTGTTAGAAGTTTTGCCTTAGGATATAACCATACTTTCCCAAACGTATCTAAACTCTTATGCATGATATCATTTTTAGCGAATCATTCCTGTTTATCAATACTTATACAGTAGGCAACAAAAAGCGATTCCTGAATAGGGTACTTAACCCTTACAAGGAACGTTACCGCCTCGAACAAAAACTTAAACCCTTATTTTTCTAAGCATACAACTGTCAAACTAAACATCATCATCCTTTTAGTCAAAATATATCATTATTTAAATTTCGGGACGAAATTTCTAAAAAGCAGGGGATACTGTAACATCCGTCAAAAACGGATTTACCAAACCCGCTCCGTTTATCGACCGAACAGTCAGTCAAAAATTTCGTTGCGAATTAAATGCCCAAAATATTTTTAAACGACACGTAATCGATTATTATACGGGAATATATATTTAGTTTTTGAAAAACTGTTGAAAATCGCAAAATAAAAATAAAATACCTCTGCCGGGTTTCGAACCCGGGTCAGTACCGAACCAGCCATCAGTCTTAACACACAACACACAAACCACTGCGCCACTTGTTTTGTTTGTTATTTATTGAAATCATTTAATTGATATAATAACGTTACGAATTCAAAATCGGCGCCCATTAGTTCAGTCGTCGGAATCCCGGAAATCTCGCGAGTTTTTAACACTATTTTCAGTTATAACGTAAATTATTATTAGAACATCGGTTATAACCGATGTTTGAAGTTCGCGACCAAACCATAACCGCCGGAGTTTTTATGATTTACGAATACAGCCGGAAATCAGACCAAGTGCATCTCGATTTTCCCCTATAAATTCACCCTCAACCTATTGAAAACCTTTTTGCTCAAAACCACACTCTTTCTCGGCGAAAACTCCCTCGCCTGAACTTTTCTGTTCGTCGCCGGAAAACCGATTTCCTTATTTCTGAACCTCACTGAGCCTCTGAGCTTATACCGAAGATACCCACACCCTTTGTAAGCTTCCTGGAGACTCACTGCTACAAGGAACTCGTCGCCGGAAGGAATTGCTGTCGCCGGAGTTCTGCCGGAAAACAGAGGGTCCAGTCGGTATACCTCTTCGCTTATTTTCTTTATCTTTTCACCCTTATCTTACCTTAATGGACTGTAAAACACTAATGAAACTTGAATAAAAACTCGAACCAGTCAGACCTTATATCTGGTTAACACTTGATGAAGAAGACGATGTATCCGGATCATATATGTATAATATAAATCAGGATATTACTCGGGTTAGACACACAGTCCAGCGGTGGACTGTGTGCACACATAACGCAAAGGTCTCGAGTTCGAATCCCGTTTCACACACGCTGCCTTAATAAAAATCATTTTTTTGTTAAACTGAACCGGAGTCGCCACAGTTATATGTTAAGTATATTAATAATCGGAATAATAACCAAGTTAGACACACAGTCCAGCGGTGGACTGTGTGTTTGTTTATATCACAGGTCACGAGTTCGAGTCCGGTCTACTGCACCGACTTGAACAATTATCCATTCTTTTTAATAAGGCAGAAAAGGAAATAACTAAATTGTATTTAAGTATAATAAAAATCAAATTATATAACATGTTAAACACACAGTCCAGCGGTGGACTGTGTGTTAGATTAAACCACAGGTCCCGGGTTCGAGACCTGTGGAGTGCACGTCCGGTTCGCTTAAAACTGTTTTTAAAATAAAATGATTTTCGATTTAAACTAATTAATATATATATAATTAAAATCAGATTTATAACGGGTTAGACACGTAGCTCAGTTGGTAGAGCTGCGTGCACGCGTACGGGAGGTCTCGGGTTCGAGCCTCACTCAGCGCACTTGTGTTCCGCATTCGAACCGGTCAACGGTCAGGTCAACGGTCAACGGTCAGGTCAACGGTCAGAAAAATAAATTTTTTTTATTTATTTTTATTTAATTATTTTTATTAAAAATCAATTAAAAATACTTAAAAATAACATTTTTAAGGTTAGAAAATAGCCTCAAACTCACAAAAATACACCCAACAATCCTACTAAAATAGATTAATAAAATCCGTCTACTTACCAAACCATAATGCGATTTATCTAGGTTAATCTCACTCGTGGTTAAAACCACTTCGCGTACATTCAACATCATCAACCGAACGCACCCACTGTGAGTGAATCTTACAACTCCCCCTTTTAATTTATACGTTTTGGGGTGTGTCATGTGTTATGAAAATAAATAACTTATTTATTTAAAATTGTGCCATACCACATCATGACCTAAACTTAGATTGTTTATATTGTTGTGATTACTTATTTCCTTTTGTCAAAATGTATGAAACTCATTCATTAGGCCCCTCAGTTCCTCGTGAAAGGCGAGTTGAGCATCGCGTGCCTCTAAATGTTCCAGTATTGTTCATGTGTGTATCATTGGGTTTGTATTGTTTGTAGTTGTGTCATTTATGTTATCATGTTCATGCAATTCATTCATTAGGCCCCTCAGTTCCTCGTGAGAGACGAGTTGAGCATCGCGTGCCTCTAAATGTTCCATTATTGTTCATGTGTGTTTCAGTTAATATCTTATGATTGTTGATTAAGTTTATATCTATTTTTACTCATGTTTGGTTGTGCACATATTTCATAATCAATTTAAATAAATTTGTTCAAATGTTTTCCATAGGATTCACTCGCCAACATTATGTTGATCCAAAACCTTTTTACACATGATACAGGTGAACAGGTTGAAGCAAGGAAAACATAGGATATGCCTTAGAAGAGAACAAAGAAGTTTAGATTGTTAGTTAGAACAGTTGTAACCTTTATTGTAAACTTCCATTTAATTTGTATTAAAGAATATGGAACGCATAATAAATGTCATGAGCTTTGATGATAACCCAATCATGCCCCGATCACCTTTTCCGCTGCGGGTCGGGGTGTGACACATCCTAAGTTGTACAGGTGTATCTTACCTGTAGATTGAACCATTGCTTTCCACCATATCAGGGCATCGCCCTTGAAGGACTGTGATACATATTTGACCACATCCTTATCAGCACAACCGCTGATATCCACAATTGTTTCCATTTCGTCAAGCCACTTCAAGGCTTCTACTGATCCTTTTTCCCCATTAAAGTCTCGGGGTTTGCAGGAGACGAAATATTTATAGGTACATCCGTCTTTAGAAGAACGGGACTTATCAACGATTTCTATTTTCTTTGGTTCACTTTTCGCATTTGAAGAGTGAACTGAGTTCTCCTCATGAGCTGAAGATGGTGCGATTGATAATGGTCTGGAACGAGTAGCATCCGGCTCCCTAAGCTTTTCTATGGCCTTTTCCATGGCCTTTCCCATAGCTGTATCTATGCGAGCTTGGAAGTCATCATTGTTAACGGCTATATTTTCAGCCTTGTTAGAGCTAATCTCTCGGTGGCTACTCTGTGCCTCGTCCGAGTTTACCATTTTGAAGCTTTGGCTCTAAACATAAAATAAAACTTCTTTTAGCCATGGTATAACAACCATATTGGCTTTAAACATTGGATATAACAATCCATCGCCCATTAAGCTAGTGTGAATAACATCACAACTCTTAGGCTTATCATATCTATAGTTGGCCTAGGTCTTAATAAGACCATCATAGGCAAATTACAATCTAGACATAGTCCATATATTATCAGACAGTGGATCGTAGTGTCACAATGTCATTATCATAATTGACAATTATATGTAACTCATAAGCTTGTCACTAATGGATATAATAATTGGGCACATTGGCCGGTCACATTGGACATTTTAAAAGTTGGGCACATTGGGCGGTCACATTGGACATAAATTGGGCACATTGGTCGGTCACATTGGACATAAATTGGGCACATTAGCCTACATCATAACAGAGGTAAATTTATGGCATATCAGCCTGCATCATAACAGATGTAATTCATGGCATATCAGCCTACATCATAACAGATGTAAATTTATGGCATATCAGTCTACATCATAAACAGATGTAAATTTATGGCACCTTGGCCTGTCACATTGGACATAAAATTGGACACATTGGCCTGTCACCTTGGACATAAAATTGGGCACATTGGCCTACATCATAACAGATGTAAATTATGGCACATTGGCCTGTCACCTTGGACATAAAATTGGACACATTGGCCTGTCATTTGTCATTGCATGTAGCCGGGATCACATTGATCACATAGGATATATAATAGGTCTTAGGACGTAGTCCTTTTACCTAGACGGCTAGTGTGGTTCCTCAAGTCACACTACCAAAAGTATGAACATTCCTTAATGTTAACATAAGAGTACCTTAATGATTGATTAATGGTCCCGATCACCTTCGACCTTAACAACCTTTGGGGGCTTGAACCTAGTTCCCCACCTCTGGATAGAAGGATAACTTCCCTTAACTATCCTGATAGAAGGCTTCTTATCCTTAACTATCATTTCTTGGCCCAATATGTGGTCTACACCACTTGGCATAATCAAATCCATTAAGGTCTTTGGAATTATATAGCAGAGCATAAATTTCGAATAAAATCGAGACGCTCGCTTGAAAAGGATGAATATATATATATATATATATATATATATATATAGTTCTAAAAATACTTCATTAAATTCCAAATAGAAATTACAATACTAGAAACGATGAAATAAATTGTCCATACAAGGACTACAGAAAGAAAAGTGTCCACACAGGGACTAAAGAAATAACAATGTCCTCGCAGGGACTAACCTATATTAGAAGAGACTTCACTTGTCCTTCTTTCCCTTAACCAGCTTGAAGAGTTTCTTGAAGAACTTATTCGTCTTCTTCTCCGTTTTCTCCGCTTGTTGTTGCATTTCTTTCATTCGTTCTAAGGCCTCGTTAATGGCCTCTAGTGGCGGTGGAGGTTGTGGTTGTGGCATACTAGGATACTGGTACCCATAACTTGGATATCCAGTAGGTGGATAAGCAGGTGGGAAAGGAGACGGGTAAAGTGCGTTATGCATGATCGCTTGCATGTAAGGGTCATGCGACCATGCTTTATAGTCTACTAGTGTAGACGGGTTAAATGGATCATATCCAGACGTATCCGGATATGTTGGGATAGGTTACTATAACCCGATGATGGTGGTTGAACTGTAGGTGTTGGTGTTAGTTCCACCACAGGTGAGGTGTTAGAGGGTCCACCCATTTATGGGTCCTCTTGAATGGTGGGGTAGGGTTTAGGCAATGGTGGCAGTGATCCCGACCATTGGCCCGCACGTACCGACATACGTGCTCCTCTTTTCTTCCTTGGCGGTCCTGGTGGCTATTGGGGTTGTTCCACCGGTTCCATGTGTACATCTTCTTTTACGGGAGGTGGTTGTGAGTGATGGGAATGAG
Organism: Scalesia atractyloides; assembly: GCA_947069175.1. NCBI lineage: Eukaryota > Viridiplantae > Streptophyta > Magnoliopsida > Asterales > Asteraceae > Scalesia > Scalesia atractyloides. Next base: position 37,213,404 of record CAMTDV010000023.1, on the reverse strand, counting down.
TGTTGGCAAAGGTAAATTGGTTCCAATATTGGTCCCATTCATTAGGACCTTGATATGGCGATCCGGCATAGGAGTTTGAATCGCTCGATATCTCAATGGGGTGCGTATTTGAACCTGACGGCGGCATCTCGGGATCGGAGTCCTAGTCCATGGGATTTGGTTGATCTAATTGGTTTTGGTCGGCTGGGGTGTGTTAAAGTATTGGTTGGGATTAAACTCATCATGATAAGAATGATGAGAGTGGTGGGAGTGGTGTGAATGGTACGAGTGGTATGAACTTTGAGTGTGGGTAGGCGAATGTTGTGGTAGTGGCCATGAATCCCCTGAATATTCATAAGGGTTCGGGTGATGTGGATGTGGAGGGATATGTCCTGAAGGTCCTCCCCTCATTGGTCCTTTGCCTATTCCTCGTACACGTGGCGGCATTTTTCTGTTAAAAATCAATTCAGCCGTACACAAAAGTACTAAGTGCATATAGCATTTATCGGCAATTCTCTAGTCTGGATTATGACATAAACTAACCAATTAAATACTAAAGGTCTTATTTAAGTCATAGACTTAGATCGACTAGCGTACTTGATCAAAACCTATAAAGCTAGATTAAACGATGATTGGATAGAATGTAGTTTAATCCCAACAAGTACCTTGACTTGTGTAATATGGATAAACTATAAACATACTGGATTTTGAGACTTAAATGACAAGGTTATACCCATTTCGGTTTATTTTCGTAAACTAGTTACATATGCTTAACCGTACGCATATCCATGACATTCAGGTAACCGGATAAGTCATGGACAAGTTTTATATGCCATTACATTTTAAATAAGTTGTAATATCAGTGGAATATCAACTTTTATGCCCGTTATGGTTTTAAAGTTAACTATGCCTCATAAGGGCGTTTCGGTAATTTCATACCGTATGAAAGGAACTTGAATATAATTTGATGTTATCACTATAAGTATTCTGGAAAAATAAATTATTTATGATATAATATCAGTAGGATATTAATTATATGTGTAATTTATCTTTTATGACCAAATTATGCACCGAATGGGCATTTTGGTCATTTTACACATAGTTTATAAATTATTTGAGATTCTGAGTTCATATCATATACCTACTGTAAAAATGTTTAAAATAAGTTTTGAAATCAGTAGGTAACAAGTCTTGGTTAATAAATATGGTTTAAAACCATGTTATGCGCCGAAGTGGCGTTTATGTCGTAAAATGACGATTTATGCGATCTTTAATGAAAACTAATGTTATGATAGAGTAACAAGTCTTAGATATGTTATTTAATATAACATATCAGTGGATAAAATACTTACTTTGAAAAGATGTGATTAAAACCATTTATAAGCCACAAGGGCCTTATCGTCATTTATCGACATAATACAAGGACTTGTTTATAAACTCAGTTTATAATCTGTTTTAACATCCCAAATAATCCTACTTATAATATTACATCAGTAAGAAACTCATTTTCAAGTTCATTATCATTTAAATCTCTTTTTATGCAAAAAGGGCATTTTAGTCAAAATGTCATACTTACGAAACTTGTGCATAAACTCAAATTTTGATTATGATCATGTAATATAACCTCATAGGGTTATATTACATTATATTACGATCATAATGCAACTTTAGATCAGTAGCTAATTAATCTAAATCAGGTCAGAATCGAAAGTCAAAGCAGAAGTCAAACTTCACGACTTTCGGTTGCGAACCGACCCTAGAGCTGAAATTGACGAGCTGAACATGTTCTAATAATTATTACCAACTTGTTTAAGTGTCAAAACAGGTTTCATAACATATATAAGATCAAATTATAATTTTTCCGAAAAATGGCATGTTTGACTTTTTAATATCATAACTTTGACCCGTCAATTGGTCTAGCAAACGTGATCTTCAGGAGGTGCCCTTTATAGGGACTAACACCTACCTTATTACGATCACTTAGCCATGTTCATTACGAACAATGGCTGGACCATAATGGTCTTAACCAAAAGTTAAGGCGTTTTCCGTAAAATGCTTGACTTTTGGCTATAAAAGCCTATAAACGAAAATGCAAGAGTAAGGAACACTTACAAGAGGTTCCTAGAATGCAAGAGAACTAAGTTTGATGTTCCTTTCAGTTAGGAACTTCCAGAGGAGCGAGAAGAGTTGAAAATGAGAAAGGTGCAAGTTCAAAGGTTGAACCTTTGCACCTATTTGTAGTTGGAGAGCTTGAAGGAGGTGATGCCAGGTGTTTAGGGGTGTAAGAGGAAGCTTACAAGTGTCCTAAAACGTGGCATAGCAGTTTGGGAAGCCATGGTTTTGAGAAAATGGTTTTTTGGCAATTTGTGTGGAGGCCAAGCAAACTTTCTGCAGACACAGGCCTCTCGCCCCGCGAGAGGTAAGGGCCATGCCTCTCGCGCCCCATGTCAGGTTTCAAAATTTTCCACATTTAGCTCCTCAACTTATTAAACCCCTTTAAACCTTCTAAAACACCTTTTTAGCACTTTTAGCCCGCCATAGCCAATACTTGGCGTACCCGGGATTATGCCCAAACATTGTCGAGCTCTCGGTTCATTAAAAGGCCACTCAGAGGTATAAATTAACATGTTGACACTTTTAATCCCTCCATTATCCAAATTTCACATTTTTACAGATTTAACCTCTCTCGTCCAACAACGGGCACGCATAGAGAGTTAGGACTTCGTAAAGGATCACTCAGAGGCTCATTTTTATGCATGTTGACATATCAGTCACTCAGAGGCTAGGCATGTTGACGTATCAGTCACTCAAAAGCCAATGTTCAAGCATGTTGACAGATCACTCACTCAGAGGCTAGGCATGTTGACATATCAGTCACTCAGAGGCCAATGTTTAAGCATGTTGACATATTAGTCACTCAGAGGCTAAGCATGTTGACATATCAGTCACTCAGAGGCCAATGTTTAAGCATGTTGACATATCAGTCACTCAGAGACAAAGTTTGAGCATGTTGACACCTTTAGTCCTTATTGGTCTTTAATAGACTAAAAATAAAAATACAACACGTGTCACTATACTATTTGACACGATTTTTACGAGGTGTTACACAAGGCTAGTTGGATTGTTTTCTAGACTCATAAACTTAAACGTTGGTAAAAAGAATCAGGTCAATTTTATAAATATTGAGTGGTTATGCCTTCGGGAAATTGACCTAAATCTGAAGTCCGAAAACAAATTTTGACCTTTCATTTTGTTTTTCACTTTAGTGTACCCATATTTTGTTGAAAATTACTAAACCACTTGGATTTGAATCCAAACTCTTTGAACTTACTTTTAAACTCAAGAATCATGACGTTTGGATAAGTTTTGGTCGAGTTATGACTCTCCAAACTCGGGTTAGGGTTCGATATCAGATTATGGTCTTCTAGGTTTGCTTTAAAAAGACATGTTTTTGATCAATTTTAGGGTTTGTATATTAGTTTATGTTACGATGATGATTTCATCATGTTGTTTATGTGATTTTCATGTATGATGGAGTACTTAATTTTGATGTAAAAGAATAAGAAATCTAATTAGCTACAACAAAGGAAGATGTTATGGTGAAAACTGACATAGTGTACTTGAAGGATAAATGAAAGCCGCTTGTTTCTTGCACCAAAAGTTGAACATAGTATAAAAACATGATGATGAGGTGGTAGTGATCGAAAATTACACACACAAAGAGAGAGAAATAGAGAGAGGAGAAAAAGAATTTGGCCTCAATAGGGTTAGGGATACGGATTATGAATAACATTTAGTATTAGAGATGACTAGGATGTTAAAGTCAAGACCCATGGTGTAAACCAAATGGGTCAACCAAGTAAACAAATGATTTTTTTGGTGAAAAACACTTGCTGACGCGAACCAAACAGGTCAAACAAGTAAAAAGTGAATTTTTGATGATAAAGACTTGCTGACGCGAACCAAACGGGTCAAACAAGTAAAAAGTGAATTTTGGTAATAAGCACTTGTACGCGAACCAAATGGGTCAAACAAGATAAAAGTGAATTTTGGTAATAAGAACTTGCTGATGCGAACCAAACGGGTTAAACAAGTAAAAAATTATTTTTTGATGATAAACACTTGCTGACGAAACCAAACGGGTCAAATAAGTAAAAGTGAATTTTGTTAGTAAGCACTTGCTGACGCGAAAAATGTCCTCAAATAACCCTATTGTCTTTGACTATAACTTAATTGTGTAATAACCCTTTTAGTAAGTTCATCTGGATTAACACTTAACCCAGACGGGTAAGCTCTAAGTTATCAAATTAAAGGTAAAAAAATGTGGGACCTAATTATTGACATTTAATTATGATTATAATAAAAAAAGGGTTAAGAGTGTTACAAAAGTCAATGATAAAGTCAAACTTAACCTGATTTGTGACGATTTGTCACATTAAGCTAGAAAAAGAACTAAGATAGGTTTCGGGCTTTCTTGATTTCGTCACACGCATCCAAATGCATTTTCAGTTGCTCCACATTCATGTGCAAGAAGTCCATCTGAATCACTCCATTTGACTGTTTAAGGAGTCCATGATTTGCTCTCATTTATTCATATAACTTTCTATTTGCCCCTTAACTATGTTGACAACGGGTTCCAATACTGTGTTTAAGTTTGATTATGCTCTTTCCTTTGCCTTTGCCTTTGCCTTTGTCCAACACCTTCGTTTTCTTTTGGCCAACTGGACGAGGCACTTCTTCAAACTCATCCTCCAAATTGATCCCAAAATTTGCAATCGACTCTAGAGTTTCATTAGCGTCGTGGTCGACACCGGTTGTATTCGCGTCTGAAGTGGACGTGGTATAGTGGTTGGAATTGGATGTCTTCATCATCTTGGGTCGGATGGGTAGTGGATCGCGCCATTTCAGCTCGTTTTTTAGAATATTGAGCACGTGCTCATATTTGAAATTATGTTCCATGTTTGTGTGGTATTCTTTTTTGTTAGCCCCAAGTTTGATCATCTGACATACTGCTTGGGTATTTCTGCTTCTTGTTGTTTAACATCCCTTAAAACTTGGTAACTGGAATTAGCATCATGTGCGAACGCAACTTTAAATTTTCGAAGGATCAAGGCTTATCACTGATTTCATTACAAAATATTTGTAGACATGAGCCTATAAATATGAGCCTTTTTTGTTGTTTCCAATGATCGTGTCGCACGAGGTGTAAATAGAGGCACGTGTGAGAACTTCTTCGCGCATTGAACATGTATGGATTACGAATTTTGAGCGATATGAGGACTCATCTTGTTGTTTCCCCTTTTCTTTCTTGATGATGATGAAAGGGTAGCCACCGCTAATTAGGTCGACATCCCCGACGATTGAGTGTTGGCGGGGGTGAAAACGATGTCTACCTTGTTGCACTTGTGCCCTTGAAATTGTGCATAACAACCTTGTTGAATTTGTTGATTAACCTGATATTGTGGATATTGTTGGTAAGCATTGTTGGGACTTGGGATTAGAGACTTATGGTATGGTGCAAACCCAAGTTGCATAAATTGTTGAAAACTGAAGTTTAGATTTAGTTGGGTTTGGCCAGCGTAGGTTTGGCTCGGTTTTGTGTTTGTGCCATCATTTAACGAATCTTGAAAAAGAATGTTATCGTGCATTTTAGAAGATGACAAAGATGGGATTAGGTTGTTGAGAGGAAAATGGTAGGGTTTAGAGAGAAAAATGATTAAGAGATTTGCAAAAAAGGATATTAGTTAAGAGCATTCACATTGAATTCTTTATTCTTATTTCTAGAATTACACCGAAAGTCATTACCTTTTTTCTCTCATTTTTAACTAAATAATATTTTACACCTTCATCATTACTCTTTCTCTCTCTTCCACTCACAATCACTTTAAAAAATATTAAAAATTTACAAGGGTGAACAATGTTTCCCGTATATCTCATCCACTCACAACTATTCCTTATAATATAAATAACACACTTATATATATATATATATATATATATATATATATATATGTATGTATGAGAACCATTGTGAACGCTTTAAGGGGTATCTATATAAATGGTTAATTTAAAAAAATCAAAGTTACCGTTTAGGAGTGTTTTAACTTCTGTAAGAAACATTTTTTCTTTTGTTTTTCTGTGTATGAAACCATTGCATAGGGGCCTGCTGACCAATATTTCAGACTTAGGCTTTGAACAATGAAGTCCCGTTGGGTGTGGTCTGGTAAGTGTCCACATGTGTTCGGACGAGTACACAAACTCACACCGTAGGTGCTAATTAGAACCATTTGGTAAATGAACCTAGCTAGGGTTCAATTATTGTAATTGGAATTTTCAAATTTAGATGCGCGACTCATATTCCAGTTCTAATGGCTTTAAATTAAAAACCGAGTCAAGTCATCAGTAACGATTTTAAACATCCATAAAGCAAAACCAGTGAAACTGAAACCCCACCAACATTACTATCTGATATTACGGTTTAGTCTTATTTAATTGATGTATTTTGATTTTTCCGACAAAAGACAACCTTAAGTAAAAAGAAAATGCCTTTGGGGATTTCTCAGTAGTTGCAGCGAAAGAAGTCTTGAGGTGAATCACATCACTTCTCATGAGCCGTGTTTTGAATGGAAAAATTGGGATATGATTAAAGTAAATGCCTTTGGTTGGTTAAAAGGAATACATTCCCTACTACTTCGACTTGCCCTTTGCAGGGAAGGAGAAGATACAGACGATCATATTTTTACTTCTTGCGCCGTGGCTACTGTTGTGTGATATGCCATCAGTGTGTGGTGTAGGTCGCCTTTATTCGTGTTCTCTATTCGTGACATCCTTGAGTGCCACAACAACATCCCAAACGAAGGCTATTCGAGTTGTTTGTTCTTCTAGTCTTATGTTTGGAGCATTTGGAAAGCAAGGAACAAATGCATTCGAGCTGTTTGCTCATTTAGTCTTATGTTTGGAGCATTTGGAAAGCAAGGAACAAATGCATTTTTGAAGACGAGCCAATTAAGATTGCGAAGATTCTGGGAGTCTATTTCTTTTCTTTAGATTTCTAATAGATCGAAATGTCTTTGTATACATTGGAAAAAGTGGTGTATTTTTTGTGTAAGTTGTTATGCTGGTGCCTTTCTAGCGGCTTGCTAGTAGGCTTGTTCTAATGAAAGTCGCCGTTAATAAAAACAGAAAATAACTTTGCAGTCCATGAGAATACCATACTTTTACTGTTATCAAGTTTAGTTGTTCAGTGTGGTTTGAAAGAAAAACAAACTGTCGGTTTGGAAAAGTATAAAAATCAATCTCGAAAAATAACCCAGTGACGGATTTAAACCCAAGTCTCCTTACACCAGTATGGTTCATATTGTGCATTCACACTTGCACAAAGGGCCATGCACATTGGATGGCTTATTGAATAGCTACTCCAGTAAAAAGGAACAAATTCCGTATAATAGAATATCTATCTAATCAAACACAACAAAATGGGTTCCAAAGATTTTTTTCGTTTAAATCATACCTTTGGCTTCTTGCTAATAACTCTCATTTTCTCCATGACAGATCGAATACGTTCTGATATGTCAATATAGAGACATCTTTGTGCTGCCACATCCAATGGCCCAAAAGGCGGCCAGCCCTCGTTTGAGAAAGAAGATGAACTTCTCGATGTTGATATAGCTGTCTGTTTTAACTTGGCAATGTCGAATTCTATTGGCTCACCAACAATGATCTTTATGTCCTTGTTCCATAACGGTACAGGAGGTCGCCTGCCAAACATATATTTTTCAGGCATCACCTGTAAACGAAATTTATTTACTAGCATTAATTTGATGACCTTTGGTATGACTTTTATCTTGGGGAAGAAAAGAGTCATCCTGATGTGTACATGTCACTTATATTGATTAGTTAGAAGTTTGGTTATATAGTTCCCAGCTCATTTCAGGTAAACAAATGGGTCAAAAACATTGTGGGTGCGTGCGTCTATATATAGGGAGTGGGGGCGTTGAGGTACTGAACCAGTTTTGAGAAAGAAACACACTTGTACCTACTGCATTAATTGTCATACATAAGTCCCCCTACCTATGCGGTTTACTCAAAACCGGTTATGTATTGAACGGATCCCTATATACATTGGTTCTGAATTAATGCGCCCATATATAGATATATAGAATCACAGATACACTGTTCGAATGCCTAATTGATTAGTTCGATTACTTGAGTAGTATTATATAAAATGTAATATCAAGTGCATATATCTTACCAAATCTGATTCATAATATAGTATCAGAGCCTTAGGGCTCGTGGTACAAGTTTGTATAGCCTAACTACAAGTCTGAAAAGACTTGAAACTACATACCCATCTCTGATGCAGCCGGAAACCTAAACCGATGCCTCCAGTCACCAGAAACCTAGCCTAGCCGCTGTCACTGGAGTCCTTGTTCCAGAACACCTCTAACTTCCCACACCAGATCCGGCAACACCATGGTGTTGGTGTTTACAGATCTGCCACAGCCACGAGTTCTTTTTCAGAACCTACACCTGCCTTCTATTTTCAAGTGTACTGCAGCCAGAACTGCCCTGTTGATGTCTGATTCCCTACCTCTAGAATCCTTCCTTGTCAATTAACATCTCTCCTGGTCACTCCGGTTCCTGTTCAAGAAACCCCAGAACGACCGTCGCTCTCTAGCTCTAGTTACTTACTATTCCAGATCCGGTACCATGCTTGCTATTTCAAATTCTACAGAATGCTCCTATTCTAAGGTTCCAGATTCAATTGAAAGCTTTCTGCATTGTTGGTTTGATTGCAAAACACTAATCTCACATTGATGGGATTGACTATGATGAGACCTTTTCTTCGATGGTTAAAATGATATAACTATTTGTAACAAGAAAAGAGATATATTCAGAGTTTCCCAATTTCAAAGAAGATCAACTATTGGGTATTTTGTATAGAATATTGTGCATATTTTGGAGGTAACCCAGTCGCATGTAAATGTAAGAAACAACGCACCATCAGCAGATAAAGTGCAGAGTCAGAATATAGAGTTATGGCAGACGAGGCACGTGAAATGATGTGGGCATAGTTGCTAATGGCGAATAGCGACAAATAGTGATAAGGTACCTATATGCCACATAGTGAATAGCAATAAATAGCGGGCACTAATTTATAAATAGCGATACACTAGAAAAATATATATATATGTATATCATATCAAAATACCCTGGTATATATGCTATTTTACATGTATATTTAACAAAAACCTAAAATCCAGTGATTTTATAGCTACATCTAATGCCTATTTATATTTAAAAATATAACTGAAAATCCCGTTATTTATGGCTACATACCCTGTAGCGACTTGGATCTATACGCTACGCTATTCGCTATAGAGACTGCTATTAACAACTATGGATGTGAGCAAAGAGGCTCCTAAGAGAGTTGGAAGTACCACCAGACAACTTGATCAGTCTTTATTGTGAAAGCTAGTGAACCATTCATATAGTCATGAACTAAGTATTCCATGAATAATGAGAGATACATTGAAGTTGATGTTAGGATTTAGAGCACACACACGATCAATAAACGAAAGCAATAAGAAAAGTAGACACAAGCTTTACATGGTTCGGTCACAATGTGTAACCTACGTCCACGGGGGCAACTAGGGTTTGTATTTTATTGAGTGATAATGTTTACAAGTACAAGAGATATATATTTATAGGCTAGAATTAGGGTTAGTGTCTTGCTAAACAAGTAACTAAACATCTGGGCCTAAAACACTTAAAAGCCCATTAGGGTTAGGGCCAACCAAACCCTTTCCCTTCTCTCTAATTCTTGGCTAGCCTTAATGGGCTGGGCTGAAGACAACATCTCCAACAATCTCCCACTTGGTGTCTTTGGACCTCAAACTGCACCATCTCTTCTGTACTTATGTAAATGAAAAATCCCACTTGATATTTAAAATCTCCCTAGTTATCCCACCTTCTCAGAAGGCCAGCTGAAGCTATGCATAGCTTCAACTTATCCAGCACCACAACCTTGGTAAACATATCTGCTAGATTCTTAGCACCTGGGACATTATTGATCCTTCACTGATCAATCCTTGACAAAATGATACCTCATCCCTATGTGCTTCGTCTTCCCATGATAAATAGGATTCTTTGCAGGTTTCACTGCGCTTTCATTGTCACAATACATCGGGTAGTCAACTTGATTCTTCCCTAACTCTTTCAGAAAAGATTTCAACCATACTAGTTCTTTATTGGCCTCAACTACTGCCATGTATTAAGCTTCTGTAGTAGATAAAGCCACACTTTTCTCAAAGTCTGGACATTTAACTCACTGCTGTTCCTCCCACTGTAAAGACATATCCTATAGTGCTTTTAAATGTCTCTTTACAGCCACCCAGGTCAGCATCTGTATAACCCTTGAGAACCGCATCCTTTCCTCTAAAACACAACCCATCTTTGACGTACCTTTCAAATAACAAAGCACCCATTTGACTGCTTCCCAGTGTTCTCCCGGATTTGACATAAAGCGACTGACAACTCCAACTGCGTGTGCTATGTCAGGTCTCGTACATACCATAGCATACATTAGACTTCTTACAACATATGCATAGGGAACTCTAGCCATATGAGCTTTTTCTTCTTCTGTTCTAGGACACTGGTCTTTCATAAGCTTGAGGTGGCTTCTAGGCTTGGTCTTCTCACTGTTCATACCAAATCTCTCTAAACACTTTCCCGATGTATTTCTCCTGGGTTAGTGTCACTGAGCCATCTTTCTTGCTTCTGGTTATACTCATCCCGAGTATCTGTTTGGCTGGACCCAAATCCTTCATCTTGAATTCTTTGGACAATTGCTTCTTTAACCTTCTTATTTCTTTCATATCAGAACCTGCAATTAACATATTGCCAATGTAAAGTAACAATATGATATAAGAGTTGCTTAACTTCTTCATATAGCAGCAATGGTCCATCTGACATCTCTTGTACCCTGACCTCACCATGAAGTTATCAAACTTCATGTACCACTGTCTAGGTGCCTGTTTAAGACCACACAAACTCTTCTTCAATTTGCAGAACCCAGTTCTCTTTCCCAACAACCTTGAATCCCTCAGGTTGTACCATATAAATGTCTTCATCTAGGTCACCATGTAGAAAAGTTGTTTTCACATCTAACTGCTCTAGATGCAACTTTTCTGCGGTTACAATACTAAGAACCAACCTGATGGTAGTCATCTTCACCACCGGAGAGAATCTCGTCATAATCAACTCCCTTCTTTTGCTGAAGCCCCTTGACTACTAAATGAGCTTTGTATCGTTTAGACCATCATGTTTTTCTTTGACCCTGAAGACCCATTTATTTTGTAAAGCTCTTTTTATCTGGTGGAAGCTTGACTAAGACCCAAGTCTTGTTTTTATCTAAAGAGCTCATCTCATCCTTTATTGCATGCTCCCACCAGAGAAAATCTTTTATCTTGACTGCCTCTGACTAGCTTTCTGGTTCACCGTTTTCTGTCAAGAGAATATAATTAACTGAAGGAGTATATTTATTAAGCGGTTTACTAACTCTGGTGGATCTCCTAACCCAAGTCTCTGACGGGTCAAGCTGTTGTGGAGGCTGTTCTACTTTATGCTACGAACTCCCACTATCAAAGACTTCTTCTGTCTCAATACATCCACCTTCAAACTCTGCACCTGTGTCTTCTTCAAAATCTGATTCGGGTTCTATAACTGTTTCATTATTGACCGTCAGTGTCAAACTCAAGTGCTTCTTTCTGAACCGCTGACTTCTCCGAATTCCTGTCTTTGTACAAGCTCTGCTTCATTGAATTCAGCGGGTTTGTTTTTTACTAGCTTTCTTCTTTCATGATCGCAAAGCCTGTAGCCCATTTTATCAGACCCATATCCAACGAGCGTGTACTTCTTTGCTTTGGTGTCTAACTTGACACCTTCAAGATCAATATCATAAGCACTACACCCGAAGATTCCCAAGTGATCATACTCAACTGTTTTTCCCTTCCATTCTTGGCCCACGATTGATAAGATAGGCTGCAGTGTTAACCGCATTAGCCCAGAGAATTTGTGGGAGCCCTGCATTCAGTCTCATACTTCTGGCTTTCTCACACAATGTTCTGATCATCCTCTCTGCAACCCCATTCTGTTGCAGAGTTCCTGGAACTGTATTTATCATCTTGATCCCATTCTCGGCACAATAATCTGTAAATTCTTTACTGATGTATTCACCTCCATTGTCAGACTTCAAGCATTTCACCTTCAAATCAGTTTCAAGTTCAACAGCAGATTTCCATTTCTTAAATTTATCGAAAACTTCATGTTTATGTTTAAGAAAGTAAACCCATACCTTGCGTGTTGAATCATTTATGAAGGTCACATAATAGCAAGATCCTCCAGGTGAAGCAACTGATGTCGGCCCGTATACGTCTGAGTGAATCAGCTCCAATTTCTAAGCTTTTGGTGCTCTCACTGTCTTCACAAAAGTCACCTTCTTTTTCTTGCCTAGGATGCACGGTTCACAAAACTCAAACTCAACCTGTTTCAGTTCTGGAAGCTTGCCCGTGGTAACGAGCATCTTCATCCCCTTTTCACTCATGTGGCCGAGTCGATGCCATAACTTTGATAGACTCGGCCCATCAGATGTTGCATTAACCCCATCGGTTGGTATCTCAACCATGTATAAAGTACCCTCTTTTTTCCTCTAGCAATAACCATACTGACCTTAACAAATTTCCATTGTCCTCAACCAAAATGGACATATATCCTTGATCATCAAGCTGACCAATGGATATCAACATCCTCTTCAAACCAGGAATAACCCGAACATTCTTCAAGGTCCAAATGGTTCCCAATGGTGTTTTTAAGTCATGTCTCCGACTCCTATAATATCAAGACTGTGATTATTAGCCAAACGAACTTTACCAAAGTTACGTGTTCGTAGATTCTTCATCTTCTTTGTGCTAGAAGTAGCATGAAACAATGCTCCTGCATCCATAATCCAATCTTCAAAAGTATTTTCGACACAGCAAATAAGGGCATTCTCTGAATCTGAGGTTGTAGTAGCATTTACCTCCTTTTTGTCTTTATGAGGTTTAGTACACTAACTTCTAAAGTGCCCATGTTCATCACAGTTCCAGCATTGTATATCTTTTCTTGGTTCTGCTGGTCTTGACTTACTTCTTCGTTTTGACTTTGACCTTCCTCTATTTCCACCTCTATTATTACTTCTCCCTCTCCCCTCGGTACCGAGCAACGAACTTATCTCTCCAGAATTCCTCCTTCTTGAGTCCTCATTCAATATCAAGTCGCGAACTTCAGCAAAAGTGAGGTCTCAACTGCCCCAGTGACTGCAGTAATAGTTCCTGACCAGCTGTCAGGTAATGAGGATAAAAGCAGGCATGCTTGCAATTCATCATTTATCTTGAATTTTAGTGAATTCAAACGATACAAGTGAGATTAAACAAAGTAATATGCTCAATAACAGATTTCCTCTTTCATGCGGGTGTTGACTAACTCCCATATCAGAAACACCTTGTTGGTAGGAGATGGCTTCTCATACATATTCGACAAAGCCTCTATGATTCCTCATGCTGAGGTTTGTTCAGATATATTGTAACCAACATTCATAGAAAGAGTCAGCCTAATAGTTGACATAGCCTTCTTGTCAATGGTTGTCCACTTTTCTATTACAGGTGTAGGAGGAGGCTCTAAGGTTGCATCTAGACGCTTCAGTATTAGCAAATCCTTGATTTGTATCTTCCATCATCCGAAATTCTTCCCATCAAACTTCTCAATTCTGACTTTTCCATCATCAATCATCTTTGCTGAATAATAGAAACTAACCAGAGAACGTGAGAGAATAAACTGAAAAACAACCCTGAAATTTGACCTCGAAAAACATGCAGAAAACCCGAAAACCGCAGCAGCGAAAATCGATACAAAAATCCATCTGTTTGAGCGGCGACGGCTGGAAACCCTAATCTGGTTGGCGGCGGCAGTTCTGTGGTTATGGCAAGGTGGTAAGCGATGGCTAGCAAAACCCTAATCTGGGTTAGGTGGCGACGGTAAGTAACCCGGTTGCCCTGGAGCAAAGCTGCGAAACTGCTGCGGGTCGGTGGGTGTCGGTGGCGGTAACCCTAGCGACGGCGGCAAAACCCTAATTAGGGTTTGCGGTGGCGACCGGAGGCAGGAGGTGGTAGGCAGCTGGTGTGTGTTCTTGATCAAGAGCCTGAGCTCTGTACTAGTTAGGATTTAGAGCACACACACGATCAATAAACGAAAGCAATAAGAAAAGTAGACACGAGATTTACGTGGTTCGATCACAGTGTGTAACCTACGTCCACGGGGACAACTAGGGTTTGTATTTTATTAAGTGATAATATTTACAAGTACAAGAGATATATTTATAGGCTAGAATTAGGGTTAGTCTCTTGCTAAACAAGTAACTAAACATCTAGGCCTAAAACACTTAAAGCCCATTAGGGCTAGGGCAAGCCGAACCCTTTCCCTTCTTCTCTCTAATTCTTGGCTAGCCTTAATGAACTGGGCTGAATACAACATCTCCATCAGTTGATTGTCATCTCGGAAAGCATAAGTATTCCATAAACCAAGCATTCATTGGGTTTTCTATGTGGGGTAAAGTAACTTGTATTTAATTTCTTATTTAGGTGGTATTTTCTTTATACAATGAAGGCTTATCTCACAAAATCTAATTCATAACAAATCCACGTATGTCAAAAAGGGTCAATTATATTCTAATTTATTAAAAACGGTAGAATGGATACAAATCAAATGGGTCAAAACGGTTTAAAAGTGTCGTATAATAAAGTGTTCACATATTTATAAATTGCTTTACTTAAAAGATGGGATCAATTATGAGTGTTTTTGTCAAGGTTTAGAATCGAGCCTTGACGTGTTTTCCCTTCTCCTCATGAGGTATAAACCTCAAGGCCCACCGAGGCATAAGCCCAAGGCAGGATTAAAAATAAATACATAAAATATATATCTTATAAAAAAACTAATTGACACAGAAAGTCTAAAACATCAAAACAAAAAAAATAAAATTGGCACAGTCTAAAACATTAAAAACACACATAACCCCATGAAGCGCACGTTTTCTTAACGCCTCAGCCGTTAGAGGTGTACGTACAAACATAACCCCGTGAGGCGCACCACATACACGTTTTCTTACCCCTCTCCTTGAGGTGCACGCCTCAACCAGTTTTTTAAACCATGATTTTTGTAAACACTAATCATAAATTCATAACTGATATTTTAGTTATTTATGAAATTCTAAATGTATCTATATAGAGAGATACAATACAAGGGTTACAGGCCATAGTTTTCAATAGCGATTGCTATAGCACGCAACGTAGCATATAGGTCTAATGTCGCTATTAGGGTTGTAGCGATGGATAGTGAGAATAGCGACACTTTACATTATTTTTTTGTTTGTTTAATATAAATAGCAATTAAATATAGCTATAAAATAGCTAGATTTTAGGTTTTTGTTAAATATGCATGTAAAATAGCATATATGCCAGGGTATATCGATATAATATACATATATTTTTTTTTGAATTTTTTTCAAGTGTATCGCTATTTATAAAATAGCCACCAGCTATTTATCGCTATTCGCTATTAGCATATAGGTACCTTATCGTTGTTTATCGCTATTCGCGATTAACAACTATGTTAATAAAGGTCCATCCAACTTGTTTTTAACCCATCTCGATAATTAATCTTATTGGCCCGGTTAGCGGTTAGGCAACCCACTTAACGCAAGCATTTTGTCACCCATAGTCATAACTAAACAAAAAAACCATCTATAATACAGTTAGGTTGTCATGTCATGCCTGGAAGATACAATTGTCATATCAAAAGTGTATATCGTTGTTTCTTGGCAACACTTCCACTAACCAATAAACAATAGTAATTGTGTATGTGTATAGATGGAGAGAGAGGGTGTTTTACCTTCTCGAAACCTTGATGAATAATTGGCAAGACTATTGGGGTTATAGGGGCACGAGCAATGAGACTAGCAGTTCCCCACTTCATTCGTCTTATTGGTTCATCTTCTTGGTAGACTTTTCCTTGAGGAAACGTATGTAACTGTCCAATGAAACAGATTAAAGAGTAAAAACAATGATGAAAATTGCCTTAGAAGTACACTACATCAGATTAAGGTTCTCAGTGTACACAAAGACTTGGATATAGTGCTAACACAAAAAACACCCAACAATGGAAAATCAATAGCAGCCATGCTTAAATTGTCACTAATAAGATGAATAACAAATTAAAAAAAATACACACACACATATATATGTGTGTGTAAATATCAAGGAAGGGTAGGGTTCATGCGAGAACCACAAGAACCAATGTGAACACAACCAAAATAAACCAACCCCACCATCACCCAAAAACCTAAACACCCACCTCCACCCCACCACAACTCAAAAACCTAAACAACCCCCCCCCCAAATAAAAAAAATACTATACCAAAAAGCAATAAAGGTAGTTTTGGTTGTGTTCACATTGGTTCTCATGGTTCTCGCAATAAAGGGCGGTTCCTAACGGATCCTCATCCTATCAAGGAATGACCTCAAGTACTGGTGGAAAACAAATACAGAAATATAGATAAAATACCCATTCACCATTACTCAACAGCTCAAGAGCTTCCGACATGTGTTCCTGATATATTCCACCGCCCCTGGTAATTGGAATGCATTTCCCTGCAGTTTTTACAGTTTTAAAGGTGAAGCATGATTTACAAGTCATTAAAATAACAGGCAAATCTACTGAAATTCAACTGCAAAGCACATGAGATCAGAGCAATAATCAATGATCACTATAAAACTACCGAACAGCAGCATCAGGCAAAAATCAATTTACACATCATTTCTTTTTATTTTCCATATTCCATAATCATAAGTTCATAACTGATATAACTAGCTAAGACAAATTAACAAACACAAACTTTCAGGTCCAGTGGCATATGATTAACCTTATCAAGAAGAGTAACCAAGTGAATATGGATTTGCCCGTGCAACATACTAAGCTATTATCTAACCAAAAAGCAAATAGAACTTGAATTGACTTTAACATTTAAAATATGCACATGTGATCATTATCATTCTATATTGTCAAAGATGTAAAGATTCTAGTGAATCTACTAAACACCCTAATGAAACCACTATGGAAAAAGGCAGAGAAAGTCTAGTCAGGAGCAAAATCGTTACACGTTAAGTCAAGGGTTTTATCACAATTGATTTTTGGGCTGATGGATTGACGGGTTATTAGCGTCTTTTGCATACGGGCCATTAGGTATATCGGAGTGATCTGGCTTTTTATTTGTCGTTAAAGAAACATCTAGTGGACAATTTAATGAGAGAGGAAAGATATTGGATTCCATTTACTTATTTATTTACTTAGACGAAAAAATAGATTAAAACCATGTTTTAAATACCAGTTTAACTTGTTATCGTTTATTGTCTTGGTATGGTTGATTTCTATATGAATAAGATTTCAATATAGCCTTCAAACTGTTGGTATATCTGATAATACCGTTTATACCTTCCTACTAGTGTAAATAGGGTTATGATATAATCTTCAATTTTGTTCAATTATTGTCATAAACATATACCTTATTGTGGTATATCTGCTGCTGAAATTCTATGTTAGTTTTCCAAGTTACCAAATTATTCCGCATTGCACTATTGATGACCATTCAATTCATTCAATACTAGTAGGATTGCGCGCTTCGCTGCTGGTTTCTGATCATTGGTCGTTCGGTTCATTGCATTAGCAGTACGATATCGGCACTTGGCATAGCAAGTGACACTTGTTTTACATCAATTGAAAACCATAAAAATGAATACTTGTATGGTACCAATATCATTTTGTACGGTCGATGTCATTATAGTTCGTTAAGGTACCTGTATCGTACAGACATTTAACAACGGGAAAACTATAAAACGAATATGGTATCACTTGATATCATGGTTATTGTTTCGGTTTGCGATGATAAAAAAATCAACTACATATGAAACATTCGAATAAAACTTTATGGAAGTGTACATAATAAAAGGCATGGACGACTGTATATTCGGAATTTTACAAAATGTTATATTATATTAATAAAAAACGAAAACGATAATCAATGTCATTTTATAAATAAAAGATAAAAAATAAACTGATATTATAGGGTACTGATACAGATGTTGTTCGGACATAATCTCCATACATGAAGAGAAAAATTAATAAAAGTTAAAATCAAAAATAAAATGTGTTTAATACTAAAAGTATATATAATACTAAACTATTATAATATTAGATAATATAATATAAAAAAGTTTTATATTATTATAAAAATGTAATCAATAAAAAAACCGAAAAGATGATTGATGTCATTTTATTAAAAAAAAAACTAAACCGATGTCATAAGCTACTTGTACCGATATTGTTCAGACAGTATCAGTAAAATAAAATATTAAATAAGTTATATATTATTATAAAAATGTAATCAATAAAAAACGAAAAAGACAATTGACATCATTTTATAAAAAACTAAACGGATATCATACGATACCGGTACTCATGTTGTTCGGAACGGTGTCAGTATTATTAAGAAAATGAAATCGATAAAAGTGAAAATAAAAATAAGAATGTGTTTAAGATTAAAAGTGTACATAACAGAATTGTTACATGGGTGAGAGTTAGCTACAAAGTCCATTTTTTCTACAAAGTATACAAAAGTCATAAAACACCACTTAAGGCATAAAACACAATCAAAATCCACAAATAACAAAGTGAAGATTACTAAAAACACCATATTTGTGGGTTTTGTGTTGTATTTTGGATCCTAAGGCTTTGATTTTTGAATAACTAACATTAGTGTGTTTTAGGTTGATTATCATGTTGTGTTTTATATTCATAGTTATACGGTGGTGTGTTTAAAGTTTTTATGGACTGTTAGGGTTTAGATATTGTGTTTAGTGATCTTTACTCTGTTATTTGTGGGTTTTGAGTGTGTTTTATGGCTGAAATTGTGATATTTTATAACTTTGTACACTTTGTAGCCGAACTCCACCTATTATTATAATATTAAAATATTAAGAAAAGCTATATATTATTATAAAAATAAAATCATTATTCATGAATAATATAATATAATATAATATAATATAATATAGTTTCCAATTTTCAATTATATATAACTAGTAATCGTTTTGCACGTTGTCGCGGGCATTTCGAAAATATTTTACGTTAAAACAAATAAACACGAATATATATTATATATATATATAATTAAATATATATTCCTAATTGACACATAAGTTATATAAGAAGTTATTTTTTCAATAGACATTTTTGAAAAAGTTTTATTTTTAGTTAATACTGGAATTTTGACCCGTGTCACACGCTGCTGCGGTAACATCATGTCTGTGACTTTATTACACACATAACACAACGATGATGACATTAGTGTGTTCGTATTAACCTGTGGTGCGTATGTGTGACATTACGCGTTATTACTTTGTAACACACGTTATGTTCGCGACATTAACGTCATTAGACATAGATAAAAAAGTATGTCAAAGACATCATTGCGGTGTAAAGTCATAAAAGTAATTTAGATATTAACGTAGTTAGGCGTAGATAAAAAATATAATAATATGTCGCTCATTGCGGTGCAAAGTCATAAAAGTACTTTAAACAAAAAGGAGGTGTCAAGTTATTAAGGCATTGTGCGTACTTTTACGTTGTTATACACGTTATGTTCATGACATTAACGTCATTAGACATAGATAAAAAGAGTATGTCTCGGATGTTGCAATGTAAAGTCATATAAGTAATTTAGACAATGATGTATAGTCGTAAAAGTAAGAGGTGTTATGTTATTAAGTAGAAAATGTTGGAGGGTCAAAGTTGTTAATTACCAAAATTTAGAAAAGAATGTGCAACTTATCTAAAGATAAGGGTTAATGTAATTTCATATCAAAAGTTTGAGGACGTGAAAAAAAAACAGTTGGCCCATTACATAGGCCACGACCTTTGTTTTTTGAATTATATATAACTAGTTTTTTAACGTCGCGTGTTGCGGCAAAAACAAGCAAATGATAATTTAAAACAAACATGGTTTGAAAATAAAGCATGTTGTTTAAAAAGCCGAACCATTAAACGGTTTAGCTTATTATCGTACCGTTTTAAAGTACCAAATAAATACTTATTTTAATACAACTTCGTTTTTAATAAAACTTATAACGGAATGTCGAGGAAAAAAATCAAGCACAACTTCATACATAAGTTTTTAGAAAAAAAACTATAAACATAAATTGTTAAAAAAATATCAAATTAATTGATAAATATATGTTCTAAAAAAAGAAAAAAATATTAAAAAATAGTAAAGAAAATATTATATGGTTTAAAAAGAGGAAAAAAGCTAAAATATGTTATTAAAATAAATGTGATAATAAGTTATTATAATATATTAAATAAAAAGATAATAAAAACTATATTTTATTATAAAAATAAAGTTATTATTAACAGTATATATAATAATATATTATAATAATATAATATAATTAACATTATGTTAAATATTGTTTCACAAAGAAATTACAAAGGTAAATTTACATTCAGTAATCAGTATCTATATAGTGGATTTTTGTTTCAATTAGGGTGTGGCATTAGAAATGCAGTATTACCATTCATTGTATACCGTCCCTACAATAAAAAGTAGTTTTAAATGAAATTTTAATTTAATTACTTATAGCCGTAGATCAGTACATCACTACCACTTGTTTTAGGATTGTCACTTGAATTTGCAACCCGATAAACAAGAGTTGGGACCAATCAAACAAAAATACCTAGACCAAACCATCACACAAAAAGATAATTGGTCGGTTATCACCGTCCTTTTGTTTTAAGATTATATATAATATAATTTGTAGATGAAGTTTTTCGACGATGAATAAGATTGGTTTTGTTGATCGTTAAAAAAAAGAAGTTTTCTAACACCGAGAACTTGTTTCTTTGAAATTGTATGTGTATGGTTATATATTATAATCTATGAGAAAGTACTTTTATGTGGTTTTGGATTATTTTCTTACGTTGAAGTTGTATTTTTATATAATTATAGGGTTAAGTAGTTAACCCGACTAAATGAGGTTTTAAATTATTTTTTACGTTGAAGTTGCATTTTTATATAATTATTGGGTTTCGTAGTCAACCCGGCTCTAAGCCTAACCTGACACGGCAAAACCCGGTTTTCAAAAACATTGATTTAAAAGAGTATAATTTTTGTTTGTGTCAGCTAGAATCATATAACTGGATCGTGTAAATGTTATAACTGCTCGTTTTTTATGGCATAGTACATTACTCTTTATTGAAGAAAAAAATGTCACTTAAATAACTATATGTTTATATATATATATATATATATATATATATATATATATATATATATATATATATATATATATATAGGGGAAGGATAAAATAAAAACCCACTTGAGTTGAGAAAACTTAAAAAACCTTTATAAAACATGTAACATTTAATTTTTTTTCTAAAAAATAGGAAATGTAACATACATATATTTGAACATCATTATAAAAGAAACACAAAAAGACGTCAAGTAGTAATTTTTTAAAAATGTTAAAAAATTTCATGTTACATAATATATATGTCCAAAGAAAATGTAACATACAAATTTTGAACATTTAAAAAAAACAAGTAGATGCTTTTTACATTTTTTTCTAAAAATGTTCAATTATGTTAATGTTACATTCCCCTATTTTTTAGAAAAAAATAAAAACGTTACATAGGGTTTTCTTGAGTTTTCTCAACTCAAGTGAGTTTTCGTTTTATCTTTCACCTATATATGTATATATAGGTAGAGGTTCATGTCAGAAAATTTACAAGTGTGAGAAGGATAAGAAAGATTATGGAGGTGACATGTGTCCCTTTTTATTTTGTTAGTTTAAGGGTATAAGTGTAATTTAACTAATAAAATCTAATTATTGAATGAATATATGCAACCGATTTTTGGCAGTTATTGTAGAGATTTTCGAATTTGAAATAACACCCTAACTCATAAAAACACCACAACATGTATATTGAAGGCATACATCTTATAAAGAACAGAAATATAACTCAAAAACACACCCTAACTCATAAAAAACACCACAACATGTATATTAAAGACATACATCTTATAAAGAACAAAAATATAACAAAAAGAACACCATAACTCATAAAAACACCACAACAGTTATATTGAAGGCACACATCTTATAAAAAAACACCCTAACATTGAATATAACAGAAATAACACCCTAATATAACACCAGTCAACACTTTAATCAGAATCAAAATAGAAATAACACCCTAAATATATAAAAACAGAAATAACTCTACATAAGTATATCAATATGGTACTCATATTAAAGATAAAAAACACTCGTTATTATGGTGTAATTGTTTTTAAAAAAAAGAGTTACGTATAAAAAGTTATTGATGTTTAAAAAAGAATGGGAAAACTTTGCATGTGTTTTATTATTGTTAGTTTCTTAATTTAAAAATATTCAATTTACATTTATACCCTTAATCTAGAAAATTAGTTAGTTTAATAATCAACATTATTTATAGAATTGTCACTATGATCTCAACCATTAGATTAAATATCTAATAGTTTAGATTCTTTCTTATCCTTCTCACACTTTTAAATTTTCTCATAATAATTTCACCATATATATATATATATATATATATATATATATATATTGGTGCCCTCGTGATGCAACAACGAACACGGATATCGATAATCACGCAACATGTATTTTTTTAAAAAAATTAAAAAAAAAACAATATTATATTTAATGAGGATAGATTACTCCTTTTTTATGGTGTAATTTTTTTTTAAATTAATATTAGCATATGAAAAAATAACGGTCATTTAAAAATCATGGGGAAAGTTGGTTTAAAAATCAACAATATGTTTTAAAAGACTCTATCATAATTTTTTTTAAAGTTGTTATTACTTAAAGTTTTAAATGATGTAAAACTAGAATTTTATGTGTCGCACATTGTGACGGTTTAATGCATTTATTAGGTAACTTAAATAGACGGTTAAGAGGTAAAGCTTTACAACATTTATTATGAGTGTCGTTGCAAGCAACCAATTAATAACCCAGCTTATTACATGTTACGTCACAAGTGGTACAACCATAAAGTAATTTTAATTCATAGTGTATGTATTATATCGTCAAAGTGTTACATAATTTAAGAGATAGACAACAGATGAACAAATGACACTATATAAATAGTGATGAACGCTAAACACGTTATACATTATAAAAAAGTAATATGCTTAAGTATTCTATTACATAAACTGTAACGTCTTATTTTATATTTTATTTTCCTCCATGAATTATACATACAAGCCAACTATGAAATCCATTTTTTAGACTTCTACTTGAAGTTGGAAAATATAAATCTTGCAGTGAGGTATCTCTTCATTGTGGGTCAATGATACTATCATATATTTTCACTTGACTTTGCATTGTGGGCCAGTAATTGCTAACGGTGATAAGAGGAACGCTAGGAGGTCGAGAAAATGTGAAGTAGATAAAGAGATAAGTGACTGACGTTGACATGTGATTGCTGACGATGATGAGAGAAACACCAGGAGGTCGAGATTTGATGAGGTTAAGGAAGTGTCTGTCTTGTGAATGGTGGTAGAGTTGAGAACAAGTGCAACCGCTTTAGCGAAAGTTTCGATCCCCATTATCATTGTCTCCCGTGGTAACCCTAGCAGATGATTTGCCTTACCCGCCTATTCCATTTTACCCCATAACTAGATCATAAAACACACCCTTTAACATTATACCCACACCGAAATACAGAATCAAAACCTGTTTCATAGAATAATCGAGAGCATCTCCAATGGAGATGATGTGCAGTTAGAGATAAACATTTCCATTATTTTAGAAACCGGAACCGGGTTATTGGCCAA
The DNA here is from genome assembly GCA_947069175.1 of Scalesia atractyloides. Lineage (NCBI taxonomy): Eukaryota > Viridiplantae > Streptophyta > Magnoliopsida > Asterales > Asteraceae > Scalesia > Scalesia atractyloides. Next base: position 37,189,402 of record CAMTDV010000023.1, on the reverse strand, counting down.
ATCAGTTTCGATTCGATTTCCCCCTGGTTTAGCCGGCTTTAGATACCGGGTTTGATTCAAAACCGGTTCTTGCGTGCATATTTGAAAAAAAATCCGAAAAAAATATAAAAGCCAAAAATACAACTTTTATTTTTTTGTTTTGGAAATGAGAAAATAAACAAAATATAAATCGAAAAATTACAGTTATTATGTTGGGGTTTATTATTCGTCCGAACTAATATTGGCCCACTTCGATGCTTCATAGGAAATTTTATGTTGGATAGGGGACCACTTAGTCCCTCTTCCATCTCTTCATCATGTATTTTTTTCTTCAATCTCTTCTATGTCTTCAGGAGTACTTTGGTGTTGTACACGATCAACTACGTCCAAGTGATCTTTTAGACATATGTGCAACTTTAATGATGAGGGAGTTAGTCGTGTTCTTCGTATCAATAAAACCCTGCCACTATATGATGAAGCCTATTTTGAAGCTACTATAGAAGCTTGGTTGCTTAGTAGATCACGAGTCTTGGCAGCCATGATCGGGAAACGGGATTCCTTTGTGTTCCACCAAGACAAGATATCAAAATTTTCATGTTCCCCAGCGATCATACCGATAACAAAATTCAAGCCTTTATACCTCTTGATATGCGTAAAACCTAATATGTTTTTTATATCAATCGAGCTTTTGATAGTTTTCTTCTATGAATTTTTCATGTAAGTCGTTTATTTGTCACTTATTGTCACACCCCGACCCGGAGCAGAAATAAAAGTCGGGGCATAATTGGGTTATCATCAAAGCTCATGACATTTACTATAAAATTTCATATTTATTATTTCCAATTTAAGAGAGAAATTACATCAATCATACAAGCACAACATGTTTTAAACTCAACATTCGTGAACTCTTTATTTTTCTTCTAAGGCAAATTCCTATATGTTCCTTGCTTCAACCTGTTCACCTATATCATGTGTAAAAAAATGGTTTTTGGGTCAACAAAAGTTGGCGAGTGAATCTTATAAAAACATTTGAAGGAATTTGTTATATTGGTTATAAAAATGTGCATAACCACATATGAGTAAACGTATATGTAAATTTAACCACAAAACACATAATATCAATTAATGCACACACACACACCAAATGATGAACAATGAGATCAAGGCGCAATCAAACGGAGCCGATCTAATGAGGCACCCGATGCTCAACTCGTCTCCAACGAGGAACTGATGGGCCTAATGAATGATTTGCACGCAACTTGACAAAAATGTAAACACGCAATACAACAAATAACATTTACATCACACGTTATATCATATGATGATAATAGCACAAGTGTTTGAAATAACAAAATGTATAAACGACACATGATACACCCCAAAACATGAATAAAAAAGGGAAGTTCGTAAAAATCCACTCACAGTGGGTGCGTTTTCTTGATTGGTGAAAGATGCGCACGAATTGAGGATTTGAACGACGAACGAACACTAACCTAAAATAATAATATGATAATTCGATAAATATAAACAATTTAATATTTTGAGTTAATACTTTTTGTTTGATTTTTAGATTATTTTTGTGACATTTAATGAATTTTTAATCTTGTTATAATTGTGGGTATTTAAAATAGTGAAGTAAATAATAAAAATAATTTTTATAAAAATAATAAATAGTAATAAAAAAAATTTGGGCCTTGTCAGGCTTATCAGAAACCTGACCGGTTCGGGTATGAATTTGGCAGTGTGTGGTGAGGCTCGAACTCGTGACCTCTCGGTTGCGTGCACGCAGCTCTTCCAACTGAGCTACGTGTCTAACCCGTTAGAATCATGATTTTTATTATATTTATATACTTGTTATATTAATCTAGAAATAACCTTAGTTAAAAAGGTTTTAAAATCAAACAACCGGCACCCCCTACATGATTCGAACCCGGATCCTCTGCGATGGTTTGCACGGGCTGGGTGTCTAACCCATTTGTTTTACCGTTTTTATTAATCTTATGAACTTACACAGGGTGCTCAGCGTAGCTTAAAAAAAGAATTTGAATTTCTGAAAACTGTTCCTATGCGCGAATCGAACCCGTGTCTTACGTGTGTAATTGCACACAGTCCACCATTGGACTGTGTGTCTAACCCGGTTTCTTAATATATTCAACCATTTGATCAAAAATCATCTTCTTCATTAGAACACGACTCAGAACATGATTTCCGATTCTGAAAACTTCTTGATTGGATTACGTTTTAACAATATATATTGATTCGCGATAATTACAAGAATATATAAGGTTTATCTAAAAAACACAATATATAAAAGATTGTTACCACAACGGAATCGTTCGGTTTTGCGGCATAAATCTGGCGATAGGTAGAATTCCGGCGACAGACATAGTCACTTGATCAGAGAGCAGAATAGGTTTTCGAGAGGAACTGAGCGAGTTCAAAAAATGATTGAGGTAGATTTATAGGCTAGATGATTAAGGTCTTCGGTTTCAAGCTTTAAATTTCTTTAATTCTTAAAACGGTTTTTGTTTTAAATTGGTCATGGTCTCAAATTCGGTAAATGTTTTCTGTTAATTTCAGTTTTCACAACCGTATTCAAGGTTTTTGAATTCAATTTATGAGATGAGCGGTTACAGATCTTGATGATTTCGAATTTGCAGGTTTAAGCAGGTCTTTAATATAAGACTTAAATGGTTTCGGTTATAGCACAAGTGTGCGTGTGGTGTAGTGGTGTTTGGTGTGTGTGTAAACGCGGGAGACTCGGGTTCGAAACCCGGTTTCTCCTGTTTATTTTTATTTAATTTTTTACTTTTGATTTATTATTAAAAGATTATTTAATTTACCTATTACTATTATTATTATTAGTTATAATTTTTTACAATCATTAATTAAAAATAAGTGATGCTAGTAATACGCAACGAACCATAACAAACAAACAATATAATAATAACAGAAAAAAACCTTGATTAATAAACGGTGCGGGTTTTCGAAACCCGCTTTACACAAATGTTACAGTATCCCCTAATTTTAGAAGTTTCGTCCCGAAATTTAAGTAGAAGCCGTAACAGGGAAAAGATACGAGTATTTCTCGCGCATTGAATCTTTGCATTCCCAAGTAAACTCAAGTCCTCGTTTTTTACTCTGACAAAAGTTTGAATATCTTTTAACAGAAAACGAAGGTGTGATGCTTGGATTTGACGATTACATAAACAGAGGAGTGTATAATTTTGAATTCTAATTGAGGCGGTAACGTTCCTAGTAAGGGTTGAATACCCTGTTACAGAAATCGCTTTTTGATGCTTAAAGTGTGAAAATGAGAAGCATTGATAACCAGAGTTGTTTGACTATATATGATCTCATGTATGAGGGTTTTGAGAAAATTGATGCGTTGAAAAGATAAAGTTATCTCACAAGACAAAAAATTTAACTACGACGATATTAAAACCTACGCGGAACTTCTCATAACCGCCTGACAATGCTTTTGATCCTTTGACAAGAATACTTCTATATAGGAAGTACCCGTGGCGTATCCCCCATATTCTTGTCAAATTTTCATTGGCTTTGTCAGTAAGTTATGATTAGTTCTATGTCACTAAAATATACAAAACATAAACAACACAACAGCCAAAGCTTGACTCTCAAAACTAAAAGAATACGTGACTGAGTGACGACAGTACCTTTCTTGTTTGTTGTGATGAAGGGGGTCAGTCTATGAAAAAGTGAGAAACAACTCAACTTCCTTAAATGATGAGACGAGGTACGTCGTGATGTTATGATGACATTAAATTTTAAATCGATGAATGAAATAAAGCAATGATATCAATTTGCATTAAAATTCTTGGATACATAAATTCCCAAATTAACACAGGGATACACAAAGATTGAGATTTATAGAAAACATTAAAAACTCGACGATTGGAGCTGGGTCTTGATTCTTGGTGATAGAAGGCTAATTGGGTTGCTCGTTTGCACCGTTATTGACTTCAACTGGATTAGCATTGATGTTGTAAGCTCTTCCTCTTGCTGCTGGGTTTGCTTGATTTGCTTGATTAACTGGGTTCGCTTGAGCTTGGGCGTTAATGATGTTAACCAATCTTGGGCACGTGTTTCTAAAATGGGTAGGGTCGCCACAATTAAAGCAAGCTCGAACATATGGAACTATGGGGTATTGGGGTTGTTGATAGGGTTAGATCATGTTCTAGGTAGGGTGTGAAGCTTGGTTTTGGGGAGTAGGACAAGTTTTACTCAGATGACCATAACGCCCACAATTTGCACACAATTGACAGGGTATGGTAGGTGATGGTGATAAAAGCAGGTGTTGCATTAAGGGTGAGGTCCAATGTAAGGTTTCTTATTTGGGTAAGCAGTGTTGGGTGCTACTTGAGTGATTGGGATAGCTTGGAGTGGTACGGCTTGTGGAATTGGTTGATTGCTTTGAGTGACAGCGAAATTTTGCTCGTCTCGTTTTCTCTTATTAGTGGGTTGGGGAGAGGATTCAGTTTGGGTTGAGTTTGAGGTTTCGGTTGGTGCTTTATTTTTCTTCTTCTCCTCCTTGAAGTCTCCATTCCTAATGTGGTTTTCGGTGAGCTCACAGCTAACTCCATTGCTGCTTCCAAAGTTGTAGGTGTGGTACTTATCACAGGGTCCTGAATATTTGAAGGAAGACCCCGAACGTAGTGCTCGATCAAACGGTAGAGGGGGGTGAACAAGTTGGGGACCATCTGATTTAACTCAAGGAATCTCTTGTTGATGTGGTGTGGTCACCCTCCTTTTGTTTCAAAGAGTAGAACTCATTTTCTAATTTCTTGATTTCGCTTCTTGGACAGAAGCGTCTTGTCATGATCTCCCTCAACTCTTCCCAAGTCAAAGTCATAGCATCCTCAGCATCTCGCTTGCCCTTCTCTGTGTTCCACCATGTAAGTGCTACTCCGAACAAACGACCGGTAGCATATCGCACCTTGCGATCATCGAGGCAGTCGTAATTGAGAAAAGTGTTTTCCATCTGCTCAAACCAATGAAGGAGAGCGGTGACACCTTCAGTCCCTTCGTATTTTGGGGGATCGCATGATTTGAAATGCTTTTAGGTGCATTTAGTGGCGTTGAGAGGAGGGTTGGCGCCATTTTGGCCTTCTTGATTGGTTGGGGTGGTAGGATTAGCGGCAAGGGCTTGTTGGACTTGAACTACTATATTGGGAATAACAGCGGCCATTTGCTGAGCGATTTGGGCAGCCATGCGCTCGCGGGATTTTCTTGATCTCCTACCTCTACGAGAGTGACTAGAAGACATCTACAAGGAATACGTATCGAGAGTATGAGTTTGACATATAGGTGTCATGTCGTATAAAATGAACATCCACAAAACAAAATGAAAAATAAAGTTGCTACATCCATAGGATGTCTTGGGCTTTGCTCATGTTTCGGCTCCCATATGTCCCTATGCTTGGCCTTGGTAGTCATGTGGGGCGCCATGACTACTGGGCTCTGGTAGGGTTCATATTGGTGTTGGTCTGTTAACACTCGCGCTACCCGAATGAAAATCGTAAAACATGATCGCAAAGTATAAGTTCGGAGGGTATCTAGGTGTAGACACAGTGACAACTCAAAGTGGGGTTAGTTCACACGACGTTTGGTGTGGCATGCTTTGGCCTAATAGGTCATTCGTACTCTCATTGTTAGTCCCTAGGTAGGCAAACTAGTCCGTTATATTGGATTTATACGAATGCCAACCTAGACATGACGTTTCAACTACCGGTACTCGTACCCTTCCAGTTACTACATGCCCGTCGTAGAACTCACTTTAATGAGATTGAAAAATGAAAACATTACAAAATCTTGAATAAAGAAATATGAGAATGCTTTAAATATGTGAGAATTGAAACATGCGTGATGAATGTATATGTAAGCATGTTATGTTTGACAATATGTATAATTTATTAAGTATCACACAAAATGATAGTGGAAGTGCTTGCATGCATTGGTGTGTGTAACAAATATGAAACAAATAAACATCATAAGTTTGCATGTAACCACATAAGCAATTAAAAATCTAATCGACTATAGTATAGGCTCTAAGGGTCTAATAACCTATCCTATCTCCATATAGTCAAAAGCTTTGATACCAATCTGTCACACCCCGAACCGCAGTAGAAATAAAAGTTGCGGCATAATTGGGTTATCATCAAAGCTCATGACATTTACTATAAAATTTCATAATTATTATTTCCAATTTAAGAGAGAAATTACATCAATCATACAAGCACAACATGTTCTAAACTCAACATTCATGAACTCTTTATTTTTCTTCTAAGACAAATTCCTATATGTTCCTTGCTTCAACCTGTTCACCTGTATCATGTGTAAAAAAATGGTTTTTGGGTCAACAAAAATTGGCGAGTGAATCTTATAAAAACATTTGAACGAATTTGTTATATTGGTTATAAAAATGTGCATAACCACATATGAGTAAACGTGTATGTAAATTTAACCACAAAACACATAATATCAATTAATGCACATACACACACATCAAATGATGAACAATGAGATCAAGGCTCAATCAAACGGAGCCGATCTAATGAGGCACCTGATGCTCAACTCGTCTCCAACGAGGAACTGACGGGCCTAATGAATGATTTGCACCCAACTTGACAAAAATGTAAACACGCAATACAACAAATAACATTTACATCACACGTTAGATCATATGATGATAATAGCACAAGTGTTTGAAATAACAAAATGTATAAACGACACATGATACACCCCAAAAAATGAATAAAAAGGGAAAGTTCGTAAGAATTCACTAACAGTGGGTGCGTTTACTTGATTGGCGAAAGATGCGCACGAATTGAGGATTTGAACGACGAACGAACACTAACCTAAAATAATAATACGATAATTCGATAAATATAAACAATTTAATATTTTGAGTTAATACTTTTTGTTTGATTTTTAGATTATTTTTGTGACATTTAATGAATTTTTAATCTTGTTATAATTGTGGGTATTTAAAATAGTAAAGTAAATAATAAAAATAACTTTTATAAAAATAATAAATAGTAATAAAAAAAATTTGGGCCTTGTCAGGCTTATCAGAAACCTGACCGGTTCGGGTATGAATTTGGCAGTGTGTGGTGAGGCTCGAACTCGTGACCTCTCGGTTGCGTGCACGCAGCTCTTCCAACTGAGTTACGTGTCTAACCTGTTAGAATCATGATTTTTATTATATTTATATACTTGTTATATTAATCCAGAAATAACCTTAGTTAAAAAGGTTTTAAAATCAAACAACCGGCACCCCTTACATGATTCGAACCCGGATCCTCTGCGATGGTTTGCACCCAGCCCAACCGGTTGGGCTGGGTGTCTAACCCATTTGTTTTACCGTTTTTATTAATCTTATGAACTTACACAGGGTGCTCTGCGTAGCTTAAAAAAAGAATTTGAATTTCTGAAAACCGTTCATATGCGAATCGAACCCGTGTCTTACGTGTGTAATTGCACACAGTCCACCATTGGATTGTATGTCTAACCCGGTTTCTTAATATATTTAACCATTTGATCAAACATCATCTTCTTCATTAGAACACGACTCAGAACATGATTTCCGATTCTGAAAACTTCTTGATTGGATTACGTTTTAACAATATATATTGATTCACGATAATTACAAGAATATATAAGGTTTATCTAAAAAAACACAATATATAAAAGATTGTTACCACAACGGAATCGTTTGGTTTTTGCAGCGTAAATCCGGCGACAGGTAGAATTCCGGTGACAGACAGAGTCACTTGATCAGAGAGCAGAATAGGTTTTCGAGAGGAAATGAGCGAGTTCAACAAATGATTGAGGTATAATTTATAGGCTAGATGATTAAGGTTTTCGGTTTCAAGCTTTAAATTTCTTTAATTCTTAAAACGGTTTCTGTTTTAAATTGGTCATGATCTCAAATTCGGTAAATGTTTTCTGTTAATTTCAGTTTTCACAACCGTATTCAAGGTTTTTGAATTCAATTTATGAGATGAGCGGTTACAGATCTTGATGATTTCGAATTTGTAGGTTTAAGCAGGTCTTTAATATAAGAATTAAATGGTTTCGGTTATAGCACAAGTGTGCATGTGGTGTAGTGGTGTTTTGTGTGTGTATGTAAACGCGGGAGACTCGGGTTCGAAACCCGGTTTCTCTTGTTTATTTTTATTTATTTTTTTTACTTTTGATTTATTATTAAAAGATTATTTTAATTTACCTATTACTATTATTATTTATTAGTTATAATTTTTTACAATTATTAATTAAAAATAAGTGATGCTAGAAATACGCAACGAACCATAACAAACAATAATAATAACAGAAAAAACCTTGATTAAAAAACGGTGCGGGTTTTCGAAACCCGTTTTACACAAATGTTACACTTCTAATTTTCAAGATTAAAAATACAAAAAGTGGCAAAAGAAGCAAATTCGTAGCGATAATCAAGAGTTTTGCTAGAAGACAATCAAAGCCACATGCCCGCATGTCTATCTCACACGCTCTCGTGCTTCATCCTTCCAAGAGAACACAATAGGCCAACATGGGTCGTGCCTCACAAACATGCCCCCGTGTCACATCATTTTAGAAAACACAAAATAGACCATCACGCACAGGGTCGTGCCTCACCTAGCACGCCCTATGGCATATCGTTCAAGTGAAGACAAATCAAGGACAATGGACCCACAAAGTTCACTTGGGTCGTACCTCACCTCACACGCCCTCGGGTCGATATATGGACTTTGCCACAAAAGACAAAATGATGCAAAAAGTCAACCACACGGCCCGTGTCTTATCAGACACGAGGTTGTGCCCTTTCGCCAGTTCAACCTATAAATAGATGCCCTATGCTTGCCATTCACCCCATCCTTTGGCACCCATTCTCTCTTACTCACAACCACTATCCACCACTCACTACACCACGTTTATCTTGTAATAGAGTTTTGGATTGTCTTAGGATTCAAGATTTTAAGAACTTATATATATATATATATATTTATATAGAGAAACAGGATATGGAGAAAACGGTGGATAGTGTGAAAACCGTGAGAACTGATCCTAGAACGACACGTGGCGCACACTACAATTCAGGGAAAGGGGTGTTTATGTCTTTTTACGGATTTCTATTCATTTTATCCACACGTCGCGCTCATATGTGGCGTGGAAACTTTTTTTGCATTTAGTTAGAAACTCAATTTATGGCGTTTTGTTTTCTTTTATAGAGTTTTGGCTCGGATAGACAAAGGATTCAAAGTAAATACCATGGCGTTCATACATTCATTACATTTCATTCATAAAATTACTCAAACATCACAACAAAAACGAAATAAAACAAATGAAATCAATACTCATCATTGGATGAGATTACATTAGAGATGTACCCATCGCTTTGCTCATCACTTTCCTCATAATCATCATCATCAACTACATTGGAGTTTAATGCCATCAACTGGTTCAGCCTAAAAGACATCCTAGATTTAAATATAATCACAATCCTGGTTGTGATAACGGGTGAATGTGTTAAAGCTAAGAGTTGTTGAAGAAGGCGGACATCCTCTGTGTTCAGCACCTCGTCCATTGTCAAGGAATCTTCATCTCCGTTGCTATAAGTCACTCTCACCATCCTCAATTGCTCATTCAAACTTCAACCGGTTAGTAGCTTAAAGACATCATCATCATCATCCTCTTGAAATCTTCTTTTCAATCTTCTTATTACTATTTCAGTTCTTTCACATTAGTTCGCAATTGGAATACCCAAGGCAAGAATATCCCTTTGGACTACCTCATCCATGTGAAGTATGGCGTCGATGGTCTTGACCCTCACCCTTGTTCAGTCTCTAAACTTTAGAACGAATCGTCTATCTGATCGATTGAACCTCCATGAGATAACTTGTTCCATTTTTTGTTCGTTATTTTTGTTTGGCGTTTTATGGTTTTATTGGAGTGTTTCAGTAATTATAACCTTTTCTACTTATATAATGGTGTTCTCTTGGCGCCAAAGACAACAAAATGGATTTATTATATTTTTTTGGCGCCAAAAGAATAAATGTATTTTGACTATTGGGAAAGTACTGTATGATGTGACAATTCATCGCCTTCTTTAGTTTTTACACTGTAAAAGGGGTGAGGTTGGCATGGCAGATATGATGTATCTAGTTTCTTTGGCATTTTTTATAGCATGAAAATGTTCTTTTTTCTATAATTGATTGATTATACTTTATTTTTGGTGCCAAAAGAAGAAAATGTTTTTTTGACTTTAGTGAAAGTACCGTATGATGTAACGATTCATTGGCTTATTTAGTTTTGACACTTAAAAAGGGTGATGTAGGCAGTCAGATATGACGAATCTAGTATTTTTGGCGTTTTTATAATATAGCATGAAAATGTTATTTTTCTGATTTTTTTTTATAATTTTTGGCGTTTTTATGTAACATATATAACTTAGATTGTGTTATATTTAATGGCGTTTAGAAACATGGAGAAAATATACATGTGATCTACTATATAAGATGCATAGTGTTAGTTAGGATCTGAGTTTGAAACTGGTTATGAACGTTCTAAAATTAATAAATGAAAGATAATAAATCAGATGAACATGCAGCGGAAAGATGAACTTTAGTTCATAACAACCAAGAGATTGTTTTCGATTATAATGCTTTTAGTGAATTGTAATCACATGCATATAATTCACAAGCTCCCCCTCAGCCTAAGATCACTGATTTGTTCGTACAGAATGTAAGAAAGATATGTTAGATTGATAATTGATGAAAGTGATCCAATAAAACAGTACAAGCACTGTTCTATTCATACTATAATCCTAACCACTGAGCATCTTATAATGATGTCAGCATGAAAGTGATATTTAACAATATAACAAACTAACAACATCTTCTAAGCTAACCACTGCTATAAATTAAACATTACAAAGACTGATAGTAAAACACTGATGAGACATCCTCTGTTGGTCTTCAGTAGAGCTTTGCCTTGGCAGACCTTTAGCTTTAGACTTCAACAGAAAAAGCCTTGACAGACCTTTGCTTTAGACTTAAGTAGCGCTTTGTCTTCAACAGAATTTTGCTATGGCAGGCCTTTGACATTTAATCTTCAGCAGAGCTTAACTTGCAGATGTTATATCATTATTAGGATAAGAGGTTGTAGTATATTTTGGCTTTCTATCATTTGTTCTTTTGTAGGGTTCTATTTCCAACAGGGTAAACGAAAACAATAGGTTGTTAAATATACAGGTGATATAACATGCATAGGGTCATAACATAAGCTTGCAAGGGTAATTCAAAATAACATATAAGTATGGCGTTTTAACCAACTAATCTATTTCAAGGGCTATCCTTTCTTCAATCCTTGACAATCCTAATTTGAACAGTTATGTTATTGTTTCGGAACCTAAGTTCAAGAATTTGTTTAATGATTTTACCAATCCTTTTCTTCTCTCATTTATCTCATCCAGTAGGATTTTTGTTGTTTACTTGATCCTGATGTCATTTAGTTGTTTGGTTTGTATGTTATTTGGAGTGTTTTCTTTTGCTAAACCACATGCCCAACCAGACATCTTCCCCATATATGTTTCCATATGCCTTATTGTAAATATCCCACAGTCTATGTCGTTTGACTTTGTTCTCCAATCCATCTTCTGCCTCACAATTTTGGCCCTTTTTATCCTCCGACCACTTGGGTGATTTTCAGATATCAAGTAGTTTGCAAAATCATTTCGCTGCCTAGTTTAACATTTTTAGGAAACTCAGTATGGTGTTTCAAATAGAAAGAGTAATATAATAAGAAGTATTCAAGGGAGTTACCATTTTTCCAACCACACCAAAATATTTGTCTTCAATGCTGAGATTATTCAGCAGCAATGTTGTCCAAGACATCAACTTTATATGATTGTAGATTGAAGTAGATAACGTAGAATTTTTTGCATATTATTGGGATGAAGACCAGATCATAATCGTTTATCTTTCTATCTTTTAGATCATCTTTGAAACGAGCTTCTGTCAAAATAGGTCGTTTTCTGATTGCTCATATGTGGGCCTATTATGTAACTTTTTATGTGAACATATTATTAAAATAAAACATTGTGATAATTTTACGGCATTAAATGATTCAGATAATCACTAACAATCATTATTTGAGTGTAGAATAATCTTGAGGGTGATTCAAGGGCCTTAAATCTTTCTTCATAATTTGTATGTGCCCCTAAGATTGGACACAACTATTGTGTGCATATAATCTTGGCCTCATGCTCTCAAATATAATCCTCGGGAGATCCTGCTGACTTGTAATCTTGAACACTATATGCCTGAAAATACCATATGGTGTTGAAGTTTTAGCATTACATTTCTAATAATGTTACATTAATGGCTTTTTATTATCAGACTATGGTGTTTTATTATCATTGTTTAACTTGCATGCTATCTTAGGCTATAAATTGGCATTTTCACAAACATGCAGTCACAAAACAATGGCGTTTTTAACATTTAATGACCCTGCAGGTTTTTTACAATATTTTTTATGCTTGCAACTGTAAGTTATGGCGTTTCTATGAATAATGAAATGTACATACCATGGATTACCACATCTAGTAAATATGTAGGTTGAAATATTGTTCTTCTGTGTCTCCCTTATTGCATTTATAACCCCCGACCTTCTTAGATAAGGGGACAAGCATGCTCTTGATGTTTGTGACTTTCTTTTCCCATCTTTAGTCACAATATCCTCCACGTCATCGTTTTCATCGTCATCACCTTTTACATGTCCACATCCTTCTGCTATTTTCATAATTGTATTCTTTTCAATCATCTTTCCTATGGCTGGTGTGCTCTCTCCCCCATCCTTTTCTTGATCTTTTGGCGTCTCTAGGGTTTTGCTAGATGATGTTTAAGTTGGTGCTAGTAGGTTGAAAGAAGGTATATTTGATTTTTGTGTCCCAATAGCCTTAGCGTTTTCACTTTTTGGTTTTTTGGGTGTCACTTTTCTTCAAGTCTTTACATGAGAGTCTTCCTACCTTCTTCATTTGAACAGATTCTAGGTTTTCACTATGTTGCTCATATGGTGTTTTATTAAACATGGCACCCTTTCGGTCAACATTCTCGGCCACAATCTCCCTTTCATTTTTTCCCAAAAGAGATAGGAAAGCATCACTAAATTGTGTCTCGGTCACAGGCTGTTGTATATCTTTTGGCGTTATATCAAAGGCTGCATGTAACAGTAGTGTTTTCAAGTTTAGAGATGAAAGTTTCACTATATTGTGTTTCTGTTTGGAGAATAACAGAGTCTAGATTCTTATTTTGGTCATCCATTGGCGTTTTATCAAATACAGGGACCTTGGGTATGTCGGCAGCAAGTTCGAGGTGCTTCTTCAAAGCTTTAACTATTTTTTCCACAATCTTTGGGCAATCATTATCTCTTTTCAATTCAACCATCTATTTTAGATCTTGTCTTTGCAGTCCCAAAATCTCAGTCACATTCCTAAACACTGTTTTTCACCATTATACCTTACAATTTCATACTCCAGCCTTTTATAATCACAATCCCGGCTTTTTATATCACTTTCATCAAAATCTTCATCTGTGGCATTTTCATTTGACCATATATATTCTTCTTCATTTGCACCTTCAACACAACCTGCAGTCTCATCTCCACCCTCACCTCTATGACCAGCCTCAGCCTCAAGTGCAGCCTCACGTGCATTTCCACCTACAACAGACATGGCGTTTTGGTCAATGTCACACTCACCCTCTCTTTCACCTTCACATGCAGCCTCAGTTGTAGTCATGACGTGTTGGTCACCTTCAACTTCTCCTTCTATTGGGTTATCAACCATGGCATTTTCATTGTTGTCAGACTCAACCACGTCATTATCTTTCTCTTCCCTTTCGTTTGTCTCTTCTTTAGCATTCTCATCCATATCTTTAGAAATGATTTGTAACAAATTCAGGCATTGTGAATATTTGACATGTATTAACAGGCTGTTAGATGTTGAACCTTTGATTGATTTAATAAATCCTTGATTTTGTTGTAAGATTCCTCTAACTCTTTGTAGGCACAATCTAACTTTTCAATCATTGCCTGTCAAATGAGAAAAAGATAATTAAGCATGGCGTTTGTTTTTACTTGTTTATGTGTGTGAAATTTTTAATTGTATGACACATCTCTTCAACTTCATACAAGTTGTTTTTTCCACACCATTGTTGTCATGTTTTTCACCAGCTTCTTCTTCAGCATGTTGTGTTAGGACTGTGTATAAAGCATGATTTCCTGATGCTGATACTTTTGGCTCTCTAAATCATCTCCAACAACCCTTTGAATATAAGCTTCTTCCTGCTCATCATTCTCATCACAAATAGTCATGGCGTTTTGGATTTCAGGGTTGTGTTCTACATAACTGTGGCGAACATCATGATCAAAATCAGCATCATCGTCAACCTCGTCATCATCAACATTGTCACACCCCGACCCGCAGCGGAATAAGAGTCGGGGCATAATTGGGTTATCACCAAAGCTCATGATATTTACTAATATGTTTCATATTTATTAAAGTCAAAATTACATTCTCAATAATCCAAACATGTCCATACAAATACAAAGAAAAATAACCAACTAAACAATCCAAGCTCTAAACCAGTTTATTCTTCTAAGCCAATCCTATGTGTTTCTTGCTGCGGCTGGATCACCTGTATCATGTGTAAAAATGGGGGTTTTTGGGTCAACATAAGTTGGCGAGTGAACCTTGTTAGATAAACATTTATTATTGATTTCTTGTTATTTTTATCAAGGAAAAATTGTGGAATAGTCATAGGTGAGCAAATGTAAATAATCCAACAATAACAATAACAACCACAAACAATAACATACAATAACATATGAACTTGCATGAATATATAACATGAATGAAACTGTATATGTTGGCAACGTCACGTTCACGCTCATAATGTAATGGGGAACGAACGGCCTATGATGAATGTCTGTGCGATCAAGGTTCAATCAAACGGAGCTGATCGTATGTTGGCAACGCCCGGTTCACGCTCATAATGTAATGGGAACTGCTCAACGCTCATAATGTAATGGGGAGCGGCGGCCTATGATATTGCATGTACTGAAAATAATAAATTAAATCTAAACAATAACCACACAAACAGTTGATACAAGCTGAATACACATTTGTTCATGATATGATGTATGCACAATGATTTAAATATAATAAATGGTAAGACACATGATACACCCCAAAACGTGATTAAAACGGGGAATTTGTAGAGATTCACTCACATTAGGTGCGTTCGGTTGGAGATGATGAGATGCGCACGAGTTTGAAGGATTGAACAACGAGGATTAACTAACCTAAATAATAACGGAAGGTATAGTAAATGAGTGGATTTTATTAATAATCTTAATAGGATTTTTAGATATATTTTTGTGAGTTGAAGGCTATTTCCTATCTTTAAAAACATTATTTTTAAGTATTTTTAATTGATTTTTGAATTAAATTAAATAAACAAAAATATAAAAAAAAATGTTGACTTTTGCGTTGACCATTGACCGTTGACTGTTTGACTGTGACTGTTGACTGTTTGACCGGTTCTATTGTGTGCATGTATGCGCTGGGTGAGGCTCGAACCCGAGACCTCCCGTACGCGTGCACACAGCTCTACCAACTGAGCTATGTGTCTAACCCGAAATATTTCTGTTTTTAATTATATTTATATACTGTTTTAATTTATTCAAAATTCATTTATTTTTAAAAAAGGATTTTAATTATCAAACCGGTGCCGTCAACAGGTCTCGAACCCGGGACATGTGATTTAATGTTGCACACAGTCCACCGCTGGACTGTGTGTCTAACTTGGTTAATATACTGATTTTTATTATACTTAACATCTAATTGCGAAAGGATCCGGTTCAATTTAAAAAAAAAGAACATTTTAATTACAGAGAGTGTGTGTGTGTCAAGGATCGAACTCGGGACGTATGCGTATTGTTTGCACACAGTCCACCGCTGGACTGTGTGTCTAACCCGTTTATAATACCGATTTTAATTAATCTTATAATCATAACAGACTTCATCTTCTTCGCTAAATTCACAGACAATGATTAATCAACTGTTTCTTGCTTAAAACAATTAACAGACGTACAAATGATTTATATGTAACGGATAGGAAAAGTTTCGGGAATGAACATACCAGAATGATGATCTTTCTCAGAACTCCGGCGAAGTCGTCGGCTCTTTTTTTATGAACTTCGACTGAGCGAACAAATTAACAGTTTTGATTAGCTAATTGTGGAATTGAAGTACTAAACAAGAGTTATCATTGAATGACTATACCGTTTTACAGCGGAAAATAGGAATTTTCAGAAGTTTTCCATCGAGAGTGAATTATTCGATATCGACGTCTGAAACTGTTTCCGATTGAAGGTTTTGAGTTAGCAATAGCTTAACAACTGATAGACGATGAAAGAATTAAGAGACTTACTGATTTGATGGAAGACACGGTTTTCCGGCGAAAGTCCGGCGAGTTCAAAAAGCTGCTCCGACGAACTGAAAGTAGTGCGAAAATGAAATTGAAGGTCTGCAGATGAGTTTGAGTCGCGAGAGGGGACAAAGGTTGGAGTAAATCAGGAAGTGCAGATTTTTCGGTTATTAAAACCGATCAACTTATGAATTCAAGTCCATTCAAGATCAAATTGATTGAAGGTGTCGGTGTATCGGTTATAATCGGTAAACCGCGAACAATCAAACGTTTTTGGACGTTTGGTGACCAATTTCGGTTACAGTTAGCGTAAACAGATCGATTCATGATTGATCATAAAATTTAATTGTTTCCTAGAATTCACAGAAAACATCAAGTGGCGGAGTGGTTATATGTGTGTGTGATAAGTCTTAAGCTTACCCGGCTGACCCGGGTTCGAGTCCTGGCAGCCTGATTTTTATTTTAATTATTTTATTTTTACTTTTTATCAATTATAACTTTTATATTCTAGTTTATTTATTAATTATGCATCATTAAAAATTAAAATTGATATAAATACGCAACGAAACATTTATAACTTGATATTTGATTACAAACGAAGCGGGTTGGAAAACCCGTTTTTGACAAATGTTACAGTATCCCCTACTTTTAGGAATTTCGTCCTGAAATTTAAGTAGTAGTAGTAGGAAAAAGATGCGGGTATTTTTCGCGCATTGAGTCTTCACGTTCCCAAGTAAACTCAGGTCCCCGTTTCAACTCCCAGCGTACCCTAACAATTGGAATGCGACTTCGTCGTAGACGTTTTTCTCTGAAGTCCATGATCTCTACTGGTCTTTCAATAAAATGCATAGATTCATCAATCTGAATATCTTCCAGAGGAATATGGAGGTTCTCATCGGCGAGGCACTTCTTCAAGTTTGATACGTGGAATGTGGGGTGAATTCTGTTGAGTTCTTCTGGTAGATCAAGCTTGTATGCTACAGGTCCTACTCTTTCGAGTATCTTGAAAGGTCCTACGTAGCGTGGTGCTAGCTTGCCTTTTTGACCAAAACGAACTACTCCCTTCCACGGTGATACTTTTAAAAGTACATGATCACCGATGTTGAACTCCAAAGGCTTTCGTCGTTTATCTGCATAACTCTTTTGACGACTTTGAGCCGCTAGAAGATTGTTTCGAATTTGATGGAACTTTTCTGTGGTTTCTTGAATCAATTCCGGACCGGTGATTTGAGCTTCCCCAATTTCGTGCCAACATACTGGAGATCGGCACTTACGACCATATAAGGCTTCAAAAGGTGCCATGCCGATACTTGAATGATAGCTGTTGTTGTACGAAAATTCAACTAATGGTAGATGAGCGTCCCAATTTCCCTTGAAGTCTATGACACATGCTCGAAGCATATCTTCAAGAGTTTGAATGGTGCGTTCAGATTGTCCATCAGTTTGAGGATGATAAGCGGTACTGAGATCTAATCGTGTACCCAAAGCGGCTTGTACTGCTTGCCATGTTCGTGAAGTGAAACGACCATCACGATCTGAAATAATGCTTAACGGTACACCATGTCAGCTTACGATTTCGCTGATATAAATACGAGCTAGCTTTTCGTTCTTGAAATCTTCGCGGATAGGAATAAAGTGAGCTGATTTTGTAAGACGATGAATGATTACCCATATAGTGTCATACCCACCAGAAGTGCGAGGTAACCCGGTAATGAAGTCCATGGTTATGTTTTCCCACTTCCATACAGGTATTTCAGGTTGGACCAGAAGTCCTGAGGGTCTTTGGTGTTCAGCTTTCACCTTGGAACATGTAAGGCACTTGGAAACAAAAACAGCAATATCCTTTTTCATTCCAGGCCACCAATAGGTGTATCGAAGGTCTTGATACATCTTATCGGCTCCTGGGTTCGTGTTTTGTGAGCCTCATTCATAAGAAATTCACGAAGGTTGTTGTGGTCAGGAATCCATATGCGATCTAGATAGTACAGAATACCGTCAGATTTAGTTTCAATTTTAAGTTCAGCTCCTTTCGTATGTCGTCTTCCGTTACTGAAACATGTTAGGCTTCTCGAATTTGATCTTTAATGTTAGTTATGATTTGCGAACATAGAAGATGAATGGAGTTCGCATAACCCTTTCGACTGAGTGCATCAGCCACCACATTTGCCTTGCCAGGATGGTACCGAATTTCACAGTCGTAGTCATTTAGAAGTTCGACCCATCTTCGTTGTCTCATGTTTAACTCCTTTTGGTTGAAGATATGTTGAAGACTCTTGTGGTCAGTGTATATTTCACACTTAGTACCGTAGAGATAATGTCTCCATATCTTAAGAGCGAACACAACGGCTCCAAGTTCTAGGTCATGGGTGTTGTAGTTCTTCTCATGAGTTTTGAGTTGTCTCGAAGCATAAGCTATAACCTTTCCTCTTTGCATTAGAACACAGCCTAGTCCTTGCCCTGACGCGTCGCAATAAACCACGAAGTCATCACAACCTTCAGGAAGAGTGAGGATTGGTGCATCACAGAGTTTTTGTTTAAGGGTTTGGAAGGCTTCTTCTTGTTTGGGTCCCCAAATGAAAGGTTTTCCCTTATGAGTTAAAGCCGTGAGTGGTACAGCAATGCGAGAGAAGTTTGAGATGAAACGGCGATAATAACCAGCCAAACCAAGGAATGATCTTACTTCAGTTGGTGTACGTGGCGCTTGCCATTCTTGTACCGCTTTGATTTTTGAGGGGTCGACATGTATTCCCTTGTCATTGACTACATGTCCAAGGAATTGTACCTCTTTTAACCAAAATTCGCATTTGGAGAATTTGGCGTAAAGCTTTTCATTCTCTAGAAGTGTAAGGATGAGTCGAAGATGCCGTTCATGATCAGACTTAGACTTTGAGTAAATGAGGATGTCGTCGATGAAGACTATAACAAAACGATCGAGATAGGGTTTGTAGACTCTGTTCATTAAATCCATGAAGATAGCTGGAGCGTTGGTTAAACCAAATGGCATGACCATGAATTCATAATGACCATAATGTGTTCGGAAAGCGGTCTTTGGGACGTCTTCTTCATGTACTCTGAGTTGATGATAACCAGAACGAAGGTCGATTTTTGAAAAACAGCTGGCGCCTTGAAGTTGGTCAAGAAGATCATCAATGCGAGGTAATGAATAGAGATTCTTGATCGTTAACTTGTTGAGTTCTCCGTAGTCGATGCACATGCGAAACGTTCCATCTTTCTTCTTCACAAAAAGGACAGGTGCACCCCAAGGCGAGGAGCTAGGACGTATGAACCCTTTGTCAGTCAACTCTTGCAATTGACTGGCTAGCTCTTGCATTTCAGAGGGGGCTAACCTATAAGGAGACTTTACAACTGGTGTAGCACCAGGTATAAGATCAATGCGGAATTCGACTTCTCTCACGGGAGGAAGTCCTGAAATGTCGTCAGGAAAAACTTGCGGGAAATCTTTTACTACTGGGATGTCTTCGAGTTTCTTCTCCATGGTTCCCTTTTTGACGACATGGGTTAAAAATGCGACATAATTCTTGCGAAGATATTTTTGGGCTTGAAGACAGGACATTAATCTGAGCCCTTTCGATGGGGTTTCTCCAAAGATTCATAGAGTCTGACCGTTGGAAAGAGGAATGCGTATAAACTTTTCGCGGCATACAACTTCAGCCTGATGTTGGCTGAGCCAGTCCATACCAATTATAATGTCAAAGCTTCCCAACTTCATAGGAATGAGGTCAACTGGAAAATCGTGGTCGTTTAAGGTGAGAGTACAATTGCGTATAATAGAGTTTAATGAGACCGGTTTTCCGTTAGCAACTTCTACTGTTATGGATTCCATGAGCTTATCACGAATTTGGTTTAGGATGGGTTCAAACTCTAAGGACACAAAACTTTTATCCGCGCCAGTATCAAACAACAGGGATGCATAACTACCATTGATAAGAAACGTACTGTTAACCACATTGCTGTCAGCTCTAGCTTTATTAGCGTTGATGTTGAAAGCTCTTCCTCTTGCAGGCGGAGGAGCTTGGTTAGCTTGATTCACCGGATTGGCTTGGGCTTGAGCATGTATAATGTTCACCAAACGTGGACAAGTGTTTCTAAAGTGGCTTGGATCTCCACAATTGTAGCAAGCCCGCATAGGTTGCACCATGGGATAATTGGGTTGGTAGTATGATTGGGCTAAATGTTGGGTAGGTGGTAGTAGTAGGGGTTGTTGGGCTTGACCCATTATTTGTTGGTGGGTTTGGGTTGAAGGCTGGTGGCGGTTCGCTCGCTGAGGTATGCGACAGGTTTGAACAGTATGACCTGCGCGACCACAGCCGGTGCAATGTTGGAAGGGATGATCAGGAAAGTGATGGTATTGGCAACGGTTGCATTTTGGTAATGGGCCAGAGTACGGCCTTTTATATGGTGCAGGTGAGGGGGCAACTTGGGTAATGGGTGCAGCAGGGATAGGGAAATTGGTTTGTGTGACAGCGAAGTTTTTGGTGTTACGTTTCCTCTTGTTAGCAAAATTAGAGGAGGAGGTGAAATGGTTTGAAGTTTGGCCCTCAACGGGGGCTTTCTATTTCTCCTCTTTAAATTTACCGTTGCGAATTCGATTCTCGGTCAGTTCAGTAGCTAGTTCCATAGCAGCTTCAAGTGTTGCTGGCGAAGTGCTGAGAACTGAATCTTGAATTTTCGAGGGAAGACCTCGAATATAATGCTCGACTAGACGGTAAACTGGGGTGAACAAGTTAGGGACCATCTGGTTCAACTCTAAAAACCTCTTGTTGTAGGAAGTATGATCTCCCTCCTTTTGCTTCAATGAATGAAATTTGTCCTCTAACTTTTTAATCTCACTTCTAGGACAGAATCGTCTCGTCATGATTTCCCTTAACTCCTCCCACGTTAAGGCCATTGCATCTTCGATTCCCCTCTTACCCTTTTCAGTATTCCACCAGGTAGGAGCTACCCCAAATAGTCTCCCGGTTGCGTATCGTACCTTGCGATCCTCGGGACAATCGCAGTTGAGGAAAGTGTTTTCCATTTCCTCAAACCAGTGGAGGAGAGCAGTGACACCTTCGGTCCCTTCAAATTTAGGAGGATCGCAAGACTTGAAATGTTTATATGAGCACTTTTTGGTAGGAGGGTTGCCGATGTTCTGGTCTTCTTGCTGGGGAGGATTGGTGGGATTTGTGGCGAGAGCTTGTTGTACTTGAACCACAATGTCAGGAAGCACCGCGACCATTTGCTTTGCGATTTGAGTGGCCAAGCGTTCGTGTGACCTTCCTGATCTTCTACCCCCTCGTTGTTGTCTAGCCGACATCTACAGGAACATAAATAAGAAGGTTGTGAGTTTATGGAGTCTTTTTAGGTGTCATGTGTCTTAAAGAAAATGAAAATAACATAAATATCAATAATGCAACTACATCCATAGGATGTCTTGGGTTTGCTCATGTTGGGCCTCAAATGTCCCCCATACCTTCACCTGTATAGTCATGTGGGCCCCCATGACTATTGGCTTGGTAGGATTCACATTAGTATTGGCGGTTTAACACTCGCATTACCCGAATGAAAACCACGAAATATGTTTACGAGATGTATGGTCGGAATGTGTTCAGGTGTAGACACAATGACAACTCAAAGTGGGGTTAGCTCACACGACGTTTGGTATAGCATGCTTTGGCCTAATAGGTACTTCGTACTCTCATCGTTAGTCCCCAGGTAGGCAAACTGGTCCTTTATTTTGGATTTATACGAATGCCAGCCTAGACAGGACGTTCCGACTACCGGTACTTGTACCCTTCTAGTTACTACATGCCCGTCATGAGAACTCACTTTAATGTGAATTGAAAATACAAAAATCATTGTAAAAACAATCATGAAAATGATGTGATGTGTGCTTTCATGGATATGATATGTTATGAGAATATGATTCATGATAGGCATTATATAATAATATGTACTTATGAACATGCTTGCATAACATTGAATGTAACATTAAACATAAAACATATAAACATCATGAATTTTGCATGTAACACACAAACTTCTTAAAGATTTCTAATTAACTATAGTATAGGCTCTAAGGGTCTAATAACCTATCTTATATCCCTATAGTCATGGCTCTGATACCAATCTGTCACACCCCGACCCGCAGCGGAATAAGAGTCGGGGCATAATTGGGTTATCACCAAAGCTCATGATATTTACTAATATGTTTCATATTTATTAAAGTCAAAATTACATTCTCAATAATCCAAACATGTCCATACAAATACAAAGAAAAATAACCAACTAAACAATCCAAGCTCTAAACCAGTTTATTCTTCTAAGCCAATCCTATGTGTTTCTTGCTGCGGCTGGATCACCTGTATCATGTGTAAAAATGGGGGTTTTGGGGTCAACATAAGTTGGCGAGTGAACCTTGTTAGATAAACATTTATTATTGATTTCTTGTTATTTTTATCAAGGAAAAATTGTGCAATAGTCATAAGTAAGCAAATGTAAATAATCCAACAATAACAATAACAACCACAAACAATAACATACAATAACATATGAACTTGCATGAATATATAATATGAATGAAACTGTATATGTTGGCAACGTCACGTTCACGCTCATAATGTAATGGGGAACGGACGGCCTACGATGAATGTCTGTACGATCAAGGCTCAATCAAACGGAGCCGATCGTATGTTGGCAACGCCCGGTTCACGCTCATAATGTAATGGGGAACTGCTCAACGCTCATAATGTAATGGGGAGCGGCGGCCTATGATATTGCATGTACTGAAAATAATAAATTAAATCTAAACAATAACCACACAAACAGTTGATACAAGCTGAATACACATTTGTTCATGATATGATGTATGCACAATGATTTAAATATAATAAATGGTAAGACACATGATACACCCCAAAAACGTGATTAAAACGGGGAATTTGTAGAGATTCACTCACATTGGGTGCGTTCGGTTGGAGATGATGAGATGCGCACGAGTTTGAAGGATTGAACAACGAGGATTAACTAACCTAAATAATAACGGAAGGTATAGTAAATGAGTGGATTTTATTAATAATCTTAATAGGATTTTTAGATATATTTTTGTGAGTTTAAGGCTATTTCCTATCTTTAAAAACATTATTTTTAAGTATTTTTAATTGATTTTTGAATTAAATTAAATAAATAAAAATATAAAAAAATGTTGACTTTTGCGTTGACCATTGACCGTTGACTGTGACTGTTGACTGTTTGACCGGTTCTATTGTGTGTATGTATGCGCTGGGTGAGGCTCGAACCCGAGACCTCCCGTACGCGTGCACGCAGCTCTACCAACTGAGCTACGTGTCTAACCCGAAATATTTCTGTTTTTAATTATATTTATATACTGTTTTAATTTATTCAAAATTCATTTATTTTTAAAAAGGATTTTAATTATCAAACCGGTGCCGTCAACAGGTCTCGAACCCGGGGCCTGTGATTTAATGTTGCACACAGTCCACCGCTGGACTGTGTGTCTAACTTGGTTAATATACTGATTTTTATTATACTTAACATCTAATTGCGAAAGGATCCGGTTCAGTTTAAAAAAAAAGAACATTTTAATTACAGAGAGTGTGTGTGTGTCAAGGATCGAACTCGGGACGTATGCGTATTGTTTGCACACAGTCCACCGCTGGACTGTGTGTCTAACCCGTTTTAATACCGATTTTAATTAATCTTATAATCATAACAGACTTCATCTTCTTCGCTAAATTCACAGATAATGATTAATCAACTGTTTCTTGCTTAAAACGATTAACAGACGTACAAATGATTTATATGTAACGGATAGGAAAAGTTTCGGGAATGAACATACCGGAATGATGATCTTTCTCAGAACTCCGGCGAAGTCGTCGGCTCTGTTTTTATGAACTTCGACTGAGCGAACAAATTAACAGTTTTGATTAGCTAATTGTGGAATTGAAGTACTAAACAAGAGTTATCAGAAGGTTTGAATGACTATACCGTTTTACAGCGGAAAATAGGAATTTTTAGAAGTTTTCCGGCGAGAGTGAATTATTCGATATCGACGTCTGAAACTGTTTCCGATTGAAGGTTTTGAGTTAGCAATAGCTTAACAACTGATAGACGATGAAAGAATTAAGAGACTTACTGATTTGATGGAAGACACGGTTTTCTGGCGAAAGTCCGGCGAGTTCAAAAAGCTGCTCCGACGAACTGAAAGTAATGCGAAAATGAAATTGAAGGTCTGCAGATGAGTTTGAGTCGCGAGAGGGGACAAAGGTTGGAGTAAATCAGAAAGTGCAGATTTTTCGGTTATTAAAACCGATCAACTTATGAATTCAAGTCCATTCAAGATCAAATTGATTGAAGGTGTCGGTGTATCGGTATTAATTGGTAAACCGCGAACAATCAAACGTTTTTGGACGTTTGGTGACCGATTTCAGTTACAGTTAGCGTAAACAGATCGATTCATGATTGATCATAAAATTTAATTGTTTCCTAGAATTCATAGAAAACATCAAGTGGCGGAGTGGTTATATGTGTGTGTGATAAGTCTTATGCTTACCCGGCTGACCCGGGTTCGAGTCCGGCAGCCTGATTTTTATTTTAATTATTTTATTTTTACTTTTTTATCAATTATAACTTGTATATTCTAGTTTGTTTATTAATTATGCATCATTAAAAATTAAAATTGACATAAATACGCAACGAAACATTTATAATTTGATATTTGATTACAAACGAAGCGAGTTTGGAAAACCCGTTTTTGACAAATGTTACAAACATTATCAACTTCATCTTCATTATCTCCATCTTCTACCATCATCATCTTCAGTCACCACATCTTTATCATCATTATCATCTTCATTGCCTCTTAAAATTTAGTTTTCTTGGTTTTTTGAACTACTATTTCAAAATGTGGCTTCCTAGTCTTCCTCACAGTTGTTTTCTTTGTAGCCTTCACATCACGGCGTTTTTGGTCAGCCCCATATATCCTTTTCATCAATACATTCTCCATCCAGAATTCTCATAGTGATCACTCAATTGGGTAACCTTCTTTTCTTTCTAACTTTTTTCTATCGCAAACATCATTCACCAAAGCAAGATGCAATAAAAGATATTAATTTTCAAGTTTTTATTTAGCAAACTGTAACGCCCTGTAAAATCGTGTCCAATAATATAGTGACACGTGTCGTATTTTAAATATAGTCTGTTAAAGACCAATAAGGACTAAAGGCGTTAACATGCTCAAGTGGAGCCTCTGAGTGATGAACCGATGTCAACATGCATAAATAACAGCCTCTGAGTGACTGATATGTCAACATGCTTAAATCATTAGCCTCTGAGTGACTGATACATCAACATGCTTAAAATTTGGCCTCTGAGTGACTGAAATGTCAACATGCCCAGTCTCTAAGTGACATTGGAATCAACATGCTTATTATAAGCCTCTGAGTGATCCTTTGTGAAGTCCTAAACTCTCATACGTACCATTTGTTGGATGAGAGAGTTCAATTTTGTAAAATGTGAAAGTTGGATGATGGGAGGGATTAAAAGTGTCAACATGTTAATTTATACCTCTGAGTGACCTTTTAACGAACCGAGAACTCGACAATGTCCGGGCATAATCCCGGGTATGCCAAGTATTGGCTACAGAGGGCTAAAAGTGCCAAAAAGGTGTTTAAAATGGTTTTTAGAAGCTTTAATAAGTTAAGGGGTTAATTTTGAATCTGGCCATGGGGCGGTCGCGGGCCGCGAGAGACCTGGCCTGGGCCTCTCGCGCCTCGCGAGAACAGGTCTGACGCAGAAAATTTGTTTGGAGACCAAGCAAAGCTCCAAAACCATTGAAACGAAACCATGGCTCCTCTAAACTGCTATGCCACGTTTTGGGACACTTGTAAGCTTCTTCTTACACCCCTAAACACCTGGCTTCACCTCCTTTGAGTTCTCCAACTATAAATAGGTGATCAAGTTCACCATTTGAACTTGCACCTTTCTAAAACATCACTCTTCTCCCTCCTCTGGAAGTTCCTAGCTGAAAGGAGCATCCAACTTAGTTCTCTTGCATTGTAGGAACCTCTTATAAGTGTTCCTTACTCTTGCATTTTCGTTTATAGGCTTTTATAGCCAAAAGTCAAGCGCTTTCGTAAAACGCTTTGACTTTTGGTTAAGACCATTATGGTCCAGCCATTGTTCAAAATGAACATGGCTAAGTGATCATAATAAGGTAGGTGTTAGTCCCTATAAAGGGCACCTCCTGAAGATCACGTTTGCTAGACCAATTGACGGGTCAAAGTTATGATATTAAAAAGTCAAACAGGCCATTTTTCGGAAAAATCATAAATTAATCTTATATATGTTATGAAACCTATTTTGACACTTAAACAAGTTGGTAATAATTATTAGAACATGTAAGAACATGTTCGGCTCGTCAATTTCAGTTCTAGGGTCGGTTCGCAACCGAAAGTCGCGAAGTTTGACTTATGCTTTGACTTTCGATTCTGACCCAATTTAGATTAGTTAGACACTGATCTAAAGTTGCATTCTCTGAGGTTATATTACATGATCATAATCAGAATCCAAGTTTATGCGCAAGTTCCATAATTATGCCATCTTTGACCAAAACGCTCTTTTTACATAAATCAAAGTTTTAATGATAATAAACTTGAAAATGAGTTTCCTACTGATGTAATATTATAAGTAGGATTATTTGGGATGTTAAACCAAGTTATAAACTGAGTTTTCAAGTAGGTCCTTAAACTATGTCAATAAATGACGGTTTTAGTCCTTGTGATTCATAAAGTGATTTTTAATCAATCTTTTCAAGGTAAATCATTCACCTACTGATATGTTATATTAAATAACATATTTTAAACAATTTAATCTGATCCAAACGACAGTTTTCGTAAACATAGCTTAAAAACGTCATTTTACGACATAAGCGCCGTTTCGGCGCATAGTATGGTTGTAAACCATATTATTGACCAAAACTTGATACCTGCTGATTATAAAACTTATTTTAAACATATTTACAGTAGTACATGTTATAAACTCAGAATCCCAAATAATTTATAAACTATGTATAAATTACCAACATGCCCCTGTAAAGCATAATTTCGTTTTAAAACCATAACGGGCATACAATTTGATATCTTACTGATATCTTAACTTATTTAAAATATAATGGCATATAGAACTTGTCCATAACTTATCCGGTTACCCGATATCGCTTTTATGCGCACGGTTACGTATATGTAACTATTTGACGGAAATTAACAAACGGGTTTAAACTTGTCATTTAAGTTTCAAAATCTAGAATGTTAATAGTTTACCCATATTAAACAAAGTCAAGGTACTTGTTGGGATTAAACTACATTCTATCCAATCATCGTTTAATCTAGCGTCATACGTTTTGATCAGGTACACTAGTCGGTCTAAGTCTATGACTTAAATAAAGACCGTTTAGTATTTAATTGGTTAGTTTATGTCATAATCCAGACTAGAGACTTGCCGGTAAATGCTATCTGCACTTAGTCCTTTTTGTGTACGGCTGAGTTATTAAAAATTAAAGAAGACTAGCTCAGGTAACTACTCTTGACTTATTTCCCCTATACGGGCTTGGGTTACGGTAAATTATTACCGCTTGGTCGGAAATGGGATTAATCGAACGCCGGTTCGGAATAGAGATCCACATATTCTGTTTTAATCAGTTTTGTTGGATAAATTAACATCGGGGGTTAACTACCATGTCTTGGATATCCTCGGCTCATTAAAATCGAAATGGCCACGACCTTAGAGCGGGTCTAGGCATACACCCGATAGACGCTCAATTATGCATTCCCACAAGGTTGGGAGGAATTGACTCTGTCACACCCTGACCCGCAACGGAAATGGTAGTCGGGGCATGATTGGGTTTTCATCAAAGCTCATGACATTTACTATAAAGTTTCATATATATTATTTCTTTTTAAAGAAGAAATTACAATAATCATATGGGTACAACATGTTCAAGTACATTTCTTTATGACTTCATTATTTTTCTTCTAAGGCAATTTCCTATGTGTTCCTTGCTTCAACCTGTCCACCTGTATCATGTGTAAAAATAGGGTTTTTGGGTCAACAAAAGTTGGCGAGTGAATCTTATGAAAACATTTGAACGAATTTATTATATTGGTTATAAAAAAAGTGCATAACCACATATGAGTAAACGTAAATGTAAATTTAATCACAAAACACATAATATCAAATAATGCACACGCACACACCAAATGATGAACAATGAGATCAAGGCTCAATAAAACGGAGCCGACCTAATGAGGCACGCGATGTTCAACTCGTCTCCAACGAGGAACTGATGGGCCTAATGAATGATTTGCACGCAACTTGACAAAATGTAAACATACATCACAACAAATAATATTTACATCACAAGTTTAGATCATATAATGGTAATAGCACAAGTTTGAATAAACGAAATAATTAAAGCGACACATGATACACCCCAAAACATGAATAAAAATGGGAATTTGTAAGAATTCACTCACAGTGGGTGCGTTGCCTTGGTTGATGAAGAGTACGCACGAATTTAAGATTTAGCCGACGAAGAGAAAGTAACCTAAATAATAAGGTAATAACTCGATAAATAAATAAATTTCATTTGAAATTAATATTTTTAATTAGTGCTCTTAATGAGATTTTTAGATTTATTTTTGTGAATTTAATGCAAATTTTTAGGCTTTAAAACCTTATTTTGAGGTATTTTTAACTAATTTTCAAAGAAAATAAAAAGGATTTTTAATTAAAAAAATTATCCTTTTTTTTCCTAGGGTTGACTGGTCAAACGGCCGGTTCAACCGGTTTAATTGTAGGCAGCGTGTGAGGTTTGAACTCGTGACCTCACGTATACATGCACGCAGCTCTACCAACTGAGCTACGTGTCTAACCCGAAATAATCTCGTTTTTAATTATATATATATACAAATTAGATTAATTCATATTTTGTTTTTATTTAAAAAGCTTTAATAATTGCCAAAACCGGTTACAGAAGCAGGAATCGAACTCGGGACCTACGGTTCGTGTGCACACAGCCCAACCAGTTGGGCTGTGTGTCTAACCCGCAATAAACACTGATTTATATTAATCTTATATACATGTTATGAGTTGATCTGAATAAGTTAAAAAAGTGTTGGTTTTTATTTCAGAAAATCGGAAACATGTGCGACTCGAACTCGGGACGTGTGCTTTGTAATTGCACACAGTCCACCGCTGGACTGTGTGTCTAACCCGGTTAAATACCCGTTTTTATTTATACATATAATCTCTTCTAGAACTGCATCTTCTTTATTAAACCCAAAGCCCAAAACATAACCCGCCTGAAATCGATTTTTAAACAATTCTGGGTGATTGTTCAAAGATTCGAAACATACAGAATGATAGATATCAGAGGAGTTAAAAAATATACCAACTAGAAGTAAAATCTCGGTTTTCCGGTGCTAATCTCCGGCGAGTGCACCGAATTCCGGCGATGTATAACTTGCGACAGAGGCTCTACAGGGAGCTTGAGGTGAGTGTGGGTCATTTCTGTCTGAGCTCTAGAAGTCCCATTTATAGAGTAAGGCAATAATGGAATGGATTCTTCGGTTTTCCGGCGAGTAACTGAGGATTCCGGCGACTTGCAGGGACAGCTTCAGAGTGTTTTAGCGATAGTTTAAGAGAGAGTTTGAGAGATTGAACGAGTTTTAGAACTGGTTGAAGTTGCTATTTATAGGCAGATGATTGCCAAGTTTACGGTTTTAAAATCTTGATTTGAAATCATTGATTTCAATTGGTTTCATAACAAATTGAATTGTCTTGCGGTTATAACTGATTTTCAACATCAGTTACACACGCTTTCTCAATCGGAGACCAATAATTTAGCTTGATTGTTTGAATTTGAGCTTGTCGGCCGTTACTGATTTAGCCAAAATTCGAATTTGCCGGCTGACCTTTGATTGAGTATAAAACATAGTTGTTTTGGTTTTAGAAACAAGTGGTGTGTGTGGCTCGGTGGTCTATGCTGTGTGTGTGTTTGATGGGGACCCGGGTTCGAACCCGGTTTCCCTATTGTATATTTTGTATTTTATTTTTTATTTTTTTACCTTATTTATTAACTTGATTATTTCTATTTAATGTTTTAGTTCTTTTTAATTTATTTATAAACTATAAATATCAAAAGTTAAGTTACACTAATAGATAAATACGTAACAAGCTTTTAAATACATATTTGATTCTCAGACGGAGCGGGTTTTGGAACCGTTTTATGATAAATGTTACAGTATCCCCTACTTTTAGAAATTTCGTCTCGAAATTTAAGTAGTGATATATTTGACTCGAAGGGAGGGTGTTTTAATTTGACAATTACATAATCAGAAGAGGGTGAAAGTTTAAATTTTATTTGAGGCGGTAACGTCCCTAATAAGGGTTGAATACCCTGCTACAGGAATCGCTTTTTGATGCCTAAAGTATAAAAATGCGGAACATGGATAAACAAAGTTGATTGACTAGGTGTGATCTCATGCATAAGAGTTTGGAGAGAATTGATACGTTTGAAAAGATAAGGTTATATCACAAAATAAAAACTTCATCCATGACAATATTAAAACCTTCACGGAACTTCTCATAACCGCCTGACAATGCTTTTGACCCTTTGACAAGAATACTTATATATAGGAAGTACTAGCGGCGTATCCACCATATTCTTGTCAATTTTCATTGGCTTTGTCAGTAAGTTATAATTAGTTCCATGTGACTCTAAAATCTACAAAACAACCACAACCAAAACTTGAGTCTCGAATCTGAAAGGATACATGACTGAATGATGACAGTACCTCTCTCGTTTGTTATGATGAAGGGGCCAGTCTATGTAAAAGTAAGACACAACCCAACTTCTTTAAATGACGAGATCGGGATACGTCGTGATATATGATGATATGAAAGTTAAGTCAATGAGTAAAGATACCAAACAAAACTGTAATATCAATTTGCATTAGAATTCTTGGATACATAAATTCCCAATTTATAACTGGGATACGTAAAGATTGAGATAACATAAAGAAAACATTAAAACTAGACGGTTGGAGTTGAGTCGTGATTCTTGGTGAGGGAAGGCGAGTTGGGTGGTTCATTTGGGCCGTTATTATCTTCAACATGATTGGCGTTGATGTTGTAAGCTCTTTCTCTTACTGGTGGTAGTGCTGGGTTTGCTTGATTTGCTTGGTTAACTGGGTTTGCTTGAGCTTGGGTATTTATGATGTTAACCAATCGAGGGCACGTGTTTCTAAAATGGGTAGGGTCGCCACAATTAAAACAAGCTCGAACATATGGAACTATGGGGTATTGAGGTTATTGATATGATTGGATCATGTTTTGGGTAGGGGGTGAAGCTTGGTTTTGAGGGGCGCGACAAGTCTTGCTCAGATGACCATAACGCCCACAATTAGCACACAGTCGACATGGTATGGTAGATGGATGGTGATAAAAACAGGTGTTGCATTGAGGGTGAGGTCCAATGTAAGGTTTCTTATTTGGGTAAGTAGTGTTGGGTGCTACTTGAGTGATTAGGATAGCTTGGAGGGGTACGGCTTGTGGAGCTGGTTGATTGCCTTGGGTGATAGCGAAATTTTGCCATCTCGTTTTCTCTTAGGAGTGGTTTGAGAAGAGGATTCGGTCTGGGTGGAGTTTGAGGTTTCGGTTGCTGCTTTATCCTTCTTCTTCTCCTCCTTGAAGTCTTTATTCCGTATGTGGTTTTCGGTGAGCTCTATAGCTAACTCCATTGCTGCTTCCAAAGTTGCAGGTGTGGTACTTATTACAGGGTCTTGAATTTTTGAAGGAAGACCTCGAATGTTGTGTTCGATCAAACGGTAGAGGGGAGTGAACAAGTTAAGGACCATCTGATTCAACTCAAGGAATCTCTTGTTGTATGTGGTATGTTCGCCCTCCTTTTGTTAAAAAAGAGTAGAACTCATCTTCTAATTTCTTGATTTCGCTTCTTGGACAGAAACGTCTTGTCATGATCTCCCTCAACTCTTCCCAAGTCAAGGTCATAGTATCCTCAGCACCTCGCTTGTCCTTCTCTGTATTCCACCATGTAAGTGCTACTCCGAACAAACGACCGGTAGCATATCGCACCTTGCGATCATCGGGGCAGTCGCAATTAAGAAAAGTGTTTTCCATTTCCTCAAACCAATGGAGGAGAGCGGTGACACCTTCAGTCCCTTCGTATGTTGGAGGATTGCAGGATTTAAAATGCTTGAAGGTGCATTTAGTGGTATTTGGGGAAGGGTTGACAATGTTTTGATCTTCTTGGTTGATTGGGGTGACTGGATTAGCGGTAAGGGCTTGTTGAACTTGAACTACGATGTTGGGTATTACGGCGGCCATTTGTTGAGCGATTTGGGCAGCCATGCGCTCGCGGGATTTTCCTGATCTCATACTTCTACGAGAGAGACTAGAAGACATCTACAGGGAATACGTATCGAGAGTATGAGTTTGACGTTTTAGGTGTCATGTGCCGTATTTAGAAATGAACATTCACAAAACAATTGAAGAAAATTAATTTGCTACATCCATAGGATGTATTGGGCTTTGCTCATGTTTGGGCTCCCATATGTCCCCTTACTTGGCCTTGGTAGTCATGTGGGCCCCCATGACTACTGGGCTCTGGTAGGGTTCATATTGGTGTTGGCCTGTTAACACTTGAGCCACCCGAATGAAAATCGTGAAACATGACAGCAAAGTGTAAGGTCGGAGGGTGTCTTGGTATGGACACAATGACAACTCAAAGTAGGGTTAGTTCGAACGACGTTTGGTGTGGCATGTTTTGGCCTAATAGGTCCTTCGTACTCTCATCGATAGTCCCCAGGTAGGCAAACTGGTCCGTTATATTGGATTTATACGAATGCCAACCTAGACAGGATGTTTCGACTACCGGTACTTGTACCCTTCCAGTTACTACATGCCTGTCGTAGAACTCACTTTGATGAGATTGAAAAACGAAAATTGCCACAAAATCTTGAATAAAGGATATATGAGGATGATTTGTATATGTGAACATTGAATATGCGTGATGAATGTATATGTAAGCATGTTATGTTTGACAACAAGTATAACTCATTAAGTATTACATAAAATGATAGTGGAAGTGTTTGCATGCAGTTGTGTGTGTAATAAATACGAAACAAATAAACATCATGAGTTTGCATGTAACCACATAAACAATTAAAATCTAATCAACTATAGTATAGGCTCTAAGGGTCTAATAACCTATCCTATATCCCTATAGTCAAAAGCTCTAATACCAATCTGTCCCACCCTGACCCGCAGCGGAAATGGTAGTCGGGGCATGATTGGGTTTTCATCAAAGTTCATGACATTTACTATAAAGTTTCATATTTATTATTTCTTTTTAAAGAAGAAATTACAATAATCATATGGGTACAACATGTTCAAGTACATTTCTTTATGACTTCATTATTTTTCTTCTAAGGCAATTTCCTATGTGTTCCTTGCTTCAACCTGTCCACCTGTATCATGTGTAAAAATAGGGTTTTTGGGTCAAAAAAAAGTTGGCGAGTGAATCTTATGAAAACATTTGAACGAATTTATTATATTGGTTATAAAAAAAGTGCATAACCACATATGAGTAAACATAAATGTAAATTTAATCACAAAACACATAATATCAAATAATGCACACGCACACACCAAATGATGAACAATGAGATCAAGGCTCAATCAAATGGAGCTGACCTAATGAGGCACGCGATGTTCAACTCGTCTCCAACGAGGAACTGATGGGCCTAATAAATGATTTGCACGCAACTTGACAAAATGTAAACACACATCACAACAAATAATATTTACATCACAAGTTTAGATCATATAATGGTAATAGCACAAGTTTGAATAAACGAAATAATTAAAGCGACACATGATACACCCCGAAACATGAATAAAAAGGGGAATTTGTAAGAATTCACTCACAGTGGGTGCGTTGCCTTGGTTGATGAAGAGTACGCACGAATTTAAGATTTAGCCGACGAAGAGAAACTAACGTAAATAATAACGTAATAACTCGATAAATAAATAAATTTCATTTGAAATTAATATTTTTAATTAGTGCTCATAATGAGATTTTTAGATTTATTTTTGTGAATTTAATGCAAATTTTTAGGCTTTAAAACCTTATTTTGAGGTATTTTTAACTAACTTTCAAAGAAAATAAAAAGGATTTTTAATTAAAAAAATTACCCTTTTTTTTCTTAGGGTTGACTGGTCAAACGGCCGGTTCAACCGGTTTAATTGTAGGCAGCGTGTGAGGTTCGAACTCGTGACCTCCCGTATACGTGCACGCAGCTCTACCAACTGAGCTACGTGTCTAACCCGAAATAATCTCGTTTTTAATTATATATATATATACAAATTAGATTAATTCATATTTTTTTTTATTTAAAAAGCTTTAATAATTGCCAAAACCGGTTAAAATTTTGATTTGAAATCATTGATTTCAATTGGTTTCATAACAAATTGAATTGTCTTGCGGTTATAACTGATTTTCAACATCAGTTACACACGCTTTCTCAATCGGAGACCAATAATTTAGCTTGATTGTTTGAATTTGAGCTTGTCGGCCGTTACTGATTTAGCCAAAATTCGAATTTGCCGGCTGACCTTTGATTGAGTATAAAACATAGTTGTTTTGGTTCTAGAAACAAGTGGTGTGTGTGACTCGGTGGTCTATGCTGTGTTGTGTTTGATGGGGACCCGGGTTCGAACCCGGTTGCCCTATTGTATATTCTGTATTTTATTTTTTATTTTTTTATTTTTTTTACCTTATTTATTAACTTGATTATTTTTATTAATGTTTTAGTTCTTTTTAATTTATTTATAAACTATAAATATCAAAAGTTAAGTTACACTAATAGATAAATACGTAACAAGCTTTTAATACATATTCGATTCTCAGACGGAGCGGGTTTCGGAACCGTTTTATGACAAATGTACAGACTCCTTCGTGAGTCCAAAGTAGTGTGTACGTTAACTGTATCTCGGTTTTCGTGCCGAGCCCCGTATGTATGACAAACATGTAAATCTGTTAACAAGGTTTGACGGTTAATTAACCCAAGTTATAAAAAGATTTTTGTGCTGATACGCACCTAAAACATTTTTGAAATGTTTTCAAAATGAGTCAGTTGGATGTATTTACCAGCGAAAGCTGACGTATTTTCAAAAGACTAATCTACACGAAAATAGGCCGGAAGTGCTCGGTAGTGATAGAGGATCTTGCAAATCCTAAATCTGCCCAAAGTCTGTTTTATATTCTTTCCTTGTACAATTTATGATCCGTCTGGGGATCTTCTATTACAAGCTTGTATATTATTTTGTATTTTCGAACATTTGATTTGTAATAGTAATTTTACTCCAAGACTTCCGTTGTGCCGTGTTTAATCGACAATGATGTTATTAACTGTTGTCACGATACTCCCCACCCGGGCCCACCGGTGTTTGGATTTCGGGGTTGGAAATCCGGGGTGTGACACAAACAATGTTGTATATAAATATTCCATACAACAAGTACGATCAAGGGCCCTATGAAATGTTTTATTAGCATCCATGCACTTCTTGCTTGTTGTAAACACTCAATTAGATAATCACACCACTTCATTTGGTTTTTTACAATGTTTGGTTCAACATTGTGCAAAAATGTTGGTTTACAACAACGTTATGACTTGCATGCCCAATGATGGTGAAGAATACAACAAGGAAATTTAGACGAAAGTTTCCCCGTAATCGTCCATCGCAGGTAAAATGTCATCAAAGTATGCCTTCACACCTGGTCTTTTAATCCAAGTTATCCTTATAAACTGTCCTCTCCATTCAGCCACTACTTTGTCGTTCTTTGATGATTTTTTTACCATCACGACGACGTTTCCATTTGGTATACTTATTAAAGAGTGTATCAACTCAGCACTGATATGTATCGTATGGTTGCCGACATTTTAATTGTTTGTTTCTGCATTTTAATTTTCTATGAGCTAGTACACAAGCATTGTTGGTATACTGTCTATCTTCATTTTAAGGGCAACACCAAATCCCATGTTTTATACTGCTTGTATTTTATTTGCATTAAAATTGATAAACCAACTAGTCAAGTTTGTATGTTTCACCCTTAATAAAACTCCAGCCCACTAAACTGATAATAAGGTTCCTGTTGAACCTCAACATCTTGGCTCAAAGCCTTTCTTTTCTTGGCGTTTTGGACCCCATCCGCGTGTATCTTTATCTTGACTTTCAAACTATCTTCGCTTAAAAACAAGATAAAATTCATTGGCGTTTTCACAATCATCCTTACATTGATTTTATAAGGCATTTTAAGTTTACATATACAAATAGAAAAGTTATATGCTTAAGGCATTTTCACACTTCACTGAAAGTTATCTTGACATATATGGCGTTATCACAGTAAACTGAAAGTATACACGTAAAAGGTAAATTTATTTCAGTCGTTGTTTCATTAGACATCTTATATGGCATTAAATATTTATACAATACATCATAACAGTAGTTGGCATTTTTTAGGTCAAATATATTTCAAAGTTATCCTTTATAAGGTGTTTAGAACCACACAAGACAGTTAACATGTACAAGCTTCATAGTAACCATATGTTGGCGTTTTAAATCACACAAAATGCAACAATTATAACCTTGTTTTGATGTTGCCTTCTTCATTTGCTCTTCGCTTTTTTGGCGTTTACCATGAGGTGACTTTCTGGTTACCTTTCCTCTAGAAATTGCACAAATATTGTTGAAATTAAAATGCCAATAACATCAAATAACTAGTACAATCAACTCACTTTGTTTTCACTTTTGGATCATGATTGATCTTCAGACGCCATAATATAAGTCTTCGCGTTAATCTAGGATTTTTGCATTTTCCGTAGAAGTTAGGGAGGTTTTTGTGGGAAGTTGATATGTTCCGATGTTATTCATAAGGTTATGTACATTCAAATTATCCTTTTACCCTTAATGAAGCCCGCGCACGTTTGTATGGTATTAATAATTACAAAAACGCCACCGATTCAATTTAGTCCATAGATTGTTTTGATCCAACGGCGGTGATCTGTTCTCACCATTTTCACAATTGGGGTGTTTTCCCCATATCCTACCCATATATATATATATATATATATTAGAAAATAATAACATATCTTTTCAAAATCATCCACACTAAATAATTCTTATAAACTATAACATTTAATTAATAATTTGTTTTATCTAATTAATTCTATAAAACTTATTTGTCTAATTAATCAATTAGATTAATCTATAAGCTTACTGATTATACTTATTTCTTTTGTTTTTAAACAAAATATTTTCTAAACATCCTTAAATAATAATTTAGTAATAATTATCCTAATTAATTCAAACAAATAATTATTTATTTAAAACAATTACACATGAAAATTGTTTATGAGTAATTAACCAATCCCTTTGTATGTTATTCAACAAAATCAATCCCTCATGTTTAACAGACAGTCTAATTATATCATATCTTGTTTCTTTTAACTATAAATTAATTATTTCAGATGAACAATAAATAACTTTTAACTATAAAATAATTATTTGAAATAATTAATTAATGATTTATTGAGTGTAAATTATTAGTATTACTTAAATCGTAAATCCTAAAACCTTAGTTATTCCCAAATTAAATCTAGAATCCCTAATTGCATATAGTCCTAGAAATAGCTTAATAATTAATTTAACATCAACTTTTACTGAGCAAAATCATTTGATCAACTTAGGATAATTCTTAGAATTCTCCCCACATCATCAACAATAATATTGTGTGATCACTTGCTACTTCATCGAGGTGAGTATTCATAGCTCCTTTTTCATTTTTAAACTTTTTGGGGTGAAACATGTATCCATATATGTTTACAATTACTTGGAACTACCACATTGAAACTATTACAATTGACACTTCTTGTCTTAAACTTTCTTGGTTAACTATTACATTTCAAGCCAACTGTAGTAGATTGTAGCGCTGTAGGTTGATGAAGCATCCCCGTATTGATCTAGAGACGATTAAAACAACAACTATCCATTTCATATAGGATAAATTGCATTTTACCTTTTAGTTCTAGTAAAATATCAAGCACTATCCTTTAACTGATAAAATTATAGCGGATGTCCTTTATGTTATAATTTCTGTACAGGTGGTATCCTTTCTCCCTAAAAAGATTACAAAAATAAAGGACATACACCGTAAAGAAATTAAAACATAAAGGACACCACCTGTATAGAAATTAGAACATAAAGGACATAAGTTGTAATTACGTTAGTTAAAGGAAAATGCCTGAAATTTTGCTAAAACTTGAAGGACGTAAAATACAATTTACCCTTTCGTGTTAACCTAGGGATGATTCATCCCTGTATTGATCTAGGGATGAATGAAACAACATCAAGCCATCCATGTATTAATCTAAGGATGATTGGAACAACAACTATAAACTAGGGTTAACCCTTGGGGTTCCCACCATTTGTTTGTACACTTTATGTTTCTTTGCTTTGTTTTCACAAGTTGGTTTTGATAATACTTGGACATGTAAATTGTTAAATTATGATATCTAGTATTTATTTGTGTATGCTCACCAACTATTTGTAGATGACCTTTTATTTTATATATGTTTTAGAAAATAACATGTGAGATGCTTTCAAGTTATGATTTATATGGGCGCTTGGACCTAGATAAACTTTAAATTGGAATAACTTATACTCTTATTTGAGAAAATTGTCTTGTGTGGATTTTAAATTCGTTGAATATATATATATATATATATATATATATATATATGGGAATGTTCATTTAAGAAGAAATTTAATGTGAGAAGAAAAAAAAGAAAAGGCATAATGGTAAAAAAATTAAATAGTTTATAACTCCTCTCATTAATTATGTTATCTCTCATTAATAACGCAAAAA
The DNA here is from genome assembly GCA_947069175.1 of Scalesia atractyloides. Lineage (NCBI taxonomy): Eukaryota > Viridiplantae > Streptophyta > Magnoliopsida > Asterales > Asteraceae > Scalesia > Scalesia atractyloides. The sequence goes on along the minus strand of CAMTDV010000023.1, from coordinate 37,149,886 downwards.
TATTTTATCCTACACATTTCAAAATGTATCCTACATATATCTTACATTTACCGAAATTTACCATACACATATGTAAATTTACCCTCACATTTCAAAATTTAACCTACGCATACTAAAATTTATCCTACACATATCAAAAATTGTCTTTTACCACAAATTATTTTATCTTGAAAGAGTATATGAAAAAAATGAGTTACAAGTTTAGTCAATTAGCTAATTAATAACAATTATGTATTTACCTATATGCCATTCATAATATTAAATACATACATTAAATGAAGTAAATGGAGAATTTTTATTGGTTTAAAAGTTATTTTTTTATTCCTATAAAAATTTTCTTCTCATTTGAACTCTCCACTATATATATATATATATATATATATATATATTAATAGTTTGATCATGAGGTTTTTTCCGTCGGACAGGGTCACATTTTGTCTTCCCTATCAAATCATCCCTATTTTCATACTACAAATAGTATATATTTTTTTTTCTTTCAAACACACATTTTGAGTCTTCTCTATCCCCCTCTCTCTAAATCCGCCCTCCATTTTTAATCAAATCAAGATGAAGATGGTTTTGGGGGCGGAAGATCTAGTGATCTTGGGAGTTTAATTAGATATATGGGTTGTGGTGGTAGTTGTTTGCAGTTGAAGCCTCTTGTTTCTAGAGGTGGTTCTGGTGGTTTAGGGGATGACGAATCTGGTGTTCTTGGTGTGGTTGTATGGCAGTGGTGGTTGTGGCTGGTATAAGGGGCATTGTGAAGGGGCAGAGCTTTAGTGGTCATTTCATCATGGTGAAGGGTGGTCTGGTGATGTGTTGTGTTGTGTTTTAAAGGTAGAGCTGTTTACATGGCGTATGGCGCTGAAATGAAGCTGTTAGGTGATTTGTGGTGGTGACTATGTTAAAGAACTTATGCGTTTTAGGCGATTTGTGGTGGTCAAAGATGGTGGGTGGGAGCTGGTCAAACAACTATTTTGTTGCATGAGATCTGTGGTAGTGTCTATGTTAGTTTTTATTTTGTAGATGGTGATTTTGAGGCGGTGGTTCTCCAGGTGGTTGTGGTGCTTAGGGGTCGTGGGTAGGTTTTGTAGGGTGGTTGTCCCGGTGGTGCCAAATTGATTTTCTAGTAAGTTATGATTCTAGATCTTTATTTTTGGTGTTTAGATCTCTTTTTGGGTTTTAGATCTAGGTTTTGGTGATTTTATCACACAATCCACTCATGTGTTTAGCTTGTTTGATGTTGATAACTTGTAATAACTTTTTGTGTTTTGTGGTAGATAAATAAGACTTGATCTGGTTTGGAGAAGGAGCCTCCTCGAAATTTTAAGAAAAGAGTTAATAGGGTTTACAACGGGTTTTGTTTGGTTTATAAAGGGTTTTCTTTGGTTTATAGGGGTTTTGTTAGGTCGACGTAGGTTTTTGTTTGGTTTAGGGGTTGAAGGCGGATGGTTTAAGGGGTTCAAGGCTGGTGGTTCTAATGGTGGTCTCAGCGGTCTTTTATGGGGTCTAGGGTGGTGTTTGAACATTTTTGTTGTGTATTCCTTCCAAAATCAAGATAATGATTCTAAATCTTTGTGTTGCCACATTAATTTTGTGGTAAGTTATAACTCCAGATCTTGTTTTTTGGTGTTTAAATGAATAAGGCTTGGTATGGTTTGGAGAAGGAGACGGGTGGAAGTTTTAAGAACAAGATTCATATTTTTATAGGGGTTTTGTTAGGTTTTACATAAGGTTTGGGTTAGTTTACATTGGGTTTTTTAGTTTGCACGGCGGCGTTAGCCTTTTTTCTGGATGAAGATGATTAAGATCAAGGATTGAAGACTTTTTGTTTTATATATGTAGAGTAACTTTGTATCAAAAAACATGTTTTACGTTTATGTAAAAATCTTTTATGTTTATGTGAACTTGGGATTTCGACTGGACTTTTGTTCTTCTTGTTGATGTAGAGTTTTTTTTAGAACTGCAAAATTTGAACAAAGACAGGTTGTTGGAGACAGAATGTGGGAGTTTTGATGTTGATTGTTTCCTGACAACAACTAAGGTACAAAGCCCAAATGACAATATTACCCCTAGAGTACACAGACACCATTATTTGATTACAAAAATTATTAATAGCCAAACAATAAAAAACATCAGATTTAATCTCAGTCACTCATTCCATTTGATCTAAAGGCCAGGATTAGTTCTCATTCTTTTCATAACTCATAGAGGTTCTCATTTTAACCCTTTCATATATATATATATACACACACACACATATATATATACACACATATATAATGATTGTTGATGACGAGGGGACGCAGAAGCTCCCACTCAGTGATGAAGAAGCTGGAGGCGTCAAGCAGGAAGCAGGAGCTTGAAACCTAGAGGCCAGAGCTTGGAGCTTAACATCACATGGCTATAGTAACATCACAATTACTAAGACTGAAAAATCAAATGATGTGACTTTAAACCAAAAGCATATAAAGTAAATCTTGAGACTCACAAAACATGGTACTTACACCAAAAGGGCAAGAAGAAAACACCATTGAGGATATGGTTTACCTTATATACAAGCTAAGCTATACGAAGGTTGTTCCTTGGGCGGGAAAGCCTCCCTATATAAGAACACCTCATGCAGCCAAAAACGTATTCACTGTCTCATTAGAACTCTCTAAACTCTTATTCTCTCTTCACTTTGTTTACTCTCGAGAACCCACACCTACTCACACACCAGAGTCCAAATGCAAGAGGCACTCTCCTATGTTAAGGCTAATGGTGCTTCTTTTGAACATAACCCAGGAAGCTCTAAGCTGAGAAGGGTCCGGGACCATAAGCTAGCCACAGTCGTTTTTTTAACAATTATACATATAAAATTATATATATATATATATATAAACATAGTGGAGAGTTAAAATGAGAAGAAAATTTTGTAAAAATAAAAAGAATTACTTTTAAACCAATAGAAATTCTCCATTTACTTCATTTAATCTGTGTATTTAATATTATGAAAAAGGGCATATAGGTAAATCTATAATTGTCATTAATTAGCTAATTAATTAAACTTGTAATTCATTTTTTTCATACTCTTTCAAGATAAAAGTAATTTATGGTGTAGGATAATTTTTGACATATGTAGGATAAATTTTAGTATGTGTAGGATAAATTTTGAAATGTGTAGGGTAAATTTACATGTGTGTAGGGTAAATTCCAGTGAATATAAGACATATGTAGGATAAATTTTGAAATGTGTAGGATAAAATGTTTTTTTGTTTATTAATGAAAGGTAACATAATTAATAAGAGGAGTTATAAACTATTTAATGTTTTACCATTATGTCCTTTCTTCTTTTTCTTCTCACATTAAATTTCTTCTCAAATGAACCTTCCCCTATATATATATATATATATATATATATATATATATTATATAATAAACAAGCCGAGTTCGTAGTTTGATGATCTCAACTCAAGTTTAGTCAGGCTCGGTTTAGCTAATTACACTCATTAAGTTACTTTAACATTGAGCATATGAAGATGTGCAATGGTAAGAATGTGAGGAGGGGGAGGATCCAGTGAGATTTGGGGTTACCCTATAATGAAGTGGATGTTGCAATTATAGTTAGTTTTCTATACATGGTTTTTGAGTTGAAAGTTTATTTGAAGCAGTTTGTTTATCCTCTAACATGGAAGCAAGATTTTTTTGCATTTTACCCAACTCAGACTCAATTAGTAGTTTTGTTGTGTGGAATTTTATTGTTATTAGAGGTGAGTAAACCTTAACCATTAATTGAAATTAACCAATAACTGAACCATCAGCGAACTGAATTAACTGATAATCGAAAGTAACCGACGGGTATGGTTAAGGATATTTGATTACAAATAGATCAGTCATGGTTATTTTTTGGGGTCAATTTTCCACACTCGGGATCCTAACGTCTTGAACATACTCTGGTTAGGGTGGTTCAAATTGCTCAACGCTTGAAACTCGTTCTATGCTCCATCGAAAAATGTTTGAAATTTCCTCGTTCGATTCAGCTCGATTGAAAAGGTGCTCGATTCGAATCGTTTGGTTTGTAAATGAACCAAGCACGAGCAAATGTTGTCACACCCTGACCCGCACGGGAAATAGAAGTCGGAGCATGATTGGGTTTTCACCAAAGCTCATGACATTTACTATCATTAAGTTTCATATTTATTAATTGAAATTTAAAAGAAAATATCCAAACACAAAGGAATATACAAACACAAGAAATATTGTTCTAGACCAAACATATTTTATTCATTCTTCTAAGGCCAACCCTGTGTGTTCCTCTCCTCAGCTTGTCCACCTGTATCATGCGTAAAATAAAAGTTTGGGTCAACAAAAGTTGGCGAGTGAATCTAAATTAAACATTTAAACAATTCAATTACATTGATTAATTTAAAAGATTCTGCAAAGACCATACATGAGCATATGTATACATACATATAAACAACCACAAATCACATAATATCAACAATGTACACATGCATGATAAATGATGAACTGTGAGATCAAGGCTCAATCAAACAGAGCCGATCTAATGAGGCAGGCGATGCTCAACTCATATCCAACGATGAACTGATGGGCCTTGTATGAATGATTTGCACTAAAATGACATAATGTAACCACATATAACAATAACGACAAAATATACACACTAGATCACATAATGGTGTTTAGCACAAGTGTTTGAATAAATAAAATATGTAAACGACACATGATACACCCCAAAACATGATTAAAAAGGGAATTTGTAAGGATTCACTCACAGTGGGTCCGTTTCCTTGATGTGATGACAAACGCGCACGAGTTTGGGTTTTAACCACGAGAGAAAAACTAACCTAAATAATAACGTAGTAATTTGATAAATAAAATAAATAAATAAAAGTTAATATTTTAATTAATGCTTTTCATTAGATTTTCAGGTTATTTTTGTGGTATTTAATGGAGTTTTAACCTAAAAAGTGTTGTTTTTAAGTATTTTTAATTTAATTTTAATTAAAATATTAAAGAAAATAATGTGTGAGATTGGCAGCGTGTGAGGTTTGAACTCGTGACCTCCCGTATACGTGCACGCAACTCTACCAACTGAGCTACGTGTCTAACCCGAAATAATCCCTATTTTAATTATTCTTATATACTAGTTAGGATATTTCAGAAATTAGTTAATTTAAAAGATTTTAAAACCCTTGAACCGGTGCTCAACCCGGAAGTCGAACCCACGACCTTGCTCATGATTTGCACCCAGCCCTACCAACTGGGCTGGGTGTCAAACCCATTTATAATAGAAATTATAATATTCTTATTATCTTATTGAAAGATGTTCTGACTGTTTAAAAAGAAACTGGTTTTAATTTCAGCAAAACGGCCGCTCACAAGACTCGAACCCGGTATGTGTTGAACACTAGTGCACACAGTCCACCTCTGGACTGTGTGTCTAACCCGGTTTAAGTTCCTTTTTAATTATACATAAGCCTTAGTTGAACTTCATCTTTTTCATGAACTTAAACCCAGAACCTGTTCTAACCTTTTAATCAATGATTACAGTTCTAATTACTGTTTTAAGTTTCACAACACATGATAAAAGTAATATTAACAAAATTAAAAGTGTTATACCGACTAGGAGATGAACTCCGGTTTTCCGGCGGCGGTTTCCGGCGAACACAACTTAACTCCAGTGACTTGAGGTGAAGAACAGAGTGTGTGAAATGTTGGTGAGTTTGTGAATTCGTATGCGTGAGTTAGAACGGATTAAAGGTCACTATTTAAGCAAAGAATGACCAGAATTTCGGTTTCAGAAACAATTTTAATCATTGTTTCTAAATGGGTTGTTTTATTGAATTGATTGGTTCACTACGGTTATAACTGACATTCAAACATCAGTTATGCTCGTTTGATTAACAATTCGATGATTGAGCCAGATTTATTGGAGTTACAGTTTCAGCAGTTACAGACATGAACTTGCAGGTTGTTTATAAATTTAATTTGTTTTCCAAAATTAAACATAAGTGTGTGTAGTGCAGTGGTGAAAGTTATGTGTGAGAGTTGTGGGGGAACCCGGGTTCGAATCCCAGCTACCCCTTTTATTTTTATTTTATTATTTTAAGGTTTTAATTAATTTATTTGTTTTTTTATTGATTAGTATTTTAATTATGCAGTTTGTTTATTATCCATAAATAATAAATTAAACTACTAACACTAATAAATGCATAAAGAATTTTTAATAATATTTGATTCTCAAACGTTGTGGGTTTTGGAACCCGTTTACATGAATGTTAGAGTATCCCCTACTTTTAGAAATTTCATCCCGAAATTTAAGTACTAGCTGTAATTGGGAAAAGATGTGGGTATTTTTCACGCATTGAGTCTTCGCGTTCCCAAGTAAACTCAGGTCCTCATTTTGACTCCCAGCGCACCCTGACTATTGGAATACGACTTCGTCTTAAATGCTTTTCACCGAAATCCATGATTTCTATAGGTCTTTCAACAAAATGCACTGATTCATCGATTTGAATATCTTCTAATGGGATATGGAGGTTTTCGTCGGCGAGAAACTTCTTCAGGTTTGATACATGGAAGGTGGGATGAATTCTGTTGAGTTCCTCTGGTAGGTCAAGCTTGTATGCTATATGGCCAACTCTTTTGAGTATTTTAAATGGTCCCACATAGCGTGGTGCTAACTTGCCCTTTTGACCAAAACGAACCACCCCCTTCCATGGTGATACCTTCAAAAGTACTTGATCACCAACACAAAACTCCAGTGGCTTTTGTCGTTTATCAGCGTAACTCTTTTGACGACTTCGGGCTGCTAGAAGATTATTGCCGATCTGAAGAATCTTGTCAGTCGTTTCTTGGATCAACTCAGGTCCAGTGATTTGCGCTTCACCAATTTCGTGCCAACATACAGGAGATCAACACTTACGACGATATAAGGCTTCAAAAAGAGCCATGCCGATGCTAGAATGATAGCAATTGTTGTATGAAAGTCAACTAATGGTAGGTTAGTATCCCAAATACCCTTGAAGTCTATGACACATGCTCGCAACATGTCTTCTAGGGTTTGTATGGTGCGCTCAGATTAACCATCAGTTTGAGGGTGAAAGGCAGTGCTGATATCTAATCGAGTACCCAAAGCTGATTGTACTGCTTGCCATGTTCACGAAGTAAAACGGCCATCTCGATCTGAAATCATACTTAAGTGCACACCATGCCGGCTTACTATTTCATCGATATAGATACGAGCTAACTTCTCGTTCTTGTAGTCCTCTCGAATTGGAATGAAATGAGCTAATTTAGTGAGACGATTAATGATAACCTAAATTGTGTCATACCTACTGGAGGTGCGAGGTAACCCAGGGATAAAGTCCATGATTATATTTTCCCACTTCCGAACAGGTATTTCGGGTTGGACGAGTAGTCCTGAAGGTCTTTGATATTCAGCTTTTACCTTAGAACATGTAAGGCACTTGGAGACAAATATAACAATATCTTTCTTCATGCTAGGCCACCAGTATAAATATCGCAGATCTTGATACATCTTATCAGCACCTGGATGTATAGAGTATCGTGTTTTGTGAGCCTCATTCATAAGAAAAGTACGAAGATTGTCGCGATCAGGTATCCAAATACGATTTAGATAGTAAAGGATACCATCGGACTTGTTTCTATCTTGAGTTCAGCTCCACAAGACAATTCATCTCGCACATCATTTTCCGTGACAGAATTATGTTGAGCTGCTCGAATTCAATTTTGGAGATCGGTTACAATTTGAGAACACAAAAGATGGATGGAGTTCGTATACACTTTTCGACTAAGAGCATCAGCTACAACATTGGCTTTGCCAGGATGATATCGAATTTCACAATCGTAATCATTTAAGAGCTCGACCCATCGTTGTTGCCTCATATTCAACTCTTTTTGATTGAAGATATGTTGAAGGCTCTTGTGGTCAGTGTAAATTTCACACTTGATACCATAGAGATAGTGCCTCCATATCTTTAGAGCGAACACGACTGCTCCAAGTTCTAGGTCATGAGTGGTGTAGTTCTTTTCATGCACTTTGAGTTGCCTTGAGGCATAGGCTATCACCTTTACTCTCTGCATTAGAACGCAACCTAAACCCTGCCCCGAGGTATCACAATAAACCACAAAGTCTTCGCAACCATCAGGAAGTGTAAGGATAGGTGCATCACAAAGTTTTTGCTTCAACGCTTGGAAAGCCTCTTCTTGCTTGGGTCCCCAAATGAAGGGTTTACCCTTGTGAGTCAAGGATGTGAGTGGAACGGCGATCCGAGAAAAATTTGCAATGAAACGTCGATAATAACCAGCTAGACCAAGAAAGGACCTAACTTCGGTAGGAGTGCGTGGCGCTTGCCATTCTTGCACTACTTTGATCTTTGCAGGGTCGACATGAATCCCTTTGTCATTAACGACATGACCAAGAAATTTGTAAGACCCTATCTTAATTTCTTGAATTTCTCTTAAAATTTCGCATTTTGATGTGTGAATGCGAATACACGTCACTCATAATTACGAGTTTATTAAAACTTTTTTAACATCTTTAAAAAATTTAACATGTTATTGTTGGTTAGTTTTATTATAATCAAAACCAAGTGCGGAAGCTTGAACTTTGATCGTGTTCCTTTCTTCATATAGCTTGATCCACCACCGGTGCTCCCAAACATCACCTATATTTCATAATTTAAGAAATACATTAGTTATAAATAAATTATAACATAACCGAATAAACATGAGGTCTTAAAACAATAAAAACAAAAAAATTATTTCAGACCCCACCGTAGCTTACGGTCTAGCATTACGGTCCTAGCTCACTGTCTTACGGCTAAGACTTCCAATTTCAATCAGCAGCTTCCTACAGTAAGCTGCGGTAGGCCACCGTAGCTTACGGTGGGCTGCTGCATCTTTTCTCTTGTTTGTAGTTTTAGTTACGACATTTTCCGTAACTCACTCAATTCTTCTCCGTTTTACCCGAAACTTGTTTCTATAAATATCCGTAGAATATTTTCTTACATATTTTACCCGAAATCCTTGACCTGGATTCTTATTTCTTATGAACTACACATTCACTCTTGATTTATGGTATATTCATTTTGACCCATTAAGTGATTTAAGTGTATAAATTTAAATCTCACTTCCTCTTACTTTGTTTCTCTTTTTCCCACCAAAATATCTATTTACATTCCACCATAGCTATACCTTGTGGTGGATTGGTTATAAAAATGCTATATTTTAAATTCTACCCTTCGGTTTGGCGTTTTTACGAAAATGATCTAATATGAGGCATTAAGCCAAAACGGCTTATGCTTTTCGCCTTCACATTATCAAAGAGGTCTATCGTATTATAAAACTCATTTTTAAACAATATTAGAGTCGTTTACCTATTTTATCATTCGAGGGCATTTTGGTCAACTTAGACCCTTCTTTACGACGAAGGACTTACAATATTATATTTTGACCAAAACGAACATTTAACCATAATCTATGTAAAATCATTAATGATTACAGATTAGATTATTGGATTTACCTTACCTTAGGTAATCCTTTTCATTAATGACTCATTTAACTCTCATCGGACCTTTTAGTCCTGGTTGAGAGTTTGACCCATTACACGTACCTGACTCGGGTCATAGCATTGACCCGTTTAAATACTTTTCATTACTAGTTACCAATTAATAGCGATGCGAACCAAACGCCATTTCCCTGTGATTACAAAACTCGACAAGCGTTCATTAGATATTATTGTCAAATGGTGATTATCACCATTTGATCCATTTGGTCTAAATGATCATTTTATTATTACGAGATGGTATTTATTTACCATCTCATCATGTATCAGTTTCAGTTTACACCACATGATCATATTACTTAAATTTGTTTCTCAATTCATTTGATCCGTTATGGCATACGCCATAGGGTGTCTATATCAAAATTTAATATTTATTTGTCAACTCGTGACTGAATTAACATTTTACTCTTTTATTTCTTATGGCTTACACCATAAGGTAACTTTTCCGAATTCCTTGTTTATTTGTCATTACATGACTAAATTACTGATTTACCTTTTTACCATCAAATATGGTTTATTACCATTTTCACTTGTTCCGTCCCATATCGATTCAAGTCGGAACCTTGCATTTCATATCTCATTCCGATTACCAAATCACTTATTCTTAGTCAATTACATAAGTAGATTTTCTATATTAAGGATGTAAGCTTTACTTACCTGGAAATCCAATTATGCTCTTTCCGCGTACTTGATCCGTTTGACCTGCTTCTTCCCAAGCCTTCACCTAGCTTGTCAAGCGTCAAACTATCATTTATCATTCGCAAGATGGTTAGGTTAGTCAACATTTAAAACGACTATTCCACCTTATGGATTTTATATCAAATTTATTGTTTGATCTTATTGTAGGTCAGTTTGACTCTTAAAAGTCAACTGTCCATTTACACATACAAACTCACGGATAAGTTTAACAACTCATTTAAGTATTTTGTTAATTACCCGGTAAACGCTATTCTTAGGACACTATTATAGCTACGTTTTCCAGACCAAGTTCATGTCGTTTCTTTCACTTAAACAAATTCAAGCGATTGTTAACATCAAGTTAACTTAGCTTTTGATCAACAATGCTAATTTATCCGTTAGCTAGGTTTTCATCTTTATGTAGCAATCCATTTCATCATATTATTAGACATTCATCCGAATACCTAATATTAACAATTTAACATCTATTAACATTAGCTTAACATCTATTTCATCATATCATACAAAACTCATCTCAAGTCATGTATGATTACTTACTCGAATCTCTAATTTGTTCGAGTATCTTACACATGCATACAAGTATGATGATCATAAACATTCCTACATCATTAATTTCATCATATAGTCAAGAACCCATTTCATTATTTACTTGTTAATCACTAACAAGAAATCTAACATCAAATTATGCATGATGTCTTTAAGTTTAACGAGATCAATCATACACACACTCTTAATTTCATCTTTGGATCATAATCCAACTATCTAATTGCAAGTAATCAACATATCTCAAGTTATGATTTTTACCAAATCTAAGTTTTGAGACATACCTTATGATCCCCTCGATTAGGTGATCGTTTATATGCGTTTATGCACTGATTTGGGGTTAGAATTGACTTTCAATTTGTTGATTCTTGATTGAAATAGGGTTTCCCTAGTCTTCACCTCCTGATGATCGACCAACACACATTTACTATGTGTGTTGTATCTTAATTTTGGTGTTTTAAAACACAAGTTCCTTTTGTGGCAACTTTAGTCCCTCAAGTTTAGTTTTTGATTATATAAGACTACAACTCATTGTCTTGTTACTTGTATGCATGTTATTAACTAGGTTAATTTGTTCATAGTCATTTTGTTATAGTTTAACTTTCACCGCTAACGGTTCTTTACCCGTTCTTTGATATTAAAGTGGTTTGATTACCAAACCCGTTTTTTTTGGTATTACAAAATTGTACCTCTTTTAACCAATACCCACACTTCGAGAACTTAGCCTAAAGCCTTTCGGTCCTCAAAAGTGTTAGGATAAGTCGAAGATGTCGCTCATGATCGGATTTGGTCTTAGAATAGATAAGAATATCATCAATGAAGACTATGACAAAACGATTGAGGTAGGGTTTACACACCCTATTCATCAAATCCATAAAATCAGCAGGAGCATTGGTTAAACCAAAAGGCATAACCATGAATTCATAGTGGCCATAACGAGTTCGAAAAAGCAGTCTTTGGAATATCTTCTTCTCATACTCTAAGTTGGTGATAACCAGAACGAAGATCGATTTTTGAGAAACAGGTGGCACCCTATAGTTGATCTAGAAGGTTATCGATACGAGGTAAAGGAGAGCGGTTCTTGATCATCAGCTTGTTGAGCTCTCTATAGTCGATACACATTCGAAAAGTTCCGTCTTTCTTCTTTACGAAAAAACCGGCGCACCCCAAGGTGATGAGCTAGGACGTATAAATCCCTTGTCAGTCAACTCTTGAAGCTGACTAGCTAACTCTTGCATCTCAGATGGGGCTAACCGATATGGAGATTTTGCGACTGGTAGCACCAGGTACAAGATCGATTCGAAATTCGACTTCTCGCACAGGAGGAAGTCCTGAAACATCGTTAGGAAAAACTTGAGGAAATTCTTTAACGATGGGAATGTCTTCCAGCTTCTTTTCCTTGCCCTCTGTTTTGACGATGTGAGCTAAAAATGCGATATAATCTTTACGAAGGTATCTTCGAGCTTGAGGGCATGACATCAGTTTGAGCCCTTTGGAAGGGGTTTCACAAAAATACGTAAAGTTTGACCGTCAGCGAGAGGAATTCAAATAAACTTCTCGTAGCAAAAAACTTAAGCGTGATGCTGACTAAGCCAGTCCATACCGATGATAACGTCAAAACTACCTAGTTTCATAGGAATAAGATCAATTGAGAAATCATGATCATTGAGGGTGAGAGTGCAATCTTTGATAATTGAGCTTAACGTAATAGGTTCACCATCAGCAACTTCCACCGTGAAGGATTCAGCTAGACTAACGCGGGGTAATTCAAGTATCGATTCGAATTCTAAGGACACGAAACTCTTATCCGCACTAGTGTCAAATAGTATAGATGCATAACTACAGTTTATGAGAAACGTACCATTAACCACATTATTATCAGCCCTAGCTTGATTGGCATTGATGTTGAAAGCTCTTCCTCTAGCGGGTGGATTAGCTTGGTTGGCTTAATTCACTGGGTTGGCTTGAGCTTGGGCATTTATGATGTTCACCAAACGTGGGCAGGTGTTTCGAAAATGGGTTGGATCACCAAAGTTGAAACATGCTCTGACTGGTTGCATCATAGGATAGTTGGGTTGGTAGTAGGGTTGGGCCATGGGTTGAGCATGTGGTAACAATAGAGGTTGTTGGTATTGGGCTTGGCCTAACACTTGATTGTTGGGTTGGGCTTGAGGTTGATTGCGGTTTGGCTTATGGAGGATGCGACAAGTTTGAATTGTGTGACCTGCACGCCACAACTTGTGCAATGTTGACATGGGTTCTCAGGAGGGTGGTGATATTGGCATCGGTTGCATTTTGGGTGTGATCCTGTGTAGGGTTTCTCGAATGGGGCGGCAGGAGGAGCGACTTGTGTGATTGGGGCAAAAACGATAGGGGGATTGGTTTGGGTAACGGCAAAATTCTTCCCATTGCGTTTCCTTTTACCAGTAAATTTAGAAGACGAACCTGTTTGGATTGGGGTTGGGGTTTCAGCGGGTGTCTTGTCTTTCTTCTTTTCATCTTTAAAATCTCTATATCGGATGCGATTTTCCTTGAGCTCAGTAGCCAACTCCATTGCAGCTTCGAGGGTTGCAGATGTAGTACTCAACATAGAATCTTGAATTTTCGAGGGAAGACCTCGAATGTAGTGCTCAATTAAACGATAGAGTGGAGTGAACAAGTTGGGGGCCATCTGATTCAACTCGAGAAATCTCTTATTGTATGTGGTGTGGTCTCCCTCCTTTTGTTTAAAAGAGTAGAACTCATCCTCCAATTTCTTGATTTCGCTTCTTGGACAGAAGCGTCTTGTCATGAGCTCCCTCAACTCTTCCCAAGTTAAGGCCATAGCAGCTTCAGCACCTCGCTTTCCTTTCTCTGTGTTCCACAATGTAAGAGCTACCCCATATAAACGACCAGTAGCATATCGCACCTTGCAATCATCGGGACAATCGCAGTTGAGAAAAGTGATTTCCATCTCCTCAAACCAACGGAGGTGAACGATGACACCTTCAGTACCCTCGTATTTTGGAGGATCGCAGGATTTGAAAATGCTTGTAGGTGCATTTGGTGGTGTTAGGGGAGGGTTGGCGACATTTTGACCTTCTTGATTGGTAGGGTTGATGGGATTGGCGGCAAGAGCTTGTTGGACTTGCACAACGATGTCGGGAAGTACGGCAGCCATCTGTTGGGCTATTTGAGCGGCCATGCGCTCGCCAGATCTTCCTGACCTTCTACCACCTCGGGAGTGTCTAGTAGACATCTACAGGAAATACGTAGCGAGATTATGAGTTGATCGTTCTTAAGTGTCATGTGTCGTAAAAAAAAAGAAAACAACATTCACAAAATAATTGAGAAATAAATTTACTACATCCATAGGATGTCTTGGGCTTTGCTCATGTTTGGGCCCCAAATGTCTCCCATAGTTCGACCTAGGTAGTCATGTGGGCCCCCATGACTATTGTAGGGTTCACATTGGTGTTGGCCTGTTAACGCTCGCATCACCCGAATGAAAATCGTAAAACATGATTGCGAGATATAAGGTCGGAGAGTGTCCAGGTGTAGACACAATGACAACTCAAAGTGGGTTTAGTTCACACAACGTTTGGTGTGGCATGCTTTAGCCTAATAGGTCCTTCGTACTCTCATCGTTAGTCCCCAGGTAGGCAAACTGGTCCATTATATTGGATTTATACGAATGCCAATCCTAGACAGGACGTCCCGACTACCGGTGTTCGTACCCTTCCAGTTACTACATGCCCGTCGTAGAACTCACTTTGATGAGATTGAAAACATGAAAACATTACAAAATCCTTGAGAAGAAATCATGAAAATTTGTGAATTTGTGTTGTGTGTGTTTGCGTAGACATGCTATGTTAAGCATATATAGGCCACAAGAAATATCACACAGTAACATGTAATTGTTAAAGTGATTGCATGCGTTTGTGTGTGAAATAAATATGAAACAAATGAACATCATGAGTTTGCATGTAACACATAAGCATTTAAAATCTAATCAACTATAGTATAGACTCTAAGGGGCTAATAACCTATCCTATATCCCTATAGTCAGGGCTTTGATACCAATATGTCACACCCTGACCCGCAGCGGAAATAGAAGTCGGGGCATGATTGGGTTTTCATCAAAGTTCATGACATTTACTATCATTAAGTTTCATATTTATAATTGAAATTTAAAAGAAAATATCCAAACACAAAGGAATATACAAACACAAGAAATATTGTTCTAGACCGAACATATTTTATTCATTCTTCTAAGGGCAACCCTATGTGTTCCTCTCCTCAGCCTGTCCACCTGTATCATGCATAAAATAAAAGTTTAGGTCAACAAAATTTGGCGAGTGAATCTAAATTAAACATTTAAACAATTCAATTACATTGATTAATTTAAAAGATTGTGCAAAGACCATACATGAGCATATGTATATATATATATAAACAACCACAAACCACATAATATCAACAATGTACACATGCATGATAAAAGATGAATTGTGAGATCAACGCTTAATCAAACGGAGCCGATCTAATGAGACACGCGATGCTCAACTAGTACCCAACGAGGAACTGATGGGCCTTATATGAATTATTTGCACTGAAATGACATAATGTAACCACATATAACAATAACGACAGAATATACACACTAGATCACATAATGGTGTTTAGCACAAGTGTTTGAATAAATAAAATATGTAAACGACACATGATACACCCCAAAACATGATTAAAAAGGGAATTTGTAAGGATTCACTCACAGTGGGTGCGTTTCATTGATGTGATGACAAACGCGCACGAGTTTGAGATTTAACCACGAGAGAAAAACTAACCTAAATAATAACGTAGTAATTTGATAAACAAAATAAATAAATAAAAGTTAATATTTTAATTAATGCTTTTTATTAGATTTTTAGGTTATTTTTGTGGTATTTAATGGAGTTTTTAACGTAAAAAGTGTTGTTTTTAAGTAAGTATTAATTGATTTTTAATTAAAATATTAAAAAAATAATAATAAAAAAATTGTATCTTGTCAGACCTGACAAGGTTTGACCGGTTTTATGCGTGTGAGATTGGCAACGTGTGAGGTTCGAACTCGTGACCTCCCATATACGTGCACGCAACTCTATCAACTGAGCTACGTGTCTAACCCGAAATAATCCCTATTTTAATTATTCTTATATACTAGTTAGGATATTTCAGAAATTAGTTAATTTAAAAAGATTTTTAAAACCCTTGAACCGGTGCTCACCCCATAAGTCGAACCCGCGACCTTGCTCATGATTTGCACCCAGACGTACCAACTGGGCTGGGTGTCTAACCCATTTATAATAGAAATTATAATATACTTATTATCTTATTGAAAGATGTTCTGACTGATTAAAAGAAACTGGTTTTTATTTCAACAAAACGGCCGCTCACAAGACTCAAACCCGGTATGTGTTGACCCAGTTTAAGTTCCGTTTTTAATTATACATAAGCCTTAGTTGAACTTCATCTTTTTCATGAACTTAAACCTAGAACCCGTTCTAACCGTTTAATCAATGATTACAATTCTAATTACTGTTTCAAGTTTCGCAACACATGATAAAAGTAATATTAACAAAATTAAAAGTGTTATACCGACTAGGAGATCAACTTTGGTTTTCCGGCGGCGGTTTCCGGCAAACACAACTTAACTCCGGCGACTTGAGGTGAAGAACAGAGTGTGTGAAATGTTGGTGAGTTTGTGAATTCGTATGCGCGAGTTAGAACGGATTAAATGTCACTATTTATAGAAAAGGATGACCAGAATTTCGGTTTCAGAAATCAATTTTAATCATTGTTTTTAAATGGGTTGTTTTATTGAATTGATTGGTCCACTACGGTTATAACTGACATTCAAACATCAGTTATGCTCGTTTGATTAACAATTCGGTGGAGGGTTTTGGAACCCGTTTTACATGAATGTTACAAATGTCCACTCGTTCTGTTCGGCTCGATTGACTCGACTTATTTTCTAATATATATATATATATATATATATATATATATTATAATATATAATATATATATATATATATATATATAATATATAGGTAGAGGTTCATGTAAGAAAATATAAAAGTGTGAGAAGGATAAGAAAGATTTTGGAGGTGACACGTTTCCTTTTTATTTTGGTAGCTCAAAGGTATAAATGTAATTTAACTAATAAAATCTAATTATGGAATGAATATATACAACCATTTTTTGGTAGTTATTGTAGGGATTTTCGAATTTGAAGGCATATATCTTAGAAAGAAATAACACCCTAACTCATAAAACACCACATCATTTTCATGAAGGCATACATCTTATAAAGAACAGAAATATAACAGAAAAACACCCTAACTCGTAAAAATACCACAAAAATGTATATTGAAGGCACACATCTTATAAAGAATACCCTAACATTGAATATAACAGAAATAACACCCTAATAAATCAATTCAAAACACAATACTTTAATCAGAATCAAAACATGAATAACACCCTAAATATAACACCAGTCAGCACTTTAATCAGAATCAAAACAGAAAAAACACCCTAAATATATAAAAACAAAAGTAACACTCTAACTCTTTGAAGACAACAGAAACCTACTAAAGACACCAGAAACCACAGCAATGCAAGGACCTTCACCCTAAATATAACACCGTCAGCACTTTAATCAGAATCAAAACAGAAAAAACACCCTAAATATATAAAAAAAAAGTAACACTCTAACTTTTGAAGACAACAGAAACCTACTAAAGACACCAGAAACCACAGCAATGCAAGGACCTTGTCCTCACATTAATATAACAGGAATAATACCTAACTCAAAAAACACCACAATATGTATATTGAAGGCATACATCTTACGAAGAACAGAAATATAACAGAAATAACACACTACAATTAAAACACCATTGTATGAACATAGAAAAAAAACCATGAACTAAAACATTCAAGCGAGACGTATTTTTTTCTCTACATAAGTATATCATATGGTATCATATTAAAAATAAAAAAATACTTGTTATTATGGTGTAATTTTAAAAAAAGGATTACGTATAAATAGTTATTGACGTTTAAAAAAAGGGAGGAACTTGCATGCGCATTAATGTTAGTTTCTGAATTTAAAAATGTTAAATTTACCTTTATACACTTAATCTTATTGATTTATTAGTTTAACAGTCAACACTATTTACAAGTATGTTATCAATATCTCAACTATTAGATTAAATATCTAATGGTTTAGATTTTTTCTTATTCTTCTCACACTTTTATATTTTCTTTCAATAACCTCACCTTATATTATATTATATATATATATATATATATATATATATATATTAAAATAACTAGAGGCACACATTAACAATGTTTGGTCCAAGATCTAAATAGAGCCATTTAAATATAAAATTAAAAGCCGATACCAATTATCCATTGTTCAATAATTCAATGCCCATTTGAATAATTAAATCAAATTTTCAAAATACGAAATATGAAGTGTCCATCGTATTAGCACCAGTCATGGTACCACTACTAATCAAGGCAATCTCATATAATATGGAAACCGATTCAAGAGCTGTTAATATGCATGGACAATTTTCTAGTATTTAATTTAATTCCTTTGTAATTATGCCTTGTATCATTCAGTAACTTATTCTTTTCCTTTGTAATACATGGCTTATAAAAGCCAATACTGTAAGTGAATAAAATATAATAAAAATCCTTCTCTGCAATATTTCTCTATATGGTTATCAGAGCCTAAACAACTGCTACATGTTCTCTGTCCATCCATTTTTTTTGAATCTTTCATACACCATTGCCTCACAATTGATCATACATCTTACCGCTTCTACTCACTTACCGATCAAACTCACTACAAATAATTTTCCCTCATGGCGAAAGCAAGTTCTCTCAACCCTTATCGGACTTGAACTCGACAATCACATTGTCGGCCTCACTGAACCACCACCTGAAACCTTGGTCATCAATGTTGTTACAAAACCCAATCCCGCCTACCTCCGGTGGTTCCACCAAGATCAAATGATCATCAGTGCACTTCTTGGCAGTTGCACTGATCAGGTCCAACCAATTGTTTCCTTTGCAGAAACAACCCATCAGGCATGGAACTTGCTAAAATCGAGTTATGCAAGTGATTCACGCTCGCGCATCATCTCACTCAAGTCCCGCATAGCCAAAAATCCAAAAGGATCTCACTCCATTGCCGACTTCGTACATGATATGAAGTCATTTCCAATGAACTAGCCATTTCTCAAAGTCCTCTTGCTGAAGAAGATCTTGTAATTAATATCATGAACCAACTTGGTGAGGAGTACACCAATCTTGTTGCTGGTTTCAAGTCCCGTGACACCACAATTTCTCTCCTAGAATTATTTGAAAAACTCCTTGATTATGAGCGAAATCTTAAGGAGACGACCATCAATACGATTATTGCCACAATTAACCAGACGCAACTTCAATCAAATCCTTCCTACAGAAGACCCTCGACTGATCATCATTCCGACAAACCAAACACCTACAATAATCGCCTACCTTGGTCCTCCAGATCATCATCCACGTACAACCGATCAACCCGCAATGATGCGCACCGCCAGTTCTGGAACATTCCCGGCCATGAGACAAAGGAGTGCCGAAATTAAGTCATTTTTTTAAAGGACAACAACATTCTAATTCAAGATAACTCCTCATCGGTCCCTGTGGTGAATTACACTCATCCCAATCAACCACTACAAACCCCTATTGGATGTGGGACTCGGGCGCATCTAGTCATACCACTTCAAATCGAAACTCGATGCCCGTCCTTCCCGAATATGGAGGCCCGGATGAGATTGTGTTAGGTGACTGTAAAACTCTTCCCATCACACATATTGGTCAAACCACCATTCACACAAATTCACGTTCACTTTTGCTAAATGATGTTTTACCCGTTCCTCATTTATGCAATAATCTTATTTATGTTGCCAAAATATGTCGGACTAACCGTGTTTCCGTTGAATTTTTTCCATATCATTTTTTGCTAAAGGATCTACACACGGGGCGCATCTCATGAGGGGAGTGAACGTCAATGATGTTTACTATGGACCAATCACATCATAGCCTCAATTAAATGCAACAACAAGAGGATCACTACTCGAGTGGCACCACACTCTTGGACATCCGTTGTTCCAAGTTTTTAAGACTTTATTTACTAAATTAGGACTTAATTGTAATAAAGTGTTACAAGAGTCATTTCATTGTAAATCCTGTTCCTTAAATAAAAGCCGTAATTTCCTTCTGGCCCAAATTCATTTGTTGCAAACAAACCTTTACAACTTATTTATTCATACGTTTGGGAACCGGTTCAAACCTCGGGATGGGTTTAAGTACTAAGGGTGGAAGAGGCACCATGCGGTGACCCCTTCGGTAACTTAACTCACCGAGTGGCAAGAGTGCCGCCACCACCTCCAAGCGCGCGGTAACTCCTCAATTCGTTGAATACTCACCGAACAAAGTGCCGTCGGGTTTTTTTGACAGTTACACAAATTCTACGGTTGTAGGCGTTGTTGAGGTTAACTTTTTATTAACAAAAAATTAGGCGATGACGTAAGCTTCAGAGTCTGCAATAGCAAGTGAATATAGAGAAATTAAGGGAAGTTAATAGAGTAAAGGTGAAGAAGTGAGTGGAGTTAGGGTTTGCAGGAAGTTATAGCTGAAGTAATGAAGATGAAAACATGATGAAAAGGCATGTGGTTGTTCTGCACATGTAAGAGTGTGTGTTGAAAAGAAAAGGAAGGGCTTGTTTTCATTTTAAGCAGGTAAAAACAAGTCAAATATTTTGCATAACTTTTAAGCTTTTATTTTAGAAATAAAAAATATATAAAAAAATCAAACACCCTATGTGTTTGAGCACCCCTAGTGATTGAGTGTAAAATGGAGAGTGGAGTGGTGACTTGACATGGTATGATATTATTGGGTAAAAAAAAAGTTTACCACTACCCATTTAAGAAATACCCCTTCCCCTAAATTATATTTGTTGATTTTTATTCAAAATACATATGACTATATCCCATGAAACATAAATCTGATGCGTCTATACTTTTTGCTCAATTCAAGTCATTAGTTGAATTTTTTAAGACACATCTCATTGCCTTATTCTTCGATAACGGTGGCGAATATGCAAGTCCTCAACCCTATCTTACATCACAAGGTATTTCTCATTATACCATACCGCGACACACTCCCGAGCAAAATGGTATCGTAGAACGTCGATGAACGGGTATTTTTCTTCTTCACTATGCACAACTCCCACCACAATTTTGGTCACACGCATTTCAAACCGCCACGTATTTAATAAATCGCTTTCCCGCTCCCATTGGTTGTTCAACACGAACCCCGCCTATTCTAAACTTTAACCATTTGGTTGTCTTTGTTTCCCATGGTTAAGACCTATAATACTTCTAAATTACAGCCACGCTCAAAAACATGTATTTTTCTTGGTTATTCAACATCCAAATCAACCTACAAATGCTTTGATCCAATTGATTTGAAAAAATATCACTCAAGGCATGTTGAATTTTTACCTCACATTTTCCCTTTACAAGAAAATTAGGCCACACCCACTGACCAAATTCGTGAATCTTTCCTACCCAACTTTACTTCTCCAACCATCAATACCCCATGCAACCCACCCTCCAACACATCATCCGCTTCTACCATATCAAACTCCCACCACCTTTTCTCTTTCATACCACTAGTCCTTTATCAAATCCAACTATAATCATCCAACCCAACACCTCATGCAATCCCTTGCCTCCCTCGTCAACAGTAAACTCCGACATCACCTCATCCCACTCCCACTTATGCTTCTCTCACTCCACCAGACACCACACTTATTATTTCATCTTCTCCTAACTCACTCAACCAATATCACCTCCCCATCCACGCCTATCAACCAGTCCACAAATCTTCCTCGTAGCCAACCAAAGCCTAACCCAAAATACTATAACTCTTAACTTCATCAATTCTACTACACTTCACCCTCTACCTACGTCTCTTGAACCTTCAACCCATCTTCAAGCCATCAAGGATTCTGGCGACATGCTATGGACCATGAGTACAATGCCCTCCTCCAGAACCACGCATGGGAGCTTGTACCCACTCCCACCAAAACCCAATCAGCTGAAAATGGGTCTTCCGAATCAAACGAAAACCCAATGGTTCTATCGGCAAGTACAAAGCGCGCCTCGTCGCAAAAGGTTTTCATCAACAATATGGTAAGGACTATTTTGACACCTTTAGTCCAATTACGAAACCAGTTACCATCCGAACCGTTCTATTGATTCCTCTCTCTCAACGTGGTCATTACGCCAACTTGATGTAAACAACGCTTTTCTCCATCGCACCCTAAATGAAGACGTGTTCATGATCCAACCACCCGGCTTTGTTAACTTGGCATTTCCGACCCATGTTTGCAAACTAAAAAAATTCTCTTTACGAACTTAAGCAAGCCCCACGAGCGTGGTACAATGAGCTAACGTCTTTTCTTCTCACATTTGGGTTTCGAAAGTCCCTATCAGATGCCTCTCTGTTTATCTATAACAAAAATGGTGTAATCTGTTACTTCCTTGTTTATGTTGATGACATAGTCCTTACGGGCAACGATGACCATTTTCTAGACCATTTTGTTCAAGCATTAGGTCACAAATTCTCTATCAAAGATCTCGGTCCCCTTCACCATTTCTTAGGCATTGAAGTTATTCCAACATCTCAAGGCCTTTTCCTTTCTTAGCATCGACATATCCAAGACATCCTCACCAACTTCAAAATAGATGGTGCCAAGGATGTCTTAACTCCCCTTAGTGTCTCTGACCCACTTTCACCCGCAGACACATCCCCTTCTGTTGACTCAACTTCCTACCAAAAACTTGTGGGCACCTTACAATACCTCACCTTTACACGCTCGGACTTTTCTTTTGCGGTTAACAAACTCTCCCAATTCATGCCCAATCCTAAACAGTCACATTGGCAAGCTCTCAAACAGGTTCTCCGCTACTTAAAAGGGACGGTTCACTACGGGTTTTTTCTAAATGGCCAGTCATCTCTTGACATACGAGCATTCTCTGATACAGACTAGGGCGGAGTCAACGATGGTGGTGGGTCTACCACTGCCTACATAGTACATCTTGGATCAAAATCATTTCTTGGCGATCATCAAAACAAAAAAAAACTGTTTCTAGATCATCCATGGAAATGGACTACAAGTTCAATGCAAATGCGACTGCCGAGATATCACGGGTAAAAAATTACTTAGTGAGCTTGGAATACAACATATGCACATTCCTATTATTTTCTATGATAACACGGGCACCACATATCTATGTGCGAACCCCAAATACCACTCTCACATGAAACACGTAGCTTTGGACTACCATTTTGTCCAAGAACAAGTCAATGCCGGTAAGCTACAAGTTTTACATGTTAGCACCAAAGTCCAACTTGTGTACGTCCTCACAAAAGCGTTTCCAAGGATACCATTCGTATTTATTCATTCCAGGATTGGCGTCCCCAACGGAGCCTCCATCTTGCGGGGCGTATTAGCACAATCCAATCATGGTACGACTACTAACCAAGGCAATTTCGTAAACTAAGGCGATCCCATATAATATGGAAACCGATTCAAGAGCTGTTAATATGCATGGACCAATATTCTTGTATTTAATTCCTTTGTAATTGTGCCTTGTATCATTCCGTAAATTATTCTTTTCCTTTGTAATACAAGACTTATAAAAGCCAATATTGTAAGTAAATAAAATATAACAAAAATCCTTCTCTACAATATTTCTCTATACATCGATGCTCAAGTGTCAACACGCCATGCAACTAAGAAGTACATAATCCTAACTACTGAGATCATTATTCGAATTCTCCATCGCCAATAGGCCAACTCCCCAAGTTTTTTCTTTAATCGGTTCATTCGATTTCAAACTTCCGAAATAACAAGGGTCTGCTTCAATTGCTAGACGATTCATCTTTCTACTTGGATGTATTCCTCGTTATTTGTTAAATTTTGTACTTGTATTCTAATTGGATGAAACTTAGGGACGAAAACATCACTTTACTCTAAAACTAACACCCTCATCGTCACTTTCCTATTTGTTCTACGACAGTCGATACTCACTTGACGATCGCTTGAAAAATGATTGGATCGAAAGACGCTCGTTCCACTTTGCCTTGGTTGAAAAAAAATGCTTAGTTCAGTTTATAAACGAACCGAGCATGAGCAAAGGTCCGATCGGTTCAACTCGGCTCATGAACAACTCTAACTCTGGTATCCTGACATGACTAACGATCTCAGTCCCGGTATTACTCATATTTACTTTGTCCCTTCAAGGTAATATTCCCAGGAATATTACAAGGCAATAGATAGGAGATGAATAATTTCTGATATATCGCAAAATAAGTTGAAGAAAACGTGTGCAAAAGCGTATGGAAGCTTGCAACAGTCACTTGCCAAGTCTTTTAAGGATCCGAGAAAAATCAGACAGTTAATTAGGATATTATTGGCTTTTGTATTATAAATAGCCTGATATGATCGACTTAGGACTCACTTTTATGCACTTAACACTATTGACTTTTGTATTATAAATAGCCTGATATGATCCACTTAAGACTCACTTTTTATGCACTTGAACACTCATATCACTCGCAATACGCTCTATAACACTTAGTACTTGATCGATCAAGCTCAACAGTTGTAATTTCTTTTACATTATTAATATATTGGAGGTCGGTAGTTTCCAGCTCCTGTAGTTTTTGTAGCGCCGATTATTTCTAGTACATATGAAGGCTTTTCCTTGTAACAAATTGCTTATGTTCATCTTTACACAACTCTTTGCACCGCAGATTCATTACATTTCCACTTATTTTTTCCTTCTTACAAACTAAAAACCAGTTTTCTAAACCAAGGATTCTAACAGTTATCGCAGGATCCTCAACCTAAAACTTGTCATTTTGAAGAGCATGCTACCTCAATTTCTGGATTTGATTTACTTAATTAATTTCTTCAGTTTTTTACCAAAACACTTATGGTTAAGGGTATCCCATAATCAAACTGAACTAAAATAATAATAACATACTTACGTTAAGATAGTTTATGTATATATGACTGTTTTTCAACCACTCAAAAAAATAATCATCTAATTTAATAACTTCCTACAACATAAAAAACAAACAAATCTTTTTTATAGTGGTGAATTTCTTTCTTTTTGTGAGACTTGAACCTAAGACCTTAAACTTTAGTGTTTTAATGCTTTACCTTGCCACTAGACCACCAACTCCTTTATTACACCAAGTTATCTTGTTCTGATTATTCATGATATTAGAACAAACAATAATAAGCCATTGCCATCATTCCTTAGAATTATTTCTGTTACGCCTCGCTTTTTGTATTTTCCTTATTATAAAGTGTAATCGTATTTCTACTAATGGAAACTTGTATTCGTATCGCATTCGTACTTCATTTCCAACCTTGCAACTCGAGACTTTGATCGTAATAAAATTCATACTTAATACATACTTGTCTTACATGCATTCGATCGTTAAATACAAGTTTACATACAAACCGATTTCTTGTTATACGTATAAATACTCATACATACACTCTCGATACACAAATTATACTTACCTACATGTTATAGACTTAAAAACATGCTAAAATACCAAGTTTTAGCTTAAAATGAAGGAAAACCAAGTTCGGGGACCAAATTTGCAAAATCTGCCTAAATTAGTCTCTGGCGGGGTGCGAGAGACAACGCTCTGCCTCTCGCGGGCCGCGAGAGACCTCAATCCGCAGAAAGTTGCTTCTAGCTCGCGGGTTGGCATATTTTCTCCACCTTGTTCACACCCAATCACCTGAAACCTCATTTAACACCAAACCTAACTCACCCACTATATATACAACCTCCCTAAGCCTCATTTACACTTTCCAAACACTTCTAAATCATCAAAACACTCTCAAATTCTCTAGAATTTCAAGAACAATGCAGATTTCTTTCAAGTGCAAAAATGAGTTCAAACTCACTTTTCTTCATCAAATCTTCCTCTACAAAGCTTGGAATACCTCTAGGATTGTTTCTATAGGTTTCCCATGGAAAACCAAGGTGGAACATCACCATCTTGAGGTCCAAACCTCCTGTTTTGGAACAACTTTTGTTAAACTTTTACAAACTATGTTTTTCTTGACTTAATCTTGTTCCTACTTGTTCTTAAACCTATCTAAGGTTATGAGACTTGTTAGGAATAGATTCTTATGAGTTTAAGAGGACACCTCTAAACTTTCTGTTTTTGCAAGGGTTTATGCAACCCACAAGTGATGAAACCATCCGAGCTTGCTATGAAGTTTATGGCAAGAGTTGCGTTTTGGTATAGGTGTGAATACTTGGAAGCCTTGGCTATCGTAACTTCATTCCACCACCCCACTTGATGTTTTTACCTTGCTATCCCAAGTAGTTTGGTAGACTTAAAGTAACTTAACCTCGTCTAGTCTGCAACACTTAGTTAACTCTTTCCATGTCGGGAATGATTCACGCAGGTTAAAGCTTACTTGGCTACTTGATATAGTAAGAAGTTGTACATTTCCTTTCCATTCATGACCATCCGAATCATCCTTGTGATGATTTGTGTATTGGTGAATCTTACAATGAGGTTAAAGAATGGTTATCCTCCTACCTCCATGCATGACTTATATGGAATCTATGATATACATGTTGGACATACTATATAATATATATATATATACATATATATAGATATATATAGATCTATATATATGTATATATATATATATAAACATATACTTAACCGAACCCTTGATGATAATCAATATGGTTACTTGTCATGACAATAGGTTATATAATCTAAGTCTTGAACATCTCGTTACGATTCTAATGGTCTAACTTGACCAATGAAATCACATCAACCCTTGCGGGACTTGTAGTGTCAAAAAAGGTGTTTTAAGACTAGATAATTACTTTTGTGATACACACTTTTTGTACTTTAAATTCCAAATCCGAATCCTTCGTTAACATTCTGAATACTCACACACCTTCGTTTACTCATGTAGGGTGACCTCGGTGTTCCATCCACTAACTCTCCAACTCTTCACGGGATTACCAAAGGAAGTTTTGCAAAATCGTGAGTACACTCAAAAGCCCTTTTTACGCTTTACACTTTTGGGTGCAATGTGTTTAACCTATCAAAATACACGCAAACACACTTATACTTTATGTAAACACAAATAATCAATTATACATGCTTAAATACGTGATACTTAATTTGTATTCTTGGAACATTCTTATGCGATTCGCTTGTCATTAACTTCGTACGAGCCTCCCCCTAACATGTATAACGCTATAGGAGTAATGCACCACCCATAGTCTCGTGGTCACGTTAAGTCTTTAATTCTTGCAGTAATCAGAGAATTGACTTGTATGATTGTATGCCATGATACATTAATCTAGTTAACTATTTTTGCCATATGGATTCGTTTAAATCTTCTCACGTACTTATGCTATATTAAACTTGTGTACTCGCCAATGCTTTTGTGTTGAATTATACTTTTAATATATTGTAGGTTGATGATGTTGTCATTAACGAAATCTAGTAGGGACGACTTAGAAACGTATCTAGAAATACTAGATTTTGATATTGTATTGTTGTTGAATTTTGTTGCATTTTAAAATTTCTGAATGTTGTATTTTGATTTCTTATGATATACTAGACAAGTTTTATCTATGAATGAAATCAGTTTTGAATTAAATATTGTCACAATAGTGTTATGAAGTCTTAATTGAATCTCATTCATCTCACTCCGATGTTTCCACCATCGGCTGGGGTGTGACAGGTTGGTATCTGAGCCATAACTATAAGAAATTAGGTAGAATTGCCATGTTCGGCCTAGTCTATAGTTTAAGTGACCAACTTGACCATTCTTGATTCTTGCTTAACATGTTATTTTCCCTATTTTGCTTCTTATCTATTCATTTTGTCTTAAATATACATGCCTTTCCAAAGACAACCACAATACACACTTGAAGACATGAAGACACTCATACTTCACCAACGAGGCGATTTGCATCAAGATAGGCCCTATGGCCCATAATTTTTGGTGAAATCCCTCATTCCGTGTATTTGATTTTACACGAAGTTATGCCATCAAGTTAGGAATGAGATCCATATCTTGATGGAAAACTTCTATTTCATACTCTAATGGATCTTACTAACGAGTCGGAATTTGCTCCTCATATAGAAAGAGGGAACCATACTTAGGGTACGAGGTTGTCAAGTTAGGGGTGAAACCCGCATCTTGTCAACTAGTCCCACTCCTCGATTCTCAATCTCGCCAAAGTTTTGAATTTCAGATCAATTAGGGACATGTAGTAACTGGAAGGGCATTATACCGTTAACCACCCCCGGGTGAGAGTATTTTATCTATTAGGTCAAAGAATATCTCCCTAATTTGAGAGGACTTATGATTCACTTTGGAATAGTCGAAGTTTGTCAACCTGAAACACTCCAATATTTTATCAAGCCTCTATTTTATGTTATCTCAATTTTATGTATTTTAGTACTTGTTACCTCATTCATTTCAAAACCGATGCACAACTCGCACGTCCCTCGCAATCAAAAACATTAATAATTCTCGTGAACCAATTAAATTTATAATCCTTTACACATTCATACGTATTTATGCTTATAGAATACTTGTTATTCTTATTCCATCTATATGAACTCATACATGTTATGTGATACTTACATGCTCAAACATGCATAAAAACGCGACTTTCATAACCACATTATGATCAAGCCTCATCCTTTCCTCTATTTTCGATCACCTAGATGTCTTCTTCGCAAAACTCAAATGGAAGGAAGAAGTCAAAGTCCAACTCTGACTCGATGTCCAAGAAGGATTGTATGAAGTTTATGGCGAAACAAATGGCTAAGGTCATCCTTGACATCGTCAGCAAAATCCAACCACCACCAAAACACCGAATCACCCCATGCCTTTGTTGACTCCAAGGTGGAGACACCTAAGTCGACATTGTAACATCCGTAAAAAAAAACCGGATTTACCAAACCCGCTTCTTTTATTAACCGAACAACCAGTTAAAAATTTCGTTTCATATTTAATGCTCAAATTAATTTTAAACGATACATAATAAGTATATTAGAATATAAAATTTATAATTGAAAATCTATTAAAAATAATGAAATAAAAATAAAATACTGATGCCGGGTTTTGAACCCGGGTCAGCCGAATGTTTCACAAAGACTTAACTCACACTCGCCCAACCACTCCGCCACTTGTGTTTCTTGTTGATTTATTGATTCAATTAATACATATAATAAAAACTGAAGTCGAATTCGGTCACTCAGCGCACTCAAGTCACTCTCGCCGGAAATCCCGACAAATTCGTCAAACATTGCCGTTTTCTTTTGGACATAACGGTTACATTTACAGCAACATCGGTTATAACTGAAAAACTCAATAAATTTCATTCATGGACCATAATTCCCGTTCGAAACCGAAAATATAATTCAAATCCGGGTTATACTTTGTTCATCAGTTGAGCTCACGAATTTATCCAACTTACACTCTCCATTTTGCTCAGAAAACTTCGCCGCAAGTCGCCAGATTTCTCTGTAAATTAACCGGAAATTATCGCCGGAAAACCGAATTCATTCCATCCCGTCTGCTTACCCAAAAATAAGATCTTAGAGCTCATACTGACATCACCCACACTCACCTTAAACCTCTGAAGAATCTCTGTCGCAAGAAATTTCACTCGCCGGAATTCTCTGCAAGTCGCCGGAAAACCGAGACTTTCATCTACACGGTAAATACCTCGACTTTTTCTGTTTTAACCCATTGTTAGACTATTACTAACATCAATACCTCACCCAGAATCTATTCCAGACGATGTTGCCGGATTTTCTGTTTTCGCCGGAAAACTTCTGGAATTTCCAGAATCACACTGTTAATCGGTATGATCATCTAAACACCCTGATAATCGTTGCTCAGTAATTCAATTTCATATCTAATCAATCAAACTGATTATTGAATCCGAACAGAAGGAGTTCACAAAACAGAGCCGACGATCTTTGCCGGATTTCTGAAGAAGACAATCTGTTCGGTACAATCATTCCCCAAACCCTTTCTGTTCAATACATTACAATCGCTTATAAAGTTCGCTAAATTAATTTAACAAGTAACAGCATGGTTAACCGTTGTCTGTGTTTTGAGCGAAGAAGACGAAGTCGTATTGATTATAAGATTAATTAAAATCAGTATTATGAACGGGTTAGACACATAGTCCAGCGGTGGACTGTGTGCAAACAATACGCATACGTCCCGAGTTCGATCCTTGACACACGCACATTCGCTGTAATAAAATGTCTTTTTTTTTACTGAACCGGATCCACACGCAGTAAGATGTTAAGTATAATAAAAACCGTAATATTTACCAAGTTAGACACACAGTCCAGCGGTGGACTGTGTGCCAAACTAAACCACAGGTCCCGGGTTCGAGACCTGTGGAGAGCACCGAGTCGATACCATTAAATCCTTTTTAAAACAAATGATTTTCGGATTAACTTAAATAGTGTATAAATATAATTAAAAACAGAAATATTTCGGGTTAGACACGTAGTTTAGTTGATAGAGCTGCGTGCACGCGTACGGGAGGTCTTGGGTTCGAGTCTCACTCAGTGCAATAATATTCCCAATCGAACCGGTCAACGGTCAACAGTCGTGGTCAACTGTCAAAAGTCAACATTTTTTTATTATTTTTATTTATTTATTTAATTTAAAAACCAATTAAAAATACTTAAAAATAACGTTTTTAAAGTTAGAAAATAGCCTTAAACTCACAAAAATATATCCAAAAATACTACTAAAATTGATTAATAAAATCCGCTTATTTACCGAACCATTATGTTATTATCTAGGTTAGTTTCTCTCGTGGTTAAATCCAAATTCGTGCGCATTCATCATCAATCCAAGAAACGCAACCACTGTGAGTGAATTCTTACAAACTCCCCTTTTTATTCACGTTTTGGGGTGCATCATATGTCGCTTAAACTAATTCATTTATTCAAACTCGTGCTATACCATATTATGATCTAAACTTAGAATGTAAATATTGTTTGTAGTTATGTATTACATATTGTCAAGTTGTATGCAAATTATTTGTTAGGCCCATCAGTTCCTCGTGGGAGACGAGTTGAACAACGCGTGCCTTAAAACTCATTCATTAGGCCCATCAGTTCGTAGAACAACGCGTGCCTCAAAACTCATTCATTAGGCCCATCAGTTCCTCGTGGGAGACGAGTTGAACAACGCGTGCCTCAAAACAATCTATTATTGTATGTGTGTGCATTATTTAATCTTAAATGTTTTGTGAATAAGTTTACATCTATATTTACTCATATGTGGTTATGCACTTTATTTTATAATCAATTCAATAAACTTGTTTAAATGTTTTTCATAGGATTCACTCGCAAACTTTTTGTTGATCCAAAAACCATTTCTACACATGATACAGGGAACAGGATGAAGCAAGGAAAACATAGGAAATTGCCTTAGAAGAAAAATAATGAAGTTTAGAAGGATGTATAGAACATGTTGTATTGGTTTGATTTGATTGTATGATTCCTTTTAAATTGTAATAATAAATATGAAACATTATAATAAATGTCATGAGCTCTGATGAAAACCCAATCATGCCCCGATCACCTTTTCCGTTGCGGGTCGGGGTGTGACAGACGTTTACTTTCAAGCAATTTTGTTCTTGTAACCCCCCTACCCTTCACTGATAAAGATGGTGCCACTAAAATGCTTCAATGGTTTGATGCCATTGAAGTGACGTTCCTTCAAAGTGGTTGCCCTGACCACCTGCGTAGCATCAACGCAATGGGTGTTTTCCGATCAAGAGCCCTTGATTGGTGGACCTCTGAGTATAACGCTCGTGGAAACGAAGTCACTCATGCCCTCCCTTGGGCTGACCTCAAGAAGTTGATGGAAGATGAGTTTTGCCCTCCCCGCACGAGCGTCAGAAACTCAAGAATGATTTATGGAATCTGAAGCAAGTGGGGAATGACAATGGTGGCCTCATAACTCGCTTTAAGAAACTGAGTGCGATTTGCACTAGCCAAGTCGACACTATTGACAAGGCTATCGTGAAGTACATTTGATGCCTCCCACCCTTGATCATGATCCTCGTGGACTTTGTCTCACCCAAAATCCTCGAGGATACCTGCCGTCTAGCAGCCAAACTCAACAATAATTGCGTTCTTCATGGAACCTCTGACAAGGTTTCATCAAAGAATGTGCACCAAGCCACCACCAATACCATCGATGAACCTACACCATCCAAGCCACCAAGGAACAACAACAAAGGCAAGAAGCGGAAGGCTTCAAGCCAAAACTGTGTGGTAGTCACTACGCTAAACCCTCAACCCATCCAACAAATTGC
The DNA here is from genome assembly GCA_947069175.1 of Scalesia atractyloides. NCBI lineage: Eukaryota > Viridiplantae > Streptophyta > Magnoliopsida > Asterales > Asteraceae > Scalesia > Scalesia atractyloides. The sequence continues at coordinate 37,117,513 of CAMTDV010000023.1, read as the reverse complement.
ACCAAGCACACACCAATACCATCGATGGACCCACACCATCCAAGCCACCAAGGAACAACAACAAAGGCAAGAAGCGGAAGGCTTCATGCGGTAGTCACTACGCTAAACCCTCAACCCATCCAACAAATTGCACCAACCAACCCTGAGGCTACCAAAAGGGCATACACTAGGACTCATCCCTAGTGTAGAACATGCCAATACCATCACCCTGCTCATACACCATGCCGCCTATGCATGAATTGCAATAGATTTGGGCATTTTTCCAACCAATGTTGTAGCGGTCCAATGCCACTAGCCAACCAAAACCAAACCGTTGCAATAACCCAAAACCCTGCCCCAAGCCAAGCCCAACCTCAAGTAGCCATTGGTCGAGCCTGTTTCAAGTGTGGCAATCCTAATCACCTCGCCAACGTCTAACCACAACGCATCAACAACAACCAGCACCAGAAGCAACAAGCGCGTGGTAGAGCCTTTGTCATCACTGCAGCTCAAGCCCAGAATGCCAATGACGTAATCAATGATACGTTTCTCGTTAACAATGTCTATGCTTCGTGTTTATTTGATACTGGCGCGGATAAAAGTTTTCTATCCGTTGAATTGGAACCTTTGTTAAAGTATAGACGTTCTAAGTTGCCCAAACCATTCGCATTCGAAGTCGCTAACGGTAACTCTGTCACTGTCGATCCTGTCCTTTTTAAGTGTTCTTTAAATCTTAACGATCATACGTTTTCAATCGACCTCATACCCATATAAATGGGTAGCTTCAACATCATAATAGGCATGGATTGGCTTAGGTGAGTTCTGAAAAGTTTATTCGTCTTCCTCTTCCAAACGGTGATTCTTTACAAGTTTGTGGCAAGAAACCTTCGAAGGGTCTTAAGCCCATGTCATGTATTCAAGCAAATAAGTAATTACGTAAGGAGTACTTCGCCTTTCTTGCCCATGTTGTGGAAAAGAAGGATAAGGGTCCAAGCGTGACTCATGTTCCTGTTGTTTGTGATTTTCGTAATGTTTTCCCTGCTCCTCGTTTTGTTGATTTTCGTATCGATCTCATTCCTGGCGCAATGCCTGTTGCAAAGTCTCCATACCGTCTAGCACCCTCGGAAATGCAAGAGCTATCTAGCATTATATGCCCTAATACTTCTCCTTGGGGCGTTCCCATTCTGTTCGTCAAAAAGAAAGATGGAACCTTTCGGATGTGCATTGACTATCGTGAGCTTAACAAGCTTACAGTAAAAAACTGATATCCACTTTCTCGCATTGATGATCTCTTCGATTAGCTTCAAGGAGCACGTGGATCCTGCCAAAATCGAAGCTGTCAAGAACTTGATTGCACCAAAGTCTCCGTCTGAAATTCCTTCGTTCCTTGGATTAGCGGGTTATAATCGTCGATTCATCTCCAACGTTTCAAAGATCGATGGCCCTCTCACCTCCTTGACTCAAAATGATAAACCTTTTATTTGGGGTTTCGAACAAGAGGAGTCTTTTCAAACGCTCAAGAATATGCTTTGCAATGCTCCTATACTAGCTCTTCCCGATAGTAACAACAATTTGTCGTGTATTGTGATGCCTCTAATCAAGGTCTTGGTTATGTCCTCATGCAACGAGACAAGTTTATTGCGTATGCTTCGAGACAACTCAAAATCCATGAGAAAAACTACACTACCCACGATCTTGAACTTGGTGTAGTTGTTTTTGCGTTAAAGATTTGGCGACACTACCTGTATGGTACTAAGTGTGTGGTCTTCACCGACCATAAGAGCCTTCAACACATCTTTGACCAAAAGGAACTCAACATGCGTCAACATCGATGGGTGGAGTTGCTCAACGATTACGATTGCGAGATTCACTACCATCCTGGTAAGGCGAACGTCGTGGCCGATATACTTAGTCGTAAAACTGATGTGAAGAGCATTCATTGTTTTCAAATTTTGAATAGCCTTCACGAACGCATTTGTGAGGTTCAATACTCGTCTGTTAATGAGAATACCATGTACAACGAGATGAACTGTGGTGCTGAAGGTCAACTCGAGAATACCATGTATAACGAGATGAAGTGTGGTGCTGAAAATCAATTGTTTCTCATTGGGACATGTCAAGGCAGATTACCCAAAGCTGAAGGAAAAATGGGGTAAGGATGGGAAGAAAGATAATGCCCCGAGAGCTAAAGGAAGAATGTTCCAAATTACCACGGAAGAAGCTAAGGCACTTCCGAATGTTGTGTCAGTATTTTCTTAATCAATTTAGTACCTACAAATGTGTTGTTTGATTCCATGGAAAGTAGGTCATTTGTATCACACGAACTTATAAGCCATCCCTCCTTCAAAATTGAATTAATGCCTATACCTTTAGAAGAAGAAGTAGCTGATAGCAAGAACTACTTATTGAACGAAATATGTAAGGGATGTAAAATCATTATAGAAGACGAGGAATTTGAAATAGATCTTGTGTCATGGTATTAGGAGAGTTCAAAGTAATAGTGGGCATGGATTGGCTATCCCGATACCATGTAGGAATTCAATGCAAAACTAAGATCATAGGAGTCCTATCACCAAATGGGAAATGGATAAGCATCTATGGGGAAAGAAACCTCGAGATGAAGCTTAGTACCCTTGTAGAGGCAGTCAAGTACATACATAACGAAGGAAAGGCGTTCTTAGCTTAGTAGCAGATACCACTAAAGATGCACTAAAATTTAATGATGTTGAAATTGTAAATGAGTATCCAGATGTGTTTCTGGATGAATTACCGGGTCTCCCACAGAGCGAGATGTGGAGTTTTGCATCGAGCTAAATCCAGGTGCTAAACCGGTGGCTAAGGCTCCCTATAGATTAGCTCCTACAGAAATACCGAGTTAATGATACAGATGCAAAAATTGCTCGATAAGGGCTTCATACTCCCGAGCATGTCACCTTGGGGAGCCCCCGTATTATTTGTGAAAAAGAAGGATGGATCAATGCGCATGTGTATCGAGAATTAAACAAATTAACGATTAAGAATCGATATCCTTTACCTCGAATTGATGACCCTTTTGACCAATTGCAAGGGGCAAGTTGGTTCCCAAAGATCGACTTGCGCTCGGGATATCACCAATTGCGACTACGCGAAGAAGATGTGGCAAAAACTGCGTTTAGAACTCGATATGGACATTACGAGTTCTTAGTAATGTCTTTTGGGTTAACCAACACGCCAGCTGCGTTTATGGACCTTATGAATCGAGTATGTCGACCCATGCTAGATAAATCTGTAATAGTGTTTATAGATGACATCTTAGTGTATTCCCGGAGCAAGGCCGATCATGCAAACCATTTGCATGAAGCATTAGAATTTCTCCTAAGGAAAAGTTATATGAGAAGTTCTCTAAGTGTGCCTTTTAGCTCAGAGATGTGCAATTTCTTGGCTACGTGATTAACAAAGATGGCATTTTAGTGGATCCGTCAAAGGTAGAAGCAGTTATGAAATGGATTCCTCCAAAGAATCTAAATGGATAAGAAGTTTTATGGGATTAGCGGGCTACTACCAAAGATTTATTCAAGATTTCACCAAATTAGCCCACCCATGACTAAGTTAACAAAGAAAAGTGAGAATTTTGTATGGGGACCCGAATAAAAAAAAGCATTTCAGGTCCTGAAAGAGAGGCTGTCTAATTTACCGGTGTTAACTCTACTAGATGGCACGGAAGATTTAGTTGTGTACACGGACGCCTCGCGTCAGGGGTTAGGAGGTGTTTTAATGCAACGAGGTAAAGTTATAGCATACGCCTCAAGACAGCTCAAACCACATGAAGAAAATTACCCGACGCATGATCTAGAATTGGCCGCTGTGGTGTTCGCCTTAAAACTATGGTGACATTATTTATATGGAACAAAGTGCACCATATACTCGGATCATAAAAGTCTCAAATACTTCTTCAAACAAAAAGATCTCCACATGAGACAACGAAGGTGGTTAGAACTGATAAAGGATTACAATTGTGAAATCCTTTATCATCCGAGCAAAGTAAATGTAGTGGCGGATGCCCTTAGCCAAAAGGAACATCCACCCCCGATTCGGGTGAAGTCTATGAGAATGATCCTTACGCCTCATCTCCTTGGATGATACGAGAAGCATAAATCAGTCATTAAATGCAGAAGATCCTAAGAAGGAAAGGACAAAAGGGATTGTGGATAAATTAGAGGAAAATGCAAGTGGAATCAAAACTCAGTTTGGGCAGATTTGGATTCCTTGTGTAACACCCTGTAAAATCGTGTCCAATAGTATAGCGACACGCGTTGTATTTTAAATATAGTCTATTAAAACCAATAAGGACTAAAGGCGTCAACATGCTCAAACTGAGCCTCTGAGTGACGGTCCGACATCAACATGCATAAATAACAGCCTATGAGTGACTGATATGTCAACATGCTTAAATCTTTAGCCTCTGAATGACTGATATGTCAACATGCTTGAAGTTTGGCCTCTGAGTGACTGATATGTCAACATGCCCAGCCTCTGAGTGACATTGGAGTCATCATGCTTATAATAAGCCTCTGAGTGATCCTTTGCGAAGTTCTAACTCTCATACGTGCCAATTGTTGGACGAGAGGGTTCAATTTTGTAAATATGTGAAAGTTGGATAATGGAGGGATTAAAAGTGTCAACATGTTAATTTATACCTCTGAGTGACCTTTTAACGAACCGAGAGCTCGACAATGTCCAGGCATAATCCGGGTATCCCAAGAATTGGCTACGAGGGCTAAAAGTGCCAAAAAGGTGTTTAAAAAGGTTTATAGAAGCTTTATAAAGTTAAGGGGCTAAAAGTGTCAAAACTTGAAACTAGCCAAGGGGCGGTCGCGGGCCGCGAGAGACCAGGCCTGGGTCTCTCACGGGCGCGAGAAGCCCTCTGCTGCAGAAAGTTTTTCGTGGCCTCCACACAAAGCTCCAAAAACCATTTGATCGAAACTATGGCTTCCCAAACTGCTATGCCACGTTTTGGGATACTTGTAAGCTTCCTCTTACACCCCTAAACACCTGGCATCACCTCCTTTGAGTTCTCCAACTATAAATAGGTGCTTAAGTTCACCATTCCAACTTGCACCTTTCTCATTCATACACTCTTCTCCCTCCTCGCGAAGTTCCTAGCTGAAAGGAGCATCCAACTTAGTTCTCTTACATTTTAGGAACCTCTTGTAAGTGTTCCTTGCTCTTGCATTTTTGTTTATAGGCTTTTATAGCCAAAAGTCAAGCATTTTACGGAAAACGCTTTGACTTTCGGTTAAGACCATTATGGTCCATCCATTGTTCATAACGAACATGGCTAAGTGATCGTAATAAGGTAGGTGTTAATCCCTATAAAGGGCACCTCCTGAAGATCACGTTTGCTAGACCAATTAAGGGGTCAAAGTTATGATATTAAAAAGTCAAACAGGCCATTTTTCGGAAAAATCATAAATTGATCTTATATATGCTATAAAACCTGTTTTGACACTTAAACAAGTTGGTAATAATTATTAGAAAATGTTCGGCTCGACAATTTCAGTTCTAGGGGCAAGGTTTGACTTCTACTTTGACTTTCGATTCTGACCCGATTTAGATTAGTTATCTACTGATCTAAAGTTGCATTATGATCTTAATGTAATTATCATAACACTCTGAGGTTATATTACATGGTCATAATCAGAATCTAAGTTTATGCGCAAGTTCCATAATTATGCCATCTTTGACAAAAATGTCCCTTTTGCATAAATCAAGGTTTTAATGATAATGAACTTGAAAATAAGTTTCTACTGATATAATATTATAAGTAGGATTATCTGGGATATTAAACCAAGTTATAAACTGAGTTTTCAAGCAAGTCCTTAAACTATGTCGATAAATGATGATTTTAGCCCTTGTGGCTAATAAAATAGTTTTAATGAAATATTTTCAAGGTAAATCTTTTTTACCTACTGATATGTTATATTAAATAACATATCTAAGACATTTTAATCTGACCCTAATGCCAGTTTTCATTAAACATCCCATAAAACGTCATTTTACCACGTAAGCGCCGTTTAAGCGCATAGTATGGTTTTAAACCATATATTGACCAAGATTTGTTACCTACTAATTTTAAAACTTATTATAAACATATTTACAGTAGGTACATGTTATGAACTCAGAATCCTAAATAATTTATAAACTATGTGTGAAATGACCAAAATGCCCCTTCGGTGCATAGTTTGGTCATAAAAGATAAAATACACATATAATTGATATCCTACTGATATTATATCATAAATAAACTATTTTTCCAGAATACTCGTGATTATAAACTTAAATTATATTCAATTTCCTTTTATATGGTATGAAATTACCAAAATGCCCTTATGAGGCATAATTTCGTATTAAAACCTTAACGGGCATATAAGTTGACATCATACTGATATTTTAACTTATTTAAAATATAATGGCATATAGAACTTGTCCATGACTTATCCGGTTACCCATTATCGCTTATAAGCGTACGGTTGATTATACGTAACTAGTTTTAAGTTTCAAAATCCAGAATGTTTATAATTTACCCATATTATACAAGTCAAAGTACTTGTCAGGTTTAAACTACATTCACTATCATCGTTTAATCAAGCGTTATATGTCTTGATCGTGTACACTACTCGTTCTAAGTCTATGACTTAATTAAAGACCGATAGTATTAATTGGCTAGCTTATGCCATAATCCAGACTAGAGCCTTGCCGGTAAATGCTATCTGCACGTTAGTACTTTTGTATACGGCTGAGTTATTGAAATTAAAAGAATATTAGCTCAAGTAAATACTCTCGACTTATTTTCCCTATACGGGCTTGGGATATGGTAAACTATTACCGCTTGGTCAGAAATGGGATCAATCGAATGCCCGATTGTGATAGTAAATCTACATATTCTGTTTTAATCAATTTTGTTTGATAACTTAAATATTGGGGGTTAAATTATCGTGTCCTGGATATCCTCGGCTCATTAGATTAGTTAATGTCCACGACCTTAGCGCGGGGTGTAGGCATACACCTGACAGACGCTCAAATGCAAATTACCCAAGACGTTGGGGATAACTCCTCTGTGAGTTCTAAGTGGTGTGTATTTAATCATGTCTCGGTCTCTGTACTGGGCCCTGTATGTATGGACAAACATGTGAATCTGTTAACAAGGTTACAAAGTAACTTTCCCAAGTTATAAAAGACTTTGTGCCCTGTGCACTTAAAATCATTTGAAAATGTTTTCAAAATGAGTCAGTTGGGTGTATTTACCAGCGAAAGCTGACGTATCGTCCAAAGACAAAACTGGCGGAAGCTGGTCGGTAGTGAATAAGAGGATCTTGGAAATCATTGGATCTGCCCTAAAGTCTGTTTTATATTCTTTCTTGTACATTTTAATAATCCGCCTGTGGATCTTCTATTACGAGCCTGTATATTATTTTATTTCGAACATTTGGGTTGTAATAGTAATTTTACTCCAAGACTTCCGCTGTGCCATGTTTAATTGACAATGATGTTATCAACTGACATCATGATACTCCCCACCCGGGCCCACCGGTGTATGGATTTGGGTTGGAAATCCGGGGTGTGACACCTTGGTTATGTGAGGTAAAGGCGATATTACTCGAAGAAGCTCCTAAATCACAATACTCGATACATCCGAGAGCATGTGTCTTAGACCTTGGGGAAAATTGGGATGACCATTTGCCATTAGTTGAATTCGCCTACAATAATAGTTATCATAATAGCATTCAAATGGCACCATACGAGATGTTGTATGGGAGAAAATGTAGAACCCCTGTATGTTGGTGAAAGTAATCGTGCCCAAAGACGTAGTGGCCAAAACTAATGAGAAGATTGATATCATGCTGACACGATTGAAGGCGGCTCAAGACCGATAGAAAGCCTATGCGGATCGACGAAGACGACCCAACGAGTTTCAATTAGGAGACCACGTGCTACTAAAATTTTCTCCATGGAAGGGAACAATTCGGTTTCGAAAACGAGGAAAACTCGGTCCCCTTACATTGGACCTTTTAAAATCATAGCTCGGATTGGGAAAGTGGCGTACCAGTTAGAATTACCGTCAGCGTTAGATGGAATACATAACACATTTCATGTGTCACAATTGAGAAAATGTCTCGTGGATGAAACTGCCTACGTGCCTCTCGATGATACTCAATTGGATAAGAAGATGAACTATATAGAAATACCGATAGCTGTAAAGGATTTTAAAGTGAAGCACCTGCGCAATAAAGCCATTAGACAAGTTTTGGTCCAATGGTAACATCAAAGAGGATCGGATCTTACTTGGGAAATGGAGGACGAAATGCGTAAACACTACCCAGAATTATTTGGTACATGATCAGGTTTTGGGGACGATACCTCCTCTAAGGGGGGTAGACTTGTAACATCCCAAAAATTCTTATATATGTCAATATGTTAAAATAAAGTTATATGAAAACATAAATATTGCTTAATGTGACCAAGACTAAGACCATAGTTAGAATCACGCTAGCCTTCCATGTGATCAAATTTGATCCCATCTAATATCATCAGTGCGATGATTAAAACATCCATTAGTGATGTATTGCCCTTGGGGCTATGATTAAAACATCCATTAGTGATGTATTGCCTTTGGGGCTATGATTAAAACATCCATTAGTGATGTATTGCCCTTGGGGCTACGATTAAACATCCATTAGTGATGTATTGCCCTTGGGCTATGACTAAAACATCCATTAGTGATATATTGCCCTTGGGGCTATGATTAAACATCCATTAGTGATGTATTGCCCTTGGGCTATGATTAAAACATCCAATAGTGATGTATTGCCCTTAGGGCTATGATTAAAACATCCATTAGTGATGTATTGCCCTAGGGCTATGATTAAACATCCATTAGTGATGTATTGCCCTTGGGCTATGATTCAAACATCCATTAGTGATGTATTGCCCTTGGGGCTAGGATTCAAACATCCATTAGTAATATAGTGCCTAGGGGCCATATTTTATGTCCATTAGTGACAGGCCTATGTGCCATATTATATGTCCATTAGAGACAGACCTATGTGCCATATTTTATGTCCTTCGAGACAAGCCTATGAGCTAAATAAAAATTGTCAAATTATGACAATGACAGCTGTGACAATGCGATCCACTGTGTAGTAATATATGGACTATGTCCAAATTGTAATTTGCTGATGGTCCTACTAAGACCTAGGCCAAATATAGTTATGTTAAGCCTAAGAGTTGTGATGTTATTCACATTAGAATAAGCAATAGATTGTTATATCCAATATTTTAAGCCAATATGGTTGACATACCATGGCTAAGTAAAGCTTTATTGGTGTATAGAACCAAAGCTTAAAGGATGGCTAACTCAAATGAAGCACAAAGTAGCCACCGGAATGTAAATTCTAACAAAGCCGAAAAATAAAGATATCGATAATGATAATTTTCAAGCTCGCATTGACGCAGCAGTTGAAAAGGCCATGGGAAAGGCAATAGAAAAGCTTAGAGAGTCGAGTGCTACTCGTTCTAGACCCTTATCTATTCCACCATCTTCAGCTCATAAGGAGAGCTCTATTCACTCTTCAAATGCGAAGAGTGAACCAAAGAAAATAGATTTTGCTGAAAGGTCCCGTTCTGTTAAAGACGGATGTACCTATAAGTACTTTGTCTCCTGTAAGCCCCGAGATTTTAACGGGAAAAGGGAGCTGTGGAAGCCCTAAAGTGGCTAGATGAGATGGAAACGATTGTAGATATCAGCAATTGTGTTGATAAGGATGTGGTCAAGTATGTATCACAGTCCTTTAAGGGCGATGCCCTAATCTGGTGGAAAGCCATGATCCGGTCTACAGGTAAAGTACACCTGTATAATTTGGGGTGGTCCAAATTTGTGGACCTTGTAAAGGAAACATACTGCCCACCCCATGAGGTGGAGAAATTAGAGACCTACTTCTTGTCTCTTTCCATGAAAAACCTAGATTGTCGGAAATATGTTTCCGATTTCAATTCCCTATCTAGGTTAGTTTCCTATTTGATTACCCCAGAGCCCAAACGCATTGGGCGTTTTATTAATGGGTTAGTGCCCGAGATAAAGGGCATGGTAAAGGCTGCTCAGCCTACTACCTATAGGTCTGCTGTTGACCTATCTCTCTCCCTCACCTAAAAGTCAGTTAAGTCTGAAACTGACGGGAAAAGAAAGAGGGAAGATGACAACTCCCATAAGTTTAATAAGAAAAATAAAGGGAGATTTGGGTTCAAAGGGAACCAAGGCAAAATGGTTGTGATGCCAACATGCAAAACTTGCAACCGCAGTGAGGCCAGTGTAATTTTGGTTCACAGGCCAAACCCTGTGGCATCTGTAAGAGAAAAGGGCATAAAACCCTAGAATGTAAGGATCTTAAGGATGTCGTCTGCTATGTCTGCAATGAAAAGGGGCATATTAAGACTAACTGCCCTAAGATTCTTAAGAATAATAATGCAAAGCCTGAGAGGCCAAGAAGGGGAATGCTCGTGACTTTCAAATAACTGCAAGAGAGGATGTTAATGACGACAATGTCATAACAGGTACATTCCTCATTAACAATATTTATGCTAGAGTTCTTTTTAGTACGGGTGCAGATAGATCTTTTGTTGACCATAAGTTTAGTAAACTATTAAACCTACCATAAGAACTCTAGATAAAACTTATGGGATACAACTTGTTGATGGAACGATAGAAACAACATCTTCCATTCTTGATGGATGCCCTATATCCATTAAGAATCATTCCATCCCTATCTCTCTTCAGCCAATGAAATTGGCGGGGTTCGATGTTGTCTTAGGCATGGATTGGTTATCTCATAACCAAGCCCGCATTACCTGCGATAAGAAGCTCATCGAAATCAAGACCCCATCTGGTGAAATAACCACCATCCCTAGAGACTCACACCATGGATTGCCAGACAAAGTGTCGTTATTTAAGGCATCCAAGTTTGGGGAAAGGTTGTGTCATCTACATGGCACAAGTTACTATAAAGGAGCCTAAGCCAAACATGGAAGACCTACCAGTTATCTCAGAATATTCAGATGTCTTTCCAGAAGAATTACCAGGTCTACCTCTAGACAGGCAAGTGAAGTTCAGGATTGATATTATACCAGGATCAGCATCCGTAGCTAGAGCTCATAAGGCTAGCACCAACAGAAATGAAGGAATTGAGCACGCTGCTAGACGAACTCTTGAAGAAAGGCTTTATTTAGCCTAGTTCCTCGCCTTGGGAGCTCCTATCCTCTTCGTTAAAAAGAAAGACGGTTCAATGCTAATGTGCATTGACTACCGTGAGTTGAACAAGTTAAAAATCAAGAATAGATATCCTCTGCCCAGGATCGATGATCATTTTGACCAACTTCAAAGGGCTAGTTACTTCTCCAAGATCGATTTGAAATCAGGATATCATCAACTGAAGGTTAGGAGTAAAGATGTTCCAAAGACAGCCTTCAGGACCCGTTACGATCACTTTGAATTCCTAGTGATGCCTTTTGGGCTCACAAATGCACCTGCAGCATTCATGGATCTCATGAATAGAGTCTGCAAACCATATTTGGATAAGTTTGTCATTGTCTTCATAGACGACATACTTATTTATTCTCGTAATCAAGCTGATCACGAGAAACATCTTCGGTGCATCTCTAAGTGTGACTTTTGGCTTAGAGAGGTCCAATTTCTTGGACATATGGTAAGTGAGCGTGGTATCCAAGTGGATCCCGCCAAAATTGAGGCCACAATGAATTGGGAAGTGCCCAAGACCCCATCGGAGACTCGTAGTTTCTTAGGGTTGGCAGGTTACTACAGAAGGTTCATTGAGAACTTCTCGAGAATAGCCACTCCTTTAACTACCTTGACCCGTAAGAATCTTAAATATTATTGGGGTCCAAAACAACAAGAATCTTTTGAGATTCTGAAAAACAAGTTTAGCAACGCTCATGTGTTATCCCTACCGGAGGGTGTTGAAGATTTTTACTCTACTGTGATGCATTGCACACTGGCATGGGCTGTGTGACAATGCAATAAGGCAAAGTAATTGCCTATGCATCACGACAGTTAAAGGTGCACGAAAGGAATTACACCACCCACGATCTGGAATTGGGTGCATTTGTATTTGCACTAAAATGTGGAGACATTACTTGTATGGCACAAAGTGTATTATATACACAGACCATTAAAGTCTCCAACATTTGTTCAATCAAAAGGAATTGAACATGCGACAACGCCGATGGATAGAAACACTTAATGACTATGATTGCGAGATTCGCTACCATCCAGGCAAGGCAAATGTAGTTGCTGATGCCTTAAGTCGCAAGGAATGGGTTAAACCTACAAGGATTAACACCAAGAGCATTGAGCTCAGAAATAGCTTAAATGAGAAGCTATTAGATGTGCAAAAGCAAGCCCTATTAGAGGCTAATGTCCCTAATGAGGGATTAGGCGGAACTGTCGATCAGTTAGCGCCTGGAAAGGATGGAATCCTTAGATTTAATGATAGGATTCGGGTTACAATCCTTGGAGGACTTAGAAATCTAATCATCCAGGAAGCGCATAGTTCAAGATACTCAGTTCACCCAAGTGGTGACAAGATGTATCAAGACTTGAAAAAGAATTATTGGTGGATGGGTTTGAAGAAATCCATAGCCACCTATGTAGCCAAGTGTCTGACGTGTTCACAAGTTAAGGCCGAACATCAAAAGCCGTCAGGACTTCTACAGCAATTGGAAATTCCCACGTGGAAGTGGGAAATGGTAACTATGGACTTGATTACCAAGTTACCTAAGACCAAAAGTGGAAACGACACTATTTGGGTCATTGTGGATAGGCTGACCAAGTCAGCACATTTCTTGCCAATAAAGGAAACATATAATCCAGATAGAATGGTCTAAGTTGTATGTGGACAAGATTGTCCCTACATGGTGTTCCGGTATCTATTGTATCTGATAGAGATACTAGATATACCTCTCATTTTTGGAAAGGTTTCCAACAATCTTTGGGCACACGATTAAATTTTAGTACGGCTTACCATCCGCAGACTGATGGTTAAAGTGAGCGTACTATCTAGACACTAGAAGAAATGTTTAGGGCATGTGTGATTGATTTAGGTGGAAGCTGGGATGACCACTTACCCCTAACAGAATTCTCCTACAATAGCAGTTATCATACTAGCATCAAGGCTGCTCCATTTGAGGCCTTGTATGGGAGAAAGTGTAGAACGCCCATGTGCTGGGCAGAAGTTAAGGAAACCCAACTATCAGGACATGATATTGTCCTGGAGACATGAAAAAGATTGTGCAAATCCGTGATCGTCTCAAAGCTTCCAGGGATAGGCAGAAGAGTTATGCTGACAAGAGGCGTAAACCTCTTAAGTTCCAAGTAGGGGACAAAGTCATGTTAAAAGTATCACCCTGGAAAGGTGTGATGCGCTTTGGAAAGAAGCGCAAATTAAGCCCAAGATATATTGGACCATTCTAAACAGTCGAATGTGTCGGCGCTATAGCTTATAAGCTCAGATTTTCAGAGGAGCTTAGTGGAATCCATGATGTATTCCACATATCTAACCTTAAGAAATGTCTAGCTGATAAGTCGCTAGCAATGTCGCACAAAGATGTGCAAATTAATGAAAACCTAAGGTTCGTTGAGAAACCAATTTCGATCGAGGATCGACAGGTTAAGAAGCTCCGAAGGAAAAAGATACTTATAGTAAGGTTAAGTGGGATGCTTTTAGAGGTCCCGAATATACATGGGAGGTTGAGTACACTATGCGACAAAAGTACCCCCATCTTTTTTAATAAAATCTCGAAGCCAAGATTTCTTTTAAGGGGGTGAGGATGTATCACCCTGTAAAATCGTGTCAATAGTATAGCGACACGCGTTGTATTTTAAATATAGTCTATTAAAGACCAATATGGACTGAGCCTCTGAGTGACGGTCCGATATCAACATGCATAAATAACAGCCTCTGAGTGACTGATATGTCAACATGCTTAAATCTTTAGCCTCTGAGTGACATTGGAGGTCAAACATGCTTATAATAAGCCTCTGAATGATCCTTTGCGAAGTCATAACTCTCATACGTGCCATGTTTAATTTACAATGATGTTATCAACTGACGTCACGATACTCCCCACCCGGGCCCTCCAGTGTATGGATTTGGGTTGGAAATCTGGGGTGTGACACCTTGGTTATGTGAGGTAAAGGCGATATACTCAAAGAAGCTCATAAATCATGATACTCGATACATCCGAGAGCAACGAAAATGTATCGAGATTTAAAGAAGAATTATGGTGGCCGGGATTGAAACGAGACATCGTTAAATATGTCGCTAAATGTTTAACATGTTCACAAGTGAAAGAAGAACATCAGAAGTCGTACGGTGAACTACAACCCTTAGAAATTCGAATGTGGAAATGGGAAGACGTGACAATAGATTTGGAGACTAAGCTTCCCAAAACACGAAAAGGGCACGATGCCATATGGGTAATTATGGATTGACTCACCAAGAGTGCCCACTTCCTACCTATCAGAGAGGGCTATTCTTCAGCAAGGAAGGCAGAGATTTTTACGAATGAAATTGTAGCTCGTCATGGAGTGCCCGTCTCCATTTTGTCGAATCGAGACACTAGATTCACATCATGTTTCTGGCAAAAATTCCATGAACAAATGGGAACAAAACTCCATTTTAGTACCGCTTACCATCCACAAACGGATGGACAATCAGAAAGGACTATTCAGACACTTGTAGATATGTTGAGAGCATGTGTCTTAGACCTTGGGGGAAATTGGGATGACCATTTGCCATTAGTTGAATTCGCCTACAATAATAGTTATCATAATAGCATTCAAATGGCACCATACGAGATGTTGTATGGGAGAAAATGTAGAACCCCTATATGTTGGGGGAAGTAGGACAAAGAGATATCGTGCCCAAAGACGTAGTGGCCAAAACTAATGAGAAGATTGATATCATACGGACACGATTGAAGGCGGCTCAAGACCGATAGAAAGCCTATGCGGATCGACGAAGACGACCCATCGAGTTTCAATTAGGAGACTACGTGCTACTAAAATTTTCTCCATGGAAGGGAATAATTCGATTTCAAAAACGAGGAAAACTCGGTCCCCCTTACATTGGACCTTTTAAAATCATAGCTCGGATTGGGAAAGTGGTGTACCAGTTAGAATTACCGTCGTCGTTAGATGGAATACATAACACATTTCATGTGTCACAATTAGAAAATGTCTCGTGGATGAAACTGCCTACGTGCCTCTCGATGATATTGAATTGGATAAGAAGATGAACTATATAGAAATACCGGTAGCTGTAAAGGATTTTAATTTGAAGCACCTGCGCAATAAAGCCATTAGACAAGTTTTGGTCCAATGGTAACATCAAAGAGGATCAGATCTTACTTGGGATTGGAGGACGAAATGCGTAAACACTACCCAGAATTATTTGGTATGTTATCAGGTTTCGGGGACGAAACCTCCTCTAAAGGGGGTAGACTTGTAACATCCCAAAAATTCTTATATATGTCAATATGTTAAAATAAAGTTATATGAAAACACAAATATTGCTTAATGTGACCAAGATTAAGACCATAGTTAGAATTTAAATAAAGTTTTAAATTAAAGAATAGTTTTGGCCTTAATAACATAAACATCATACTAGAGGGGCCAAAATCGAATGAAATAGAAAGATGTAATATAAAAACTAAAACACACACACTTCTGGTGTGTGTGTGTGTGTGTGTGTCGACATAGAAGAACAAGAAGCAGGGGAAAACCCTTGCTCGTCAAAATCAACTAATTAAGAGGAGATTTAACCTAAGCTTATGCATGAACTAAAACTGGTGACCATCTAGGTGTTCTTAACATCAAGCAAGTTGAATTTTATGTTTTAGTGATTTGATAAAGTGGGTTATGTTTAATCCATGAATGTTTGATGAAATTGATCATGAGTACTAGCTAATAACAACATGTAGAAGATGAACTATGTCTAAATTTGATTGTTTTGATGATTTGAATGAAACCCATTTGAAGTAAAATGTTGATGAAACACGATGATCACTAAGGTGCAATAGGTTGATGTTCGATGTATGAAATGTGTAAGTGTTAGATAGGATTAGTATTAAATGAAGAAATTGTATGAAACTAGTTGATTTGATGAATCTTGATATGATTGGGTAGATTATGCATGAGAACACTAGTACATGGTGCTTAAAGTGTTGTACGTATACCAAGTGTTCGACAAAATGCCTAAGAGACGATTATTGTGGCCTTATATGAATTGAAAGTTATTAGCATATAGTTATGATGGAAATTGAGGTAGATATGGATTAAGTTGTAAAAGCGAGCTATGAGTAATATGGATTGTGTAAAAGCGAACAAGTAATCTACGTATGAATGGATTATGTGTAGGATTGAAAGAAGAAGAAACAAGCTCAGAGAAACGACTGAAAGCACAAGACCAAGGTACGTTGTATTCTCACTTGTAGATAATGTTTAGTTGTAAATGAACCATCTCGTACCTTCGTGAAGGATTATAATCGTTATTGCTACACTAAATATTTGTCAAGGAATCGGTAAACTAAATGTAAAGTAAAAAGAATGACCTCGCGTTGACTCATGTAGTATGGGTCAACCGGGTAAGAATGAGAATGAAAAAGTATGGTTTCGTGTTGACTCATGTTGAACGGGTCAACCGAACAAGAATTTAGAAAGTGAAAGAATGATTTCGCATTGACTCGTGTTGAACGGGTCAACCGGACAAGAATTTAGAAAGTGAAAGTGTAACACCTCGTAAAATCATGTCCAATAATATAGTGACATGTGTCATTACTTTTATATTAAGCCTATTAAGGACTAATAAGGACTAAAGGTGTCAACATGCTCAAACTAAGCCTCTGAGTGACTCTCTGGTGTCAACATGCATAAACCAAGCCTCTGAATGACCATTAGTGTCAACATGCTTAAACTAAGCCTCTGAGTAACCATTAGTGTCAACATGCTTAAACTTAGCCTCTGATTGATCTTTAGCGTCAATATGCTTACACTGAGCCTCTTAGTGACCATTAGTGTCAACATGCTTAAACATAGCCTTTGAGTGACCTCTAGTGTCAACATGCTTACACTGAGCTTCTAAGTGACCGTTTACGAAGTCCTAACTCCCATATGAGCTACTAGTTGGACGAGAGGGATTAATTCTGTAAATATGTAAAAGTTGGACAACAGAGGGGTTAAAGGTGTCAACATATTAATTTATACCTTTGTGTGATCTTTTAACGAACCGAGAGCATGACAATGTCCGGGCATACTCCCAGGTACGCCAAATGTTGGCTACGAAGGGCTAATTATGCTTATAAAGGTGTTTTAGAGGTTTAATAAGTTGAGGGGCTAAATGTGACAAAGTTTGAAAGTTTCATAAGGCGCTTGCGGGCCGCGATAGACATATGCCTAGTCTCTCGCGGGCCGCCAGAGGCCTGTATCTGCAGAATTTTTGCTTGGGCATCACTCATGTTGCCAAAAACCATTTTATTCGAAACCATAGACTTCCAAACTGCTATGCCACGTTTTAGGACATTTGTATGCTTCCTCTAACAGTTGCTAACACCTGGCATCACCTTCTTCAAGCTCTCGAACTATAAATAGGTGCATTGGTTCACCATTTGAACTTGCACCTTTCTCATTTTCATTCTATCTCCCTCCTCTGGAAGTTCCTAACTGAAAGGAGCATCCAACTTAGTTCTATTTCATCCTAGGAATCACTTGTAAGTGTTCCTTTCTCTTGCATTTTCGTTTATAGGATTTTTATAGCCAAAAGTCAAGCGTTTACGGAAAACGCTTTGACTTTCAGTTAAGACCATTATGGTCCAGCCATTGTTTGTAACGAACATGGCTAAATGATTGTAATAAGATAGGTGTTAATCCTTATTAAGGGCACCTCCTAAAGATCACGTTTGCTAAACCAATTGACGGGTCAAAGTTTTGTTATTAAAAAGTCAAACAGGCCAATTTTCAAAAAATATTATAATCTGAGCTTATATATGTTATGAAATATGTTTTGACACTTAAACAAGTTGGTAATAATTATTAGAACATGTTCAACTCGTCAATTGTAGTTCTAGGGTCGGTTCGCAACCGAAAGTCGCAAAGTTTAACTTCTGCTTTGACTTTCGATTCTGACCCGATTTAGATTAGTTAGCTATTGATCTAAGGTTGCAATATGATCGTAAAATAATTTAGCATAACCCCCTGAGGTTATATTACATGATCATAATTCATAATCTGAGTTTATGCACAAGTTCCGTTATTATGCCAATTTTGACTAAAATGACCTTTTTACGTAAAATAAGGTTTTAATCGATAACGAACTTAAAAATGAATTTCCTACTGATATATTATCATAAGTAAGATTATTTAGGATGTTAAGTCAGTTTATATACTAAGTTTACATACAAGTCCTTGCATTATGTCGACAAATGACAATAAAGCCCTTATGGCGCATAAAATTATTTTAATCATACTTTTTATACCAAATATTTTTTACCTACTGATGTGTTATATTAAATAACATATCTAAAACATATAAACCTGATCTTAGCATCAGTTGTCATTAAACTTCGCACAAATTGCCATTCTTCTACATAAACGTCGTTTCGGCGCATAATATGGTCTAGAACAATATTTATCAACCAAGACGTGTTACCTACTGATTTTTAAAACTTATTTAAAGTATTTTTAAGTAGGTACATAATATAAGATCAGAATCCCAAATAAATTATAGAACTATGTGTAAAATGACCAAAATACCCATTCGGTGTATAGTTTGGTCATAAATGATAAATTACATATATGATCAATATCTTACTAATGTTATATCATAAATTAAATATTTTTCCAGAATACTTATGATCACATCAAAATATATTGAAGTTCCTTTTATACGGTATATAATTACCAAAACGCCCTTATGAGGCATAATTTCATTTTAAACCTTAACGGGCATGTAAGTTGATATCCTACTAATATTACAACTTATTTAAAATATAATGGCATATAGAACTTTCCATGACTTATCCAGTTGCCCGATATTGCTTTTATGCGCACGGTTAAGTGTATGTAACTAGTTTACAGAAATTAACCGAAACGGGTTAACCTTATCATTTTAGTCTCAAAATCCAAAATGCTTGGTTTACCCATATTATACAAGTCATAGTACTTGTTGGGTTTACAACATTCTATCCGGTCATCTTTTAATCTAGCGTATTATACCGTTTTGATCATGTACGCTAGTCGTCTAAGTCTATGACTTCAATTAAGATCGTCAGCATTTTAATTGGTTAACTTATGCCATAATCCAGACTAGAGCCTTCCAGTAAATGCTATCTGCACTTATTTCATTTTGTATACGGCTGAGATATTAAATCTTGCATTTTTAATCTAGACTAGCTCAGGTAAATACTCTTGACTTATTTTCCCTATACAAGCTTGGCTTACGGTAAATTATTACCACTTGTCAGAAATAGGATCAATCGAATGTCGTACTGTGGCTAGTAAATCCACATATTCCGTTTTGATCAGTTTTGTTTGATAACTTAAACATTGGGGGTTAACGACCGTGTCCTGGATATCCTCGGCTCATACATTAGATAACGGCCACAACTAAAGCGCGGGGTGTAGGCATACACCCGACAGATGCTCATGCTAAATTATTTTTACCCACTAGTTTGGGATAACTCCTTCGTGGGTTCATCAGTGGTGTGTACGTTAATCATGTCTTGGTCTCTGTACTGGGCCCCATATGTATGGACGAACAAGTGAATCTGTTAACAATGTTACAAGGCTGACTTCCCAAGTTATACAAGATTTTTTGTGCCCTGTGCACTTAAAACCATTTTCAAAATGTTTTCAAAATGAGTCAGTCGGGTGTATTTACCAGCGAAAGCTGACGTATTCTCAAAAGGCTAAGATCTAGGTACAATATGAAATAGGCTGGAAGCTGCTCGGTAGTGATATAAGAGGATCTTGCAAATCCTTAGATCTGCCCAAAGTCTGTTACATATTTTTGTACATTTTACGATCCGCCTGTGGATCTTCATTACAAGTCGTCTGTATATTATTTTTCGTACTTTGAACATTTGGTTTGTAATAGTAATTTTACTCTAAGACCTATGTTATGCTGTGTTTAATTGACTATGATGATATCAACTTACGTCACAATGTCCCCACCCGGGCCCACCGGCGTTTGGTTGTAAATTTTCGGGATGTGACAGAAAGAATGGTTTCGCGTTGACCCGTGTTGAATGGGTCAACCGGACAAGAATTTAGAAAGTAAAAGAATGGTTTCATGTTGACTCGTAATAAATGGGTCAACCAGACAAGAATTAGAATGAGAATGTAAAAGTATGACCTTGTGTTGACTCATGTAGAATGGGTCAACCGGGTAAGAATAAGAATGTAAAAGTATGGTTTTGTGTTGACATGTATTGAATGGGTCAACCGAACAAGAACTTAGAAAAATAAAAGAATAGTTTCGCGTTGATTCGTGTTGAACGATCAACCAAATAAGAATGTGAAAGTTAAATAATGATTTTGTGTAGAGTCAATGCGAATGGGTCTATAAGTTCATGTTGTTAATGTCAAGCAAAAGAATTTTAAAAAGTCAAAGAGTGTGATGGTAGAATAACTTATTGAATTTGTTATAAATTATTACATGAAACCTTTACCCAACTTTTTTGTGATCTTTAGATAAAACTTCTACTTAATACTGCGCCTCGCGTGGAACGGACATACCCTAACGCCCTTTTACACGCTTCCGGTTCAAGTTGTCGTTAGTGGGTCAAAATAAGTACTTTTGGAATGTAAACTTTGTTTCCTTTTTACACATATATGTTTCATGTGTAGCTTTGTAGTTTGAATTTTGGTATGGTAGATTAGTTAAATGCTCTTTTATAAATGGATGTTTACGATTCCTGTATAATTTCAAGGGGCATTTTTGTCAAAATTTTATATTATGGTTCAAAAGTTCAAGTTATATGAAGTTTTAGCGTTTTGACGAAACGGGCGTTTCAAAACCTCATTTAACATCAAACCTAACTCACCCACTATATATACAACCTCCCTAAGCCTTATTTACACTTTCCAAACACTTCTAAATCATCAACACTCTCAAATTCTCTGGAATTTCAAGAACAAGGCAGATTTCTTTCAAGTGCAAAAATAAGTTCAAATTCACTTTTCTTCATCAAATCTTCCTCTACAAAGCTTGGAACACCTCTAGAATTGTTTTCACAGGTTTTCCATGGAAAACCAAGGTGGAACATCACCATCTTGAGATCCAAACTTCCTGTTTTGGAAGAACTTTAGTTAAACTTTTACAAACTATGTTTTTCTTGACTTAATCTTATTCCTACTTGTTCTTAAACCTATCTAAAGTTATGAGACTTGTTAGGAATAGATTCTTATGAGTTTAAGAGGTGCAAACACCTCTAAACTTTCTGTTTTTGCAAGGGTTTATGCAACCCACAAGTGATGAAACCATCCGAGCTTGCCATGAAGTTTATGGTAAGACTTGCGTTTTGGTATAGGTTTGAATACTTGGAAGTCTTGCCTATCCTAACTTTATTCCACCACCTCACATTATATTTTTACCTTATTTCCGCCATCAGTTGGTGTGTGTCAGTATCTACATAAGGTAAATTGCATTTTACGTTCTTTAAATTTTAGTAAAAAAAATTACTTTATTGCGAATACAACTCTGTATTCAAAGAATTTTATGCCGCCACATCGATAATCTTATAAAAACGAATGTGATATATAGTTTAAAATTTAAATTACATTTTATATAATTTAGATTATATTATATTTTATTTTTTTAATTTAATATTAACAATGATTAAGTTAAATCTCATTATTGTAGAAAATATTTACATAGCTTCTTAAGTTCACATTTGATCATGATATAAATTAATGGATGGGTTTTATTTAGATTAAAAAGCAACAAATTAAATAAGTAAAAAAGACAAAAATACCTGTCATTTAACTGATTTTTTTATAAAGTTATTGGGCTAGATAAAAATGGCAAAAAAAAATGCAAACCTCATGGACAAATGAGAAAAATTGTTATTATTATTATTATTATTTATTTGTAATTATTATACTATTATAATTATGAATTATTATTATGTAAGTCACTAGGTTATAGTCTCGTGTGTTATACGGGTTTACATGAGATATTGTTTTTATTTGACCGTTTAATACGCGGGTCTATAACCTAATACCATTAATATGGAGAATAAGTACTTATAAATATCATGAATTAATAATTGAAAAAGAATATCCAGTCTACAACCCATAAATGTAATACAATTTTTTAACGACAAATTTGCATCAGTGACGGACTACTGGATTATCGTGTCATCAAATAAACCATCCGATTATATCCATCTCCACTAGGCAATAATGTCTATACACAAATTCAGGAAAAAACCCAATAAATCTAAGAAAACCCTCATGTTGTAATCGAACCCAGAAACTAATAGTTTGTAAGCCTTATCCCAGCTCTAAAATGTCAATAAACTATAATGCCATGAGCAAATGCATTTTTTTTTCTTTTTACACAAAATAGCATGTTACAATTCGTATACTTTATTGGCATGGTTCGTAATAATTGCATATAAATTCACTTAGCATATGTATTTTAGTAAATGTTTTTAATGATTCATAGAAAATGAATAAAACTTTTATGCTAAAATAACAAATCCATGATATATTTACTATTCAATGTACAATACATATGCTTGATATATTTTTTAGTAAATGTTTTTAATGATTCAATAAAAATGAGTAAAACTTTTTTAGTACATGTTTTTAATGATTCATAGAAAGTGAGTAAAACTTTTATGGTAAAATAACAATCCATGATGTATTTACTATTTAATGTACAATACATATGCTTGATATATTCTTTAGTAAATGTTTTTAAAGATTCATAGATAATGAATAAAACTTTTATGATAAAATAACAAATCCATGATATATTTAGTATTTAATGTACAATACACATTGCTCGATCAGGAAAACTACACCTAAATTATTTCTATCAACATGGCTATCGGTATCCTTACAGTTAATAAATGTGCGTCTCCTAAGTTGTTAAAGAGTTTAAATTTATGATTTTACCATTAAAAAACTGTGCATTAATTCTGTTTGTTAAAGAGTTTAAATTTATAAATTTTACCATTAAAAAGCTGTGCATTAATTCTGTAGGTTTTTTTCGAGGAGAGCCATGAAAGAATGACTGTAAAGTGATAATATTTTTTAAAAAAACTCTCCAGTATATTTTTATCGGCAAATAACTACTTCAATATCATCAACAAACGTTTTTACAAGCTAAATGATATCATTGAGTAATTAGCATACATGCAGCCATCACCTGGTTGTTCACCCATACATAATTTAAGAAACAAAATAGAAATACAGATTAAGTATCAAATTTCACCCAATTTTCCGGATGGATATCTTTTAACCTATACTTTATCCATACAAACGCCAAAGATTGTATCTCCACAACGATTCCTTCGACCGATATTCTTTTCCTATTAAAAACTAAATTGTTTCGAGTTTCCCAACATGTGGTTAATATGATCCAAAATCTTTTAAAGAACATTCTTCATAGCACCAGTCGATCCAAAATCTAATCTCATTACCGTTTCCAATCATTATTATCAACTTTTTAAGGGGTAGAAATGTGTACACTAAAGAATAAAGAAAGCAAGATACAATGCGTTGAATTCAATAACTTCTGACATTAAATTTTATAAAAGTCTCTTTTTATTATCACATTATCCATTTAGCAAACATATTTAATGTATTAACTATTTTAAATTAAAATAAAAGAAATCACATTATATACTTTTAGTGACCATATTTAAGGTATTAAACATATATATAAAAAATAAAATAAAAGAGATTACCTTATACATTTTTAAGTAACTATATTCAATGTATTAGGGTCTAGGAATTCTTTTTTATTCCGGAAGGAATATTGCTCGGTCATGTTATTTTCGTTTAATTTGGCTCCGTAAAGAGCAAAATTAAATAATAATTTTTGGTCGGATTTGTGTTGTTTGCTGACATTTCTTCCATAGTTGTACGTTTTTGCTAGCTTGTTGCTGATTTTAAAACTTATACGTATCTTTTATTATCCTAGAAAAAAATAGAATATTGTACGCATTTATAAAAAAAATGTAAAAAATACCACTCACTAATTAACAAACCAACCACCATAGTTAGATAAGCATTAAAATGATAATTTCTTTACCTGCCTACTTTCTTACCTCCGATTATTGTTAATATTTTATTTATCATATAATATAATAAACAACTAAAACACAACAGTACGTTCCAAAAATAATGTAAAAAAACACAATAAAAGGGGTTTTAAAATCGATTATTGTACACAAACTTATAAAACACCAACAATAACATTATCAGAACGTAAGTAGGAAGGTTTATATACATAAATCAGATTTACGTCAGAACCGTTCTCACAGTAAGTCAGGTTTTATGTTCAGAACCGTTTCTAAACAGTAAAAGTCAATTTTTACTGTTAGTTTTTTATGTAGGAACGTCTGCACAGTAAGTCAGTTTTTACTGTTAGGACCGTCTGAACCTATCGGAACCGTTCCACACCATAACGTTCACACCATACCGTCCATAATACCCTACCCTTCTACACGTCATATCTTGTTGAACCGGTAGGAACCGACCCGTTTCACACCATACCCGTCAATGACATCCAAGCAGACCGTTCGGTTGGAACGGTTCCGGTATAATAATACGATTTGCCCATCTCTAACCCTACTACACCTCAACACTATACCAACCCATAAATGCTCATAAGCACCCCATGGTTTATTAGTTGCAAACATTTATAACAAGTTCAGTGCAGTGCACTCTCTTGCATAGAGATCGTACACCAATCTGTACGTATACAACAACCACCAATAACATGAATCTTCTAAAGCCCACATCTGCAAATTCATGCCCACTTATCTCCTCTCACCTTCTTAGAACGAGCTGCAACCGTCTATGGCGATTGTACTTCCATTGTGTTCAAACACCACCTTTACATGGGCCAACACCCACCGCCGCTGCCGCCAGGTGGCCTCCTCCCTCGCCGGATTAGGTATCCGGAGAGGTGATGTGGTGTCTGTTTTGGCTTATAATGTTCCTGCAATGTATGAACTTCAGTTTGCTGTGCCAATGTCCGGTGCTGTGCTTAATAATCTCAACACTCGTCTTGATGCTCGGACCATCTCTGTTATGCTTCGACATTCAGAGTCGAAAATGCTGCTTGTTGATGTCCATCTTCGGGCTCTGGCTGGAGGCGTGTCCAGGTTTCCGCCAGGGACACCCGGCCGGTGCTTGTTCTCATCAGGGATGTTGAAGGTTTTCGTTTTCCATAATTTCTTTAGAAATATCAAGTTATACAATTTTGGGGAAATTTCTTATGTGCCGTCTAAACTTTCAAACCATCCAATGTATAATGTAAAACGTTTTTCTTGTATGAATTTATAAAATATGATATTTTATAAACTAGAAATATGTATAGAAACTGCCCTAAATTTTAGAATAAACATGCATAATCGTGTTTAGGCTATTTAGATGGTATTGAGAATGTGAATACATAATAATTGTTATATGAATTGATTTTTTTAATGACAAGCACACTTCCTCAAAATCTAATTCCAAAATTTACTTGTCATCCATTTTGTAAGAATTGAACCGACATCATTTTGATAAGGATAAACCACCTACCCATCAACGTGATATGAAATTATAAAAATTTAGTTTCTTCTTATTAAGATTGGGGGAAAACTTTATTATAGACCAAAGATAATTAAAATGAATATGAATAATAGATTAAAAAAATTGAATAGTGTACCAGTTTATCTATAAATCAGATTTTTTATATTTTTTATTGGCTTGAGTGGTAAAAATTTAGCCTTGCAATAGTTCAAGACATAACAAAACTATCAATGTTTTAAACATAATATTTGTTCTAACAAAAACACAAAATATGCAAGTATGTTTGTTTGTATGTAAATTTGGTTACAAAAAGTCGTTATTGATTTTCTAAAATAAATGTATGTATATATACTAAATTAGTTATGTTTTTATGAAGCATTATGATGGCTCATTAAACATTTATAGTTATACCCATTTTAGAAAATTGATACCTTTATGTTTTGACTGAAAAACCTTTTTAAACATGTATAATGCATAAAGACTAATTCAAACATTCCCATTCATGAATAATGGTTTCATTTGATGTTGCCCTGGATTAACTGAAACCAATTGAGTAAAAACCGAATTAATTAAAAGTCACACATCAGTTTTTTTTACCTTTCTTTAATCAAAATTAATTGAACCAAACATAACCATTCATATTTTCATATATTTTTAGCGTTTATATTTCAGTTCATATATTTATATAACCATTTATGCATACCTTTTGGGTCATATATTTTTATCATGTACACTTCTTCATCTAGTTCACCGCTTAAGCATGCAATCTAGCATCCAAATTGTGAATTACAAGATTGTGTATCTTGCAATCAAGTACAATTGTGTAATGGAAATTTTGGCAACACGGGTATATATATATATATATATAAAAGTTCCTCTCCCCCTTGAAGTTATGGTTAGTAGAGAATGTATTTTTCCCTCCTACCATATTGAAGGAAGGTGGCACAAAAAAAAAATCCTTGGGTTTACCATTTATCTATGCTCTTAAGAGATTCTTCTGTGCACATATGGTCCCTAAGTTGCATAAAAGAGAGTTCCTTCTTCTTGTGCTTAAGCATGTGCTTGAAATCGTCTCGTCCATCTACATGTTATGCATGCTGAGTAAATGTGTAAGAATACACAATATTACATTATATTGCTCAATTGCAGTTCTAGAACCGATCATTTTATAGTTATTAAATTAAATTATTAATAATAAGGAACTTCTTACTAGAAGCATATTTGTGTGTCACACACACCAAGGTACAACGTTGCAATGGATCATGAAAAGATACTTAGGCAGCAATGGTTCATAAGAAGATACTTAACCTAACTGTTACAAATTTAATTTTGGTAGCATGGGTATTTAAGTTTCCACCTATGGTGGACCCAGGTGAGTTTTTCCCTCCAGGTCTTAAGTTCGAGTTTGAGTGATAGGGATTTCTCGTTGAGGGGTCCAAATTGAGGATCTATTGTGTGAGGGCTCTCTAGCGCGGACCTAATTAAGATAACGCATGCTAGACCTCCCAGACATTTGCGAATAATTCACACCATTCAAAAAAAATATACACAACTTTTATTATTATTTTGTATTAAGAGGTTATTCTCACCTTTTATAATCTTTTCATCCCAAAACAAGGGATGTGAACCTGAGAGAAACCTGGAACATTCAGGACGGGTAAATGGATTATTATTTTGGAAATGGCTATAAGATTTTCGTCTGGTCAAGTATAAATTTGATGTTTGGTGATACCCAACTGATTATTCGAAACTGATAGCATGCATGTTTACCCACATCCAAATCAAATACACTATAGTATAATACTAAAAAAACAATATGATTTACTCATCATGATTGATTTAATATTTGTTACAAAAATAACAAATTTGGTTTTGTTTACAGAATCTTTGTCTCTCCAACCGACCATTGAATCACGGGCAAACGAGGTTGACTTTCTTATGTCGTACGAGGATTTGGTTAAGAAAGGGAACTCGAATTTTGATTGGGTAAGACCTATCAACGAGTGGGATCCAATCACATTAAACTACACTTCCGGGACCACGTCAGCACCTAAAGGAGTTGTTCATTCTCACCGTGCAATCTTTATCATAACCGTTGATTCACTTATGGACTGGTCCGTACCCAAAAACCCGATTTATTTATGGACCCTACCCGTGTTCCACTCTAACGGGTGGAGCTTCACTTGGGGCATGGCGGCCGTCGGGGGCACCAACATTTGCCTCCACAAGTTCAACGCCGACGACATCTTCTCGGCCGTGGACCGCCACAAAGTTACCCACATGTGTGGCAAACTCGCCCAATGCTAAGCCGTTGAAAAACCCGGTTCATTTCTTGACCGGTGGAGCCCCGCCGCCCTCGGCTGTCGTCCTCCGGACGGAGTCGTTGGGTTTTATAGTTAGTCATGGGTTTGGTATGACGGAAGTGGCAGGGGTCGTGGTGTCGTGTGCGTGGAAAGAGAAATGGAATCAGTTGCCCGTGACAGACCGGGCGAGTTTAAAAGCAAGACAAGGGGTGAGAACCCTAGCGTTGACTGAAGTCAACGTGTTGGACCCGAGTCAGGACTCAGAGGGAAACATGACGGGTTGACTCAGGGTGAAATTGTATTAAAAGGGCCGTGTTTAATGTTGGGTTATTTAAAAGACCCGCGGGCCACGGCTATGTGCATGAAGGACAACGGGTGGTTGTACACGGGCGATGTTGGGGTGATCCACCCGGATGGGTATTTAGAAATAAAAGATAGGTCAAAAGATGTGATCATAACCGGGGCAAAATGTGAGTAGCGTAGAGGTGGAATCCGTGTTGTACTCGAATCCTGCGGTGCATGAGGCTGCAGTGGTGGCTCGACAAGATAAGTTTTGGGGAGAAACGCCTTGTGCGTTTGTGAGTTTGATTGGAAAGGCGAATTCGGAAGACATAATAAAGTTTTGTCGAGACAGATTGCCGCATTATATGGTCCCGACGAAGGTGGTGTTCATGGAGGAGCTACCGAAGACTGTCACCGGAAAGATCAAGAAATTTTGGTTACGAGATATGGCAAAGAATTTGTCACCACCAAAAGAAAGGAGTAGAATATAACGGTGGATTTGGTTCATTTAATATATTTTTTTCTTTTTGTTTATTCAAATTTTGGTATGCATGTAACGGATTTTATACAAGAGGAATACCTCTAATTGATGATGGCTTGTAATAATTTTATTGTTTTTTCGCGAGCCAGTCTGCTTGTAGCTTAAAGAAACCAAAGCAAAAGAGAAAAGAAAATCAAAGAACCATGGATTGCCTAACTACGAATGTACAACTGGTAACACATAAGCTACAATTTCAATTGATGTGTTAAGGTATTTTGTTTCAGCTGATATCTGATTTTAGGTATCATATATGTGTACAAACTGAAAGGAGATGCCAAGATTGAAAATCATGTAGAGTTTGTATAGTTTTAGCGTGTTTTCGTTTCAGTTTGTCAAGAATTTATCTACTTTTAATTCAAATGCGTTTTGCAGGTCTTGGTTCGTGAAAACGGTTAGAATGATGGGAAAAACGAGCTGAAATGGTAAATAGAACCGAGCCGGGACGTGATTGGATCGGAAAAGAGGAAACGAAACGTAATTAGGGGTTTTCAACCCGGTCGCAGGGCGAAACGTAATTGATGTGTTAAGGTATTTTGTTTCAGCTGATATCTGATTTTAGGTATCATATATGTGTACAAACTGAAAGGAGATGCCAAGTTTGAAAATCATATAGAGTTTGTATAGTTTTAGCGTGTTTTCGTTTCAGTTTGTCAAGAATTTATATACTTTTAATTCAAATGCGTTTTGCAGGTCTTGGTTCGTGAAAACGGTTGGAAGGATAGGAAAAACGAGATGAAATGGTAAATAGAACCGAGCCGGGACGTGATTGGATCGGAAAAGAGGAAACGAAACGTAATTAGGGGTTTTCAACCTGGTCGCGGGGCGAAACCGACAGGTCATATCTCTCTCGCGGCCCGCGAGAGAGTGATAATTATCTCCGGTACCTTCACTCGATCGCGGGGCGCGACCGGAAGCCTCAAACCCTCTCGCGGACGGCGAGAGGGTGTTTTATCCAGAAAGTTTCGAAACAGAATTGGGTTGGGACTTGTTTGTTATTTATTCAGTCATTATTGAGTTAAACACAACTTAGGACCAACTTGGATGAACTAGAGGCTTTTGGAGCAATTTTTCTGGAGATTTTGAGCAAGAAGAAGGAGATCTAGGCTGCAAGAAGTGTTTGGGTGATCAAGGAGTTTCGAGGCAGGAGCTTTTAACGGTTTTATCATACCATTCTTGATCTTTGCACTCCTTTGTTACTTGATTATGCTTTCTTGTTCTAAACTTTGTTTAACTAGTTTTTCAAACATGTTACTTGGCTAGATTTAATTCAGTTGCCTCTGTTTGGATGATGGATTATATGAAAGTTTGATTTATTCTAAGTTTAATTTTGGTTTGAATGTTTAATTGGTAAAGTTCACAACTTTAATTATCTAGTTTAGTGTATTTGCATGATTTTGCTTGATTTATGTTTGTTTGATTGTTTTACATGAACTTAGGTGGATGTCTTCCATAGAATAGGTTTGTGTCACTTTTTCGTGTCTTTAGGGATTCAGGAAGTTGTCGGTAAATTGGCCAATAAAACCGGGAAAACAATTGAATGAAATATAAAATCAGTTTTGTCATTATACCTAAATTGGTTATTGAGAAGTAACAATTAATTGGCTGAATTAATTAGATAAATTGTTAGGTTTAGGTTTTGAGAAATTCCCAAATCTAATTTACTTGTTAAAATTGAGTCAGTTAAGCTAAACTAGAAGTTGTAGTAGGTCTAGGTTAATTATTGAGAAGTAGTTAATATTAGGAACTTTACCAATTTAAAAGATAACTAAAAAGAAATCTTTAGAATCGGTAAATAAATAATAATTGTAGGTTATCATAGGTGTCTTCCTGAGAAGGGTTAGGGGTCTTGTTCGGTAAACCTAGAATTTAATATGTCAAGATCCCGGTAAAACATTCAACCTTATAAGTTATCATTAAATCAAATGAGTAGTAGTCTAAAAATCCAACCTATGTGACTAGTTAAGTAATTCCTGATTTAATTCCCAATTTCCTAAAAAGTTCATAGTTTGATTTGTCCTAATTTTGTAGGTTTAGTTTAATTGGTAATTTAGAATAGTAGCAACCCCCCCCCCCCTTAAAAATATACAAAGTGTGTAATTGAGTCTAAGTTAAGTGGTCATAGTAATTAGAGACTCTTGTGAGTTCGATAATCCGGACTTGCTTAATGATATTCTACAATTGATCGATCCACTTCCCGGTTAGTATAGTTTAGGAGTCTAGAGTTTAATTTGAGTCTAGAATTAGGGTAATTGGTTTTGTTTTTAATTAACTACTTTTAAAACATCAAGTTTTTGGCGCCGTTGCGGGGACTCTCTCATTGGCAATTGCATTGATTACTCGATTAGGCTTTGTTATTAACTTGTGTATATCGTTGTGTCGTGTTTTCGTTTAGTGGATGCCTCATACGCGTTTCGCAAGGACCTCTACCTAAGCCGCCGATAGATACGCCATTCTCTCCCGCACCAAAGGTGAGTGCTTCTTCCTCCACTTTTTCAAGTTCATCACATCCCTTTTTACCGCCAGATTTTGATTTTACAACTAAGCCTTCACCACCCGGTTCCCCATCACCCCGCGTAGTCCATAGAAACGTAAGCCCACCACCGCCACCACCTAACTTTCACATGGCTAATAACACTCATACCGTTTACCAACAGGCCACCACCGGCTTCACCGGTGCAAACTCACCCATCACCCTCCCACCGATGAACAACGATCGAGCTTGGCAAATCCCTTTCTACATAATGACTGCTATCACTAACTCTTGCCAATTCCACGGTCGTGATGATGAGGATGCGCCCGCACATATCAACCGCCTTACCCGTCTATGTCACACATTCAATATGGAAGATGCTAGCAATGATGCCCATTTCCGCCAAGTCTTTCCTTTTTCTCTCGGGGGTCGAGCCGCCATCTGGCTTGACTCTCAACCACTCGATACTTTTTCTACTTGGGCTGCTCTACGGGATGCTTTCTAAAAAAATATTCCCCACCCGCTAAAGCATCCCACCTTCGTGATCAGATCCATTCGCTCCGAATGGAACCTGACGAGCCCTACCATCTAGCTTGGGAGCGTTTCCAAACTCTAGTCTCCCGCTGCTCTCAACACGGTCTGTCGGACTGGGCGCTTGTAGAGAAATTCTACAACGGTCTCACCCCTGAGACCCGTGCTCGATTCGACACTTATGCTGGTGGACACTTTATGGGAAAGAAAACAGTAGCCGAGTGTAACGACCTTTTCGAAAGGTTTGCCTATTCCGATGTAAATTACAGCACTGCCGGCAGGAATTCAATTCTTGTTTCTCGTGCGCCTCCGGTTAACCACGGTCTACACCAAGTTAGCTTGGAAACTACGGTAGCGGCTGTCTTAGATAGCTTTAAGAGGGAGGTCACTAAGGAGATACAGGAGCTGAAGAAGAGGGTAGACAGGTGTGAGGTGTGTAGAGGGTGTCATGACACGTTAAGAGTGTCCCACGCTCACTATCGAGCAGGTAGAGTTTATCACCGGTCAGAGTCGAGGTCCTGGACCCCTTTAATAATAATACTTCCAATTATAATCCAAACTGGCGTAATAATAATAATAATAATAATTTTCGATCTTCCGGTAAGCCTCTTGGTTTCCAATTAGGTTCTTATCAAAACAGGGGGCAGGGTCACTACAATAGTGGAGGGTCGGGTCATTCTAGTCAGTTTAGTGGAGGGGGTTCGAATCAGGAAGGTCAGACTAGGAGTGGAGGTTCAGGAGGTAGTCTAGATAGGATCGAAGAGTTGTTATCTCAATTAGTTGTTAAGGATCAGCCTACTCAGAAAACTCTCGCAGAACATGATCTTCTCTTGAAAAATCAATAGTCCTGCGCTCTTAGATCTGCAGAGGTCGGTCGGTAGTATCGCTAAGCAGCTGCAAGAGCAGCCACACAACCAGTTCGCGGGTAATACCCAACCCAACCCAGCGAACCAACACGCGAAAGCGATAACAACACGCATGGTAGGACTCTGAAGGAAGTGGGTAGAGAGGGGGTAGAGGTAGAGGTAGAAGAGCAGGCTGATGAGGTGGATGAGGAAATAGAGATGGAGGTTCCACCTAGGGTGCACACCAGGCTGGACCCAGCAATTATCGCACCAACTAGTGGACCTTCAGTTGAGAGTAGAGGAGAGAGAAAACCGGTAGAGGTTAGGCCATCACCGATCGTAGATACTTCACGCCTACCCTACCAGCACGTCTGAAACAGCAAAAATATGCCAAGGAATACGGGAATTTCCTTGACATGTTTACTCAGTTAAAAATCAATCTCTCGTTCATCGAGGCCCTCCGGCATATGCCTAAATATGCTAAGGTTTTGAAGGATCTTCTAAAACGTAAAGATAGCTGGGGGAGCTCTCGAATGTCCCGTTGACTGGAGGATGCTCCGCCGTGGTCTTAAACAAGTTACCCGAAAACTGACTGATCCGGGTATCTTTACGATTCCATGCCTATTCGGCGGCTCCATTGCTCCAGCTCATGCTTTAGCCGATCTCGGGGCGAGCATAAATCTGATGCCTTTCTCACTCTATGAGAAATTAGGGTTAGGGGAGTTCACCCCTACTCGTATGTCACTGTCATTAGCCGATAGGTCTGTTAAGTACCCGAGGGGAATCGTAGAGAACTTATTAGTTAAAGTCGACAGATTTGTCTTTCCTGTAGATTTCGTCATCCTCGATATGGAGGCCGACGAGAAGGTACCCATCATCTTAGGTCATCCATTCCTACGCACCGCGAAAGCGCTCACTGATGTTCATGATGGGAAAATTACCCTTCGCGTCGGGAACGAGAATGTCACGTTCGAAATCGCAAGGTCAATGCAACACCCGAGCGGTGGCGACAGCGATAGTGGCCCTTGTCACTCCGTATACTTTCTGAATTCATTCATGCCATGCGTTAATCACTGTTTAGACTATATTAGCAGAGCTGACCTAGTGAATGAGAGTTTAGTAGCTGAGGAGAGTGACAGCGAAGATATAGGGGACGATTTCCTAGAGGTTCCCGAGACCTTTGAGTTCTGTTAGGTGAGTGCCGCTAGCGAGAGTACGCCAGTATCGACCCCAGCAGCCGTAGATCTTAAGGTCCTCACGTCCCACTTAGAATACGTGTTCCTAGGTGACAATTCGACCTTACTCGTGATCATTTCGTCGAAATTGTCAACGGAGGAGAAGGAGCGTTTAATCGAGGTCCTAAAATCCAATAAGGAGGCCATCGCGTGGAAACTGTATGATATCAAGGGAATTAGCCCTACCTTCTGTATGCATAGGATCCTCATGGAGGACGTCTTTAAGCCAGTAGTATATCCATAGCATCGTCTAAACCCGAATATGCAAGAAGTTGCGAAGAAAGAGGTGCTCAAGCTGATGGAAGCTGGCCTATCTACCCGATCTCTGATTCGGCATGGGTAAGCCCCACTCAGGTTGTTCCTAATAAGGGGGAATGACAGTGGTCAAGAACGAAAAGAAGGAGCTTATTCCATCGCGAACAGTCACGGGCTGGCGGGTGTGCATAGATTATCGTAAATTAAATGACGCAACCCGCAAGGACCACTTCCCGCTCCCGTTTATCGATCAGATGTTGGAGCGATTCGCAGGACAACAATTTTATTGCTTTCTTGATGGGTTCTGAGGTTACTTTCAGATCCCGATTGCTCCCGAGGATCAAGAAAAGGCAACCTTCACATGCCCGTATGGTACTTACGCGTATCGCCGCATGCCGTTCGGGTTATGTAACGCTCCAGCTACTTTCCACTGATGCATGGTCGCTATCTTTCAGGACATGATCGAGACCTCGATGGAGGTTTTCATGGGCAATTTCTCTTTCTATAGAAACACTTTCGATCAATGTCTTACTCACTTAGATGCGATGATGAAACGGTGTGCTGAGACGAGATTAATGCTTAACTGGGAGAAATGTCACTTTATGGTGACAGAGGGCATAGTGCTAGGGCACAAGATCTCGCGGGCAGTTATAGAGGTCGATCGGGCAAAGATAGATACTATCAGCAGACTCCCTCCACCGACTAGCGTCAAATCTATCCGCAGTTTTCTTGGTCATGTGGGCTTCTACAGACGGTTTATTAGAGATTTCTCGAAGATCACCCGCCCCATGACTCGACTCCTCGAAAAGATGTACCCTTCGTCTTCAATAACGACTGCTTGAGAGCCTTCACTATCCTTAAAGAGAAACTAGTGAGTGCTCCTATCCTCGTCTCACCCGACTGGAGCTTGCCCTTCGAGCTCATGTGTGATGCGAGCGACTATGCTGTCGGCGCCGTTTGGGGTCAGCGAGGTGATAAACATTTTCATCCTATTTACTACGCTAGTAAAACCCTTAATGACGCTCAGGAGAACTACACCACTACAGAAAAGGATCTCTTAGCAGTGGTATTCACGTTTGATAAATTCCGCTCCTACCTTGTCCTTTCCAAATCCATCGTCTTTACGGACCATGTGGCTCTACATTTCCTTTTTCAAAAGAAGGACGCAAAGCCTCGTCTTATTCGGTGGATTCTCTTGCTTTCCTAGTTCGACATAGAGATTAGAGATAACATAGGAGCAGAGAATGTGGCTGCTGACCATCTATCCTGATTAGAGGATCCAGTAGAGAAGAAATTAGGGAAGAAGAGATCGGTGATAGATTTCCCCATGAGTCAGTGGAGTTTGTGGCATCGGAGAAGGAGGGAATGCCATGGTTTTCCGACTACGCGAATTATCTCGCGAATGGAGTGGTACTGAAGGGGATGACCACGCAGCAGAAGAAGAAATTCTTCCGTGATGTGAGGCGTTACATCTGGGATGACCCATTTCTATTTCGGGTAGGAGGAGATCGGATTCTCAGACACTGCGTTAGTAGAGAAGAGGGGGTGGAAATTTTGAGGCACGTGCACGAGGGACTGACAGGAGGTCATCATGGTCCGCACGTCACCGCACAGGAGGTTTTCGATTGTGCTTTTTATTGGCCATCAGTAGTTAAAGACGCTCTAGAGTTTGTTAAGACGTGTGACCGGTGCCAGCGCACCAGCAACATCTCATCCAAGGACGAGATGCCCCAACATCCGATCCAAATTCTTGAAGTTTTTGATGTATGGGGGATTGACTTCATGGGACCGTTTCCCGTCTCTAGCGGGAATCGGTACATCCTTGTGGCTATTGACTACGTTTCCAAGTGGGATGAAGCTCAAGCTTTACCACAAATGTTGCTCGAGTGGTGGTGAGATTCTTGAAGAAGTTATTCACCCGTTTTGGTACCCCACGAGCTATTATTAGTGACCGTGGCACGCACTTCTGCAATGCCGTCATGGAAAAGGCATTGGCGCGCTACGGTGTCACTCACCGCTTCTCCACCGCTTATCATCCTCAGACGAGCGGCCAAGTGGATAACGCGAACAGGGGGGTGACACGGATCCTCGAGAAGACGGTAGGCAAAAGTCGGAAGGACTGGTCCGATAAGTTAGATGATGCTTTATGGGCGTTTCGCACCGCCCATAAGACACCGCTAGGCACCACGCCCTTCATGATCGTTTACGGTAAAGCCTGCCATCTCCCGGTTGAACTTGAGCATAGGGCACTGTGGGCATTGAAAACCGTGAATTTGGACCTCACTGAAGCTGCCAAGAGATGATACTTCTAAATTCACGAGTTGGAGGCACTTCAGGATGCAGCGTATGAGCGTTCATGGAGCATTAAGTAGAAAACTAAGGCGCTGCATGACAGGAGATTGAAGAGTATGAAAGAGTTTCAAATCAGCGACAGAGTGCTCTTATATAACTCGCGATTGAAACTATTTGCTGGTAAGTTGAAGTCAAAATGGTCCGGCCCGTATGTGGTAAATGAGGTATTCCCGTATGGAACTATCGAGCTGAAAGATGAAGCTGACGGAG
Source organism: Scalesia atractyloides (assembly GCA_947069175.1). Taxonomy (NCBI): domain Eukaryota; kingdom Viridiplantae; phylum Streptophyta; class Magnoliopsida; order Asterales; family Asteraceae; genus Scalesia; species Scalesia atractyloides. The sequence goes on along the minus strand of CAMTDV010000023.1, from coordinate 37,080,652 downwards.
GGACGTGGAAGGTCAATGGGCGTTGCTTGAAGTACTATTTAGGAGGACCACTAGATCCCACCGAGACGGAGGAAACTCCTCTCGAAGTTCCACCTCATACCGCATAAGTTCTTGGGTTTCGGCTCAAGTGTAGAGTATGTACATTTTGGTAGTTAATTGCATTTCGTTTTTTATTCAATTCATGTTTTCGTATTTTGTGTGTTTGTGTGTGGGTCGGTTTAGCGGTTTTTGCAGGTAACGCCCCATTGATGGAGATCGGGAAATTGCAGGTACGTTTTGTTAAATCCGGTTACGAGCGGGGTGGCTCACTAAGCTAGAATAGACAAAATGAATGTTTCAAAAAAATTACTAAGGCACAGACCATGAAATTTTTCAAAACTTTATGTGAAAACAGCCTTCTCGCGGGGCGCGAGAGGCATCACCGTTCTCGCTCGCGGCCCGCGAGAGGCTTATAAATTCCGGAATCACCGCTCGGTCGCGGGGAGCGAGAGGAGTTCATGACACTCTCGCAGCCCGCGAGAGACCCTAACTGCAGTTTTAAAACCCTAGAACCACTTTTTCCCCATTTTCAAACTTTCATCACCTCTTACACTTATGGCTTCTCCCCTATTTCTCACAAAAATTCGCCATTTTTCACCTACATTCACTAAAATCTTCCACCTTTTCTTCCCTACATCAACCTTCACTCATTTTTAAGTGAATACCTCCGTTTTTCCCTTTCAACCGCGCTTTTTACCGGTGTTGCAACTTTCAACTATTTGTGTACTAGTTCTTACAGATCTGCACCAAGGTACGATTTTTGCAACCTTTAGGCTTTCATTTTCATAATATATCTAGTTGTTGCGTTTATTTTGGTGTTTGGTCCAGTGACAGTTGCATGTTCGATTAATTTGAGGGTTGGGATAAACTTGGTTTGATTTGAGTTTTGATGGTTATGGTTGTTACTTTCTGTGGGTAGATTAAGTATATGCAGGGTATTTCTTAGCGGGTTTGGTAAGGTCCAACATTGAGTGTGGGGATGCGGGTTGGTTAACATTTATAATCAGAATTAGATTTTTAAAATCTTCAACCCGTTGTTTCTGCCATGTTCAAACAGTTGTTATCTTTAGATTTACACTCAATGTTGGCTCATTTTTCGGCACATTGGTTTAATTGAGGGCAATTAAAGTGCCGGAAGGGGGTAGTTGTGGTTTTGGATATATTTCGGGGGTTAGTAACATTGGGATGGTCATGCATATAGGATCCGGTCTCGCCGATACTCAATCTCCATTCGGGCGAGATTCGATTTTATTAATTAATAATGTTACACACTGCTAAAATGTATCTAAAATTATATGGTAAAGTGTTTATCTTTTTTGCGAGACTATGTTGGCCAGCAGTTTGGTGGAGTTCGCCAGACCATGTTGGAGAGTAGGCGCATGCATGAGGCTAGCCAGAGGAGGTTAGAAGATGGGATGAGGTATATGATGCATAATTTGAATATGGGGGTTCCATCTTTCTTTCAGCATCCAGGTGGTCAGTCAGGGTCAAGTCAATTTGCGGGTATGGAGGACGTTCAACCGTATCAGGTATTCAAGGCATCGGAAGAGTCGGAGGAGGACGATTGAAGCAGCAGCGGAGCTTTATCTTTATTTTTCTTTTTTGCTGTTTTAATTTATTAATGATCTGTAATTTTAAACAACTTACTTTGTGGGTGGTGTTGGATGGTTGGGTATTGTGGTGAACAATCTTTCAAAACAATCTATTTATTTGCTTTATCATATTATGTTTTGTAAGTGCATGGTGATAGGTCGATGTTGTATGTTGTTTCCGTTCGCATGAGAGCTTTGAGAGTGGTACACTGAGCGCGTTCGGTTTGGAGAGCATGAGTGGATTGACTGGCACATTGATAGTCTTGCACTACCAGCTAAGTCGCCTCACTTTTGTATTGTGTTTTTCTTTCTTTATTTTGTTTTGTTTTATTTTGAGTGGTAGATTGTCTCGTCCTTGCATTGGGGACAATGCAAAAATTTAACTGTGGGGTGAGATAGTAGAGTAGTGTAGTTTGATTTATTTTAGTTTTAAAAAAATCCGAAAATGTCTTTTGAAAAGGAAGCTTGCATGAAATTAAACGGAAAATGATAGAAAAATTAAATTTTTATTCGGTTTCAAATAATAATAATATGAGAAATAAGAGGGTGAGTTTGTATCTAACTTGAGATATGTGAGTAGACTCGATTCGGTTCTTATTTTCTTTGAGATTAATATACCTTAATTGTCGGTCAACTAGTGGGTACTCATCTTGAAGAAATGGGAAACTGAAACCGCCAAAAATAGTATAAGGAATGCCGTTATAAGCTAAAATATTTAGAATTTTTAATCATGTAAAAAGAAAAAAAATAGGAAAAAAAATGATCTTGATTGAAAAGTAGACGCGGCCTATGGAATCTCCCTTAGGGATGGTGCCTCTGATCGAGAATCCCTCTAGGATTGGTTGAAATTTTAAGTATCAAAGCCCACGTTGTCGCTCTCGGGGATGGTGACTCTGGTTGAGACAGCCTCTAGGTTAGATATGCGAAAAGAAGTCAAATGCTCGAATGAAAAAAAAAAGAGAGAAAATTGCTTGGTTTTAAATTCTTTATATTTTGGTATAAAACGGTTAGGAAAGGGTTTACATAATTCGTTCCTTTTGTTCCATAAGCTTGAGGTGGGAGTAGGGGTACTGTGGATTCTAGTGTGAGACCCTCGGTAGATTGACCGTAATTAAACTAAATTCACATGATAAGAGGTTTGAACCGAATTTTGAGTTTAAGTGGATCCAATACTTGCAATTGCGGTTAACATAAATCTCATTCCCTAATAAAAATAACCTTACTTTTTGAAATCGAGTAATTGTTTGGTTATGATTCCGTTTATGCACAATTCTTTTTCGGAGGGCGAAAAAGAGCAAGTGTAGGGATATTTGATGTATTGAATAATACATCCATTTATCATGTAGAGTTTGTATAGTTTTAGCGCGTCTTCGTTTTGGTTTGTCAAGAATTTATCTACTTTTAATCCAAATGCGTTTTGCAGGTCTTGCTTCGTGAAAACGGTTGGAAGGATGGGAAAACGAGCTAAAATGGTAAATAGAACCGAGCTGGGACGTGATTGGATCGGAAAAGAGGAAACGAAACGTAATTAGGGGTTTTCAACCCGGTCGCGGGGCGCGAACGGTAGGTCGTATCTCTCTCGCGGCCCGTGAGGGAATGATAATTATCTCCGGTGCCTTCACTCGGTCGCGGGGCGTGATCGGAAGCCTCAAACCCTCTCGCGGCCGGCGAGAGGGTGTTTTATCCAGAAAGTTTCGAAACAGAATTGGGTTGGGACTTATTTGTTATTTATTCAATCATTATTGAAGTAAAACACAACTTGGGACCAACTTGGACGAAGTAGAGGCTTTTGGAGCAATTTTTCTGGAGATTTTGAGCAAGAAGAAGGAGATCTAGGCTGCAAGACATGTTTGGGTGATCAAGGAGTTTCGAGGCAGGAGCTTTTAACGGTTTTATCATACCATTCTTGATCTTTGCACTCCTTTGTTACTTGATTATGCTTTCTTGTTCTAAACTTTATTTAACTAGTTTTTCAAACCTGTTACTTGGCTAGATTTAATTCAGTTGCCTCTGTTTGGATGATGGATTTTATGAAAGTTTGATTTATTCTAAGTTTAATTTTGGTTTGAATGTTTAATTGGTAAAGTTCACAACTTTAATTATCTAGTTTAGTGTATTTGCATGATTTATGTTTGTTTGATTGTTTTACATGAACTTAGGTGGATGTCTTCCATAGAATAGGTTTGTGTTACTTTTTCGTGTCTTTAGGGATTCAGGAAGTTGTCGGTAAATTGGCCAATAAAACCGGGAAAACAATTGAATTAAATATAAAATCAGTTTTGTCATTATACCTAAATTGGTTATTGAGAAGTAACAATTAGTTGGCTGAATTAATTAGATAAATTGTTAGGTTTAGTTTTTGAGAAATTCCCAAATCTAATTTACTTGTCAAAATTGAGTCAGTTAAGCTAAACTAGAAGTTGTAGCTGGTCTAGGTTAATTATTGAGAAGTAGTTAATTAATTAGGCACTTTACCAATTTAAAAGATAACTGAAAAGAAATCTTTAGAACCGGTAAAGAAATAATAATTGTAGGTTATCATAGGTGTCTTCCTGAGAAGGGTCGGGGGTTTTCTTCGGTAAACCTAGAATTTAATATGTCAAGATACCGGTAAAACATTCAACCTTATAAGTTATCATTAAATCAAATGAGTAGTAGTCTAAAAATCCAACCTATGTGACTAGTTCAGTAATTCCGGATTTAATTCCCAATTTCCTAAAAAGTTCATAGTTTGATTTGTCCTAATTTAGTAGGTTTAGTTTAATTGATAATTTAGAATCAGTAGCAAACCCCCCCCCCCCCCCCCCCCTTAAAAATACACAAAGTGAGTAATTGAGTCTAAGTTAAGTGGTCATAGCAATTAGAGAGTCTTTTGGGTTCGATAATCCGGACTTGCTCAATGCTATTCTACAATTGATCGGTCCACTTGCTGGTTAGTAGTTTAGTGTAGTTTAGGAGTCTAGAGTTTAATTTGAGTCTAGAATTAGGATAATTGGTTTTGTTTTTTTTTTTTTAGTTAACTACTTTTAGAACATCGTGTATTATTATTATTATTAAAAAATCAAATAGGTATACTAATAATAACATTTGTTTTATCTAGTTACAATTATAATAGTTTAGGGTTGCTTCAAATATAAACTAATCTATAAGATTACTATTGTATATAACTAATAATAATAATATATCAGTGTCTTTTAAAGATTTGTATTAAATCAAATTTAAGGGTGCTACTTGTCTCATGCTTTTCTTTTCTTAATCTTCACAAAGAATGAAATCATTTGATATTTTAATTGTAATATTAAATTGTCATCAATTCTCTTTATTAATAACCAAGTGTACGACTAAAATTGAATGTTTTTAATGGTATTGAAATTTAAAATTAATGGTGATAATTTAAAATTCATTGTGTAAATATTGAATTATTGTTATGAATGCATCTATTATGTAGTGACTTTTCATATGTATAACCTCTATCTATGAATGCATCCATTATGTAGTGACTTTTCACATGTATAACCCCTTTCTCTTATTTACTATTGTACTAATGTGAGTGCCTATATATAATGGCATTTGTAGATGATGTTAGATCAATGAATAAGAATTCTCCATGTTCTATTCTCTACATGATTTCATAGTCTAGCTCTCATGTTTATATACATATATATTAGTTGCTAATAGACCGTTGTTTCACAACACATTATCAGCACGAACGTGCTCTATGTGTTTTGCCACCCTTGGTATCCCTTTTTCCTTGCATTTAATGTGCATTATTTTCCAACCTAACTCAATCTCACACGTTGAGAAAGCAACCCAATAATTATCCAAAATGATGAAAGATGAGTTTCTTATGCGATGGAAAGTTGGAAACCGTAGATGTGTAGTCACTGCTGACAAAACGTTGGATCTTCGGATCTACAATCTCTACTAATAAAGGTATGATTCTTCGTATTTCATATTATATTTGATGATGATGATACATCAATCTTACTGGTGGCACTTATTAATATACATATATAAACTTAAAACTGATCATTACTATAAATTCTAGAATGTAGTCTCATGATTGAACTCTTATCTATATATTTTTTTCATTTGCTTTTAGATTTTATTATATATATATATATATATATATATATATATATTTATATATATATATATAAGCATGTTGGTATTCATCAGGATTTAGATGTTACATCATAAATTATGACGTTACAATTGACTAATTCATCTTTTTCTAATATTCATTATTAATTGAATAACTATAATTTTCGTTGACGACGACAATATTACGTATATTTATTTTATTTTTCTCTTTTACAAATGATTTTTTTATTATTCTAAATTGGTTGGATTATCATTTAGTTAGTTAATTTAATTATAATATATGTTGTTTAGGACTCTTACAATCTAGTGATGCTTATCTACATATTCTTTGAGCCACCATAATCATATATTTATGCTTCTTTATTAACCTTGTTAAGTTGTAAATAAAATTGTTGAATTATTTTGATTTGAGGAACTTAATTTGCAATCTAGAGAATATTATATGTGCTTTTAGAATCCACGAAAAACAATTAAATTCAATATTTAATATTACAAAGTATGGAACTCAATATTTATGGACTAAACAATGTATTGGTGGTAATATACATGATGTATGTACTAGATTTTCATTTTGTACAGTTTAAAATTTAAATGGATATGAATTCTGTAATTAATTGTTTTCATTAGTCATTGTTAATACATAGCATGCCAAAACACTTTTACATAATTAGATATAAATGAGTTATGTGAGTAAACATCAATTGATTTAGTTTTAAAAAAACTATACAACTTATAATGCAATATATTATTATTATTGTTGTTGTAACATGATTATGCAAATATCGTTGGTACTTATACTAAGGTTAATGCTATAACAAATTTTGCATATAGAATTCGTATAATAGATTAATATTGCTAGATATCATTAGTTGTTTTTAGAGAAACATTTTCTAGCGATGCCGGTACCTCTCATGCATTCATTATGTCATGTCATAATGTTTAACAATTTATTTGCATATTAACTATTACTATTGCTAGTATAAAATAGTGACTATTGCTATTGCTTCATATGTACAATGTATAGATTGCTTATATGATGTCATCAGGTGTTTAAATATCAATATTTGAGAAGAAAAAAAATGAGTATGTTATGTAATTCATCAGTGTTAGAATTTTCAAATACAAGTAATTACTGATCTGAGAACTTGAAAAAGATATATGTTTAAGTTTTAAAGTAAGTGTTCAAAATATATAAGATATTTTTATGTTTAATTATACCATGATAAGTTATTACATAACTTATATGCGTTTGCTTATTAGTGATAAAAAAGTTTCTTATTTTATAAATGCCCATTATAAGTTGTTTTTATATGATGACATGCTGTAAGGTCATGTGTTGTATGATTTGTTGCTATCTATACCCTGTATTCTATATGATATCACTTCTTTGCATCGATAATATCGAATAGAACGACTAAACCAAAGTTGTGGTTATTGTCATTCTCATGAAAAAGTAGAAATATGCTTCGATTTGACACACAAAGTGTCATACTCCTTGTATCTCATTATCAAGTATAAAAGAAATATTATATGATTCGGACATATAATTACTTCTCAATTGACGTTATACGAAGAGAAGTTTATTTATAAGGGAAATCGGATAAAACAACTTTTGTTTGTCAAACCTCAAATATACTCCTGAAGTAGCAATATCATTTAAAGGGTATGAACAGTTTGAAACGAATGTATATCGATATGTTCGAGAAAATAATGGAAAACCATAAAAATTGTATGGTTTTACTCTGATTCATAAAGTAAATATATATTGATCATTGTAATCATGGGCATTATTGAGAAAATTGTAATGATTATCATATTAATAATGAGATTGACCATTAGAAGTGCAACAATCATCATGTCAATAAGAGATCAAACTATCAGAAATTATAAGATAGTCAAGCTAATAATGAGATCGAATATCAGTATTATAATGATAGTCATGATGAGATCGACCACCAAAAGTGGTAAACTAGTGATTACATAACACGATTGTAACATCTGTCGAAAAACGGGTTTTCAAAACCCGTTTCGTTTATTAATCGAATTATCAGTTTCAAGTTTTCGTTGCTCATTTAATGCTTATTTTAATTTTAAACAACACATAACTAATAAACATTTTAGAATATGGAAATTAAAATTGTTAAAAAATAAAAATAAAGTAACTAAAAATAAAAATGGGCTGCCGGGTTTCGAACCCGGGTCAGCCGGAAGATTTAACCATCAAGCATGTAACCACTCCGCCACTTGCTGTTTTGTTGTGTAATCAAGGAAACAATAAAACTTAACTCTACCGTGAATCATCCGTTTGCGCCAAAACGGAAACCGTTCATCAGCTCTCAACGGTTCAGACTGTTGAGTGTTTGATATTACTGATTATAACCGATAAAACCACGTTCTTAATCAATTCAGTCTTTATTGAACTTGAATTCATATGATTTTCGGGTTTAATAACCGAAATCATTTACTTCCTGATTTTCACCGGCAATATCATCATCTCGCGACTAAAAAACACTCACAGAACCTCCAATTTCACTTTCGCTCTATTTTGAGTTCGTCGGAAACGTTTTCTGAAATCGCCGGACTTTCGTCGGAAAACCGTGACACTCATCAAAACGGTAAATTTCTCAATTCTTTCATCTTCTATCTATCGTTAGACTTTTACTAACTCAAACCCTTCAATCAGAATCGGTCCCAGACGACGATACCGGATAATCTGCAATCGCCGGAAAACTTCTGAAAATTTCTAAATCACGTTGTGAATCGGTATTAGCATCTAAACTCTCTGATAACTCTTGTTTAGTCCTTCAATTTCGCAATTAGTTAATCAAAACTGTTAATTGGTCCGCTCAGACGGAGTTCATAAAACAGAGCCGACGACTTTGCCGCAGTTCTGAGAAAAGTTATCATTCCGGTACGTTCATTCCCAAAACCTTCCCTATCCGTTACGTTTTAATCATTTATATGTCCGTTAATTGAATTGAACAAGATCAGTCGAATATCAGTTATCTGAGTTGTTTTAGCGAAGAAGATGAAGTTAGGTTGTGTATATATTTAATATAAATCGGGTTATATCTCGGGTTAGACACACAGTCCAGCGGTGGACTGTGTGCATTTGAATCATAGGGATACCGGGTTCGAGTCTGTCCTTGTTCCGATTCGTCACAATATTCAGACTTTTTATAAAACCCAAATACGGAAACTTCCAGTTAGTATATAAGAGAAATAAAAACAAGTGTTTTAACCATGTTAGACACACAGTCCAGCGGTGGACTATGTGCAACGTTAAACAACAGGTCCGGGTTCGAGACCTGTTATGCACACCGGTTCGATATAATTAAAATCCTTTTAAAAATAATGAATTTTGAATAAATTAAATAGTATATAAATATAAAACAGAAATATTTCGGGTTAGACACGTAGCTCAGTTGGTAGAGCTGCTTGCACGCGTACGGGAGGTCACAAGTTCGAACCTCACTCAGTGCAAACAAATACACGACCGAACCGGTCAACAGTCATGGTCAATGGTCAACGGTCAACTCAAAAGGTCAACATTTTTTTATATTTTTATTTATTTATTTAATTTAAAAATCAATTAAAAATACTTAAAAATAATGTTTTTAAAGTTAGAAAATAACCTTAAACTCACAAAAATAAATCTAAAAACCCTATTAAAATTGTTAATAAAATCCACTTATTTACCGTACCTTTTCGTTATTATTTAGGTTAGTTATTCCTCGTCGATCAACCCTCTAAACTCGTGCGCATTCAACATCATCAACCGAACGCACCCAATGTGAGTGAATCTCTACAAATTCCCCGTTTTAATCACAGTTTGGGGTGTATCATGTGTCTTATTATTTACTACATTAAACACTTGTGCATCCATCATATCCATGATCAAATGTGTATTCAATATGTATCAACCGTTTGTGTGGTTAATGTTTAGATTAAATTTATCATTTTCAGTACATACATCATCATAGGCCGCCGCTCCCCATTACCTATGAGCGTGAGCCGTTCCCCATTACCTATGAGCGTGAACGAGGCGTTGCCAACATACGATCGGCTCCGTTTGATTGAGCCTTGATCGCACATACATCATCATAGGCCGTCCGTTCCCCATTACCTATGAGCGTGAACGTGACGTTGCCAACATATACATTATCATTCATGTCATATATTCATGCAAGGTGGTTTGTTATTGTTATTGTTATTGTTAATGTTATGGTTATTGTTATTGTTATTGTATGTCTATTTACGTTTGCTCACATATGATTATTGCACAATTTTTCCATATTAAATATAACAAGAAATCAATAATAAATGTTTTCTAACAAGGTTCACTCGCCAACTTTTGTTGACCCAAAAAAACCCTATTTTTACACATGATACAGTTGATCCAGTTGCAGCAAGGAACATATAGGATGGCTTAGAGGAATAAATCGGTTTAGACTTTGGATTGTTTATTTAGTTATTTTTCTTTGTAATTGTATGAACTTGTTTGGAATATTGAGGATGAAATTTTGAATTTAATAAATATGAAACATATTAGTAAACATCATGAGCTTTGGTGATAACCCAATTATGCCCGACTCTTATTCCGCTGCGGGTCGGGGTGTGACAGCGATGGTTTGAACTTTGAAGTTATAATACATTCTTTTATATCTTATGTTTTGTATTACATACGTGCAAGTAATACATATACAATATCATAAACCATAAGTTTATGGATCTTAATTATATGTTGGCGTGACCGGTTAGACCATACCCAGCCAATAATGATGTGAAACTTAATGAATAACCAGATGATTTTTCATGATAATTAAACATGTCATAGTTGCTTTCAACAAAAGTTAACTATTTACCAACCAAAGTAGGGTGTGAATCCCTAAAATATTATGGAATAAATGAAGGATGTATATATCCAAACATGATACCATTTAGTGTTTTTAAATCGATGCATCGTCGAAATGGTCATCAAATTTACAACTTAAAGTTGTGTGTAGCTTAGCAAATGAGATATCAAGCATATTATTCCATATTATCATATTTATGGTGGTTATAACAATGAATTTAATATCCATGTTACTAATGATTATTGGAATAAATATTGAACTTTCTAAATGCTTAAGACACAAATTGCTTTTGTTGAAGACGATGATCAAACGTCTACAAATTGATTGCAAAGCCAATAATCAAGAGAGCAAAAGTTCATATTTGAGCACATGTGATTTTACATGCGGTAACATTATTTCACATCAAGCCAACATGTTGTAATAGTTTCTCCCCATTATAGTTGGTTTTGGTCAAGAACCAAATATTTCCCGTCAAACCTTTTATTGTGCGGTATACATTGGAATTAATCCACCACAACGCATAAAGATTGAAACTCAAATAATGTTGGAAATATATGTTGGATGAAAATACTATTTATGATTACATACTTAGATAAATTAACGAGAGATTTATTTATGGCCCGTTAAATCTTAATTTAAGTAAATTAACATTTTCAACAATATGGGGAGATTAAAGGCAGTTGAAAAAGGAATGAGTATGTATGAATCATCATTGATCCTCAAACTAAATTGTGTGAACAAGAAGTTCAAAAGATAATTCGTTACCTAGATTCAAGAATCACACCAGACATGTTAACTAACCTAAATACAGTGACTAAGTAAGTCACGTAGTCAACTACTAATGCTCCAATTAAGTTAATTGTCCTAGTAGGCAAACCATATATTAATGAGTCGATTGCATGCATGAAGCGTGGTAGATTAGTCGATTCCAAGAAAATAAAAATTCCTCGAAAAAATAGAGCAAGTAATGAAGAAGATGGTCAAGTCGAGGTTATAGTAAAAAAAGGGTCTCTTAAAGAGACATTAGACATGATGGTTCTGGAAGAACCTCAGGTACCTGAAAATAAAGAGCTCTTAATAAATTATATCATGTGTAGAAGTGTATGGAATCGAAACAAAATCGACGTCGTTATACTTTTGTATATATAGCGCTTGAAAAGATGAAATGATAAGGATCAAGATTTAAAATCTGCCTATGAATAAATACAAAGAAATAATTGGCCAAAATGGAACTAAGCAAATGAGGCAGAGTTGAATTCTCTATTAAAATGGAAAGCTTACGGGCCAGTAGTCCATAAAAAAGTTGTAAAATATATTTAATATAATTAGGTCTTTTATGTGGATCAACAATTGATGGCACAAGGATTTCGCAAAGACCTATGATTAATTATGAGGAGACGTATTCTCCAGTGGTGGGTGCAATAGCTTTCCAGTATTTAATTAGTATGGTAATATAAAAAGAGAATTGATATGCATCTTATAAATGTTATGTATCATTTAGATACTAAAGTTTACATGCAAGTCCTTGAAGGATTTAAATTATGTAATTCATGTAAAGTAAGTTCTCGAGAACAATATGATCGTTGTATACAAATTCATTTTTGAATACGATTGAACTCCTGATGAGTTTCTTAAAGTAATTGAGTTCTTTAAAGGTGAATCAAAACATCTTAACGATGTAATTCTTGTGCACCAATAAACATACATTGAAAACTTGTACCCAGTGGTTGTGATATCTCAATAAATAGTGTACACGCATGGTACAATATGGATTTTTGAGATAAAAGCAAGTGTTCATGACACTTTTACATGATATAGATATCTATGTGTTAAATGGGCAAATTTATATAGCAAAACTCCTGAAGAGTGAAAGCACATGCATATATGGATAAAATGGAACGAATTCCCTCATGGATTGATAATGCTAGAAGCATAGATGTCAAAACCTCAAGAACATACTATATGAAGTTCACAAAATATGTGGACTAAAATAGTGAAGTCAAATATGATATAATTGACTCACCGGTGAACTCGAAAACGAGAAATACATATGGTGAAGTTGGTCCAGTTGTTTTCATTAAAAGAACTATATGAGGTTTACAAGTATTGCAATATATGTTGATGATGTTACTGAATCTCCCGAAGAGAAAAACAGAGCTCAACTATTTAAGCAAGTTGCAAATCAAATATTTATGGTTCGATACGTAGGACATACGTTTATATTATAATCCATCAATCATAATACATCTAGAAAAATGTTGGACATTTTCATATGGACAAAGCTTTTGGTATAAGTACATTTAATGATGTTCATATATTTGATATGGATAAAATGATTTTTATCATCTTCTATCAAAGAAACAAAGATCCTTGGTCATGAAGTACCATAATTCAATACAAATTATATTAATATATCTTGTTAGCTATACACGAACATATACCATTAAATTCATTGGCAAGATTTAACTCGTGTACGACGAGGAGATAGTGTAATGAGTAAAACATTTATTTTCTATACCCTTAAGGTACGAAAGGTATGGGTTCATATTTTACTAACCCGTCAACAAGTTTGGTTAGTTTTGTAAATGCAGGGATTATAACAAAACACATTCATGGATCTTATGGTATCTACTTACAAGAGGAGGTAATTAAAGTTTTACATGAAGATCATACATCAAGTTCATTAATAGATTGCACATCAAGCGACAAATCACTCACTACAAAAGTTTTTCAACAACTTTCATAGAAGATTGGCACTTGTTACTTAAAATGATACATATTATATTGAGGGGGAGTTTTACATAAATTGCACTCTTTACCCTTCATTAAGTTTTGTCCAATTGGATTTTCTTAGTAAGGTTTTTTTAGACAACGTACCTAATCCGGAAGTATCAGGGGGAGACAATACGCATTGCACTCTTTTTTCCCTTAGCTGAGGTTTTGTCCCATTGGGTTTTCCTAGCAAGGTTTTTAATGAACCAACATTATTAAGCGTATTAAAGAATAGTATTCCATCATGTGGATAGTCAAGGGAGAGTGTTATGAATTCATCCATTATGTAGTGACTTTCCACATGTATAACCCCTATCTATGAATGCATCCATTATGTAGTGACTTTCAACACGTATAACCCCTTTCTCTTATTTACTATTGTACTAATTGAGTGCCTATATATAATTGCATTTGTATATGATGTTAGATCAATGAATAAGAATTCTCTATTTCTATTCTCTACATGATTTCATAGTCTAACTCTCATGTTTATATACATATATATTAGTTGCTAATAGACCGTTGTTTCACAACACTTATAACCTTTGTTCGCAAATAAATGAGCATTATTATTTGATAGAGGAAGTCTTAGTCTTCCTAAAACAAAAATTTAGATGAAACATAAAAAAAGATAATTCAACTCTTATTTCTCTCTCACTCTCTACCTATCACCAAAATAACACATACACACAAATTTCACTTTCAACTTTCTTCTATAATTCAAAGGAGTAGCCAAGATGTTTCAAGAGGTGCTCAAGAGTTTTAAGTTTTTTTTTCACCCAAACTTTCTCTTTACTTGTTTTAGTAAGTCTAATCATATTTATTTTCTGTCATCTATAAAAGTCTTCTATCAAATTCTGTTGATAAAGAGACGTTGACTCTCAATTTAAAAATACATTTTAGGTTTATACTAATTTGAGAATTTTCAAAATTTTAACCAATTAATTAACCTCTTGGCATTGTAATTCATGCTAATTGATGATTCAATCCTTGTGTTAAATTTAGACATGCTTATAGTAACTATTGGAATTTTATTTATTATTCACACTAGTTTAATCCTTACGTATTCTATGAATTAATCTATGTAAATATTGTTATATATTCTAAACTATATAATTGGTAGTTAATATTCAGAAATTATTTTGGAATCATAAAAATACTATTTGGTCATTTTTACATAAACTATGTCATACTTAGTTATATATGTGTGTGTATTTCTTGTAAATTATATATATAACTTTACAATCCATATTATATTAATATATATTTTATTTAGAGACATGTAACGCCTTGTTTTTCACAGCTTTCCGTTTTTAGAAAGATTGTATCGTATTTCTATTTTCAGAAACTTGTTTCCTTTGTAATCATATTTCATTTCAAACCATTGTAAATCCGAGACTTCGATCATAATGAAATGAATCTTTTAGATGAAATACACATCGTTTATGCATTGTTTATTGTTAGGATCTGATAGAAAACACTGATGATAACCACTGCTAAGCTAACCACTGCTATACACTAAACACTACAAGGACTGAAAGAAAACACTGATGATAACCACTGCTAAGCTTCATTGCTATACGCTAAACATTACAAGGACTGATAGAAACACTGATGATAACCACTGCTAAGCTAACCACTGTTATACGCTAAAGATTACAATGATTGATAGAAAACACTGATGATACATCCTCTGTTGGTCTTCAGCAGAGCTTTGCCTTGACAGACCTTTAGCTTTGATCTTCAGCAAAGCTTTGTCTTGGTAGACCTTTTAACTTTAAACTTCAGCAGAGCTTTACCTTGGCAGACCTTTTAGCTTTAGTCCTTAGCAGAGTTTTGCCTTGGCGGACCTTTTAGCTTTAGTCCTTAGCAGAGCTTTGTCTTCAACAGAGTTTAGCTATAGCAGACCTTGGACATTCAGACTTCAGCGGAACTTTGCTTGAACAGATGTTACATTACACTAGGATCAGAGTTTGTAGTATATTTTGACTTTCTGTCATCTGTTCTTTTGTAGGGTTCGATTCCAACAATCTCCCCAAGAACAGATGATGCCAAAACAAAAACTTTGATACATGCGTGATTCCCATAAGCATAAGATTAACTTGTAAACAAACATTGTGAATTCGTAAGCATTCCGTACATTCAAACACTTTACTATTCGATTACGAGACTTATGCATAATTCATTTCGTTATACATTACACATACTTGTTTAATCCTTACGATACTTCTTTTATTATTACAACATAAAACCTATGTTTGCATACTTGTTTAACACATGTTTTCATGTTCCCTTTGCATATTAGGCCTTTTTACATGTTGGTCATACATTAAATAACATTTAATACCTGAATATACAAAAAATATATGCCTTATAATGTTCAAAATATATATACATATATATGGGATGGGTAGATTCTGATCGCAGCCTTTGGGATGGGTTTAGTTGTCTTGTTTCAAGATTAATTACCCACTAATCATATTCAAAGTTCAACCCATTGAAACCCTAATCTCTTTCCTATATAATGAGCACTTCCCCATCCTTTATACCACTTTTCCAACCCTCTAACACTCTCAAAAACACACTCAAACTCAGCTAAGTTTTTCAGCAACACATCAGAAAGTTCCAGAAATTAAAAGTGAGTTTTAACTCACTTCTCCTTCTAATATCTTCATGTTCTTTCTTCTCCAGCGCCTGGATAACCTCTAGAAAAGGTTTTCACAAGTTTGCTTAGGCAAACTAAGGTGAAATCTCACTATTTTTTAGGTCCAAAGTGCCCTATAACTTTTTGCTAATTTAGTCTTTTTACAACTTCATTATTTTCATGTTTTCTTTATTTTTTCTTCCTCCACAATGTTTGTAATGCCTCTAGAGATGTTACCATATGTTTTTCATGGAAAACCAAGGTGGAACAATACCACTTCTAAGGCTAAAACTTTATGTTTTGGAAGATGAACTTGTAACCTTTATTTAAACATACTTTTCTAGACAAAATTGTGCTACTTGTGCCTCTAATCAAGTCCATTATTAGAGAGCTAAGCCAATGTTGTTTCATACAAATTAGGAGGTGTAAAATATCTCTAAACCTTCTAATTTTGTAAGGGTTCTAACCCACAAGTGTTGAGACCATCCAAGCTTGACAAGGCTTGTGTTTTGGTGACGGTGTGATTACTTGGAAGCCTTGGCTATCCTACTTTCAATCCACCACCTCACTTGATGATTTCTAAGTAACCACTAAATTATGTTCAACCTTCAAATGAGTAACAAGGCTACGACACGTCCCCAAATGTTACCATGTTGGGGATGCACGCACCTAGCTTGCTTACTTGGTTGATGCATAGTTTAGTGAAGTATTTCTTTCATTTCATTCATGACCATCCGAATCGTCCATGTGACGGTTGTGTATTGGTGAATCATATAATGAGGTTTAATGTGTGCGCATCATCCTACCTCCATGCATGACTTATATGACAATCTATGATATCTTTGATAGACTTGGCTTAAAATTTATTATATGAACTATATAACATCTATATATACATACATACACATAACCAAATCCTTGAGGATAATCGATATGGTTACTTATCATGGTAATAGGTTATATTATCTAAGACTTGAACCTCTCGTTACGATTCTAATGGGTACATAACCCA
This sequence comes from Scalesia atractyloides, assembly GCA_947069175.1. Lineage (NCBI taxonomy): Eukaryota > Viridiplantae > Streptophyta > Magnoliopsida > Asterales > Asteraceae > Scalesia > Scalesia atractyloides. Next base: position 37,063,633 of record CAMTDV010000023.1, on the reverse strand, counting down.
TGAAATCACAACAACCCATACGAGATATATAGTGTCAAAAACGAGTGTTTAAGGCTAGATAATTACTTTCTTGAATATATACTTTTACATACTTTAATTCCGAATCCGAAACCTCCGTTATTATCCAAATACTTACACACCTACGTTTCCTCATGTAGGATAACTCGGTATTCCATCCTTCAAACTCTCCAACTCTTCATGGGATTACCAAAGGAAGCTTTGCGAAATCATGAGTACACTTGAAAGCCCCTTTTTGGCTTATACACTATACATGCTTAAATACATGATACTTGATGTGTTTAACCTATCAAAATACACGCAAACACACTTATACTTTATGCAAACAAAAATAATCCATTATACATGCTTAAATACATGATACTTGATTTGTATTCTTGGAAAATTCTTATGTGATTCGCTTGTCATTAACTTCGTACGAGCTTCCCCTAAACATGTATAGCACTATAGGAGTAACACACCGTCCGTAGTCTTGTGGTCATGTTAAGTCTTTAATTCTTACGGTAATCAGAGGGTTTACTTGTAAAATTGCATGCCTTGATACAATAATCTAGTTAACTATTTTTTCCATGTGGATTCGTTTAAACATTTTTCATACTTATGCTATTTTAAACTTGTGTACTCGTCAACGCATTGTGTGTTGAACTATACTTTTAAACATGTTACAGGTTGATGCTGTTGATATTGACGAAATCTAGTAGGGGCGACTTAGAAACGTATCTAGAATTACTATATTTTATCACTGTATTGTTATTGAGTTTTGTTACACTTTGATTTCTTGTGATGTACTTGACAATTTTATTTATAAATGAAATCGGTTTGAATTAAATATTGCCACAGTAGTGTTATGAAGTCTTGAGCAATCTCGTTCGTCTCACTCCGATATTTCCGCCATCAGTTAGGGTGTGACAAAACATTTAGACAATTCGAACTCATTATATATATCTATGTCTAAACAATTTGTCATGGCCTTTAGAGTTTATCTAGCGATTTTATGAGACTTATTCGTTTAAGTATAATTAGAAGTAACTAAACATTATATATTTACGACGTTAATCTTATTAAATAATTATAGACTATCGGGAATTCACTTTAGTACAAAAATCATTACACACTTTTATACACATCTTAATAGACATTATTGTCATATTCATTATTTAAAACTAAATATTTATTTCTTATATATCTGTATGCATCACATCATTTAAGTTATAGTTTTACTCAAATATTAATAACGTGACACTTTATAGTTATACTATTTGTTTGAGTTTCATGCTTAAGTCTTTTTTTATATACTTATAAACTCTACATTTTATATTATTACATTTGTTACATATTCTAACTCAATGCTATGAGACGTCTCAAATAGTTAAAATAATAAATAAATATTTTGTATTTTATTTTTTAAACCTATACACTTATACAATATGTATTTATTTTATAAAAAATATAATGTAGGGATATATTTATTAATCGAGTCGTATTCATAAACTATATTTGTTTTCACCACTCGGCATAAATTTGAGTTATTTATTATAAGTTGTATATAAATACTTTTAATATTATCTATTCTAGAATCTTAAATTAAATACCTAAACTCATATGAACCTTGAAATCTCCAACTCATTCGAATTCGTTTTATTCTAGTATCATTACTTATACCATACCTAGAAATTTTCAAATCATTCAAATTCGTTTTATTCTAGTATCATTAGTTATACATTACCTAGAAATCTCCAAATCATTCAAATTCGTCTTATTCTAGTATCATTACTTATACCATACATGCTATTAGGAGATTTTTGTATTATCCAAACCGCTATACCTCGTGCTAGTTGTACTTGATAATCTTTGCAACCAGTGAGTAATCTCTTCTACTTTCCCCGTTTTTAATTTTATAACTTTGGGGTGCATCATGTTATACGATTTGTTTTTAATTAGCAAGCTTTGTTCAAAGTGTTACTATGTGAATGTCTTTATGTGTTCTCCTTCATTCTATATGTTATCCGTTGTTACGTCTATTGCATGCTATTGTCTTATGTGGATGCACGGCTAACTAGGTTCCCCACGGCCATGGGTTGTAACCTAGTATCGCCAATAGTATTAGACTCGCTCTTCAAGGCTTGAGATTAATGCACGCTATTGTCATGAGTCTTATATTTAATTTGTTTCGTGTTGTTAATTGACTGCTTATTCTTGTTGGTGTAAATGGATATGTTGACTATGCTAATATTATAAGAGAATCATCATACTAACCTTGAAAGCATGTTAAAAGTATTTTTCTGAAAATAAATATAAAACTACTTTTTTCTTTAATATAAGGAAGTTATTGATCAACATGTTTGTTGACCCAAAAATATTCTTTTTTAACGTGGTGCATGTAATCAAGGTTGATGATTCAAGTGATGAGGACACGTAACATGAACCTTGGGAAAATAATTGGAAAACGTATGTTATGTTTTTGTTTTTGAACATTGTATGAACATTCTTTTATTATTATATGTTATGTGACAAATTAATTGGATGTGCTTTAAATATTGTAACATTGATTAGTGTCATGAGCTATGGGCAATCATCATGTCTCGTACCAATCCGTTGCAGGTCGGGGTGTGACAGATTGATATGAGAGCCGATAGCTATAGGGAATTAATTTTAGGTTATTAGACTCCTAGACTTATACTATAGTTTATTAGGTACTTATGTGTTTTATTGTTTAATTATTTTTAGTTTATGAATATTTAAAGTACACATATACACGATCACTTTTAAATTGTTATATATTATGTGCATTACATGTTATGTGTGATATTACTTACCTAAAGTTTAAATATTACTTTTCATCTACTCTTGTTGCGTTTGCACACACATTATATAATATACAAATATTATATCTTCTAATTTATTATTTTTATATCTACTTATCTAAGTTTTAATTAGCATTACTTGAATTTCATTTATTATATTTTCAAGTTTCGGATTTCATTTGGGTTTCATATCTTGTCAAAGTGGGTTTATGTGACAGACATGTAGTAACTGGAAGGGTTAGATATCGGTAGTCGGAATATCATGTCTAGGCTGGCATTCGTATAAATCCATAAGAACCAGTTTGCCTACCTAGGGACAAACGATTAGAGTACCAATACATGTTAGGCCAAAGCATGTCACACTAAACGTTACGTAAACCAGCAACACTTTGATAAGTCAAACGAGTTCGTGTTAAGTCATGGATACACTCCAACATTGTTTCACATCACCCCAAATTTTATCACTTATCATTTTATGATTTCTTTTTGGGTTAAGTGTATGTCAATGGATAGACATATGCGGACCATGCAAAAGCTCGGTAAATGCGGGGGCCCACGTGACGAAAATGACGCATGGAAGACATACTAAACTCTATTATATACCAACCCTATAAATATTAATATTTCAGTTTGAAATACTGTTTAATCCTAAGTTTCATCTCATTTTGGGGTTCATGTGGTTTTGTGTTGGGATTTTGTTGGTTGTGAGATGTCACATTTTATATTTTCCTGTATCATAAGTTTCGAATTTCTATTTGTCGTAAGTTTCTTAACTTTAATATCGCTTTACACTATATGTCCATTAGTTTCTACTCAAAAACTCATAAACTGTTTGCGTTGATTCCTTGGGCAACCATTGTCAAAACCGCCATCAAATCAACACTCCTTGTTGGCAATGCATTTGCTATATCAATTCGTATTTTGTCAACAGGAATGACTTTTCTTACTCTATAATTTTCAGTGATTCCTTTCCTGCGAATCATATCCTTGAATTATGGGTTACCATTAATTTCATGGTTTGACGATTTTGTGTATTTTTCTTATATATCCTTTAATTTGCCAAGCTTCACACCTTACTTGTGTTTGTTCTTTATAAACGTATTCTAACCATTGTCGTCGCTCGAGAAACTGACCGCGGTTATTCCTGATATTGCCAATCAAGTTCAACGGACGCTAAACTTCAAAGCCTCCACGAACCAATTTAAAGAATTTGAAACTGAACTGTCCTCCCTAACAACAACCCTAATAGAAGGGAAAATGACCAAAACTATGTCATATCGGCAATTCCGCAAAATCAAAGTTTCCTCTAATCCTCAACCTAAAGAAAGGTCTTATCATTGGACTTTTTTCCTCAGTGCATCACTTGCTGATACCGCCATCTTGTCAACTCCCGATGTCGCTTCCTCACTTATTGTGGGCGTTATGGCCACCTTATCAACGGCTTAACTCTTAAGCTGGTCAACCTAGTGCTTCATCAAATGCACTACTTGTGACTTCTTCACTTGTCCAACCAACTACACAACTTCTGAGTTAATTGTATGTCCAACAATATACTTCACCTACCGATCAATCGATCATACAACATAACCCCCAACTCGTTCCTTACGATCGAGCCTATCTCAATTGTTAGGACCTAATCCATTTCGGGAATGAGTACGTATATCAGGCTAGTTAATGTGGTCAACACCTGAGTTCGAGCCAATGCAGTGAATCGAGATAACTAGACGGCACGTAAACGAGCGTTCAATGCCAATTTAGTTCAAGTCAACAACGATGCGGTCAACAATACGACGTAACCCTTGTGCCTTGCCTCTTTTGTCACCATATTAAATAAAATTTTTTGAATTGAATCCGTATGAAATATCTAAATTAACTAACGGCTTATATGATTTTTAAATACAAGTTTAACCATTTGATTTTTGTAGTGTGTTTTAAAACCTAACGAGTCGTCGATTGCGATTTAAACTAAAAGTTCTTAATAAAGCCTATAATTCTATTACCTGAGACAAACCTCCAGACTGTCATTACAAGAACATTTGGTTCATTTCCATAATCTACCTTATGTTCAAATAAGATTTCAATTAGATGATTATTACCATTTCATATTATAATAATCTTTATGTTTAGTAGACTATGTAATATTTTAATATTTGAGATTTTAATAAACGATTAGTGAATAACAATTAACATTATAATATACTGTTTAGATAATATGAAAATCAAATCAAAGCAATAATATGGAAATATATAATTAGGTATAAAAATGTATATGCAAATTTAAACATTCATATATACAATTACTAATATTTTCTACATGATTTATTATGTTTTATAAACAAATAATTTTTATTATTTAATCTATATAACATACTGGATTATATCCTAGTAAATAAATAAATAACTACAATGCCACCAAACCATTTGAGTCAAAATTAGGGTGAAAAAGCCTTTCCTATCTTTGCTTTCTCGACTCGTGAGTGGGCCTTTAAACCTGGCCCAAAATTTGTCCTTTACCTTCTCCGCACGTAAGCAGCCCTTAACATACAAAGTTGGGTTAGGATGTATCGATGTGGCTCAACCCTCAAGTCTGTGAGGTGAATTACCGACATGGTAACGATTTTTTGATTCCGAACCCCCTCTGATACTCAAATCCAAAGAAGATCCAATGGTCAAACGTGATAATGTTCTGGCTTGTAGAAGAGGAAAATGCTCCGGTGATCCAACCGGACAACGTTCCACTGGTCCAATCGGATAACAATTTGGTCGTCCAATCGGACAATGATCCGGTGGTTGAATCGGATAATGCACCATATGATGGTTAAGTATATGAGGATGAGATACCAGATATATTATTACCCGATATACACGGTTTTGTACGATATCATTGTGAAACTGGAATAGACCATTGGTATTATAACAAATGGGACCATCTGCGCACTTTGATCCACACGACGAGTTTCATATGGATTCAGATTGGTCAAACGAAGATTGTCGCTTGCAATAATCAATCTGTGTATTTTTTTTATTTTCTAAGTTATTTTATATATTTTTTTAATTTAGTGGTAGATGTATGTTTTTTTATCTTTATAATATGAATTGGTTTATGTATTTTTTTATTTTTTTTGGTTGATGTAAGTATTTTTTATTTTATGATTGTTTTTAAATCTAACTTAAAATATTAGTCTTCCATTATTTTATAAACAACATATAAAATAATAAATTAATATAAGAGAAATAAGATTTATATAAAAGTTAAATAATTATAATAATAGGTGATGATCTGGAATGGGAGATGAAGGTTTGTTGATGTAGGAAAGGAAAAGTGGATGTTTTCAAAGAAAGTTTAAAATTAACGTGACGCTGAGTTAACGATTTGTGGAAGTCTAGTGATGTAGATGCTTTTAGAGCATCTCTAACGTCTCTGATCTCGGACATTACCATATAAGCATCATTTACACTCTCTCTCATATTTCTCTTCTCTTTCCTCCCTTATTTTACACTTTTCATTCGCTTAGATCTGAAAATTCAAACGAATTTCAATCGACATCTACCCTTCCATCTATTCTCTCCTTCATCTTAGATTCGGACATACCAAAACACCTACGTTTGAGGTGCTCTTGCAGTCTTGCTTGTTTAAGCTTTTGTAGGCCACTTAATTAACTAGGGTGCTAGGGATACAATCTAAAGTACACAAATGACATCAGCCAACGTGGGGCAATTACCTACTTTTTTAAGTTGTTTATATAAGTTTTTGATTTTTGATTTCGTCTGAAATTTAAAAGTATACTTTTTACAACAGTTGCATTTTATTAGAAAAAAGGTGCATTTTATTAGAAAAAGGGAACTGGACCAAAACAAATTCCACATAACAAAAGAAAAAAGAAGGCGTGAATATATATATATGTTATTTAAAGTGTAAATTACAATTTTTTGTCTTTATATTTATATCGGATTGTAATAGATGTTCTTTAACTTCAATAATTACAGTCACAATCTTTTATTTGTAAAACTCATTACACTCTACGTCCTTTGCCCCTAACTTGATTAAAATTTTCAGTTAAGTATTTCATGTGCCTTGCATATTAGGGTAGATTGGTAATTTTCCTAGTATATTTAATCTCAATTCTCTATCTCAATCATGAGTTCTCTCTCTCATATCCTCTCTCTCTCCAACCAGCCCCACCCCCACTACCACTACCACTGCCACCACCAGATCTACCACACCACAACCTCCATCTAGCTCGTGACCTAACCATCAGATCACCGCCTCCGTCTAGCTCACCCTAACCGCCATGTGCCCGACACCCACCACCAAACCCCTTCCACCACAGAACCCCCATCATCAGCACTGCTCCACAACCGACAATCGCCGTCATCGAACACCCCTTTCCGATTGGAGTCAAACCCTCTTCTACCACCACCACAAAACTCCAATCAACCACCACCACCTGCTCAGATCTGGAAAAAAAAAACACAATTTGGTGCTTATGAATATGGTTTCAAATTTGACTATGGGGGAATTTCAAAATAAAAAAGAAACCCCTTCAATTCTTCCACAGGGGCGGACCCACCCCCAGCCCAAGGTGGGCGGGCACACCCTCGGGAAAGAAAAATTTAATGCTTAGTTCCATCGAAAATCCATTTTGCATCCTTTGGAATTTTTCGTCCGTACCCCTTAGGTAAAAAGTGTTATCAATTTATATTTTAATTTTTTTAGTAAACTCTTATTTTTTGAAAAAAAGACTACCTAAATTATATAACTTTTAATACCTAATACCTTTACCCACTTATAATACCTAACTAACTAACTAACCCACTAAGTCTTAGCCCATTAACTAAAACCTAATAATATTTCAAACTATAATAAAATAATTAAGTCCAAAACCCTTACATATTCTCCCCTCCCCCCCCCCCCCCCCTCTCTCTCTCTCTCTCTCTCTCTCTCTTGCGTCCCTGCACAACCAGCAAAAAACATCTGTCACACCCCAAAATTCATGTGTTAATTTTTAAAGTTAGTTATGAACAAGTAAGAATAGATTTTTAGCTATGAAAATATAAATACCATTATTGAGGGGCCAAACATGAATAAGTAAAAAGAGGAAGTAATAAAACACAAAAATACAAGCAAGAGAAGAAAAGGGGAAAACCCATTGTTCATCACAAATTAGCAAAATTGATAAGGGAATTGAAGTTCTATTTGATGCATGAACCAAGATTTATGATCATCTAAGTATTCTTATCACCAAGTAAGTTAAATTTCATGTTTTCATATACGACATTCTTGTATACTCCCGAAGCGAGGCCGAGCATGCTTCTCATTTGCGTGAAGTGCTAGAGACGCTCCATAAGGAAAGACTTTATGCAAAATTCTCAAAATGCGTCTTTTGTCTTAGAGATGTACAATTTCTTGGTCATGTGACTAATGCGGAAGGTTTTCAAGTAGATCCATCCAAAGTGGAAGTGATAATGAAATGGGTTTCCCCAAAGAATCCAAATGAAGTAAAAAGTTTCTTAGGCTTGGCGGGATATTATAGGAGGTCATTAAGGACTTTTCTAAATAGCCTCGCCTATGACTAAATTAACAAAGAAGAATGAAAAGTATGTGTGAAGTGAGGAACAAGAAAAGGTATTCCAAAATTTGAGGAAAAGCTTTCGAGTTCTCCAGTGTTGACGTCAATGGATGGAACGGAAAATTTGGTTGTCTATACTGATGCCTCACGCCAAGGCTTGGGATGTGTTTTGATGCAAAGGGGTTAGGTCGTTGTGGATGCTTCGAGGCAGCTTAAGCAACATGAAGATAACTACCCAACTCATGATTTAGAATTGACAACAATAGTGTTTGCTTTAAAGATATGGAGGCACTATTTGTATGGGGTCAAATGCACAATTTACTCGGATCATAAAAGCCTCAAATACTTTTTTCCAACAAAAAGATCTAAATATGAGGCAGGGAATGTGGTTGGAACTTACCAAGGATTACAATTGTCACATCCATTACCACCCGAGAAAAGCTAATGTAGTGGCGGATGCTCTAAGTCGTAAGGATTATCCACCACCGATTCGGGTAAAGTCTATGAGAATGGTAGTCACGCCTAATATTCTTGAAAGAGTACGGAAGCCCAAATTAAGTCGATACGTTCCAAAGATCCAAAGAAGGAGAGAACTAAAGGTTTCACACACAAGTTGGAAAAAATGCAAACGGTATGAAAACAAGCTATGGTCGAATCTGGATACCTTGGCAATGTGATGTGAAAGATCTGTTTTTAGATAAGGCTTATAAGTCTCGGTATTCAGTTCATCCGGGAGCCACAAAAATGTATCGAGATATGAGGAAAAATTATTGGTGGCCGAGAATGAAACGGGACGTTGTCAAATTTGTTGCAAAGTGTTTGACGTGTTCTCCGGTAAAAGCAGAACACCAAAAGCCCTATGGCAAATTACAACCTCTAGAGATTCCGGTGTGGAAGTGGGAGCATGTAACGATGGATCAGGTTACTAAGCTTTCCAAAACGAGGAAGGGGCATGATGCTATTTGGGTAGTCGTGGGCCGCCTAACCAAGAGTGCCTATTTATTACCTATTCGGGAAGCGTATACTTCGGAAATAATGACGGAAGTTTACATAAACGAGATCATATCTTGACATGGAGTTCCCGTATCTATTGTGTCAGATCGGGATACCCGGTTCATCTCTCAGTATTGGAGGAAATTTCATGATAAAATGGGGACTCAGTTGCATATGAGTACCGCCTACCATCCTCAAACTGATGGCCAGTTGGAACGAACATCCAAACGCTAATTGATATGTTAAGAGCGTGTGCACTAGATTTTGGAGGAAACTGGGATGATCATCTACCTTTGGTAAAATTTTCTTATAATACTAGTTATTACAATAGCATAAAAATGGCCCCGTACGAAATGCTTTATGGAATAAAGTGTAGAACCCCTGTTTGTTAGGGAGAAGTGGGACAACGTGAACTCGTATCAAAGGATGTCGTAGCAAAGACGAATGGAAAGATTGATATTGTTAGATCTAGACTGAAAGCGACACAAGATAGACAAAAATCGTATGCAGATCGGTGAAGACGTCCGATTGAGTTCCAAGTATCTGTATTACTAAAAGTCTCCCCATGGAAAGGTATAATCCAATTTCGTAAGCATGGAAAATTTAGGTCCCCGTTATATCGGACCTTTTAAAGTGCTATCTCGGTTCGGAATGGTGGCATATCGATTAGAATTACCACCGGCATTGGATGGAATTCACAACACCTTTCATGTGTCGCATTACGAAAATGCCTTGCAGACGAAACGGCATGTGTACCCTTGGATGACATCGAAGTGGATGAAAGATTATATTATATTGAAAGGCCCGTGGCAATAAAAGATTACAAAGTGAAACAACTTCGCAACAGAACCATTAGACAAGTTTTGGTCCAATGGCAACATCGAAAGAGATCGGATCTTACATGGGAAGCGTAGGATGATATGCGGGAGCACTACCCTGAATTATTTAGTACGTATAAAGGTTTCGGGGACGAAACCTTCTATAAGGGGGGTAGACTTGTAACACTCCAAGATTCTTGTGTTAATTTATAAAGTTAGTTATGAACAAGTAAGAATAGATTTTTAGCCATGAAAATATAAATACCATTCTTGAGGAGCCAAACATGGATAAGTAAAAAGAGGAAGTAATGCAACAAAAATGAAACACAAACACACACACACATCAATGGTGTGTGTGTCGACCAAGCAAGAGAAGAAAAGGAGAAAACCCATTGTTCATCACAAATTAGCAAAATTGATAAGGGAATTGAAGTTCTATTAGATGCATGAACCAAGATTTATGATCATCTAAGTATTCTTATCACCAGGTAAGTCAAATTTTATGCTTTGATGATTTTGATGAAGTGGGTTATGTATAATCCGTGAATGTTTAAGGAAATTAAGCATGAATGCTAGGTAATATCAACATGTAGAGTTTGTATTGTGCTTAATTTTGATCATATTGATGAATTGGGGTAAAACCCACTTGTATGTTGTAGAATGATAAAGTTTGGAGAAGATTATGTGTAAGTTAGTGTAATGTTGATGTTTGAAATTATTTATGATAGGTAATTTTGTTGGATAATTTGATGTAAAAAAAGTTACATGATTATGATGATAATTTGTGAAGATTGAATGATTATGTTAATCTATGCATGAACTAGGAAAATGTGCTTAATTTACTTGTACATTATACTTTACTAATGGTACGCACACAACATGTTCGATGAAATGCCTTGATTGAATTAGTTGTAATTTGACAAGAATACTTGTCGAATAGATGTAGTAGAATGAAAATTGAAGTGCATATGATTGAACAAGATCATAATAAATAGGGAAGTATTCATATGTGATGAATTGTATGGAAGCTAAAACCATGATGTTGTAACCATATAGAAGCGAAGAAGGAAAAAGGCATGAGCCATACCAAGGCGCAAGCAACACAAGATCACGGTAAGTTCATGTGAACTTCTCCTTATCCTAGTGTAGATTATGATATTTGTCTCATAATATATGGTACCATATGGTAAATTATAGTTTAGAATATGATATATGCGATGTGTCAAAATATCAAAGAATGTGAAGTATGTATGAAGACCCGTTATGAATGGAAGAAAAAGAATGAATTAATAAGGAAACAAAATGGATATATATATAATGACTCATAGCAAACGGGTCAATATGGATGAAGTTTCGAGATGGCGAAACGGTTAAGGTTGATCCGTCAAGAACGGGTCGGATGGATTTAGGATGTTGATGATGAAGGAATGGTAAACGCAATTATCCATTTTAAAGGGAATTGCTAACATGAAAGGAATGAATGGTAGAGGAATGAATTTTCATTAAGACGTTGTTAACGGGTTAAACAAGAGATAGAATAGTAAAAATAAATATTATGTTTAAAGAAATGTACTAACGAATTTATTCGTGTTATGAATGATAGGTAAATCTCACTTTTGATGATGGCAAACTTGGATCGAACACACTGTATCGCTCTTTACGCGCTTCCGGTTTATGTTTGTTCTTAAATAGGTCAAAATACTTTTGGGATGTAAATGTTAAACTTTATACTTTGGACTTGTGTAAGTAAGCTTAGAATATGCACCTTAATATGATAGTTCGGGTTTATACTTGTGATGGAATTTTGATGGAGGTGTTACCTCGAACTATTTTAAGGGTATTTTGGTAATGTGAATGAAGAAATGAAAGTTTTAAATTTTTATGTTTTTATATGTTGTTTGGACCTTACGAAATTTTGGGCGTTACAACATCACCCAGCGACAACAGTCCAGCAGCCGGCGACCACCATAATCAGCCACCATACCATCACTGATCGACACCAAATCCAACCGGAATCCGAACACAGATAAGTTTCTTTGTTATTTTGATGATTTTGGTTGATATTATAGGAGAAAAAGGGTAATAAAGTTGTTTAATAGGTTTTTTTGTGTGTTTGACGTTGTTTATGGTTGTTTAGATGATTTTTAGGGTGATTATGTTGTTTAGATGATTTTTAGGGTGATTACAACTTATATTATGATTTCTAGGGCTTGAATAGTTTGAAAATTAAAATTGAAACATTAAGTGATAGTTGTATATGTTATATATTGAAAGACTTGCTTAAGAAAGTAGCTTTAGATGATGTTTTGGATAGATTTCAAAAAATGAAAACCCATAGGGGATGTTATAATTATGTTTGTAACAAGGTTTGACATGTTTTTGATGATTATATAAATTTAGTTTGAAGTTCTTTTGTTTTACCCGATCCGACCCAATACGAACTGATTCTTTTACTTATATAACTAGGGGCCTAAAATTTTTAAAAATATTCCACACCCCATGAAAAAATTCTTGGGTCCGCCACTGTTCTTCCATTCTTATTATTTGGATTGTGTCTTATTATTTGGATTGTGATTCACCGATGGAAATTGAGGAGATGGGTGGATAGATATAAATCTATATTGAGTTTTGATTATATGTTTAAACAACAGTTTAAGTTTTGATTATATATAAGCTAATGGCTTTCCATTACGTAAACCCCAATCCACACTTTTTAAATATATGATCCAAAATAGCATAGCTTGGACTTAGTATGGTTTGGTTAAAGGAAAAAAATCTTTAATCAATCAATTTTGGTTTGTTTGAGAGAGAAAGGGGTGGTGTTCGCAGTGAGTGGAAGTGAAGTTGGAGGTGGTTTTGGATGGTAGATTTAGATAGAAAAAGGGGTGGCGGTGGTGGCTGTTAGTGGTGGTGGGGGGGTTAGTTAAAGAAAGAGAGAGAAAGAGATAGGTTTATATTTTCAATTTATACATCTTTTTTTGAAACGTAATCTTCATTAAAAAACATCAAGCCACAAAACGGGGTGGCACACAGAACAAACTACATCATGACAAAGTTACACCACTTATTCCAAGATATGTACCTAGTTTTAAATCTACTTTTCAACCAAAGAAGCCCTATCGATTTAATTTTGCTAATAATTTCTTCCACTCCCATTTGTTTGTTGGCAAACTTGAGCCCATTTCTCGCGTGCCATATGCCCCAACATCCTACTATCACCACCCCATGAAAGATCTCCTTGGCCAGCCCATTCAACTAGAAGTGTTCAAAAAAACTGGTTACGTAACCGAAACCAGAAAAAAACAAAACCGGTTTTTTTGAAACCGGTTCGGGTAGTAACCGGTTACCCACCGGTTCGAATTTTTACAACCTAAACCGGTTTTTTTACCGATTAAATTTAAAACTGGTTAAAAACCGGTTATTCCAAAAAACCGGTTAACCGGTAACGTTATAAAAAACCGGTTAGAAACGGTAATGGTTGTGGACTTATTTTGGCCTTAAATCATCCCCAACTAGTATATAAGGGTTGTGGGTGCTTGGGTTCAAGCACACCACTCTCTAAACCTTCAAAAAGTCTAAAAAACGCTCAAAATCTTGTTCGATATTTCTTGAAAAAGCATGGCAAGCTCTAGTGCTCATGATTCGGTCCACATTGGCGAGTCTACAACAGACACGGTGGTTCGTGTTATTCCAACGAAGCGCAACCCCGAAGTTTGGGCACATTTCGATTTGTGCGAGATGGCCAACGGGAGAAAAAAACGCGTTGTCACCATTGTAATGGTTTCTACGCCGAAACCGCAAACACCACGTTGAGACAACACATCGAAAAACCATTTTGCATGGCGTTGAAACAACAACCCGCTAGTGGTCAAAGCTCCATAGCAAGTGAAGGCGCTTCTTTGTTCGCCTACAATTACGAAATGGTTAAGGAGGAAATGGCGAAGTTTGTAATCCAAGAAAGTTTACCGTTCAACACTTTCGACAAACAACGCTACACAAAGATGGTTCAAAGAACTCTCCAACCACGATACACCCATGTAAGTCGTGCTACTCTTAGGAGAGATTGTTTGAAATTGTGGAAAAATGCTAAACAAAAATTAATTTCTTATTTTGAAAAATTAGAAACCGGTGTTAACTTGACTAGCGATGTTTGATCCGTACCGCACGGTTCACCCGACTCATATATTTGTGTCACCGCCCATTGGATTGAACCGTCGACGTGGCAAATGATGAAACGCACATTTTTTTTAAATTATTTGATTACCCTCACACCGGTGAAGCTATTTATAAAGCAATCGACAAATGTATTGCAACATACAAATTGGAAAACAAAATTTTTTCAATATCTTTTGACAACGCCTCAAACAATACGGTTTCGGTAATGCATTTAAAATAAAAATACAAACCGATTTGTGAAGGTATTTTTTTCCATAGTCGATGTATTGCACACGTAATTAATTTGGCCGTTCAAGACGGTTTAAAGGTTATTGAACCATAAAAGGAAGCTTTCAAAAAAATGTTACGTAGTAACACACGTAAACATTCAAAATATAAAAAAATGTGTAAGGAAGCGGGTCGAATATGCTTAGGACCCAATTGGGACGTTGATCATAGATGGAACTTGACTTGCACCATGTTTGAAAAGGCTATTTTGCAAAAAGAAAGTTTAATAGAATTTCATAACTCTTTGTCTAGTCATGGGAAGGTTTCGCCTTACCACCCATCGGGTTGGGCTACTATTGGAACGGTTACACAATTGCTTCAAGTTTTCAAAACATCAACAAAAACTTTATCGGGTGTCTATTATCCTACAAGTTCTTTGGTGCTTCACAATTTGTTTAAAATGTGTTTAAAATTAAACAAGATGGCGGTTAGAGGTAGGCCATATTGTGATATGGCGGAAACAATGAAGGAAAAACTAAGAAAATATTTTAGCGAACTACCGGCGGTTTTCACTTGTGCCGCCGCTTTAAACCCTTGCTTTAACGTTTTTGGTACCGGGTCTTTGATTGAAAAAATTGCAAACGAGTTGAATTTAAACACCAATCGAGACCCTAACTTTGGTGAAGCCGCAAAAATTCGTTTCCATGATCAACTTTCAAGAATGTATGACGTTTATGTAACAAAATATGGTGCAACCACGTCACACATTTACGAGTCGATGAGAAATGCCGCTTTTGGCGAAGGTTCTTCTAGTATGGAAGACCAAGATTTGTATGTTTATAACCAATTGTTTGATGAGTCGAGTCAAATGTACCGTGGTAACACCACTAATAGCGAACTTGGTCGGTATGGTGGGTCGAACTTTCTACAAACAATGACTTCACATGAGTTTAAAAATTTTGATTTGTTGGCTTGGTGGAAAAGTAGGGAAGATCAATTTCCGATCTTAGCCACATGGCCCGAGATTTACTAACGGTCCAAGCTTCCACGGTAGCTTCGGAAAGTGCTTTTTTCTATTAGTGGCAGGGTGATCTCGATAAGGAGGACTCGACTAACAAAAAAGGCGGTTGAGATGTCGATTGCTTGAAAGATACTTGGATGCGGCGGAAAGATGTCAACACATACGCACACTCGAGGATGAATTGGAATACGAAGGCGAAGTGTACGAGGACGAGGTCCAAGCCGAATTGACAACCCCAATGACCGACGAAGAAGCCGCATTAGAAGAATTCCTTCGCAATAGTTCAACTTCGGGTTCAAGCGAAGAAGAATAAACGAAGCTAAAGATATCTTATTTCTATTGTAGTCCCACTAAAAATATATATATATAAGTGTGGACGTTCTTCGCGGATTAATATTTTAAGTGTACGCCCTTAATTTTTTTCGTTTATCGTTCGTACTTCCACGGTTCAACGTTATGTAACAATCGTTTGTTTCAAAGGTTAATCATATTATAATTTAAATTTTTAGATTTTCATAGTTAACTTTTATATTACGATACTTCATTTCAGCCATAAAAAATAAACCAAGAAATAAAAAAATATTTCAGCCCACTGGTTTTCTAACCGTTTTTTTTCGGTTTTTTTACCGGTTTTTAATCAAATTAACCAGTTTTTTATAACCGGTTATTACCGGTTAGTATATTTAAAAAAAACGGTTATTCAATAACCGTTTTTTTTTTAAAACAAAAAAACCGATTTGTACATGTCTACATTCAACCCAACATGATTGTGTAGTTCGAATAACTCCCTAAAGGTATTAACATTGATAGTAGCTACTTTAGACCAGTGATGTTCTACAAGTAGTTAATTAAAAACAAAGCAAATTACCCTAATTCTAGACTCAAATTATACTCTAGACTCCTAAACTATACTAAACTACTAACCGGCAATTGGACCGATCAATTGTAGAATAGTATTAAGCAAGTCCAGATTATCGAACCCACATGACTCTCTAATTACTAAAACTACTAATTAAACCTCAATTACACACTATGTATATTTGAAAGGGGGGGGGTTACTAATAAATCTAAATTATCAATTTAACTAAAACTACTAAATTGTAATGACCAAACTATGAACTTCTAGGGACTTCTTAGATTTTAATCAAGAGATAATGAACTAGTTACCTAGGTTAGATTTTTAGACTACTACTCCTTCAATTTAACAATTATTAATCTAGTTGAATATTTTACCGGGATCTTAACATATCAAAGTTAAGGTTTATTAAACAGGACCCCCGACCCTTCTCAGGAAGACACCTACAATAACCTATCCTTTTACCGGTCCTAAAGATTCCTTTTTAGTTATCTTTTCAAATTAGTAAAGTGTCTAATTATTAATTACCTTTCAATAATTAACCTAGACCAACTACAGTTCTCTAGTTTTGATTAACTGGTTCAATTATGACAAGTAAATTAGACTCAGGAAATTTCTCAAAACCCTAACCTAACAATTTACCACATTAATTCAGCCAACTAATTGCAATTTATCAATTAAAAAATTAGGTATAATGACAAGTTTGATTTAATGGTTAATTTAATTGTTTCCCCGGTTTTATTGGCTAATTTTACCGACAACTTCACGAATTCCTAAGAACACGAAAAGTAACATAAACCTATTATATAAAAGACATCCACAAAAGTTTATGCAAAATAACCAAACAATCATCAAATAAACAAGATCATGCAAAGACCCTAAACTAGATCATTAAAGTTGTGACCTTTACCAATTAAATATTGAAACCATGAATTAAATTAAACAAATCAAAGTTTCATAAATCCATAATCCAAAACCTAGGTAACTGAATAAGATCTAGCCTAAAAACATTTTTGAAAAACAATTAAAACAAAGTTGATAACAAGGTAGCATGATTGATCAAAACAAGGAAATCAAAGTGGGGATTGGTATGAGAAACCGTGACAAGCTCCTGCCTTGAACTCCCTTGATCACCACCACAATCCCTGCAGCTTAGATCCGCTTCGTGTAGCTTCAAATCTCCAGAAAGTAGCTCCAAATTTGCCCTAGGTCGTCCAAAGTGTAACATCCGTCAAAAACCGGATTAACCAAACCCGCTTCGTTTATTAACCGAACAACTAGTTAAAAATTTCGTTGTGTATTTAATGCTTAAATTAATTTTAAACGATACATAATTAATAAGTTTATTAGAATATAAAATTTATATTTGAAAATGTGTTAAAAATAATGAAATAAAAATAAAATGCTGAAACCGGGTTTCAAACCCGGATCAGCCGGTATACACAAAGTCTTAACTTTCATCCTTCCAACCGCTCCGCCACTTGTGATTTTTGTTTATATATTGAAACAATTAATACATAAAATCAATCTGGAAATCAAACCCAGTTAAACAGCGCGCCCATATCCGCTGACGCCGGAAAATCCGACGATTTCGTCAATCATCGTCGGTTACCTTTGACTTAACGTAAGAATTAACAACACCATCGGTTATAACCGATGTCCAGTCCGCGACATTAGTCATAACCGCCGGAAAATTTTGGACTAACGAATCAAGACGGTAATCAGACCAAATTCGTCGATGTTCTTCCCTATAAATTCACACTCTAGCCTCTGTTAACCTTTTCGCTCACAATCATACCAATTCTCGACGCAATTTCACTCGCCGGAAATTCTCTGCAAGTCGCCGGAAAACCGAGATTTCATCTACACGGTAAATACCTCGACTTTTTCTATTTCAATCCGTTGTTAGACTGTTACTAACTTTAATCCAACCATCAGAATCTATTTCAGACGACGTTGCCGGATTTCCTGTTTTCGCCGGAAAACTTCTGAAAGTTTCGGAAACTCGCTGTTAACCGGTATGGTCATTCAAACCTACTTATAATCGTTACTCAATAGTTCAATTTCACATCTAATCCCTCCAAACTGTTAATTGATCCTAACAGCCGAAGGTCACCAAAACAGAGCCGACGAATCGTTGCCGATTTATGAAGAAGACGATCTGTTCGGTACTTTCTTTCCCCAAACTCTTCTGTTCAATACTTTTCAATTGTTCATATTATTCATTAACCGAATTAATCGAGTAACAGTTAGTTAACCGATGACTGTGTTTTGAACGAAGAAGACGAAGTCGTGTATGTTATAAGATTAATTAAAATCGATATTATGAACGGGTTAAACACACAGTCCAGCGGTGGCTGTGTGCAAACATTATGCATACGTCCCGAGTTCGATCCTTGACACACACACATTCGCTGTAATAAAATGCTTTTTTTTTAAAACTGAACCGGATCCACAACAGTAAGATGTTAAGTATAATAAAAATCAGAATATTTACCAAGTTAGACACACAGTCCAGCGGTGGACTGTGTGCCAAACTAAACCACAGGTCTCGGGTTCGAGACTTGTGGCGAGCACCGAGTGATGCAATTGAATCGTTTTTAAAATAAGTGCTTTTCGGATTAACTTAATTAGTATATAAATATAATTAAAAACAGAAATATTTCGGGTTAGACACGTAGCTCAGTTGGTAGAGCTGCGTGCACGCGTACGGGAGGTCTCGGGTTCGAGTCCTGCCCGGCGCATACATACACACAATAAAACCGGTCAAACAGTTAATGCTTATGGTCAACGGTCAAAAGTCAACATTTTTTATTATTTTTATTTATTTAATTAAATTAAAAATCAATTAAAAATACGTAAAAATAACATTTCTAAAGTTACAAAATAGCCTAAAACTCACAAAAATATATCCAATAATCCTATTAAAATTGTTAATAAAATCCATTTATTTACCTTACTTTTTCGTTATTAATTAGGTTAGTTTTTCCTCATCGATCAATCCTCTAAACTCGTGCATATTCAACATCATCAACCGAACGCACCCACTGTGAGTGAATCTTACAACTCCCCTTTTTATTACACGTTTTGGGGTGTATCATGTGTCACTTAAACTAATTCGTTTATTCACACTCGTGCCATACCATATTGTGATTTAAACTTAGAATGTAAATATTGATTGTAGTTATGTATTACATATTGTCAAGTTATATGCAAATTATTTGTTAGGCCCATCAGTTCCTCGTGGGAGACGAGTTGAACAACGCGTGCCTTAAAACTCATTCATTAGGCCCATCAGTTCGTAGAACAACGCGTGCCTCAAAACTCATACATTAGGCCCATCAGTTCCTCGTGGGAGACGAGTTGAGCAACGCATGCCTCAATACAATCTATTATTATATGTGTGTGCATTATTTAATATTAAGTGATTTGTGAATAAGTTTACATCTATATTTACTCATATGTGGTTGCTCACTTTATTTATAATCAATTCAATAAACTTGTTTAAATGTTTTTCATAGGATTCACTCGCCAACTTTTTGTTGATCCAAAAACCATTTTTACACATGATACAGGTGAACAGGATGAAGCAAGGAAAACATAGGAAATGCCTTAGAAGAAAATAATGAAGTCTAGAAAGATGTGTAGAACATGTTGTAATTATGATTGTATGATTCCCTTTAAATTGTAATAATAAATATGAAACGTTATAATAAATGTCATGAGCTTTGATGAAAACAATCATGCCCCGATCACCTTTTCCGCTGCGGGCCGGGGTGTGACAGATTGGTATCAGAGCTTTTGAGTATAGGGATATAGGATAGGTTATTAGACCCTTAGAGCCTATACTATAGTTGATTAGATTTTAATTGTTTATGTGGTTATATGCAAACTCATGATATTTATTTCTTTCATATTTATTACATACACAAATGCTTGCAAACACTTCTGATACTACATTTTGTGATACATAGTGAATTATACTTACAGTCAAACATACATAATTACATACACATTCATCATACATATTTCAATGCTCACATATTCAAATCATCTTCATACTTCTGTTATTCAAAATTTTGTCGCATTTTTCATTTTTCAAATCTCATCAAAGTGAGTTCTGCGACGGGCATGTAGTAACTGTAAGGGTACAAGTACCGGTAGTCGGAACGTCCTGTCTAGGTTGGCATTCGTATAAATCCAATATAACGGACCAGTTTGCCTACCTGGGGACTAACGATGAGAGTACGAAGGACCTATTAGGCCAAAGCATGCCACACCAAACGTCGTTCGAACTAACCCCACTTTGAGGTGTCACCGTGTCCACACCGGGATACATTCCGAATATCATACGTTACATACATATTTCTCGATTTTCTCCGGGTTTTAGTGTACGTAACCAGGCTAACACATGCGAACCATATGAAAAACCCGGTAATCATGGGGGCCCACATGATTACGAAGGTGAAGTATGGCGGCATGCAAGGCCCAATTACGAGCAAAGCCCAAGACATCCTATGGATGTAGTAGATTTATTATTCTATATTTATTTTATGAATGTTCATTCCTAAATACGACACATGATCACTAAAACATCCAACTCATACTCTTGATATGTATTCCTTGTAGATGTCTTCTAGCCTCGCTCGTAGGAAGATGAGACCAGGAAAAGCCCGCGAGCGCATGGCTGCCCAAATCGCTCAACAAATGGCTGCCGTAATACCCAACATTGTAGTTCAAGTCCAACAAGCCTTTACCGCTAATCCCGTCAATCAAGAAGATCAAAACATTGTCAATCCTCCCCCAAATACCACTAAATGCACCTACAAGCATTTCAAATCCTGCGACCCTCCAAAATACGAAGGGACTGAAGGTGTCACCGCTCTCCTCCATTGGTTTGAAGAAATGGAGAACACTTTTCTAAATTGCGATTGCCCCGATGATCGCAAAGTGCGATATGCTACTGGTCGTTTACTTGGAATAGCACTTACTTGGTGGAATACAGAGAAGGCCAAACGAGGTGTTGAAGATGCTATGACTTTGACTTGGGAAGAGTTGAAGGAAATCATGACAAGACGGTTTTGCCCAAGGAGCGAAATCAAGAAATTAGAGGATGAATTCTATTCGTTGAAACAAAAGGAAGGCGACCACACCACGTACAACAAGAGATTCCTCGAATTAAATCAAATGGTTCCCAACTTGTTCACTCCTCTCTATCGTTTGATCGAACACTACATTAGAGGTCTTCCTTCAAAGATTCAAGACTCTGTAATAAGTACCACACCTGCAACCTTGGAAGCAGCAATGGAGATAGCTACAGAGCTCACCGAGAACCGCATCCGAAACAAAGACTTCAAAGAGGAGAAGAAGAAGGATAAAGCATCAACTGAAACCTCAAACTCCACCCAAACCGAATCCCCTTCTCAACCCATTTTCAAGAGAAAACGAGATGGGCAACTTTTCGCTGTCACCCAACGTAATCAATCAGCCTCACAAGCCGTACCCCTCCAAGCTATCCCAATCACTCAAGTAGCACCCAACTCAACTTACCCAAATAAGAACCCTTACCTTGGACCTCACCCTCAATGTAACACCTGTTTTTATCACCATCCATCTACCTTACCTTGTCGACTATGTGTGAATTGTGGACGCTATGGTCATTTGAGCAAGGTTTGCCGCACTCCTCAAAACCAAACCTCACCCCCTACTCAAAACATGATCCAAACATATCAACAACCCCAATACCCCATGTTACCTTATGTTCGAGCTTGTTTAATTGTGGCGACCCTACCCATTATAGAAACACGTGCCCTCGACTAGTTAACATCATAAACGCCCAAGCTCAAGCAAACCCAGTTAACCAAGCAAATCAAGGAAACCCAACCACTAGGCCACCAGCAAGAGGAAGAGTTTTCAACATCAACACCAATCCTGTTGAAGATAATGATGGCCTAAGCGAACCACCCAACTAGTCTCCTTCACCAAAAATCAAGATTCAACTCCAACCGCTTCGTTTTTATGTTTTTCTTTATGTTATCTCAACTTTCATGTATCTCAATTATAAATTGGAAATTATCCAAGGATCTAAATGCGAATTACTATTTCAGTTTTGTTTTTATACTCATTGATTTAACATTCATATCATCATGCCTCACGACATATCACAGTGTCATCATTTAAAGAAGTTGAACTGTGTCTCACTTCTACATGGACTAACCTCTCCATCATAACAAACGAGAGAAGTACTGTCATCATTCAAACATGTATACTATCAGAATTAAGACTCAAGCTTTGGTTGTTGTGTTTGTTTATGTTTTAGAGTCACATAGGACTAATCATAACTTACTGATAAAACCAATGAAAATTTGACGAGAATATGGTGGATACGCCGCTGGTACTTCCTATATATAAGTATTCTTGTCAAAGGATCAGAGGCATTATCAGGCGGTTATGAGAAGTTCCATGTAGGATTTAGTATTATCTTGGTTGAAGTTTGTGTTATACTCACTGATTTAACATTCATATCATCTCATCATTTAAAGAAATTGGATTGTGTTCCATTTCTACATAGACTAACCTCTCCATCATAAGAAATGAGAGAGGTACTGTCATCATTCAAACATGTATACTATCAGAATTAAGACTCAAGCTTTGGTTGTTGTGTTTGTTTATGTTTTAGAGTCACATAGGACTAATCATAACTTACTGATAAAACCGATGAAAATTTGACGAGAATATGGTGGATACGCCGCTGGTACTTCCTATATATAAGTATTCTTGTCAAAGGTTCAGAGGCATTACCAGGCGGTTATGAGAAGTTCCATGTAGGATTTAGTATTATCTTGGTTGAAGTTTGTGTTATACTCACTGATTTAGCATTCATATCATCTCATCATTTAAAGAAATTGGATTGTGTTCTATTTTTACATAAACTAACCTCTCCATCATAACAAACGAGATAGGAACTGTCACCATTCAAACATGTATGCTATCAGAATTAGGACTCAGATATTGGTTGTTGTGTTTATTTATGTTCTAGAGTCACATCATAGAACCAATCATAACCTACTGATAAAACCAATGAAAATTTGACAAGAATATGATGGATACACCGCTGGTACTTCCTATATATAAGTATTCTTGTCAAAGGATCAGAGGCATTGTCAGGCGGTTATGAGAAGTTCCATGTAGGTTTTAGTAGTAGAAGTTTTGTTTTAGGATATAACCTTATCTCTCTAAACATACTAAAACTCTTGCGCATGAAATCATATTTAGTCAATCAACTTTGTTTATCAATATTCATTATCATAGGCATCAAAAAGCGATTCCTGACGCAGGGTACTTAACCCTTACAAGGAACGTTACCGCCTCAAACAAAATTTAAACTCTTACTTCTTTCTAAGTATGTAACTGTCAAACTAAACACCATCCTTTTGAGACAAACATGCCACTACTTAAATTTCGGGACGAAATTTCTAAAAAGTAGGGGATACTGTAACATCCGTAAAAAACCGGATAAACCAAACCCGCTTCGTTTATTAACCGAACAACCAGTTAAAAATTTCGTTGCGTATTTAATGCTCAAATTAATTTTAAACGATACATAATTAATAAGTATATTAGAATATAAAATTTATATTTGAAAATGTATTAAAAATAATGAAATAAAAATAAAATGCTGAAACCGGGTTTCGAACCCGGGTCAGCCGGTATAACACAAAGTCTTAACTTTCATCCTTCCAACCGCTCCGCCACTTGTGATTTTTGTTTATATATTGAAACAATTAATACATAAAATCAATCTGGAAATCAAACCCAGTTACACAGCGCGCCCAAATCCGCTGATGCCGGAAAATCCGACGATTTCGTCAATCATCGTCGGTTACCTTTGACTTAACGTAAGAGTTAACAACACCATCGGTTATAACCGATGTCCAGTCCGCGACATTAGTCATAAACCGCCGGAAAATTTTGGACTAACGAATCAAGACGGTAATCAGACCAAATTCGTCGATGTTCTTCCCTATAAATTCATACTCTAGCCTCTGTTAACCTTTTCGCTCACAATCACACCAATTCTCGTCGCAATTTCACTCGCCGGAAAATCCCTGCAAGTCGCCGGAAAACCGAGATTTCATCTACACGGTAAATACCTCGACTTTTTCTATTTCAATCCGTTGTTAGACTGTTACTAACTTCAATCCAACCATCATAATCTATTTCAGACGACGTTGCCGGATTTCCTGTTTTCGCCGGAAAACTTCTGAAAGTTTCGGAAACTCGCTGTTAACCGGTATGGTCATTCAAACCTACTGATAATCGTTACTCAGTAGTTCAATTTCACATATAATCCCTCCAAACTGTTAATTGATCCTAACAACCGAAGGTCACCAAAACAGAGCCGACGAATCGTTGCCGGATTTCTGAAGAAGACGATCTGTTCGGTACTTTCTTTCCCCAAACTCTTCTGTTCAATACTTTTCAATTGTTCATATTATTCATTAACCGAATTAATCAAGTAACAGTTAGTTAACCGATGACTGTGTTTTGAACGAAAAAGACGAAGTCGTGTATGTTATAAGATTAATTAAAATCGATATTATGAACGGGTTAGACACACAGTCCAGCGGTGGACTGTGTGCAAACAATATGCATACGTCCCGAGTTCGATCCTAGACACACACACATTCGCTGTAATAAAATGCTTTTTTTTTAAACTGAACCGGATCCACAACAGTAAGATGTTAAATATAATAAAATCAGAATATTTACCAAGTTAGACACACAGTCCAGCGGTGGACTGTGTGCCAAACTAAACCACAGGTCCCGGGTTCGAGATTTGTGGCGAGCACCGAGTGATGCAGTTGAATCGTTTTTAAAATAAGTGCTTTTCGGATTAACTTAATTAGTATATAAATATAATTAAAAACAGAAATATTTCGGGTTAGACACGTAGCTCAGTTGGTAGAGCTGCGTGCACGCATACGGGAGTTCTTGGGTTCGAGTCCTGCCCGGCGCATACATACACACAATAAAACCGGTCAAACAGTCAACGCTTATGGTCAACGGTCAAAAGTCAACATTTTTTATTATTTTAATTTATTTAATTAAATTAAAAATCAATTAAAAATACGTAAAAATAACATTTCTAGAGTTACAAAATCGCCTAAAACTCACAAAAATATATCCAATAATCCTATTAAAATTGTTAATAAAATCCATTTATTTACCTTACTTTTTCGTTATTAATTAGGTTAGTTTTTCCTCGTTGATCAATCCTCTAAACTCATGCGCATTCAACATCATCAACCGAACGCACCCACTGTGAGTGAATCTTACAACTCCCCTTTTTATTACACGTTTTGGGGTGTATCATGTGTCACTTAAACTAATTCCTTTATTCAAACTCGTGCCATACCATATTATGATTTAAACTTAGAATGTAAATATTGATTGTAGTTATGTATTACATATTGTCAAGTTATATGCAAATTATTTGTTAGGCCCATCAGTTCCTCGTGGGAGACGAGTTGAACAACGCGTGCCTTAAAACTCATTCATTAGGCCCATCAGTTCGTAGAACAACGCGTGCCTCGAAACTCATTCATTAGGCCCATCAGTTCCTCGTGAGAGACGAGTTGAGCAACGCGTGCCTCAAAACAATCTATTATTGTATGTGTGTGCATTATTTAATATTAAGTGATTTGTGAATAAGTTTACATCTATATTTACTCATATGTGGTTGCGCACTTTATTTATAATCAATTCAATAAACTTGTTTAAATGTTTTTCATAGGATTCACTCGCCAACTTTTTGTTGATCCAAAAACCATTTTTACACATGATACAGGTGAACAGGATGAAGCAAGGAAAACATAGGAAATGCCTTAGAAGAAAATAATGAAGTCTAGAAAGATGTGTAGAACATGTTGTAATTATGATTGTATGATTCCCTTTAAATTGTAATAATAAATATGAAACGTTATAATAAATGTCATGAGCTTTGATGAAAACCCAATCATGCCCCGATCACCTTTTCCGCTGCGGGTCGGGGTGCGACACAAAGTTTCCCTATATGTGTTTAACAATGATTATATGTCTTTTAAAAACAACCAAGTCCCAAAACAACTCTGATTTCGAAACTTTCTGGATAAACACCTCTCTCGCGGGCCGGGAGTGAGTATGGGTAGTCCGGTCGTGCCCCGCGACCGAGTTTGGAATCCGGAGATAACTATCACTCTCTCGCGGCCCGAGAGAGAGTCTATGTGTGCCGGTCGTGCCCCGCGACCGGGGTTTAACTCCTGTTTTGGGTTTCGTTTTCTCGTTTCCGATCCACCCACGTCTCGGCTTGGTTCTTTTCACAATTTTCTCTCGTTTTCCCATCCTTCCAAACGTTTTCACAAACCAAGACCTGCAAAACATGTTTGGATTAAAAGTAGATAAATTCTTGACAAATCGAAACGAAAACGCGTTAAAATTAAACAAACTCTACAAGATAAATGGATGTATTATTCAATACATCAACCAGACTGAGATTCGATGCCGGACCCTACACGCTACCGAACACAACGAAAATAGATGATTAGTTGTCTCTTCGCTCGATCCACATAAAGGGCACGTCACATCATCGATGTCTATGTTTCTATCTCTAAGGGTCTATGTTTTTAATTTATACATATTTAATAACTTTTTAAAATCTTATTTGTTTTATTGTTTAAATTTATTTTAGATATATAAATGAGTAAAACTACCAATATACCCTCATGTGCAAGACACATGCCATACTTAACTGAAAATTTTTAACTAGGTTATGGGCAAAGGACATTGAGTGTGATGAGTTTTACAAATAAATGATTGTAACTATAATTATTGAAAGTAGAATGTATCAATTGCAATCCGATACAAACATAAAGGATAAAAAGTATAATTTACCCTTATTTAAATATGATTTTTCTAACGTTGAATTATACATCTCTAACAAGAGTGAATCAAATAAATCTAAATCCTAAGTGAATTCGAACTTCAAATTCAAATTCAATTTCATGTTTCAAAAAAAATAACCTAATTTGATTAAGGGAAAACGCCACATAAATATAACTAAGTTTGTCAATTGTTCCAATTAAATCATCCAAGCTTTTTTTGTCGCTCTAAAGTAACTAAACTTTAATTTAATGTTTTAATAGTGTGTAATTACCAGGTCAACATTTTTGTTCTCTAATTTTTTATTTTCTTTTTGAAATATTTAGAAATTAAAAGATAGATTAATAAACAATAATAATAGTAATAACAATAACCAAAATTAGATTAATACTGTAAAAAAGAATTTAAATTGAAAGAAAGTGTAATGTTTACATATGACTTCAAGACATCCACACACCACCACTGCAACCCCCGCCGCCCCTAAGTCGCCGGCTGGAAGCCACCCGCAAGAAATTGCACGCCACCCGACAACATGCCTGCAACACCCATCTCAACCTTTTGTCACTTCTCGCTGTAACGCCGATTTCATTGAAAGGTCAAAACTTCATATAACTTAAGCTTTCGTATGATAATATAAAATTTTGACCAAAATGCCCCTTGTGTTTATACAAACCAAACACGAACATTAAATTTATAAAGTAGCATTAGCCTAGACATCCGTATCAAAATACAAACTTTAAGTTCACACACAAAAGACATAAGTATTAAAAACGACATTTACAACCCAAAAGTATTTGTTTTGACCCGTTAACATCAAACTTGAACCGGAAGCGCGTAAATGGCGATGCGGTTTGTTCGTTCCAAGCGCGCCATTATCAAGATTGCGATTTTCCTACCATACACAACACAAATGCATTCGTTAGTATGACTCATTAAACATAAAAATTACATCCTTCCTTTATTCCCTTATTTGGCCCATTAACAAGGTCATGGTTTTGTATCATCCTTCTTATTTACATTCCTTACTTGTAACAATTTTGCCTACTAAGAAATCGTGGTTATCATTCTTTTAGCATCAAATACACAATTCATCCGACTCGATCATACAGGTCCATACAATGACCATTTCATCCTTATCGACACGTTTACAACGAGTCATTTTATATACAATTTCATCACCATACAATCCATTCATTTTGACCCGTTTGTAATGGGTCAATAGACATACTTTACAATACCATTATGTAACAATTTCTTCAATGTTCATCATATCGCCTTACCATGCATTAAACTATAACTATCGAACTAGTAATAATATAATGGAACTAATTCCATGGATTACATTAAGATAAAACGAAGTTAATATGAACTTACCTTTACCTTGCGTTGCTTGCGACCCAGGTTGGTTTGTGCTCTCTTCCTTCACTCCTACAATTTCATATTCAACATTCTTTTAATCTCATGCTTTCATCTCACATTTACATTAACATAGTAAGCTAACAACTCATCATTTTATCAATCCAAATCATTTAACATCATATTCATATGAAATCATCATCATCACATAGAAACCAATACCCAAACATTTCATTAAACACTTGGTGTGCGTACCATTAACAAAGCATAATGTACAAGCATCTTATGCATATCCTCATAGTTCATGTCAAGATCATCAATTTCACCAAATCTCATATAACCTTCATTCTAAATCAACTTCATTTAACAATAATCTACAACATCCAACTTCATATATATCAAAACTATACTCGATTTTGCACGTGTAACATCATCATCTTCATAACATTACTTCCACAAGTGGGTTTTCATTAAAACATCAAAATAATCAGAAATTTGAGCATGATTCATGTTTCATGAGATGATTCTAATTCATTATCATTCTAATTTCACATAAACTCACGGATTGAGCACACCCCATTTCATCAGTGATCATCAAATCATAAATTGTAACTTCCCTTATGTCAAGAATAACTAGATAATCAATAATTTCACTTCATGCATCGATTTCCAGCCATATAACACCTTTGATTTGTAGGTTTTGTGTGGTATTAGTGAGGTTCTCCTTCACCCCTTTTCTCCTTCTCTCTTACACGACACACCCACACACACATTTCCTTTTTTGTTCTTTTCTTTCTTTGATTCTATTAGATTATAAATTTCACACTTAGTCACTCCATTTTGTTCATTCTTTCATCATACTCAAAAACTAACTTCATTTTTATGTTGAGGTTAAATTTTTATAACTAAGTTAAATTCCTCTTAGTTATCCCACCCATACTTAACAATTTAACTTACTAGCATACATCCGACTTTCACTATTGTAAAATTCTATAATTATCATTTTCCATTTAAAACATCATACGTAAAACATTATAATATAAGATATAAAATTTGAGGTGTTACACTCTCTCTATCTACTATGTTTCTTTCGAAGTTTCGGCAAGAACGAAGATATTCCGGCGAATAGAGGCTACACTGTAACTTGTAGTCGAACGCGATCAGTCGACATCTCCACCACGTACCATCTTCGTCGACCACCTGTAACACCCCAGAAACCTACAACCGTCGTTCTGCGATTTTCCGGCAACATTCATTTCCCAGATCTGTTCAATTCCGCAACTGAGGTGCTAAACTGATACGCTATAACTCACTTATGCATTTTGTTTATGTTTATAAGCATTTAAGAGAGTTCATTGGTTGAATCAAAAGCATGCCTACGCAAGTTTTGGCCATTTGAGTATGTTTGAATAGAAAATGAAGAAGAACGAAATGGCTGAATCTTAAGCATTTAAAATTACAGATATTATTTATTTATTTTGGCTCGTTAAAAATTTAAAAAAAATCAATAAAACCTGACACATTCTCATTGGTAACCTGATAATTAAATAGTTTCAGATCATTAAACAAAACTGCAATGACTTTAAAGAGACAAAAAAAGTTTTAGTGACTTAATTGCAACAATTGGTAAACTTGATTACATTTCTATAAAGTTACCCCGTCGATTAACTCAAGCAACTTAACATTTGATACATAAACACCTTAGTCGAATGCTCCATTAACAAAATTTTATACGTATCTCGTTATATATTAATACATAAAATATGGTAAATCCACTAAGCCGAACGACTATTAACATTGTGTGTTATATAAGTTGGCCAAGTGTTAATCTGTTCCACTAAACCGAACGACTATTAACATTATGTGTTATTTAAGTTGGCCAAGTGTTAATCTATTTGATTCCACTTCACTAAATAAAAATTACTTACACATCGATTCGGATTACATAAATCCAATATTGATATTGAATTTAAGTAACAATGGAAATATGTCATTTAGTGTAATAATTGATGGCAATGCGTGGAAGACGATTCTTAGCATAACGTGAAAGATAGAAATTATATTTAAGCTCACCAATTATGAAAAGGCTCATAACAATTATATAATACACATGGTGACATCATATGAAATATTGTTTTCAAAATATAATAAAACTAGTGTTCCCGCGTTACGGTGCGGGGGCATAAAACCGTATTGACTAATGTTAGGGGTAGAACCGTGCTAAGTAGCAAGCGAACAATGACCAAAATTGGGAAAAAAATGTAAAGGAAAAACATGAATTTATAAGTCCAAGTAACTTACGTGACGTAAAACGTAGACGAACTCCAAACTCGTAATTATACCGACATGTATTAGAAAATTGATGAGTCAAAAAGTTTAGAAAATAAGGGGCAAAAATGGAAAATTTAAAACTCAAGGGGAGTAAAATAAACTTTAATAAAAAAAACCCTTAATCAGCTAGGTTGTGATAGGTTGTTGGTAACTAAAGTGTTAGTGGTAGAATTGTAGTTAACATCACATTGTTGTCCATTTATTTCACTGTAGTAAGAGCTATCATAATTGTTATATTTAGTAATAGTAATAGTAATAGTAATTAGTAATTAATTAGTAATAATGATGTTGTTCGAAAATAAAAACATCCTAACCAGATATTTAAGTGCTTACCCAATGAAAATTTGTTTTATTTAAATGGTTTCAATATACAAAACGCAAGCTTTGCTAATTAGCGAGAACTCATTTAATCCCGACTCGTATCTAACTTTTATTACAAAGCAATTTATATATATAGCTCAACTCGTCAA
Organism: Scalesia atractyloides; assembly: GCA_947069175.1. Taxonomy (NCBI): domain Eukaryota; kingdom Viridiplantae; phylum Streptophyta; class Magnoliopsida; order Asterales; family Asteraceae; genus Scalesia; species Scalesia atractyloides. The sequence goes on along the minus strand of CAMTDV010000023.1, from coordinate 37,032,093 downwards.
AATTAAAGGCCACATTTTCAGGTTTTTCCCAAACTGGTTCAATTTGGGTTAAAGTAGGTCAAAATGGGTTCTTAGTGAAACGTTTACAGTGAAAAAAATTGGTATGATTTAACGCCCGTTTAATTCAAAATTTTAACTTCTTCCAAACTGGTTTCAAGCGAGTTCTTAATCCAGTGTTTTCAAAACTAGACCAGATCAGCCGGCCGGTGCGGTTCATACCATAGAGTGGAACCGACCGCTGAGACCTGGAACCGGCGATTGAACCAGAAATCCCAAACTATTTTTTCTTTCATTTTTTTTATTTATTAAAAATAATCGTTATAATATAAGTGGTGGTTTTCCCAACACTAGACATACCCCAATAGTATCTCCCCATATTCAACGCTTTCACACATTATCATCAGTTCTCCACGTTCCTGCGGTCACTACATCATTGTAACGAGATTCCATTCCTCCATTTGCAATTCCAATCCAAACACACTCACACCTTCTCATCAATCCCACTCCTAAAGCAGCCCCATATGGACCGGTCATCTTCCACAACCGAGCAAGAACACGATTCACACAAAAACGGCACTGCATCAAAGCGGAGCACAGAACCAACAGAATACGATTCGGTCGAAAGAATATTCGAGAGCAGAAAGGTTCCATCATGGCAAAACCAGCTCACACTGCGTGCATTCGTAGTGAGTTTTGTTTTGGGGATCCTGTTCACGTTTATTGTTATGAAGCTTAATCTGACGACTGGGATTATTCCGTCGTTGAACGTGTCTGCTGGACTGTTGGGGTTCTTTTTCGTGAAAACTTGGACCAAATTTCTAGGAAAATCTGGGTTGTTGAAGCAGCCGTTTACGCGACAGGAGAATACTGTTATTCAGACGTGTGTTGTTGGCATCGCGTTTTCTGGTACTTATTACGACAAATGTTTATTTACAACACGGAACTCGTTTTCTGGTAGTTACTGTTTCTGTGCCTATGTGATTTTGGGATTTGGGTATTATAGATCTGTGATAAACAAGTGTGGAAACAGTGTTAATGATTATGTGAGAGTGATAGGGTAATTTTTGTTTATTTGGAAAGTGAAATTTGGTTACTTTATTTTAAACAGTTGTTTGGGGATATTTTATCCAATACTAGGTTAAGTTTAGTGTTTCACTATGGTTAATTTAATATTTTTTTTATTTAATAATAAAAGCCCTTAAACTTATGATATTGTTTAATTGTTGTGTATCAAAAGTAATTCGTTAAATCAATATAGTCTTGGTGTTTGTAGTTGTAATTTGTAACAGGTTCATGTAGTGTCTTGCTGGCTGCTGCATTGGTCGTTTCGTGTTTTAGTAGACGTGTTCCATTTGCCTGTCAAAAAAATCAAATGTATTTCGTTTAAGTTACTTTATTTTAAATAGTTCTAAATGTATGAAATAGTTATAACTAATGGAACAATAAATGAAACTTAAGTACTTACTTGTTTTTATCAAAGACATGAAACATTCAGTGTTATACACGTTAGCTATAAAATATCACACTATAACTTTTAATTAAATTATGTTATTGTTATAAAGATTTTGCGATAACAAGAAAACAACTTTAAATTGTCAATATTTTTATCATTCGATTCATATTTCTGAAATTTTATATTTTTTTACATACATATAAGTATATTATTATGTATATAAAAAATATCAAACTAAATTGTTCACAAATACTTTAATTTTGTACCGTATATCTCCATATGGGAAGATTTAAATGAGAACGCTAAATATTGTAAAAAACAAATGAAGAAATCACGATAACTTGGTCAAAAACAATTCAAATTCAAATTTTTTTTACACTTATCATTATAATTCGAATACAATCTTAGAAATTATATTTACACGTTTAAATTTACGCAATTTCGTAAATAAAGAAAATTTACACATGTGTAAGATTGACATTTCCACGTGCGTACATTTGTTATATTTACACATGTGTAAAAATCTAATGAAGTGATTTTGAGAGGAGAAATGAACTATTTGATGTTGTAAATTCTTTTTTGATGTTGTATTTTAATTACAACGAGGTTTGTATTATAAAAAATCGGTTTTGATAGGTTTCTTTATTCGTTCTTATGGTTCTTGCAATATTTAGTGTTCTCAATGGCCTATCTACATATGTATAGGTAATATACATTACCAAACAATCATATTAATAATTTGTTCTTTTTTTTTCTTTGAATTCTAGAAGAGAATCAAGAGATGGTAAGAAAGTTAACCATTACATATATTGTTTTAAAGTAGGAAACTAATGGTTCATTTAAATTGGATTTGAAACATTATGGAAACCAATTGAATTGATGAATGTTTTGCAAATGTCAATCGACAGGAGGGTTTGGTAGTTACTTGTTTGGTATGAGTGAAAGAATTGCCAAGCAATCAAAAGAAAGCATCCATCACAGAACACCAAGGACCCTTCTCTTGGATGGATGATTGCTTTTCTTTTTGTTGTTAGCTTCCTCGGACTCTTTTGTGTCGTCCCTCTTCGCAAGGTACTGTCGTCGTCTTTCATTTCAAATTCTCTCTCTCACTCGTCCGCTTTAACCCATCCCATACACGCAGATCATGATCTTCGACTTCAAACTCATTTATCCAAGCGGCACTGCAACCGCTCACCTTATTAACAGTTTCCACACCCCACAGGGTGCCAAGCTAGCCAAGTACATACATCATCATTATCATTATCATTATTATTATCGTCACATTTTTGAAGACCTAATAATAACTTTCATTCCAGGAAACAAGTGAGGACTTTAGGAAGATTCTTCTCCTTCAGTTTCGTATGGGGTTTCTTCCAGTGGTTCTTTACAGGCGGAGATAACTGCGGATTTTCAAACTTCCCCACACTCGGTCTTGAGGCCTACAAAACAAGTACGTCTTTCTTGATTCTTCAACATGCAACAAAATGTCTAAATGTATACATTTCCATTGCTGTTGGTGCTACTTTTTCATCAACACGTTTTATTTCCCTGTCGAATCAGGTTTTACTTCGATTTTTCTGCGACGTATGTTGGTGTGGGGATGATCTGCCCGTATCTTATCAATGTATCGTTGCTGGTCGGAGCCATCCTTTCATGGGGTGTTATGTGGCCGCTTATAAACGAGAAGAAGGGCACATGGTATCCTGCAGATCTCCCCGAAAGCAGTCTCCATGGCTTGCAAGGTTACAGGGTATAAATCATCTCTTCTTGTTTCTAATTCATCATTCAGCTTTGGGGCTGTCAATTAGGAATGTTCGCGTGTTGACATGTCAAACCTGACACAAACCCATACACGTGAATCTGAACATGCCACGCATATTCATGGGTTCACACAAATACACTCGTTTAACCTGAAATTTTATTTATATATCTGTATATATTAGTACTTACATAATACAAATTCATAACAAAAATAACGTGTAAAACAATTTATGTAAACTATAAAACCTTATGTTGATTTCGCTTTTATCTTTTAATTTTGTACATAAGATACCTACTTATTTAAATTATGTCATAGAACACATTTTTACTAAAATTTATAGAAATAAACTGGTCAAAGGGTCAACATAAGAACCTGTTAGGTAGAACTGGACCGGCCCGAAAATAACCTGAATTCATGTAGAATAAACTTAAACCTATGACTTTTGTGTTGTGTCAGAGATTCACACCCTGCTTTAACATAATTTGCAGGTATTCATCGGCATAGCCATGATCCTCGGTGCGGGCTCTACAACTTCATAAAAGTCCTCGTCACACGTTATTCGGCTTATATCACCAATTCACTCAAGACAGAACCAAAGTAGACACCATCACCGGTAACTCATCCCCTGATCTTCCTTCGCTCTCATACGACGACGAAAAACGCACCCGTCTCTTTCTCAAGGACCAAATCCCCACGTGGATCGCAATCATTGGCTACTTAACCATTGCCATTGCCTCCGTGGTTACTCTCCCACACATCTTCCACCAACTCAAGTGGTACTACATTGCTGCTATTTATGTCTTTGCCCCTGCTTTAGCGTTCTGCAACGCTTATGGATGTGGGTTAACAGACTGGTCCTTAGCATCAACCTATGGGAAGCTTGCGATCTTTGTGATCGGAGCCTGGGCTGGCGGCTCAAACGGTGGTGTACTAGCAGGACTAGCTGCCTGCGGAGTCATGATGAACATTGTCTCAACCGCATCCGACTTAACACAGGACTTCAAAACCGGTTACATGACATTGGCTTCACCGCGGTCCATGTTTATAAGCCAAGTAATTGGGACCGCAATGGGCTGCATTATCTCCCCATGTGTCTTCTGGCTGTTTTACAAAGCTTTTGATGATCTCGGAATCCACGGTTCCGAGTACCCCGCACCCTACGCCATCATTTACCGAAACATGGCGATTTTGGGTGTCGAAGGGTTCTCGACATTGCCCTACGAATGCCTCGTCCTTTGCTATGCATTCTTTGGATTCGCTATCGCGGTAAACGGACTTAGAGACTTGTTAGGGAAAAACGTAGCGAAGTTCATCCCGATTCCAATGGCAATGGCGATCCCGTTCTACATTGGAGGGTACTTTGCTATTGACATGTGTGTGGGAAGTTTGATATTGTTCATCTGGTCAAAGATGAATAAGGCGAAAGCGGCTGCATTCGGGCCTGCGGTTGCTTCGGGTTTGATTTGTGGCGATGGGATATGGACGTTACCAAGCTCGATATTGGCTTTGGCTGGTGTTAATCCTCCGATTTGCATGTCAAGATCAACTAATATTAAAGTTGACAAATTCCTAGGTTTGTAACAAGAGTTTGAAGGACTTCAATCCTTATAACTTTCAAAGGCGTGGCTAACAGTATACTTGGGTGATATAAATATTAAAGCATTTCTTGTACTATATAATGTAAACAACAAACACTCCATATCAATGAAGTTTCTTCCAACGTTATAAGCATAAGTTGTAACCCTTGTTAAATAAAACCCCTTGAAATTCACTACCGTCTCGTTGTCTCTGCAAAACGATGTTTTGTTTCTCCGCAACACAAGGACCGAGATCTGGAGCCTCGGAAACCAATGCATCAACGGTTCAGTTTACCGATCTATGACTAAACAGCACAACCGGAGGTAAAGTTCCTAAAAGTATTTGAACTACTAAGGCACCAAAGGTAACCGCAAAATATATGTGAGCCTGATACCTTTTTTTTAGTTTTTAGAATTCACACACAATTTAATTCTACTCTTTAACCAGCAACTCATTTCATACAACATTGATAACTTATGTATCAAGCTTAGAAAGAATATAAACAAATCAAATGCAGCTCTGGCATGTTCACAAACATCATAATTAAACGTTTTCTTTATGGTAAACAATTTTTTTTTTTGGTGGATGATCAGATGAGGTTCTGACATGTAATTAAAATGGATGCACTACCTTACTAAAAGCATTTTTCTTTTCAGAAACCGGCCACAATATATGCATACATTTTACATTTAATTTTTCTAAAGTATTTATATATAAACTAACTAATTACATAATTAACATCAGATAATAAAGATATGGTTCATAACAACAAATTACGAAGTTATATTTAACAATAAACTTGTTTTAAATCTTTAAATGATTTCACTCAACAATATAATTAGGGTGGACTTAGGAGGGATGTTCCATTCATATATCTTGAATTCCACCAATTTTGCTGTGTTATCTCACGTTTATCTTTTAAGTTTAACTACTCTAAAACCCCTTTATCACTTGTAGAACTCCTCTCAAGTATCTTAGAAACCATTTTTCTTTTTCTTTTTCAAAATAGATTATAAAGATTATAGATGATTGGGCTGGTCAATATTAAGGGCTCACTTGCACATACATATCTCTATCTCTCTTCTGTTCCTCCACCGGTGACTACTACCTTCAATTCGCTACTCTCTGTAGGTACCTCATGACCGGCAAACATGTATAATGGATACCCTCACCTACAAATTACTTCCCCTTACGCTTCCACCACCCTTACTATAGATGCATTTTCACTATTTATGCTAGAAAACTTATTTCTAACAAAAATGAAGTAACGCTTAGTAAAAATGTATAGAGGAAATTAGTCGAATGATTAAATAAAATTAGTAGTTTCAATCTAATATAATCTTGATAAAAGTTGTTTTAATCAAATTTTACAAGACACTTTTGAGTTACTAGTTTATCATTTCTTTTTCGAAAGAAAACGGAAAAGAAATAACTATATTTGCAATTTTCCTCAAAAGTGTTGCATATACATATATTTTTAATATCTATAATGCATACCTTCATACAAAATTCAAATTTTCAAAACAAACCTAATCCCTCATTTCTCCCCCTTCTATGGGTTCTTGTTTCAGCAAAAAAACCACCACCGCTATACCACCGTCGCCCCAAAACTCCGGCCACCACCAACCACCGCACAACACCAAAAATGACCAACCGGTTTCCAAGAAGGAGCTCTTCGTCATCAAACACAGAGTAAGTCACGAAATTGACCGGCACTCTGACCAAGAAACCGACCAAAGCCCTAACCCTAGCTCCACCACTACCACTACAACCACAACCACCACCGGCACCGGTGCCGGAACTATAATCCTACAATCCGACAGGCTTAGCCGGAGCAATTCCGCCTGGAGAGCTCAAAACCCTAGCCGCAGAAGAAGACATTCTCGTTCAAAACAGAGTTTCGAATTACAGCTCGATACGAATGATGCTGATGCTGATGCTGAAGATAATGACGGTGAAGATGTGCTGGATCACCAGCATCGTCACCGAAACCGGGAGAGTGAGGTTAGGGTTTCGTCTAGTGGAAGATATAGCAGTAAAGAAAGGAGAATAAGCATATCACCTAGTAGAGGATCCAGTAGTAAAGAGAGGAGAATAAGTATATCTCCTAGTAGAAGATCTGAATCGCCTTTTAGTAACAAGAATTTGAATTCGGCTGGGGCGGGAAGCGGTAATAGGCCTGCGAAGATGGTTTCGGTTCCAGCTACTGATAAGAGTAACAATGCAGGTGTTGGTACAGTGAAGAGGATTAATGTGAAGCGGAATGTGTCTCCGGCTAGAAGAAGTATTCGGGTTTTTACGGACGATCAGAGCCTAGAGGAGGGAAGTAGTAGCCGGGATGGGGATAGGAGACCGATGTCACTGGTGGAGATTGATAACAATGCTGGTAGATGTGCGAGGAGACGTGATACTAAAAGGACTAGGAAGTTGTCTCGGGATCTGGATGTGAACCCAGAAACAGGATTTGAGTCATTTGACCCTAGTCCGAGTTTGAGTGTGAGTCAGAGTCCGCCATCATATGCAAGTTTGCTGCTTGAGGATATCCAAAACTTTCACAAAAAGAACACGACGAATGCTGCGACAACGCAGTCGTCTTTTGCTATTCCAGAGTGCGTTAGCAAGGCATGCTTGATTATGGAGGCTGTAGCGGATATGAATTCCAACACCAGCTCTTTGTGTTCGGATGACAGATGGAGAAATCAAACCACTGTCAAAAAAGACAGCTCTGGGACGGTGGGCGATGGTCTGGTATGACATGAATTGTATTAACAATTAGCATTGCACATTTGTACTATGTGTTTGTAAAACTGGCAAACCATTTATGTATTTTTTGGTAATATTGTTGATCCCTTGTTTTTCATAGAGCTTGATTTGATCTTGTTGCTAAATGTGTTAAATTTACATTTAAATACACCCAAACGCAGGCTTACCTGCGAGGATCTGAATTCAACACCCTTTGAATTGTTTTATCAAAACAATAATTCGATTTCACTTGACACTTGACACTTGACAGCATTTTTGTAGTTAACCATGCATACGCCAGAGTTGAACGTCTCACCCAAAATAGAGGAAAGTTAAATGCAGGGTGATCATCGGGTTGAAAATTTGCTCAAAATATCAACTTACCCAAAAACGGAATCTAACACTGGAGTTAAGAGAGCCAACTTTAGTACCTATGTAATATATTGATATATATATATATGAAATCCACAAGCAAAAAAAAGGATTATTAAATGAAGATGAGCTCATGTATCACCGTAGAAGTATGAACCATAACAAACAGAGGAATACAGAAGACCAAAAACGTAATTTGTTGTGAGCTCTTTAAGTCCCCTGTTGAGAGCGAGAGCATGAACAAGAATTGACACACTCCTGGCTGTTTCCAATTGAGTCTCACCTAAAAGTACCATGTGTTGCAAGGGTGTTCCAATGGAAACTGACCCCACAATCTGAGATCTGTGTTAAAAGAATCACTGTGTTCATGGGTTGGTATTTCATTTCTGATTAGTTGATTCTAGAACACTTAGGTTGCGAGTTTAAGACTAAATAGAGACATAAGTATATCAGTTTGCTACGAAACCTGTCCATTAGAGTAGCCGTAACAGGATCTGAATATTTAGATATCCACCAGACCACGACTATACCAACTGCCATGCTTTGAGCTGCCAGAAAGCATCCACCATTCCCCATCCCACTCCCCTTTGAGGAAAGATTATTCTCATCACATGAAAGAGCATGCACCTACAATAACAACTAATTCATCATCCGAATTTAGAAGAGAAAAAGTTTAACCCTAAACAACAGAAAATCATAATCAGTTTTGATATAAGTACACAGAGAAAAGTGCAAGGCCTACAAGGCCCATGATTCCAACTAACCCAATTGATTTACCAAATAGCAAGGAAGCACGGACATCAACCGTAAAAGGTTCTGAATCCACTATAATCTAAACCTGCAATAAGACGATTTCGGTATTTATAGAAAGATTTTACATCCTAAAGAATATTTTTTGGTCAACATACATCATACAAATGCAATACGACATAGCCTTGGTCAGCATACTCAAACTTGTACAATGCATCACCAAACATAATCAAACTCCCTAAAGCCCCATGTTAAGTCAAACAGTTACTTAACTTGCATGATGATAAGTTGTTTGACTAGTAATCATTCATTTAGATGAGACAAGAATCCTGTGACAGAAACCGCTCATAAGTTTTGCAACTGTTTCCACTCTCAGTGTCTTGGACAGAAACTTTTCATTAATTTTGCAACTGTTTCCACTTTCAATGTCTTGAAAAACTGTATTTTACCATTTTAATGTCCAAATATAAAGTTAGAATTACCTATATGTGGCCTCAGTTAGAGTTATTCATGTAAATACCTAGGTAGTTAAAGGCTCAATGCGCAAAGGGTGAGCCTGTCGCCTAGGCGGAAGCCGCTTAAAAAGCACTCACGCCTGAGACAAGCAACACACACGTGTATTCCCGGCCATCTTTAGCTGTTTTTTACTTGTTCTAAGCTATTTCCTAGCAGTTTTTGCTGTTTCAAACAGGTTATTTTCCGGTTCAGTGCGCCTTCATGCATCAAGCCGGTCTCACCTAGGCGCGTTTAACTTCTTTACATAAACTGAATAAAAACTGATGATTACAACCTTGAACAGCAGAATCAATCAGATACCATCTCCTGCTTGATTAGAACACATTAGTTGATCATCATCAGGGGATGAGTAATATATGAACCATTCCAATTCAATCTATCTGATGTATGGGAACGGAATTAACCTGAAAACAAGTAGCATCACCAGCAATTTGAGCAATAGCATTGAGTACAGACAAAAGGTAAATTAACGATGTCGTTTCTGGTTGATTGATCCGTTTTTTCTCTCCGATTTCAGATTGTGGTGGTATTAAATAAAGTGTCCCAATCGGAAACTCTGGGTTTTATGGTGTGAGTTTAGGAAATTTTGATGGAGGTGAATGGGGACACTCGTGGTGGTGGCAGAGGAGGACTAAGAGGAGGGAACTGTCGTTTTTTCCGATGGAAGATTACATACAGACCCAAGACGCAACTTATTACTTTTTTTAACTGCAAGCCCGGCTACCCGTAGTAAATCCAATGGCAAAAAGCTAGTCATACGCTCACGACCGCATATAGCGTTGGTAGCCTAAGCCCAACATCTCCGGTTCTGGGAAAACCGCTGCCAAAGGCCCACTACAATTAAACTTGATCGGGATCGATTCAAACTGGCCTCAAACACAAATCGCCACTTATAGCCCGATAGTAAAAACGATCATGGATAGAAGTTTTGTAACATCAGTCAATCTGAATGTGTTTTTAGTCGAATCAATTATCTAGATCAATGCTCATACTCTATATTCTTTATCTTCTTTGGACTTTATTTAAGGATGGAAGTCTCCATATCTAATGAAATGAGCAACTCCAATCTAGAAATAAACTCTAATGACAAAGTGGAATAAAATATTGTCTATGTTGTTTATAACAAATATCTATTTTATGAAACTAGTGAAAACTATATAACATGCTAATACCTTTTTTTATTATAACAGATGAATCTTTTGAAAGATTATAAAGTATATAATTTCTGCCTGGACGAAATCTTCATAGCCAATTGTCCATTTTTTATTATGAAATCAAAATGTGCTAGCATTCTTGCTGAAGTATGACTGGAAGGCAAGGTAAAGCTGTAGCAAGCGAGGGCTTTCATGGATCCTCCCCGGGAGCTTTATTACTTTTCTTTCGACGCTAGCGGAAGTTGAATCCCTAATTAATCGATACAAAACGAAGTCCGACAAGATTCGATGCTTTTATAACAAATAAATAACTCTATAAACTTGTGAAAGTTTTATAATAATGCAAATGGTTTTTTTTTTTTTTTTTTATAGTGGATGAATGCTTTAAAAACTGAATATATCTAGACATATTTAACGTATAGATACACCAATCGGCAATCACCATGTATAAATGAGAATATGTTTATAGTTTATTCTTGCATCATATCCAGGTCAGGGTGCTTAGGTTATCAAAATGTTTCCCTTTGATCCACTTGCTAAGAACAAAAATGCAACATTTGATGTTTTACACACTTGCATATCGTATGTCTTTTTTAAGAACTAAACAAAAGTTTTAAAATCTGAAATAAATTATAAATATAATCTATCCATCCCTCCTCCTCTAGGTTCTTGCACACATGATTAACGTTTACATGAACTCCCAGCATTGTCTATTCTTCAGGTTATATAGGTTGTATACACATGTTCAGTTTTTATATACTTCGATTTTTTGTAACTAAGTGTTATACACTAATTAACAAAAAAGTTAACAATCAAAAAGTATAATTTTCATCATGTATATTCATCGCTAGTACAATACAAAATTGGACCTAGCAGGTTTGTCATTTTTTGTACAAGATAGCAATGGCGGGGAGGACTACCGGTCAGGGCGTGATATTACGAAGGACACGTTATTTAAAGAAAACCCGATATGTATATGTAAAAAAAAATTAATAGGGTAAACCCATACAAATACTAACATATGCTCACTTATAAAACTATTCTTATGGTTTGGATTAGTTATTAACCATCGGCATTAGGTTCAGACCTTTAGAGAGCCCAATACCCAATTTCGTTAAGGCAGAAGGGCACGTTTTTTCGAGCTCGAACAGGGTACACGAATTCTTAGGGCCGGCTCTGGCGATGCAATATATAGAACGTCATGTGTATTCGTAGCTAGTGTTGTTGGGGATTATCATGTCGTCGCAATAACTATGGGTACAAACTTTATTAAATTGATTTTGTGCACCCTATAGAATTTCCACTTCGTTTAACTTATGAGGACTAATCTCACGACATAAAAGTTTCGCTTGGTCCAAAGCTTATAATTGTCTAGAAAGCGTTCATGTGCTCGTTTGTATAAAAAATCGAAAGCAATGATCCGTCTCACAGTTTTTTTTCGACGAGACCGATTTGTTGGCTAGATCTACTGAAGGGTGACAATCACGTCAAGTTGGTTGGTTAAATTGATGACCCTTATCACAACCTTGGTATTTATTTATGTGAATGATATCAGTCCTAACTTATACACACTTAAAAAACGTCATTGAAACATATCATATAAATATTTCAACCTAAACACGACATGCTTATTATACAAGTTAAACATGTCAACTCGAACTTAATTTATTTAATAAACAAGTCAACCGGATTAACCTATCCGGTTATAGATGAAAACCCAAAATTCTAAACATACCCCCCCCCCCCCCCCCCCCCCCCCCCCTTTTTTTTTTCCTTTCAGAACACCCTTTTTCAACAATAAGAAGTTCAAATTGTAGTATCGGAGACAGGATTCGGGAAGTCTTTCTCTGGTGAACCCTAACAAGGCAGGTATCAATCAACGTTTTCTTCAAATAAATTCAATTTCTTAGGTGATATTGCATAATGCATACCATATGTTCGACGAAAGTCCTAAATGAATAGGATTTTATCTATTTTGTCTCAAACTATCTGCTGTTGTTCTAAGATAGTCATCTTAGAATTTAATCTTAATCTATTCATGAACCCTTCAGAAATATACCATATCAAGCATTCAACCACCTGGGTTTCAAATCAAGATTGTTTATTTTAATAACATTTCATCAAAAGTGTCTTATTGTATCCTTGATTGATTATCCCCTTGTGTTCACAGTAAACCATTGCCTTTGTCTTGTTTGTTGCCAAAATGGGACTTATTTACAAATAAGTTCTGCATCTGTTTATAACCTTGAGGTGCTATCAACCTTGTCATTGAGTTTTTAAAACCTACTTACATCCAATAAGTTTCATGCGCAGTGGAAGACAAACAAGCTGCCTCATTCTGTTAAGCGCCTTAGTCTTATTATTTTTAGTCATCGTATCCTTGATTGATTATCCCCTTGTGTTCACAGTAAACCATTGCCTTTGTCTTGTTTGTTGCCAAAATGGGACTTATTTACAAATAAGTTCTGCATCTGTTTATAACCTTGAGGTGCTATCAACCTTGTCATTGAGTTTTTAAAACCTACTTACATCCAATAAGTTTCATGCGCAGTGGAAGACAAACAAGCTGCCTCATTCTGTTAAGCGCCTTAGTCTTATTATTTTTAGTCATGATCCAGTCTGTGCTATTAGATATAAACCGGGTCGGTTCCTGTTCCTGAGCTTACCAACGGATCCGCGAACCGCTTTTCAGTATTCTCAAGAACCAAGAACCGGAACAACTGTAGCTGGTTTTGGTTTTTGCTGTTTTGTTGGCCCTGAAATGATCTTTGCACACTCCTAGGCTCCTAGCTTACTCATAAATTGATTTATCAAAAAACGAAATACTGATTTGCTTTCTTGTTATTCTATTGAAGATTTATTGAATAAAAAAAGTAAAAACATGTGTTGGCAGGTGAACCCAACCCGTTGTTTACAGAGGGTTATCGTCATGTTTGTTTCTCTTTTTATTAACTTTTGTGACTCATAAATCTCTTCTATTGAAGGCTTTGAAGCAGTATCTTTAAAATGCTGGGTGGGCCAGGACTTGAATCTGTTGTTGATCGTAAGTATAACATCTCTAGTTTTCTTTTTTTGCAATAATCGTATTGTTTGGCTCACAAAATGTGTTTGGCATCAGCTATTATTTCTTGTGAGTTAACACTTAGTCTTCTCTGGACTTACTCTCTCCAATCCTGTCATCTTTTTTTTCAGAATACATTTCAGTTATCACGAATGATGGACGCAACATAGTGGTGAGCTTATCTTTTCGTTTGGATCACATGCTTTTTACAAAATTAAGTAATTATAGCAATTAACGTTTTATTTTTCTTTTGCACTCAGGGAGTATTGAAAGGGTTTGATCAAGCTACAAATATTATTCTTGATGAATCTCATGAACGAGTATATTCGACCAAGGCAAGTTCATCTTTTTATAACGACATTAATGTTGGTTTCTTTCAGCATTGCTACGCTCGTTGGATTCATATATTATGGATGTTAAAATTTGTAATTTGCCGATGAACACACTCTATATTCTCCACACACATATAATTGAGTTTGTGCCATCTCCGTGTTCAAATAACTACACCATTTTTATACTTCCAGTGAACCTGCAAGGTTTGACCATTAACATTAATTGCTTCTTTGACTTGCAGGAGGGTGTTCAACAACTTGTGTTAGGTCTTTACATCATAAGGGTGATAACATGTATGATCCATTTTTATCTGAGCTAAAATTGCTATTCCATCGTTGGACATCCAAAAATTTTACTAAAACCACTTCGCTTTTCAAAAATGGTCAACATGGATTAATTTGACTCATAACGTGTCAAATGTTGACATGGGCAAATGATCTATTTATTTTATAATGTTTTCAAAAGTTAAATGCTTTATTTTTAAACTCCGTTGACCAAGTTAGAAACGGTGTTTTTTTTTCTACCAGAATGCATAATCAGTTTATTTTTTAATCATTGTGATCATGCAGATGTGTTATCGGGGAACTAGATGAAGAGCTTGATGCAAGCTTGAATTTGTTGGAACTGAGAGCTCATCCTCTGAAGCCTGTCATTCACTGATGGTTACATTGTATTACACTATTATGCATGGTTAAAATATCAATGTCGTAAGGTAATCAGATACTCGTTTCAATGAGGAACTATTATCGGTTTATAAAAAATACTGGTTTTAAACCAAATTTGTAGCTGACGTTTTGGTACATCTTTTTGGAAGGAAAAGATATCTGTTTGCTAGCAGCATCCGTTTTGTGTGTGCATCCAACTGGATCTGGATTTTGGCTGTGTGACCTCATTACACATTGTAATAAATCTGCCAACTCGAGTTAGGTTAGTATGGTAGTCCATGTCAAGATTCGCGTCGGATGGACTCTATGATGATTGACATGTATCAGTCAACTTCCTCCTTTTTAGTCTTCCTTGCTAGAAAGGTGTTTAAATAGTTTTAAAATGGTTAACTATAAAAGCTATTATGCTATCTTATTTTCACAAAAAAAAGTCCATTAACCTAGGTTTGGTATATTGAAATCCCTCAGCTAGTAAAGTTATACGCACAAGTCACTAAACATATTTTTATATATTGTCTAAACTTAAACTTGTATTAAATGTATGTACTTGTAAATTTTGTTTTTTAAAAGGAATAATGTATTTTAATAATCCCAACTATTCGCCATTGGCCGCCAACAGTCCAAACTTTAAAAAATAACCACCGGTAGTCCCCAACTATTAACATATTGGCCTCCAATGGACCCTGACTAATAGAATCCGGTCGCCCGAGAAACATTTTTGGCCGGAAAACTCAACCTTTTCGTCCCAAACTTCTTTGTAATCTTATTACGGACATTTAGGAACTTTTTTCTAGTAAAAGCCCCAATTATTGAAGTCGTCGAAAAACCTCTTTTTGGTCGGAAAACTTAACTTTTTTGGCTGGAAAACTCAATATTTTAGTCTCAAACCTCTTTGTGATCTTAGATCGGACGTTTAGGAACCTTTTTCTGGCCAAAGACGGTTTTCCGGTGACCGGAAACCAACGGCGTTAGGGTTCTGTTAGTCGGGTCATTGGAGGCCAATATGTTAATAGTTGGGACTGCCACTGATTATCTTTTTAAGTTGGGACTATTGGCGGCCAACGGCAAATAACTGGGATTATTACAATCCAATACTGACCTCATAAATTTCTCCAAATTTGATAAGGTGACGTTCAAACACCTTGATTTTAGTAAACTTTATAAACTTTAATATACAAAAATAACTTAGTGATTTTTTGTGTATTTTCTATAAGTTGAGGGACTTGAGGGAAGTTAATATATCAAAATTAGGTTGAGACATATTTATATGTATATAACATTAACCCTTCAATGTTATGTTATAAATAAAATATTTTTTTGAATGAATATTATAGACAAATGGTTGCCTGTACATACGCCCCCTACTTTACTAATCAATCCTCATTTGACCTGAATTTATATGTATATGAGCGTATGAGCGTAAAACACATGTATATGGAGGTATAGAGCAGTAATGTGATGATATATAAAGACGGTGAATGTGATGGTAAAGCGATGTATAGGGCAATGAATATGATAACATTTGAGAGTTTAGGACAATGATGTGATAATATACAAGTGTACAGGTGAAGATGCACTAAGTCTAAATCGTAGGGTTTACGCTTATGGGTGATGTGGTCTTGACAAGGTGGTTAATCTTTAGTCTCTTCTTGATCCATGGCTAGACTTGTTACGAGAATTGATCTGCAAAACAAGAACACCGTGAAGTTCATTACAAAGAGGAGAGGGGGAGGGTCTCCTTGTAACCACTATCCACGTGAGAATAAGTATCGTCTAGGGAGAATAAACAAGTGTGTGTTAAGAGTGAGAGAAGAGAGAGTCGATAGTTAAACCTGTGCTTGAAGGCTGGTTTTTATAGCCGAAGAGTGTGGAGAAGGTGATGTGCCTTGGGTTGGACGTTGCCATCATGGAATATCCGATTTGTCCCCTCTGATACAACCAGTAGTGTGTGTTAAGAGTGAGAGAAAGGAGATCGGAATCATTAAATCTTTGGTGGAGGTTGGTATTTACAGTTGAAGGGTTAGAGAAGAGAGGGGCTGATTAGAGAGATGTCGCTTTCATAGAATATCCTTTTGGTCTCCTCTGTCGTGGCAGTTAGTGCCCTCAGAGGTGGGAGTACGATTGCGCGTCGTTGATTGGCTACACGTTATGTACTTGTCTCGTCTGTCATCAGCCGTTAGTGGAGGTTAAGGAGAGGTGAAATGGCGCACGTTGATTGGCCACACGTCGCTGACGTCTGTATTGTTTGTCCCTTGTACGATTGCGCATCGTGGGG
Organism: Scalesia atractyloides; assembly: GCA_947069175.1. Classification (NCBI taxonomy): domain Eukaryota; kingdom Viridiplantae; phylum Streptophyta; class Magnoliopsida; order Asterales; family Asteraceae; genus Scalesia; species Scalesia atractyloides. The sequence continues at coordinate 37,015,432 of CAMTDV010000023.1, read as the reverse complement.
ATCATCTGGTACACAGTCTGGCAAGCGGTTATTGGTTGTGCGTTCCTTTCACATTGTACTGACTGTAACCTTTGTGTTGGTGTAGTTTCGCGCCCGCGGGAGTAGTCTGCAGTGGAACGTTAGAACCAGTTGTGTTTTTGAATTGTGGGTATGGTTGTGCGCATGCGGGGGGCTTAGTTGCGGCCCACGCAGCAAATGGGGTTATACCCATTGAAACGTTACCTCTGAAATTTTGGTATAGATCTACCACTGGTAGGTGTACACCAGCCCTAAAGAAAATATGAGAAGTTGTTTTATAATAATTTTCGAAACAGTTTTGATTCATGTTTTAGTTTATAGCCTTATGTGCTCATTTGGAAATAGCTAAATGTTCTAAACTAAAAAGTTTTTAAGTAAATTACCTCAATCAAATGAAAATGATTGATCAAGCCTTAGGACTAGGATCGTACAAATGAAAATTAAACTATGTTGTATCAACTACCCTTCTGTAAATATCGTAGACTCTTAAATTACGCCTGCTATGTGTTTTAAAATTGAAAATTTTGCACCTTTTGTGGTATATATTATAAACAAATCAAATATAGTATAAAGGTGGTTTCTAGAAAAATGGGTGTAACAGGTTAATGTAAGTTAATAGAAAGATACATAGACATGATGACTGAGACGTAATCTTACAACTAAAAAATGAATGGTGAAAGTGTAGATATGATAAGGGTTCTTACACTATTTTGGACCCAAATTTGATGAAAATACAAAGTAAGAACAATTATATATTTTGTGGGATTTGCTTCGTAACTAATAACTAATAACTAAAGTGAAGCCAATGAGCTATAGCTCAATTGTCGTCGTAGAGGAAGTGAAGATATATATGTATTTGATGCTATAGGTGTTAAGTGGGCCTTCGGGCGGCTGATTTTTCATGAAACTGAAGATGGTTGGATTGGGCTACCCAGAGCTGTCTATGATCGCGGGCATATGGGGTCGTCTTTTGCCACTGAGTTACCCATTATATTCTTAACTTTTTAGCTTACGTTGCAATAATTAATGTGTATATCTAGGTGATGGACCACTATCAAATGTGAAATGTGAAGATATAGTTGCAACTCCTTGATAAAATCTAATCACAAAACCTAATTTTGTTTGTTGTTTATATTACCAATCGTATTGAATCAACTTATTCAACAACTTCGTCCACCACATATACACAATGTACTTTTTTAAGTTTATGCTTTATGATGCGGAAATTAAAAAAAGGATTTTGAATAGTTTAGACCTTCTGCAAACCAAACATTCCATCGTAAGTTTGATTAGTTTCGCTTAAAATAGTCGATCTCTAGTGGTTTGATTAGTAAAAGTGTATTCTTTTAATGATGGTCATAAATTTGGAGCTTTTTAAAAAACATAATGTAGATTCATTTTTGGAGAGATGTTATACAAAAACACATTTGTTTATTAACAATTGAATCAAAAAGTGGGTAAAGTTGGTCAAAGCAAGACACATGTATTTGCGTTGACTTGTATTTGGTGGGTAAGGGGTGAGTTGACATTACTAACTAATAAAATAAAATAAAATAAAATAAAATACATGTTTTTCTTATGATATATCTTTCAAAGTTTATTATTGCGGCTTTCCAGAAATTATATATTGCAAAACCGCAGCGGAATTATTTGTTTCGTCTTTTTTTTTTCTTTTTACTTTTAGTTTTGTCTATTATCTTTTTGTTTTTTATCTTGTATTTATTCTTACCCCTTACTTTAAAGTTTCAATAGACTTATATACAATAAAATCTTTTTATCCATACGGTACTTATAAAATTTAACAAACACATCTCCTTGTCATATAACTAGGGTGGTAAACGACTAGAATCGTACCGAACAGAACAGAGTCTTGTTTATGTTCTTTCTTTTAGCATTAAAGTTGTTCATAAACGGTTCACAAACATATATTGAATGTTGTTCGTGTTTATTAGGGAATTAAACTTGTTCACGAAGGTTTCACAAACATATACTATTTTAAAAATAAAAAAAAACAACAATCTTAATCGTAGACATAATCACCTTTTTAATCACTTGATATAATAGTTACAAACATTATTATCCCAAATCAAAGGCACAAATTAGATATAAAGTTCTAATGACTGAACACAAACTAACTAAACAAAACAAACGAGCATGAACGGACGTAAATGAACAAATTATCGAACGTGATTTTTGATCATGTTTGTTCATTTAGTTAATCTTCGAAATTCCTTGTTCATAATCGTTTTTATTAAATGATCGAAAGTAAATAAACTTCCTATCAAACGATTCCACGATTAAATGAACATTCGAACTGTTTAAAGCCAATCTATTGCTGCTTTCTATTTGGTCACAACTATCTGATTAGTATTTTAATAAATTTATAACTAGGCAGTAATGGGCTACACATCAACATTGATTCGGTTTGAAACTTACCTATCTAAAATTAAATTCAAAATCCAACTCCAAAACCCAAACATCAAAATTCCAACTTGATTTTGTTCGATTTATAATTTTTTTTTAATTCGATTCAAATTAAAAACATTTTATAAGGGAGGAATGAGCATTCAAGGGTACTATCCTAACCCCGACAATCCTTGGTTGTCATATCAATTCTACACCTAAGGTACCCTAGAACCACAAAACACTGATGGAGTGTACCCACAAGTATATGGACCTCTCTTTTTTACTCTACCCATCAATCACACGACCTTAAACATCCCAACCCTCAAACATTTACACTACCCTAGTAGGTAATCCAGTGACCAGAACCCGCATGGTCTACCCTAGAAGGTGATGACGGTGTTATCGTGCGTGTATCCTTACCCACATACTCCTATCCATGGAGTGCCCCGATTACCCTCAGATTATATGTTTGGTTGGTAACATTTTCTTTTTCAAACTACCGTCATATAAAATTGAGGCTTTCAAAACCATTTTGCACGTTCGTTGTGAATACTTTTTGTTGATTATTATTTATATACGTATCCGCATGTTGACTTTTTTTATTTGGTAGGAAGCAACCACCGAAATATGTATAATGTATTACTAAGTTGACGTTGTTAATAATAACAGTGAACAGGGTGGGGTTCCTGTAAAAATGAATTTTTTTTTGAGGAGTATGAGAAGGCATATAAATTAATATGTAGGCATCATGTTTTGGATTTAGGCATAATGTTTTAGCTTGTTTTAGCAAGAAAAACACAAAATATAACAATTTAAAATACAGTGCAACTTATTCTGGGCATGAAAATTTAAAACACACTACTTAACACTTAGAACACACTACTTAATGTTTTTGACATTGTGTTTTAACTTTTAAGCTTAGAATTCATTGCATTGTGTCTTAAATTGTTATATTTGGTGTTAATCTTGTAAAAAAAAACCCAAAAACATTATGTACACATGTTAATTTTTATGTCTTCTCACAATTCTCACGAAAAATATCTTTTTTACAGGATTCTAATACATAGTGAACAAACAAATTAATAAAGACATAAATATTAAGGAATGCATGTTTTGTACATGGTACATCCTGCAACGTTTATTGTTTTGGCTTTCTAGAAATTGGATTTTAAATAACCGCAGAAAAATTGTTTGCGTAATAGTTTTTCTTCTTCTTATTTTTATTTACAAGTTATTTACTTTCAACAATATCCTTTTATCCATGAAATAATTATTTGTATAAATTATTAAATACGATCGGATTTTTTATTTCATTTTTCCTTAAATGGCATTCAAATTAACATTGGTATTTTAATAAAGTCGACAATCAAACACGTTTGATGTGATGAGCATGTATGATGACCTCAACTTACACGAACATAGACGGAACTTGAAATTTTTAACTAGCGTCATAATATAATTTCTTTTACGTTTCTTACCAAATGTAAGCTATTATTTTAGCAAGTTTAACAAGCTTGAGAACATATATACCTCAACGTCTATCAAGTATAATTTTTATTGTGTATAACAAATTTGAGAACCACTTAAAGTTGGTTTATATGTTTACAATCGTATAAAGGAGAGTATGGGTTACATTTTGTTTATATGTTTAGAATCGTATGTCGACTTCTTTTAACATTACTTTAATTGGTATTTAAAGGATTTGACAAGCAATATCTTTTTTCTTAAAGTTAGAATATGATATATCCATATAACAAAAAAAAAAAGTTATTCAAATGGTTTTAAACTACTTAATTTTTTACTAGTAAATATTAATCTGTCAGTCAATAATTTGGACTTATCTTTTTTTTTTATGTTCATGATTTGCTATCCTTTCACGTGGGTTAAACACTTGCCTAAATCTAAAGACAAAAAAGGTCTAATGCATGATAATAGAGTTACATAGGCTTTCTAGGTCGTCTTCATCATCTGTGACTATTACCATAGTTTACAGCGTCGACGACAACCAAAAAATTTGACTGTCACGTTTCACCTTTTCTTTTCATGTGTTGTCTCCACTAGCATGATTTAGGAGGGTCCAAAGTAATAGAAAACGATAAAGTTATACATGCATGTAAGAAGAAATTTTCCTCATCGGAGAGTCAAAGGACCCTCCTTACCCCCTGTGATTCCGCCCTTAGGTACTGCAATAGTGTCTGCACTGTAAGCCTTTCATTTATATGCATTGTACCTTTATTTGGGGTATTAACATTTTTTTTCTCATTCGTTTCTCATTCATGTCCAGTATTGCTTCTGGTTCCTTAATGTAATTAAGCTTTTCATTGACCTCAAAATTATTGATGGTGCATGTGTTTCTTCATCAAATGCGGTAAATGGAACGTTGGGTGGATTCCACTCAACTCATTTGGCAATTCCAGTGTGTAAGCCATTACTTCTACACGTTCTACAATTTTGAACGATTAGATATGCCTCAGACTTACCTTTCCCCTTTTGTGAGATCTAAAAAATTCCCTTCCAAGGTAAAACCTTTAGCGTTACCTTATTCCTAACCTTAAAACTCACTAGGCTTGCGTCTTTAGTTTGCATAATACTTTTGTCTATCCATAGTCGCTTTCATATTTATTTTAATTTTGTAAAGCTTTCATTCATGGCGCTTACAATCTCCAAGTTTCCGAATTCCCTTTGTCCAATATCACACCAATATATGGGTGTTATGTAACTTCTCTCATATAACACTTCATAAGGAGGCATATCGATACTCGTGTGATAACTAGTTTTGTGGAAGAATTCAGCTAGTGGTAGATGACTATCCTAGCTTTCTCCAAAATCAATAGTTCATGTACGAAGCAAATCTTCGAGTATGTGGATGGTTCTTTCTGACTGACTCTTCGTTTGAGGATGATAAGTAGTGCTAATGCACAACTTTTTCCATTTTTCCATGTAACATCCTCGTGGACGTGGATGTGAACTGGGTATTCGTGTCCAACACAGTGAAGACTAGCACCCATGTCATGCAACATTCTCTTTAATAAACAACTTAACCAACCTTTCAGGCTTAAAATTCTCACGGATAGTAATAAGTGGGCACTTTCGTCAAGCGGTTCACAGTTAACTAACTAGTGTCATGACCTTTAGTTATCTTAGGTAGCTTGGTTATAAAGTCCATGGAAATGTGTTCCCATTTCCATTCTTGTATATCAAATGGTCGGATATTTCCATAAGACTTTTGGTGTTCGACCTTAACTTACAAGCATGTCAAGCCATAATTATATAGTTAGTAATTTCATTTTCATTCCCAGCCAGCAATATTATCTTTGTAGATCATGACACACCTTAGTGGCAACATAATGGATAAAGTACCGTGACTTGTGTTCCTGATCCAATATTCTTTCATTTTGAACAGGATACAACCCTTGAAATAAACAGCCTTTCAAATGAAACATTTCCACGCATGATGGCCTCAAAAGGTCAAGAAAATTCCCTTGAAGAAAATGTTTTATAAAACCAAGCAACAGATGTTACAACATCTGTTGCTGAGCCCACTATTCCTGATGCCCATAGTGATCAACACACCACTATGGTACCCACATCAGAAATTTTCACACAAACCACTTCCATTCCCATCCCTAAATCCAAAAGAAAAACAAAAAAGAAGGTGTCTTATGGAGGATGAGATGCCTGAGATTCCTAATATAACACAAATGCAACAAAAATTTGTTGTTGCTTCCTCACAACATATGCAAACATCGCTACCCAGCCAAACTCCTCACTTATCCTCATAAAAGGATAGTGTTGTAAGCATAGGGGAACTAAGTCAAGAGAGAGATGATTCATCTGAACATTTCTTCTCAAGCCCCTCTCCCAAGGCTACTTCTCTTTTCACTCCACCGCCTACAAAAACAATACCACCAACATTCCAACAATGCAATTAACAAAACTGACTTGTGCAAACCTAGTTCCTCTCAACAACATATCACTGAGAGTATATGCCACAACAAGTGACTAGGGAAAGCTCAGAAGTCATTGCTAGCCCACAAGCTAAGAAGGTTACATTTCTTGAGTCTGTCTTAGAAGACACCTGAAGGTTTGTCAAGTGAGGCAACTACTACAATTGTAGAGACAACAGTCTCACAATTGAACAGTGGTTACATAACTAAGACCTCCTTGAAGGCAACAATTGTTGAATCAACAATAATTCATTCATTTACCGTTCAAAGTCCCCAGTACCAAGAACAAGGGGCACTTGGTTCAAAACCAAGTTTAATCACCTCTGGCAGGAATTCAGATGATCCTATTAATTTAGGTGATGAAGTAAGATACAAAGATTTGACAGAGAGAGTATCCAAGTGTCACACCCCGACCGATGGCGGAAACATCAGAGTGAGACGAAATAGATTGCTCATCACTCATAACACTATTTGCGACAATAATTTAAATAAACCAAATTTCATTTCCAAAACAAATTGTCAATTACAACAGGAAGCAAATATGACAACAACATTTCTTAACATTCTAAGTGAGTTTCTAAGCCATTCCTACCAAGTTCCATCATGATCAACATCTCTAACCTGCAACATGTTAAAAATAAAGTTCAATACAACAAGTATTGGCGAGTACACAAGTTTGTAATACATAGCATATGTATAAAAGAATTTACTCAAATCCACATGGCAATTGTATGTAAGGTAAGATAGCATGCAATACTTAATTGTCAAACCCAAGTGTCCACAAGAATGTATGTGTCCCTCGTCACACGAAGTAACGAGACTAAAGTATGAATGTAACAAGAATGAATCAGCTTTAAGACTTAACAATACCCCGACGGGCTGTGTGCTACTCCTATGGCGCTATATATGTTAAGTTGGGGCTAGCTAAGTTAATGACAATAAGCATGTATGAATTTAGCATGAACCAAAGCATAACAGCAAGCATGTATAAAGGATTGAGTGTATAAAGCATGTAATGTGTATTTGTGTGTTTTTGTATGATAACATGTTGCAACCCAAAGTGTGTAAAAGGAAAATGGGTCAAGTGTACTCACGGTTTTTCAAGCTTCCACTTGTTAGTCCCATGAAGAGGTTAGAGGATGGAATGATCACCAAGTTATCCTACAAGAGGAAGAATGGTTTGGTAAGTTTTCGAAGGGTAATAGAGAATTTGGAATGGAAGGACGATAAAGTAGTTTATATGGGAAAGTAATCATCTAGACTTAATACTCGTTTTTGAAACTATAATACCTTCGGGTTGATGTGTCTTCATGGGTGGTCTACCCATTAGAATCGTAACGAGAGATTAAGTACGTAGGTGATGTAACCTAGTACCATGACGGATAACCATGTGATTACCATCAAGAGTTCGGTTAGTATAAGTCTATACATATATACGTAATAAATAAATAATAAATGACATGTAGAATCATAGAAGTCATGCATAGAGGTAGGAGGATAACCTTCCTTTTAAAACCTCTCATATAGTATACCAATGCAAAAGTCGTCACAAGGACGATAAGGATGGTCATGAGTAACATAAAAGTAAAAGACAAAAGTAAACGGAAACATCAAGTGAGGTGGTGGATCAAAAGTAGGATAGCCAAGGCTTCCAAGAGATCACACACTACCAACTCAAGTCGAGCTTGGAAGGATACAACACTTGTGGGTAAAACCCTAATAAAACCAAAAAGGTTCTTACACTTGGGTTCCCAAATATGGTGATGTTCCAAGTTAGTCTTCCATGGAAGACTTATGGAGTCATTCCAAGGTACTACAAGTAATAAGAAAGAAAGAGATAAAAGAGAGGGAGAGGTGAGTTAGAACTCACTTGATTTAGAGAGAAGAGCTCTTTGAGCCTTTAGAGGGGAGAAGAGAGAAATGAGGTGTGAGTTGAAGTGAAATGGGATGGGGTATTTATAGGTAAAGTTTGGGAGGATGGTAGTTGAGGGTAATTAATGTAAGAAACACAAACTTGACCAATCAACAAGCTTTAAACGAGTTTTCCAGGATCACGCCTCTCTCGCGGGCCTCGAGAGAGTGGAAGGATCTCAGTCCCGGGCCGCGAGATGTCTGGCGGGCCGCGAGAGTGGAGGATTGGGTCGGTCGCGGGGCGTGAGGGAGGGTATTCCATAATGTTCTTTGGTTTTTATCACTTTTAGCCCTTAAACTTAGTTTTATAACGGTTTTTGCATGTTTTTACGCATATAATGAATATAATTTCGAATGCATGAATCTTGCACGTATATAAGTAGTAAGCATGAATTAAACGATTGAATGAATAAACAAGCATGTATCAAGTATGACCTTTATTACGATTCAAGTCTCGGATTACCAGATTGGGAAAGGAAGTACGAATACAAGTTTCCAAAAATAGAAATACAGCAATACTTTCTAAATAAGGAAAGTATGAAAAAGCGAGGCGGTACAGTCTCCCCTCCTTTAGGAAATTTTGTCTCGAAAATTATTCAGAAGAAGGTGTAACGAACAGATGCGGGTACTTAGTCTTCATATCATTTTTGAGTTCCCAAGTAAATTCAGCGCCACGTTTACCTTCCCATCGAACCTTGACTATGGGAATTCGGCTGCGCCTCAATTTCTTGATTCCTCGGTCCATGATTTCGACTGGTTTTTCCACGAAGTGAAGAGTTTCGTTGATTTGAAGATCTTCAAGTGGAACCTGAAGTCCTTCGTCAGCTAGGCACTTCTTCAAGTTTGAAACATGAAACGTAGGATGAATGTTGTTGAGTTCTTGAGGTAGATCCAATCGATATGCTACCTTGCCAATCCTTTCTAGAATTTTGAAAGGACCTACATAGCGAGGAGCGAGTTTGCCTTTCTTACCAAATCGAACTACACCCTTCCAAGAGGATACCTTGAGAAGTACATAATCACCCATGCTGAATTCCAGAGGTTTGCGTCGTTTATCCGCGTAACTCTTTTGTCGACTTCGGGCTTTGAGCAAATTATCTCGAATTTGTAAGCACTTGTCCGTCGTTTCTTGTATAAGCTCGGGACCGGTGATTTGAGCTTCCCTGATCTCGTGCTAACAAATAGGCGATTGGCACTTACGACCATATAATGCTTCGAAGGGTGCCATTTGAATACTCGTGTGATAACTGTTATTGTACGAGAATTCGATCAAAGGCAAGTGCATATACCAGTTGCCACCAAAATCGATTACGCAAGAACGAAGCATATCCTCTAAGGTTTGGATAGTACGCTCGGTTTGTCCAACAGATTGAGGATGGAAAGCAGTACTAAGATTGAGATGAGTACCAAGAGCTTTTTGAAAAGCTTGCCAAAGACGGGAGGTGAAACGACCATCACGGTCTGAGATGATGTCAATGGGGATACCATGACGACAAATGATTTCATCCGTATAGATACGAGCCAATTTCTCGACTTTGAATCTTCACATATAGGGAGGAAGTGAGCGGATTTGGTCAAATGGTCAATAATGACCCAAATACTATCGTGACCAGACGATGTACGAGGAAGCTTGGTATTGAAGTCCATGGCAATGCTCTCCCATTTCCAAACAGGAATTTCGGGTTGTTCGAGCAAGCCAGAGGAACGTTGATGCTCAGCTTTTACCTTAGAACAAGTAAGGCATTTTGAGACGTAGAAGGCGATATCTTTCTTCATCCTAGGCCACCAATAGGACGTACGAAGGTCATGATACATCTTATCAGCACCTAGGTGAATGGAATATCAAGATTTATGAGCTTCACTCATCAAAAGGGTGCGAAGGTTTCCACGGCTCGGGATCCAAATACGGTCAAGGAAGTACATAATGCCATCAGGTTTGGATACGAGTTGGGTTTCGACACCACACTTCAACACATTATCGAGATTATTCTCATTAATGGTTGAGTATTGTGCCTCACGAATTAGCTCTTGAAGCTTTCCCATGGTTTGGTAGCAACGGATACTTTTAACATGAGTTTTTCGACTTAACGCATCGGCTACAACATTCGTCTTACCATGGTGGTAGCGAATATCACAAACGTAGTCGTTTAATAACTCTACCCAACGACGTTGACGCATGTTGAGTTCTTTTTTATTGAGGATGTGTTGTAGGCTCTTATGATCAGTGAAGACCGTACACTTTGTACCATAAAGGTAGTGTCACCATATCTTCAATGCAAAAACCAATGCACCAAGTTCAAGGTCGGGGGTAGTGTAGTTTTTCTCATGTATTTTGAGTTGTCTCGACGCGTTAGCGATAACTTTATCTCGTTGCATGAGGACGCAACCAAGACCTTGTTTCGAAGCATCGCAATACACGACAAAGTCGTTGTTACCATCGGGAAGAGCTAGAATGGGGGCATTACAAAGCATGCCTTTGAGGGTTTGGAAGGATTCCTCTTGTTCGGGACCCCAAACAAAAGGTTTATCTTTTTGGGTCAAAGAAGTGAGAGGGACGGCGATCTTGGAGAATTCGAGATGAAGCGACGATAGTAACCAGCTAGACCAAGAAATGAACGGATTTCAGATGGAGACTTAGGAGCTATCCAATTCTTTATGGCTTCGATTTTCGCAGGGTCAACATGGATACCAAGTTTATTGACAACGTGACCAAGAAATTGAACTCCCTTTAACCAAAATTCACACTTTGAGAATTTGGCGTAAAGTCGTTCGATACGTAATAGCTGAAGGATAAGACACAGGTGTCGCTCGTGCTCTTCTTGTGTCTTATAATAGATGAGGATATCGTCGATGAAGACGATCACGAAACGATCAAGATACGGCTTGCACACGCGATTCATTAGATCCATGAACACGGCGGGCGCGTTGGTCAAGCCAAAGGGCATGACCACGAACACGTAGTGCCCATAGCGTGTACGGAAAGCGGTTTTGGGTACATCTTCTTCGAGGACTCGAAGTTGATGGTAGCCCGAACGGAGATCGATCTTTGAGAAGCAAGTTGCGCCTTGCAATTGATCGAAGAGATCGTCAATGCGAGGAAGAGGATATCGGTTTTTGACCGTAAGCTTATTGAGCTCACGATAGTCGATACACATCCGAAATGATCCATCTTTCTTCTTGACGAATAGGACGGGAGCGCCCCAAGGAGAAGTACTAGGACGTATAAAGCCTTTATCAAGAATTTCTTGAAGTTGGCTAGATAGTTCTTGCATCTCCGAAGGTGCTAAACGATAAGGGGATTTCGCAACAGGAGTTGCGCAAGGAATGAGATCGATTCGGAAGTCAACAGAACGAGGAGGAGGCGGACCAGGAAGATCCTCTGGAAAAACGTCAGGAAATTCGCAAGCAACAGGAACATCATTTACGCTTAGACCCTTGTCCTTCTTTTCTACAATGTGAGCAAGAAATGCAAAGTAGTCTTTACGCAAGTATTTGTTCGCTTGGATACACGACATAAGTTTGAGACCTTTACAAGGTTTCTCGCCATAGACGTTAAGAAATATTTATTTGGAAGAGGAAGACGAATGAATTTCTCCGAACAAACGACTTCAGCACGAACTCGACTGAGCCAGTTCATGCCTACTATGATATCGAAACTCCTCATTTGCATGGGTATGAGATCAATTGGGAATGCATGATCGCTAAGATTCAAAGAACAATCAAAAAGAATGGAATCGACGGTGATAGATCTTCCGTTAGCGACTTCGACTTCGAACAATTTTGGCAGTTTAGAGCGTTTACACTTAAGCATGGGTTCGAATTCAGTGGATACAAAACACTTATCCGCACCAGTATCAAAAATACAAGAAGCATAGACGTTGTTAACGAGAAACGTACCGGTTATGACGTCAATAGCGTTTTGCGCTTGAGCGGCGGTGATCACGAATACTCTGCCTCGAGCTTGTTGAGGCTGACGCTGCTGTTGTTGTTGCTGATTGATGGATTGGGGACGGGTGTTGGCAAAATGGTTTGGATCACCACATTTGAAGCATGCACGATTGGTAGTGGCTGGAGGTTAAGGTAGGTTTAGGGCGGGGTTTGTATTGGTAGGTTGGTCTTGGGTAGGCTTTAGGTTTTGGCGACAACGGTCGGCAAAATGCCCAAACCTATTACAGGTTGCGCACTTGTGACACGGTGTCCTGGCGGGATGGTGGTAGGAGCATTGGTTACACTTGGGCCATGATCCGGTCTAGCCCTTTCTTGGTGGTTCTAGGGTTAGGCGGATTGTAAAGGTTTTGGGTTTTGCGGGTTGACGACCGCATAATTGTGGTTAGAAGCCTCCCGCTTCTTACCCTTGTTGTGGCTTCTAGGTGGCTTGGATGGGGTAGGTTCTTCGGTGGTTTCGATGGTAGCTTGGTGTACGTTCTTCGGTGGGGGTTTGTTGGAGGCTTCACGAATGATGCGGTTATTATTGAACTTGGCGGCGAGGCGATAGGTATCCTCTAGTGTTTTCGGTGTGGCGGCTTCAACTAGGTCGGCGATGGTTGGAGGTAGGCATTCAATGTACTTTGCGATAGCCTTGTCAAGTGTGTCGACTTGACCAGGGCAAAGTGCACTTAGCTGTTTGAAGCAGGTAGTGAGGTCGGCATTGTCATTCCCCACTTGCTTCAAATTCCAGAATTCATTCTCTAGTTTTCGAAGCTCGTGTGGAGGACAAAACTCGTCCCTCATCAGCTTTATGAGATCAGCCCAAGGGAGGACGTGCGCTGCGTCATTCCCACGAACGTTGTGTTCGGAGGTCCACTAATCGAGAGCCCTCGATCGGAAAACGCCCGTGGCATTTAGCGTTCGCAAGTGGTCAGGACATCCACTTTGAAGGAATGTCACCTCAATGGCGTCAAACCATTGAAGCAACTAAGTGGCGTCCCCTTCGCCGGTGAATGGTAAAGGGTTACACGAGCAAAATTGCTTATGGGTAAACGTTGTCTTAGGTGACTCCACCTTCGAATCGACGGAGGTATGGGGCGATTCAGTGTTGGGCGGGGGTTGAACCTTGCTAACAATGTCGGGTATGATCTTAGCCATTTGTTTTGCCATAAATCTCATACAATCTTTCTTTGACATTGAGTTGGAGTTAGCCCTTGAATTCAATCTTGCGCCAGAGTTTTGCAAAGACATCTAAGGGATAGGAAAGGATGAGACTTGATCGTGGGGTAAGGTAAAATATCACATCGGTCATGCAAATAACACATATAATTTCCCATAAGTATCACAAAATTTTGAACACATAGGATTGCATAAAGAGTATAAATTTTGTTGGTTTGCGAGGATTATTATTGTTTTTGATTGCGGTAAACGTGCGAATTCATCGGGATTGAAAAGATCAAGGTAACAATTATAAAAAATCTAATAAAAATTGAGATAACATAAAAGATAGGCTTAGTAAAAACATTAGAGTGCCTTGGGTTGAGAGGCGTCGACTATTCCAAAGTAAATCGAAGATCCTTTCAAATTAGAGGAACGTGCTTTGGCCTATAGGTAAAATGCTCTCGTCGAGGAGCGATTAACGGCATTTTACCCTTCCAGTTACTACACGTATCTAATTGATCGAAAAATTAAAACTTTGGCGAGATCGAAATCGAGGAGTGGGACTAGTTGACAAGGTGCGGGTTTTCACCCCTAACTTGACAACATCGTACCCTAAGTGTGGTTGGTACTTACCAAACAAGGAGCAAATTCCGACTCGTTGGTAAGGGTCCACTAGAGCATGAAATGGAAATTTTCCATCAAGGTATGGATATCACTCCTAACTTGATGGCGTAATTTCGTGAAAAAAATCCAATACGCGGATTGAGAGTGATCACCAAAGTGCGGGTTTCACTCCTATTTTGGTGAGATCGTCTCGTTTGTATGAGTGTCTTCAAGTCTTCAAGTGTGTATTGTGTAAAAATGTCTTAGGAAAGACATCATGTATATGTATTAAAACCAAAAGAATAAGAGGAGAAGCAAAGTAGGAAGCATAAAGTTTTAAGCATAAACAAGAATGGTCAAAATAGGTACTTAGAACTATAGACTAGGTCGAATATGGCAATTCTACCTAATTCCCTATAGTTACGGCTCTGATACCAATCTGTCACACCCCAACCGATGGCGGAAACATCAGAGTGAGACGAAACAGATTGCTCATCACTCATAACATTATTTGCAACAATAATTTAAATAAACCAACTTTCATTTCCAAAACAAAGTGTCAATTACAACAAGAAGCAAATATGACACAACATTTCTTAATATTCTAAGTGAGTTTCTAAGCCATTCCTACAAAGTTCCATCATGATCAACATCTCTAACCTGCAACATGTTAAAAATAAAGTTCAATAAAACAAGTATTGGCGAGTACACAAGTTTGTAATACATAACATATGTATAAAAGAATTTACTCAAATCCACATGGCAATTGTATGTAAGGTAAGCTAGCATGCAATACTTAATTGTCAAACCCAAGTGTCCACAAGAATGTATGTATCCCTTGTCACACGAAGTAACAAGACTAAAGTATGAATGTAACAAGAATGAATCAGCTTTAAGACTTAACAATACCCCGACGGGCGGTGTGCTACTCCTATAGCGCTATATATGTTAAGTTGGGGCTAGCTAAGTTAATGACAATAAGCATAGATGAATTTAGCATGAACCAAAGCATAATAACAAGCATGTATAAAGGATTGAGTGTATAAAGCATGTAGTGTGTATTTGTGTGTTTTTGTATGATAACATGTTACAACCCAAAGTGTGTAAAAGGAAAATGGGTCAAGTGTACTCACGGTTTTGCAAGCTTCCACTTGTTAGTCCCGTGAAGAGGTTGGAGGATGGAATGATCACCAAGTTATCCTACAAGAGGAAGAATGGTTTGGTAAGTTTTCGAAGGGTAATAGAGAATTTGGAATGGAAGGACGATAAAGTAGTTTATATGGGAAAGTAATCATCTAGACTTAATACTCGTTTTTGACACTATAATACCTTCGGGTTGATGTGTCTTCATGGGTGGTCTACCCATTAGAATCGTAACGAGAGATTAAGTACGTAGGTGATGTAACCTAGTACCATGACGGATAACCATGTGATTACTATCAAGAGTTCGGTTAGTATAAGTGTATACATATATACGTAATAAATAAATAATAAATGACATGTAGAATTATAGAAGTCATGCATGGAGGTAGGAGGATAACCTTCCTTTTAAAACATCTCGTATAGTATACCAATGCACAAGTCATCACAAGGACGACAAGGATGGTCATGAGTAACATAAAATTAAAAGACAAAAGTAAACGAAAACATCAAGTGAGGTGGTGGATCGAAAGTAGGATAGCCAAGGCTTCCAAGAGATCACACACTACCAACTCAAGTCGAGCTTGGAAGGATACAACACTTGTGGGTAAAACCCTAATAAAACCAAAAAGGTTCTTACACTTGGGTTCCCAAATATGGTGATGTTCCAAGTTAGTCTTCCATGGAAGACTTATGGAGTCATTCCAAGGTACTACAATTAATAAGAAAGAAAGAGAGAAAAGAGAGGGAGAGGTGAGTTAGAACTCACTTGATTTAGAGAGAAGATATCTTCGAGCCTTTAGAGGAGAGAAGAGAGAAATGAGGTGTGAGTTGAAGTGAAATGGGATGGGGTATTTATAGGTAAAGTTTGAGAGATGGTAGTTGAGGGTAATTAATGTAAGAAACACAAACTTAACCAATCAACAAGCTTTAAATGAGTTTTCCCGTATCACGCCTCTCTCGCGGGACGCGAGAGAGTGGAAGGATCTCAGTCGCGGGCCGCGAGATGTTTGGCGAGCCGCGAGAGTGGAGGATTGAGTCGGTCGCGGGACGCAAGGGAGGGTATTCCAGAATGTTCTTTGGTTTTTATCACTTTTAGCCCTTAAACTTAGTTTTATAACGTTTTTTGCATGTTTTTAAGCATATAATGAATATAATTTCGAACGCATGAATCTTGCACGTATATAAGTAGTAAGCATGAATTAAACGATTGACTGTATAAACAAGCATGTATCAAGTATGACCTTTATTACGATTCAAGTCTCGGATTACCAGATTGGGAAAGGAAGTGCGAATACAAGTTTCCAAAAATAGAAATACAGCAATACTTTCTAAATAAGGAAAGTATGAAAAAGCGAGGCGTTACAGTCTCCCCTCCTTTAGGTAATTTCGTCTCAAAATTTATTCAGAGGAAGGTGTAACGAACAGATGCGGGTACTTAGTCTTCATATCATTTTTGAGTTCCCAAGTAAATTCAGCGCCACGTTTACCTTCCCATCGAACCTTGACTATGGGAATTCGACTGTGCCTCAATTTCTTGATTCCTCGGTCCATGATTTCGACTGGTTTTTCCACGAAGTGAAGAGTTTCGTTGATTTGAAGATCTTCAAGTGGAACCTGAAGTCCTTCATCAGCTAGGCACTTCTTCAAGTTTGAAACATGAAATGTAGGATGAATGTTGTTGAGTTCTTGAGGTAGATCCAATCGATATGCTACCTTGCCAATCCTTTCTAGAATTTTGAAAGGACCTACATAGCGAGGAGCGAGTTTGGCTTTCTTACCAAATCGAACTACACCCTTCCAAGAGGATACCTTGAGAAGTACATAATCACCCATGCTGAATTCCAGAGGTTTGCGTCGTTTTATCCGCGTAACTCTTTTGTCGACTTCGGGCTTTGAGCAAATTGTCTCGAATTTGTAAGATCTTGTCCGTCGTTTCTTGTACAAGCTCAGGAGCGGTGTTTTGAGCTTCCCCGATCCAACAAATAAGCGATCGGCACTTACGACCATACAATGCTTGGAAGGGTGCCATTTGAATACTCGTGTGATAACTGTTATTGTACGAGAATTCGATCAAAGGCAAGTGCATATCCCAGTTGCCACCAAAATTGATTACGCAAGAACGAAGCATATCCTCTAAGGTTTGGATAGTACGCTCGGTTTGTCCATCATATTGAGGATGGAAAGCAGTACTAAGATTGAGATGAGTACCAAGAGCTTTTTGAAAAACTTGCCAAAGACGTGATGTGAAACGACCATCACGGTCTGAGATGATGTCAATGGGGATACCATGACGACAAATGATTTCATTCGTATAGATACGAGCCAATTTCTCGACTTTGAAACCATCCATAAAACTTCCACTACCTCCATCAAAGACACCCACACCTAAAACTAGATCTAGCAGAGCTAAATTCATTGTCCAATATGATGATAAAGAAACTCTTGATGCATCACCTATCAAAACCACAACCACCACAACACTAACCATTACATCTCCACCATCAAACACAACAAAACCACCATCAACCAAATTCCAATCCCTTAAAAGGTATCCAAGGCCTTCCAATTTCAAAGAGTACTTGGAGTTAAAACTTAAATAAGCTAAAAGGATTGTTACGGAAAGAAGCAAGGGAAAAAGTGATAAAGAGGCATAGAAAATTCTATCTAAAGAATTTACAAAAGTGAACAGATTAGAAGACTTGGTAAAAGATGTCAGTCAAAATGCTTCACAATTACAAGTAAGCAACCTTAATCTTAGAAAAGCAACAAGGGAAAATTACTTAGATTTTACTATGAAAAATAAGCCTTACACAGCCATAAGAGCCTAATTCAAAAGATAGACTACATAAGCCCTTCTAAACGAAATTATGAGGATTGAGAAGATATATCTCAATCTAGATATAAATCCACTCCTCCCATTGGAGAGCAGGAAAAAAGCCTGTGGCCAAAAGGCAATTGAACTAAGAAGAATGAAGGAATAGATGGACGCAACCAAATTTGGCTCTATTGTTGGACCTACAAAAGAACAGATGATAGTTAAAAGCCAAAACAAGACAAAGAGATCAAGAAATAAACAGTTGATGAAGCATTTCTCCTCCCAAAGATAGTGAATCTTGAACACGTAAATTGGAGCATCTGTTGAAGACTAGCTAACACATGTTGGAAGCCTTGGAATAGATGTTCATGAAGAAACAAGGTTTGTTGAAGCCCTATAGGTCTGTTGAAGCCTAGTATCTAGCATAGTTAGAATAAATGTTTGATTTGCACAGATGTTTGCAACATCTGTAGAATCTTTTCTGTTAGGAATCTTAGATGTTACTATCAGGGTGATGTCAGCCAATCACAAACAGAGCTTTCGTACTTAGTATAAATAGATCTCACATGTCAGTGATCTATTTCATCATTTTACACACATTCTCTTTTGTACGAATAGATTTGTGAGTGATCAGGTTGAGGGAAGATTGTAGAATCATTCTATAAAACTTTTGTAATCTTTTTATTATCAATGAAAAAAAGTTGTTGATGACATCTTCCTACTTGTGAATTCTATTGTTTTATCCAAACTAAATTTACACCCCCAAACACAGAGTTTCACTCAGTCATCGGTCTTATCACGACATCAAAATATCATAACATTCTTGTTGCAAATGCGCCCAATCCATCTGCAAAATTTTCAAGATTTTTGGGCAAATTCAGATGTTTTGCTTCACAATAAAAAGCCCGCCACCATTATCTCAAAATTAAACAACGTTGATGCCAGATCTCACCCTAAATGATAAGATAGATAATGAAACTTTTTCTAAAATTGAGCTTCAAAACGAATTCATAAAGATGGGGTATGATGCACAGATGGCAGGGCAACAATTTTTAAACCAAATTTCCCACCTACAATGAAATTTTTCTTCCATACCCTACTCATATGTCTATCACCAAAAACCACTTCCTACAATGAAATTCCTTTGAAAACACAGTATTTAGAATTTGCTATTTTAACAAATGCTAATTATAAGCTATCCAAAACTATGTTTCTTAACATGGTTGCAAATATAAAAGCTAAGAAAGAGGGCAAACCTAAAGCCTTATCTTGTACCCAAGACTTTTAGGTTGTCTTTTACAAAGGATATTAGCACAAAACATTTTTGCACAGGGTGAAGCCCTACAAGTTAAAAGTCTTTTAAATGAAACATTCATTTGCATGATAACCAAGTGTCAGGAAAATGTGAGTGAAGAAAATGTTTTAGAAAACCAAGCAACTAATGCTACAACATATGTTGTTGAGCTCACAACTCCGGGTAACCATAGTGCCCAACCCAGTACTGTGGAACACACACCAGCCATTTCCAAAAGACCACTTCCATCTGCAAGCCTAAATCCAAAAAACAACAAAAAGGTGACTATGGAGGATGAGGTGCCAGAGGAACCTGCTGTAACACAACAAACATATATTCTTACTTCCTCACAACAGATGCAAACATCTCAACCTATCCAAACTCCTCACATATCCTCACAAAAGGATTGTGTTGTAAGCATAAGAGACCTACATCATGAGGGATATAACTCATTTGAGCATTACTTCTCAAGCCCCTCTCCTGAGGATGCTTCTCTTTATACACCACCACCCATCACACTTGTACTATCTACCATAAAACCATTCCTTGATGCAATTGATAACACTGACTTGCACAACCCTAGTTCCTCTCAACAACAAATCACAGAGAGTATACCCCCATTAAGTGACAAGGGCAAGTTCAGGACTCATTGCTAGCCCACAGGCAGAGGAGGTGATATCTCTTGTGTCTCAAGGGACACTTGAAGATTTCTCAAGTGAGACTTGTAGAAAAAGTTTGGTTCCGTACCCAAACTTATCTTCAACTCCAAAAGCAACATGTAGATGCCACCCACAATATCCACATGGAAATGATGAGAAATATGGTTGAAGCTAGATTCAATTATACACAAGCAGAAATTCAAGCCATAAAAGATGTAAGACCCTAACAAGCTTAAACCGAAAAGACGCAGGGGAAATACGTACCACAATTTTTTTAAACGTTCCAACATGATTAAAAGTCCTTTCTATGGTGAGTCTTTAACGATAATTACATTTTTTGTTTCATTTAATTCATCAAACATATAATATGTTTACTATCTACAAGAGTACTCATTCACGTACAATCTGTGTTAGAACTCGATCTTCAACTGCGTAAAACTCGTGAAGATCATATCCCATAATTCTGAACAACCTGCATTCACCACATACGTTCACATGAGTAGTATTTGGGACATTATATAATTTAAAGTGTAAAACTAAAAGAATCACGTCGCTTTCTGTCCCAATGTAGATTCCATCTGGTTATCCTTCTGAATTCGAGCATTTCATCTTAGAGTCTAACCTTCGATGAGCTTACAATAATATACCTGCACTTCATTTCATTCTCAAAAACAATCCGGTTAATATCAAAAATTCTTATATATTAACACCATATTTAACTTCGTACGAATCTCATTCATTTGAAATATATAATATAATAACACATGTACAAATATCTAATCCAGCTCTTTCGTGTATAAAAGACCTACTACGAACATGCAAAGCACCCTACTCAAAACTCTTACATGCGACTTACATGCTTCCATAACCATCAACAAATCCTAAACACTCATCTACACGTAAATTCTCATACATACTAGTCTACACATATATTCGTAATTAATCATGTTTTGTTATGGTTTCCACATTACACTATATAACGTGCATACCATAAAATACAAATCCTATTTATAAACTTCACCATATCAGGTCAAAACCAATTTTCCTTATGTTAGTGTACATACCACGTCTTCGTACATGTTCCCATAGGGTTCCGTTCTTACCTGAACCCCACAAAAACCTGTTAGTAGGCTTAGGGTACCTTGAGTTACTAGTCGGGGCCTTGGAAGCAACGAAAAGTGAGAAAAACGCGAAAAACGAGTTTCCGGCAACGAACCCACAAAGAAAGAAAATTAGTGTGTCGGCTGCAGCAGGGAAGGGCGTCGCTGACGCCACCCATGGCGTCACCGATGCCTCCTCTGCAGCACAAACGCTAAATTTCCATTTTTAATCATTCCGCCACTTGTTGCATATCCCGGAAGCCTCAAGGCATATAATAACAATATTCAAGCCCTCATATCCTTCTAATACTTAACCTCAGGATCAAACACTACCACAACTCTCTAAGTTACTTTCTATGTTTGACCCGTTTGATCTTACCAAGCATATTCCAATGTTGAAACATAAACAACCAACTACAACCTTCCTTACCCCGTTTACCATTATTTCATACCCATTCCTACTTGACTCCCAACATTCATACAAACAAACTACATTTATAATAAGAAGTGAATTTCGGAAATTCACTTACCTTAAGCGTCTGTATTCGCATTCACTCCTTTGCCTCCTTTTCACCCGTTAGCCTTCCTTACTTCCACCTATCTGGACATGATCCCTATACTTCCATGTTATCACTTTCAAATTGTTGTTAGTATACATGATTGTACATATTAACGATCATATCAAATGCACATCTCACATTTCACTTTCATT
Organism: Scalesia atractyloides; assembly: GCA_947069175.1. Classification (NCBI taxonomy): domain Eukaryota; kingdom Viridiplantae; phylum Streptophyta; class Magnoliopsida; order Asterales; family Asteraceae; genus Scalesia; species Scalesia atractyloides. The sequence continues at coordinate 36,993,736 of CAMTDV010000023.1, read as the reverse complement.
AGTTAATTCTAACAAGCATAAGGCATATACCCAAAATCACATCTTTTCAAACTCATATAATTCATCATGTCATTACATATAACACATATTGATATAACACGTACTATATGGCTTTCTATAACCTTACAATTGTGACAAAAAGTCTAACCATGCTTCTTATGCGCAGTGACTTTCAGAAGTCAACGGTTTATCATATGGACTTTCGACTTAACCTCATACATCCGTGTCATCATAGTAGACTATACTAATGACACTATATACATTTCATACTCATGATGGAATATGCTTACAACCACATGGATTACCTAGTTATATGCACACTAAACATATTCAGTTTCGTCCATACTAGTAATTCTCATAATTCTACAACTAACACCATGACCCATGATTAGGAACCCAACATCATTCCAACTTCATCCCCTTCTAATGATCTCCTATGCTTCACATTTTGTGTACTTTCACTTATTTATTTTGACTGTGCAATTATTCAAACATGTACTAAATATCATACCGTTCCAACATAGAGTGCAAATCTTCTAATGCATACTTTTACCAAACAACATAGCCAACCAAATCCTATATGAGTTCCATCTAAAAATACATTCTCATGTTTATTTACCATCAAACGCTTCATATCCCCATATTATACAAGTTCATCCATTACTTGGATACCAATTCATTTATAATTCTCACCTAAGCATTTCATTAAGCACTTGGTGTGCATACCACTATTTATGCATATTGTATAAGTGTTTCATGCTTTACTTTCTACTTCATGCTTTCATTCATCACTCAATAATTTATAACACATTTCTTCCATACCATACTCAATCTAATTGACAATGAGCAACTACATATTACATGATATATCACATTAGCACAAGGATTAGATATGGGTGGTACACCCATGTTGCCATCTTCATCATCCCAAATGGGTTTCACTTCAAAACATGAAATTACTAAAAATCATACACGTAACAAGTTCTATTTGGTGATTCTAATACACAATCATGCTTAATTTCATACCAATTCACGAATTAATCACACACCCACTTCATACAAGATCACTAAATCAAAAATTACAACTTACCACATGTTTGTTAGGGCTAAATCATCAAGAAAACGAGTTCATGCATTAGTTTAGGCTAAAATCTTTCTTCAATTTGGACTAATTTCATCAATTTTGAGCCTCCCCCTTTTTCTCCTTCTAGTGTGTGTTGACACACTCATCTCAAAACACTGAACATGAGTGTTTATATTTTTCTTTTGTATAATCATCTTTCTATGATGGGCAATTTCAGTCCCTCATGTATGCTTGCTACTACTTTTGTCCAAAACTTCATCCCTATGTATTTAGTTTACATTCTAACCAAGTTTATATAACCTAGTTTTTATATATATATATATATATATTCCTTGAGCCAATATAAGAAAACACACCAATTAATAAAAATTGGGTTTTTGAGGTGTTACAAAAGATCGTCTTTTCCAAGCTATTGGCACCACTCCAACACCTAGGTATCCTTCGGATGATGCCAAAAGGGGTGGGGGAGTAGTGATACCCTCAGGAAGCTTCCACCAGCAAATCCTATACACAACCAAAAAGGCCAAAATATCGTCTCAACCGTCCAAACCATTGCTCAACCACCCCATACCACTGCTCAACCACCCCAAACCACTACTCAATCGCCCAAACATTTGTTGGCATTTCAAATTTACCAACAGATGTTACAACAACTCCAGTTACCACATCACTACCACCTATCTGACAAACCGGAAAAAAATGATAACTTCACCCATCAAATCATCTTCTACCAAATCCACAACATTATCATTTCCAATATCATCACTACCATCATCATCTCTTACATCTACAAACCAACTAAGGCCATCCAGCATTAAAGAATATCCGGAACTCAAGAAAAGGCAGGCGAAAAGAATGGTTCTGGAAAGAAACCAAGGGAAGGATGATAAACAAAGTTTAGAAATTCTCACAGAAGAATACAAAAAGGTAGAAGCCCTACAAGGCTATGCTACCATGATCTGCAAAAAACCTATCACATGATCTAATAACTGATGCAGATCTCAAAAAGCTGCTTAGAGAAGATTACCTTAATCATATCATGGAAAAGAAATCATATGATGCTGATAAGGAAAAGTTCACAGGATGGCCAACTGAATCCTTGCTAGATGCAATAGTAAGGATTGAAAAGTTGAAGCTATTTCCTAATATTAATCCTTCATCCCCAAATTGTAAAGATGAAAAGAATCCTAATGATAAGAGGGCTCTAAAGATGGGAAAAATGAAAGAAGAGTTGCCTGCTATAAAAGTGAGCATGAAGACAATGGCAAAATGGAAAGAGTCAACCCTTGAAAACTATAAAAGGTTGGAAATCAAAAGAGAAAAGGATCTATCATTACCTAAAACGCCAAAATATAATCAGCTAGACTTCCCTATCAAAACCATGTAGAACCTTCCGAGTTTCCATCAGCAGGAAACATCTCAAAAGCTGCAAGGAATTTTCTAAAAGAAAATTTTGGAAGGAAGGATGAACCCAGGAAAGAAGTTCTAGTTAACACCATTTTGGGAAGACATGTGTCCCCAAACTCATCAGAAATAACTCTTGTCCCAACAAATCCCCCTAACCTAAAAATTCTAAAATGGAAATTAAAAAAAGATATCCATGAATAAACAACACTCAGGGCTACTGAGGAGGTGGAAAAGATTTCAATGAAAATTGCATCTAGACTAAAAACTGAAGATCTACAAGACTTTATAAGTCTTCCACTAGAGAGGGACCCAGAAGATACTGATTCTCTGAATTTTGAATTACAATTCAACGGAAAAAACAGAGAACAGTTGATGAGAAAAAAATATTTATCAAATAAAGCATATGTTTCGGCATCATCTGTTCTAGGGTGAGACTATTGGACCTACAATAGAACAGATGATATCCAAAAGCCAAAACATGACAAATAAATCAAGAAATAAACAGTTGATGAAGCATTTCTCCTCCCAAAGATAGTGAATCTTGAACACTTAAATCAGAGCATCAGTTGAAGACTAGCTAACAACTGTTGGAAGCCTTGGAACCGCTGTTCATGAAGAAACAAGGTCTGTTGAAGCCCTAAAGTTTGTTGAAGCTTTATCATCTGTTGAAGCAAAGGTCTAATGAACCGATGTTGAAGCTCTATCATCTGTTGAAACAGATGTTTAGATCAAAGCAATAGAGGATAGCCTAAACAGATGTTTCCAATGTAACAGTATTTACCTTTACCAATGTTTACATAGTTAGAACAATGTTTATTTTGCATAGATGTTTTCAACATTTGTGGAATTTTTCTATAAGGAATGTTAGATGTCATACATGATGTTAGCCAATCATAAACAGAGCTTTCGTACTTAGTATAAATAGATCTCACTTGTCAGAGTCTATTTACATCGCTTTACACACATTTTCATTTGTACGAATAGATTTGTGAGTGATTAGGCTGAAGGGAAATTGTAGAATCATTCTATAAATTTTTTTGTAAACTTTTGATTATTAATGAAAAACAATTGTTGATGATATCTTCCTACTTATGAATTCTATTGTTTTATCTAAACAAAATTTACAAGTACCAAACTCAGATCCTAACATTTATGCATCAATTTCCAGATGAGAGAGCCAACAATCAAAGAGAACTACAAGAAACTTAAAGCTTTGATAGCAAAAGATCCCTCAGTCCTAAAAAGGACAAATTATGAAGACTTGAACATACCATTAGTTCTCTAGTTGATCCTTTAGAACTTCCCATTGCAAAGAATGTCTCTTCAGCTCTCAAAAGCTACCTCAAAAGGCAAAAAAAGATGTCTGCAAAGATTTGAAAAAAATATAAAGATGACATAAGAAAGGAATGAATTAATGTATGGGCAATTATCTCTCTATAAAATCTAAGAAGCAATTCAAAGCCCAAATTAAAGAGAAGTTGATGAGGAATAACAATTGATCCAATAAACATATGTTTTGTCATCATTTGTTTAGGGGAAGATTAGCTGGACCTACAAAAGAATAGATGACATTCAAAAGCCAAAACATGACATATCTGATCAATAAATAAATGGCAGATTGAACCAAAATCCTCCCAAACATAATGGATCTTGAACACTAATTAGAACATCAGTTGAAGACATGCTAGCATTTGTTCAAGCCTTGGAAACCATTGTTGAAGAAGAGTTAACCACTAATCAAAGACCAAAAGTGTTGTTGAAGTAAAGATCTATTCAAGAAGACCAAACATTTGTTCAAGCCAAACAGATGTTTGATACAAAGCAATAGTGGTTTGAAGATTAGTGGTTTCATCTATTTAACAGTATTTTGCTTTGTAAAAGATGTTTAGTATATTAGATCAGAGTTACATTCCCAAGATGTTTGCAAACATCTGTGAAATCTTTTCTCTTAGGAATGTTAGATGTCATACCAGGGGGATGTCAGTCAATCACGAACAGACCTTTTGTACTTAGTATAAAGAGATCTCACCTATTAGAGATCTATTCATCACACTACATCACATTTTCTTTTGTACGAACAAATTTGTTTGTAATCAGGTTGAGAGAGTTTGTAGAGTCAATTGTACTGTAACCATATTATTTGAATCTGATGTAAATCAGTTGATGATAATTTCCCTGCTTGTGATTATTTTATCTGCTTTACAATTTATAAATTATCTGTTATTAATTATCTCAATCACAAGCCTTGTAAACTCAGATCCTAACATATTCACATATCCACTATCAAATATCGAATTCCACATAAGTTGTCAATTTATATATTTATCATCCTTGGATATTTACATACATGAAATAACTTCATAAAGTTAACCTATGTACAATTTCATGTCTTGGTATCTACCAAACATAACGCTTTTAGTAACAAAAATAACATTTAATCATAATTGTACGCATGCATAGTCTTACATTCTATATCATATTAATACTTAGCATGTTACAAAACATCTATATGTATTCATATAACACATTTTATCATGCAATAGAACGCTTAAACAATTTCTTGTGTGTACGTCAAAACATGCGTATTTTAATCTTTCGTTAACGTTTTTATGCGTCGAAATCACATGCGACTAGCCAAAAATTATGGTTACTTAATATAAGTTTAAATATCCATATTTATCATATAAATATCATTTTAAAACTTGTTTGAATTCATTTTCGTAAAAATCGCTTTAAAAGCTGAAATTACTGTTTTAATGCATAGTATCATACCGAACATTACTATAAACATCCCAAATCATCAAGACTTGATATTTTAGCACAAACCAAGTTATTTACTATAAAATATGATGATCATAGTCATATTGGTGCAGGTTAATATAAACCACATGAATCATGCATTTTTCATCCATTTTACCACCTTTTAAGCATCAAGTACAACATGCAAACTCACCAAGCTTTATGTCATGTTTCCTACTATCTTAACACATTATTTTCGTCAATAATAATATATTAGGGCCTGTTCTAAATTGAATTTCATAAAATCCATAAATCATAATAAAACATAATACACAAGTTTCTAATGCATGTTACACATACTTACATCATATCACTTCAAGAATATGCATACAAACAAGAATTTAATGATGTTAAAAAAATCCAAAACACCCTTTTTGATCAAATCATGAATTCATCTAAAAACAATCATTTGCATGTGAAGATCCAATGCATTTATAACCATTTAAATAATATATCATACTAGTACATATACATACATACATGGCATACATATATACATATGCATGCACTTTTCATGTTAATATAATGCATTTATAACCATTTAAATAAAATATCATACTAGTACATATACATACATACATGGCACACATATATACATATACATGCACTTTTCATGTTAATATAATCCAAGTACCATCATCTTTCTTAAAAACCACATTGATCATCCATGCAAACAAGAATCAAGCCTAAACATAATCTCATTTCATAACCAAAACACATAATAACACACACACACCCGCACACCTACGTATCATGCAAACAAGAATCAAGCCTAAACATAACTCATTTCATCTTGTAACCAAAACACATACTAACAACACACACCCACACCTACGGCTCACACACACTTACATTTTTCCATTTTGTTTTTAAAATCTTTTATGTTTAGAACCAAGTGTGTGAAAAATACAGTTTTGAGAAACACTTTCACCATCTTCATCATCATTATAAAAAAAAGAACAAGAACTGTAAATGGGTGTATACCTCGCTATGACCAAAGAGAGTTTTTGATGATGGTTCTTGAATGAGGATACTTCAAATCACTAGAAAACACCTTTGGATGGACTTCAAATCACAAAAACTACTTGGAAGAGACTTGGATTGCACCTTGGATCTTCAAAGGAGGTTCCAAAAAATGGCAATGATAGTGGTGGGGTGGCTTACGGTTGCAAGGAAATATATATATATGAAGGGTTGGTCTTGGATGTTGTGTATTGGTTTGTATTTAAAAGGTGATGATTATTAGATAAGGTTTATAGAAAGGTTACTTGGAAGATGGAGGCTTGGACAAGACCCCATGGGCCGCCATCTACACCCCATGGGTGATTAATCATCATTTTCAATTTTTATAATAAGACTTTAAATGTTCGTTTGGGTGTTTATTGGGTATATTATCTAATAAACGGGTGTAATACTAGGAGTTTTATACGTGATATAAGACGTTTAATATTATTTTTACTAATTGAGTATTAAATTATGTGCATCGGTTAATAAGATGTTTAATTATATATGATACACGCAGTATCGGACAATACGCTATCAAAACCACAAACTAGTATTTTTAAGTGTTTTAATTAAATTTTCTACTCGTATATACTTAGAATAACATTTCAATTATACTGGAAAAATTTTGGGATTTTAACATTATCCGGGTTGTCACCAACGTTCGTTTCACAGTTTTTTTCGTTACACGATAAGCTTTTTGTTAGATTTACCAACATAACCATATATAAAATTTAAACTTGCAATCATTAGACATTAATTAACACCAAATTAATCCAATAAACGCTTTTAATCATTTAAACACGTGTTACATTAGTACGGACAAACTTTAAAGTAGTCCGGGTGTCACAATAAGCACATATCAACACATATTTTTGTTTATTTCAGTGTATTTATTGTCTTAGGGTGAGATTGACTTGTAACGAGGGAGCAACCCGTGATGTTGTATGTCCGGCCACTTCCCCCGGTTTAGAATCTAGATTCGGCGAAGGCTCCTCCTTTGTCAACAATGAACTCTTATTTCTCCTTATATGAGATGTGACTCGATTTCTTACGTTTCCTAAATTGTTTTTTTACCTTTGTGTTTTGAGTTTGGTTTCCAAAATAAGACACGATTGCATGGTGATGATTGTATAATTGCATCTATTAATTTTATTTCTGTGATATCAATATGCAACATTTCTGTGATGTTGGTCTTGTATGTTGTTAATTTTGTGTATCATGGTTTTCATGATGTGTGTCCTTTAAAAAGGGTATGATTTTCATGTTTCCTTTAAAAGGTAAAACCCACTTTTTTTTATAGTTTGTTGATACGTGTGTCCTACCATTTAGTCATGTGCTGTGTTGCCCGTTTGTGCTTCGGGGTTTCTACGTTCATTACCACCACAAAAGATGGGGTTGTTTGTTAACATGTACGTGTGTCCTTGTATTTGTTTCTACTATAGGGAACTTTGTTTTGAAAGGTTCTGAAAACATCCAGGGAGATACACCCGCTTTTCTTCAACCTCATAAGCATTTGTACATGCTCATGGTATGGTAGTTACCTTAAAACATAGTAATCGTTGCAGCTACGACAGAGATTTGACTGTGCCTGTCACCAACATTTGTGGTTCATTTCGCTCTAGGTGATGATGTTATCAGGCCATACATGTTTATACAAAAATGAAGTCGTTTTTTATTAATTTTTTAACACTTGTGTAAATTTTTTAGTTTCGAATATGACAAGTGCAAATGAGAGGCAAACTTCTTCGGTCTACAAAATTTGGTTGACCAAATAATTAATATGATTAACGCATTACCGAAAAATAGCCAAACTAACGGACAAGGTTGCGAGTATCCGTGAGACCCAACAGAAGCTAAAAAAGGCAATTGACCCACTTTACGCGCGTCATGAAGCTAAATAGTAACTTGAACAACTAAACTAAATGTTATTTTATGATGTTACATTATTATGTTAAAAGGTATAGTTGCACTTGATTGTAAATTTTGTTTAAAACTCTTATACAATCATCTTATATCAACTAACTTTTAAATGTTTTGAATATTAATTGTCAGGACATTAAGATCTACCATCTCGCTATTTGTTGAGGTTCCACACCGAAGTATGGTAACTTTAACTTAACGCTTCGCACACGAGGCCAAAAGACTAGTTATGAAAAGTCTCACAATAATAAAATAATCAATAAAAAATTTTAGTGACTTTATTAAAAAAAATATTTTAAAATTTGTTATAATATAATAATAGTTCTTAACCTAAAATATATATAGCAAAAACAGATCAATCCCGTTCAAGCTAACACAATATAATAATAGTTCTTAACATAAAATATATATATAAAAAAGCAGATCAATCCCATTCAAGCTAACACGTTTAAAAAGAAAAATAGACTGACGTTAAAACTACTATAAACAAAACATTATAATCACAAAATTACAGAAAAAGAAAAGTTGATTTGTCAAAAAAAATGTTTATAAGGATCACGTGATTGTGATTGTTAACAATTGACATGTGACAATAGATAAAGCCAAAGTTATTTAAAAGGTTAACTTAACGTTTAATATAAAAATAAAATACATCTAAGAATTATTAAAAGGTCAAAACAAAAACGTATATATCCTTAACAAATTATAGCGTTGTTAACCTTGATTTCAAACTTGTAAAACACATTTATAATTTTTTAACAATATGGACAATGGGGTTTACTACATTTTACTTGCCGTAGTTCTTAAAACACGATACACTTCGATTGAATTAAATAAATAATTGGTTATGTATCGTAGCTTCTAAAAGCTATTGTTTTCAAGTCATATTATTTATTTTGTTACGACAAAAGATTCAATGGATCGATATTTATGGCATTTGAAGTGGACTCTTTCTTTCTTTTATTCTAGAAAGCATGTGGCACGACATGTCATGTTCTAGAGTTTCTATGTTGTGTATTACTTATTCTTTCTTTCACATTTATATACTATTAATTTATTTATATTTATATACTATTAATTTGTCACATTTATATGCATGTATGGTTGTAAATTGTGCTTAAGTGATTGTACCCTAATCAACTAATAGTTTCATTATGTTACAAATTCAATCGGTTTGATCCGTTCAAGTAACTAGTTCTCAATTAAATTGTATGACTTCAAAGTTTACAATGCATGCGTATCTATTGAATCAACTTAGAGGTGTACATGGTCAGTTTGGTTTAGTTTTCTACCATTAATCATAACCATAGTCGTTAACTTCGGTTATAGATTTTCTTAACCATAACCAAACTTCGGTTAAGGTTAATCGGTTATGAAGTCGGTTATGGTTAGCTTTCGATTAATTTCGGTTATTAATCAAAAACTTTAATTAAAAATAACTTTGCAGCTAAAGTTAAAAAATTATGCGCCAATGGAGTTACAAAATAAGAATGAAACACACCATGTTGGACTTGCCTGGAACCTTTTTTATAAGACAACCACGACTATACTTTTTGGTTAAACTACCGATATGAGATCCTTTTTAATAAAGTAATTATTTACTCAATACTATACACAAAATTTATATAATCATTGAAACTTCAATCCTTCATCAAAATACAATCATTACCCTTCAATTCTTTATCAAAATAAAAAAGATATCCGCATCAATATCTTTTTGTTATTAATATAGTTTTATCTTAGAAAAAACCTCTACATGGTTAATGTAAAACAGAAATCTATTATATAGAATTATAAACTTAACATTTCAAGTACAGTTTGGTTTCGGTTATATTGGTTAACCAAAGATTCATAACTTTAACCATAACCGATTGATCGATTAACCAAAGCTTTAAAACCATAACCATCGGTTATGTTGGTTATCGCCATAACCGGTAACCGGCATAACTGAACTGAACCATGTTAGACATATTGTTATACTTAGTCATATAAAAAACCGTGTCTAATCTAGGTATAACAATATGTGTAACATTATAACAGCATTTCTAAGTTGTTAGGTTTAGTGTATGAACGAGTTGTACAATTACAATGGTCAGTCTATCAATTATAACCGTATTTCGAAAACCACTTGGAATTTAACTAATACTCCAACCATTATCCTAAAATGCATATTTCTCATTTTTGATAATTCGTACACGTGTTGCGTGCAAATATCAATTTATACGGTATTAAACCCTACACATAATAACCATGAGTGTTGTGTATTATTGAATTAGTATATTTAATCTAGATAGTTAGGAAATGGTTTTAACTTATGAAAATTGATGAAGTCATAACAATATTTAAGTAATTACAATATCTCTATTCTCCTCTCTTGCATATCTTTTGTATTGAAAAAATGTCCATTGCCAATTAAAAAGCTTTCTTTTATCTTTTTGAGAACCTTTTCTTCTCTTTTTTTCACGAGTAAAAGCATTTACAATCAAACTTTCTACTCAATCTTTATAATTAAACTTAAAAATACTACATTTATTTTCTTTTTTCAATTAAATAATATTTTTTATACTTTTATCATTAACTTTTCTCTCTCCTCCACTTATAACCATTTTTAAAAAATATTAAAAAATTATAAAGGTAAACAGTATATTCCAGTGAACAGTAACTTTTTCTTCTTTTTCTCTCTCCTACACTTACAACAATTTACAACTATTTTCACAAATATAGAAGCTACACTCACATGAAAATACAGGATCCAATGAATGCTCTAACTATTTTTTTCACCAAATTTAAAGTTGAAATAGTTGAACCACCATAAATGTTATATATTTGTTTTGGAGTGCTATTCAAATAAATTCTTTCAAAAAAATGGCTATTCACACATATTGAAGTTTACTTTGGGTTGATTATTACATGATCATTGCTAGCTTCGAAAAAAAAGTTTGAATTTTTTTTAGTATTTTAAATTGAATTTTTATGTTTTATTTAAATATTAAATGTATTATTTCCCGGTTCTTCAATTTTTTAGTATTCCTCAATTAATCTCACTATATATATATACACACACAAACGACTCGATTGGTTAAACTAATAAATAAACATTTTTTCTTCAATTTTAGTCAAACTATAAGGAAGAAGATCATTACAAAACACTAATTATTGCGAGAACAAAAATAAAAACTCTAAATCACTAAATTTCGGGATTTAAGGTTCATTTTTTTAAATTTTATGTTACTTACATTCATATGTGTATTATGATGTAAACATAAAAACCATTTATGTTTACCTATACATAACCTACATATTGTAGGTTATATAAAAACATAAAATTATATATTTTATTTGAATTTTAGTGTAAGAAACAATAAATCATACATTTGTAAAATTTTCATTTACTTTTTAGGTTTTTATGATTGAAAAAATAGGTGATGTAATTGTTCTGCGTGTTCTCGCAATATCTAGTATCCCCATAGAAACCCCCCCCCCCCCCAAACTATGATATGCTATATATATATATATATATATATATAATATATATATATATATAATTAAGTAGAGGGTTCAAATGAGAAGAATTTTTTGTACGAAGAAATTTCAACCATAGAAATACTTCAATTTGCTTCATTAAATTTTTGTATTTAATGTTATTGTAAGAGTATATTGGTAAACTTTCATAGATTATTAAATTGTAGTCTTCCTCTTTAATAACTAACTAAATTAAATTTGTAACTTATTTTCAAAATATATATTTTTCTAAAATATATATTTTTCAAAAAAATTAATTTAGAGTGTAGGATAAATTACGAGGTGTGTAGAACAAATTACCAGTTGTGTAGGATAAATTTCAGAATGTGTAAAATAACTTTTGATGTGTTAGGCAAAACTTTTTAGTGTGAATGATGATAGTCTTTATAACTAATTAATTAGTCAAATAAATAATAAATGAGATGTGGGAAAACTATTTAATGTTTTACATTTGTACCATTTGTTCTTTTTCTTCTCAATAAAAATTTCTTCTCAAATGAACACCTCTCTCGTCTCTCTCTCTCTCTATATATATATATATTACGATAAATATATTATATTCTACTTAGTCAAAATCACATAAAGTATATTTATTTTGCTATTTTATATATATACGAGTTATTTTAGTAAGTTGTGTATATATATCTATATATATATACACTTTTTATACTATTAACTTGTTTGACACTTTAAAGATCCTAGATTAAATCTCTAAACTCATACAAACCTAGAAATTTGAAAGTCACTTGTATTCGTTTTAATCTATTATTCATACTTATATATTATACATGCTATTAGGGTAATTTTGGGATTATCCAAATCGTCACAACTTGTGCTAAGTCGTAATTGATAATTTTCACAAATTGTGAGTATTCATAATCCCCTTTTCATTTTTATGCTTTGGGATGTATCATATATACTTATTTAAATCCAAGTCTTTTATACAAAATGTGTGATTCATTTCATGTTTATGTGTTGATTCTATGCTTTCTATGCTTTATATTAAACTTTGAGGCGGTATTCATTCATATATACATTTTATATTATAGCATTTAATCATTAACAAACTAAGTCTAAGGTAACGATAATAGAGCTATTGGTTGACACGCACCCAAATTGTTTGGGTATGGAAACCGAATCAATCTAAGCTTAACTTGCGAGTTGAGGACACTTGTTAACAAAGATTTGATCAATGCACTTGTTATTCATACATGCTTGAATTCTAACGTTGACATGTGAATTGTAAATTCATTCTATTATCTATATTCTAAACCTACGTTTACTCACCAACTTTTTTGTCGGTCCGTTATATTCATACATGTTACAGGAAATGTCGTTTGACATTCTTTTAAGTTCGATGCTACACATAGGATATTATGGACCAAGCATAAATAAATCAAAACAATCTTTTATGTTTATGTTGTTTGCAAACTATTTTTTTTTATGTAAAGACTATGAAAATTGGTTTGATTAAATAAAGCAACTTCAATTAGTGTCATGAATTATGAACAATCTCTAAGCTTAATTTATGAGTTCGACTTTAATTAATGGTCTAGAATACTTATTATGTTTCTTAATTACTCTAGTGCTTCTCAAATGATCCTAACATATATATATATATATATATATATATATAATATCACAAAAAGGTACGAAACCCTGAGTAAAACATGTAAAACAACTCATAAAAATAACTTTTACATGTAAAAGTTAATTTTTTATCAAATCTTTTGCATATAAACACATATAGAAGTCTTTTAAATAAAAAATACATAAAAATTAAGAAAAAACAACTTGAAAACGTGAATTTGTTTTTACAAAAATTAAAAATGTTTATTTACATGACTTCTATATGTGATTATATGCAAAAGCTCCAAAAATATATAAAGTGATTTTTAATAAGGTTTTTACATATAAAGCTAGTAGTTCCCTGGTTCCTTATTAAACCTCACATTAATATATATATAATATATATATATATATATATATATATAGATACGTGGAAAGTGTATCAAATAATTTTAGAACAAGTTTTAATAGTTGGACTCAAAAATAAAACACACGCGTACGACAAGTGTAGCATATACCCGATAAGACCTGACATCGAACCTAAGGACTCTGCTTAAGCAACTTTTGATGAATAACCTTTACCGAATATTAGTCTATTTTAAATATAATTTTGGGGTTTTTATTTAAGCTGATACTCTATCTCCCCCCCCCCCCCCCCCCAGGTCTCAAGAATAACGAAAACACTAGTTTGATAATGATTTCTAACCAATTGCAACAGCCAAACTCAATCCACTCTTCCTTAATCTTCAATGGCGGCTTAGAATCGCCCAAAACATTAGTTATAATCGTTTGTAGGTATAAAAATGCGGCTTTGGACGAACATGAGTTTAAATAGGGTGAAAACCCACTTTTCTCGACTTTTACTTGATTCTCGTGTTGCAAGAGGGCTCTCAACATACCTCACGACACGCTTAGGGACCAGATACAGACAGAATAGCTGGTCAAACAGTTTTTGTTCTAGTCAAACTCAACCCCATGTCGTGAGAAGAAGCCAAGGTGGCTCGCGACAGACCATAAACTACTATTTTCAGAAATTTTATTCTTGACCCTTGTACTTCATCTCTTGTAACAGGTGCTCGTTTCTTGGTCTTTTTTCCTCGTTTTTGTTTTCTTTACATGTTGGGACCTATAATAACACCAACCAATCAAATATACACTAAAAACTAATAAAAATGACACTAAGAGTATACAAAATTTACAAAATACATTGAATAAAAGCATGTTGAGTTGGAGAACTTAGAGAACTCTGACTTCCCGTGCGAGTTTTCCCTCCATTTTTTGCATGCACACGGATGAACATGTTACAAACACATCTAATACATTACACAGTTATGTATGGGTACGTCAAAACTAACTACAACACTTAATTAAACATAAGAAGTGATGAACTACTGCAATGGCTTAGATGAATCGTTGTAACGTAACATATGCACCATTGTACTAATCAGGGGTGGACCTAACTTAGAGATGGGGTAGCCTCCGCTACCCCTTGGCGCTCCGCCCGTAGTGTAAATTTTGATAAAATTTGATTTTTTTTGACGTTTTTTTATTTCGTTACCCCTTTTTTATAAAACGTTACTCCTACGAAGATTTTCTAGATTCGCAACCGGTGCTAATATGCATAAATAACCATTACAACAATTAAATTAATCTTAGAAGTTGGACGATTATAATTAGTTAGACGCAACATTACAATTACAATTATGTGTATAAAGTTCTCAACAACAATGCATCAAACCTACCAATGTTTGACGCAACTTAGACATGTACTCAAAAGAAAACCAGTGCTTATCTTTTTTTTCTCAATGATGACTTTCTTGCTCCTTAGACTTTAACTTAATACCTCACACTTGAGTGTTTTAAAAGGCGTTGCCTTGCAACTGGACCACCAACCCCAATAGTTAAACAAGATACATACATTATTTGAAGCAAGTTAGAAATATCCAAAAAAATGACGATCAAAATTATTCGAGTTTCCAAAAAAGTAGTAAAATTTTAATTGGCGTGTCAAGTGTCGAAGAGTTTTGTAGCCTTCCTTGCTACTGGCAGGGGAGTTGTCACTATATATTTTGGAGTGAATGATATATGCAAGTTGCCGATAAAAAAAGTGTCGTAAAGTTATCTACTAACAATTTCATTGGGAGATTTTCAAACAACACGAAGGAATAAACAAAGATAAACATCAAATATGATCATGTTTGTGAAAACAAAAAAGAAATTATTGTAGAAAGTTGTTACATACCATATAACAATTGTTAGATTTAACAAACTAATTATCTAAATTATAGTATAATATGTGTTTAACAATACATACACACACAAATAAGAAATGAGAAAAAAAAAGAAACTTGATTGTCGAGGATGACCATTGCAAATCGCAACCGCAACAAAAGTGGTTGGTAAATGATTGATGTGTCTTTCTCTTGTGCGGACACGTTTGATTTGTTGAATTCTTTTTTTAATATAGAACTAATTTATCTGATAGCAATCAATTTTTTAGATGTTTTTTTTTCTAATTACAGAAACTACTTTTGTTTCAATGTTGTTCTGCTGTTGTGAAATTTATTATAAATGTTAATTTGAAAAGAGAAAAAACTAAGTAGTCTAAGTGGAAGATATGTGAATCTTTGCTATAAAGTGATTTTATTTTTCTAAAGTTTAACGTGAAACAAAAGGTAACCATGAAGAAAGCAAGTCATTATATAACAACCAAATTTTATAATTGTTCCCATTAAGTTCAAACACCTTAGGTAATTCTGAAAAAAAAAATTTGCAACTGTGGAATAATCATGAAACTTTGATGGTTTTATACTAGAAAAAAAGTCTAAGTGAGTTTTTAAAAATATTAAATCTTAGTTATTATTTCATTCTCTTTTAATAATTATACACATTATATTTTTTATCAAACAATATGTCGTTATTGTTGGTATTTTTAAGGGCATATTTTACGAACCACTGAAATATTATCGTGACATCAACGGAATTACCCGATCATATCTATCTCTATTAGGCAAATAATGTCTATTAATAAATATGGGAAAAACCCCCCTTGTGAGAATCGAACCTATGACCTAAAGGTCTCTAAACCTTATCCCACCTCAAAGATGTCACTAGGCCATAAGACCGTGGGGTGTGGGCTTGGGTTGGGGGCGTGGGTAGCCAAGCAACACTGCTTTATCCACACCGGGCCAGCTTGGGTAGCGGAGTTGCCCAGCTGGCGTGGCTATGAAGCCTAGCGTGGGGCGGGTTGGGGAGATGAGGTGGATGGCTGCGATTGGCTGGGTTCATGTGACCGTTGGGCTAGTCGTTGGCTAACGACTATTTAAAAGAAAAATCCTTAACTATTTTTTCTATATAAATCAAACAATTCATACTAAATTTTACTATCCAAATATTCAAAAACTACCTCCCATCACCAATATATATATTCAATGAATTCTTTAGATTCAAGCGATTCGTCATCCTCATC
Organism: Scalesia atractyloides; assembly: GCA_947069175.1. Lineage (NCBI taxonomy): Eukaryota > Viridiplantae > Streptophyta > Magnoliopsida > Asterales > Asteraceae > Scalesia > Scalesia atractyloides. The sequence continues at coordinate 36,976,961 of CAMTDV010000023.1, read as the reverse complement.
GAACAGTGGCGACGGTCCTGAAAGCTATCGTTGAAGATTCAGATGAAGGGACTTCCCATCCCCAACCCAAACGAAGGAAGTATATCATTCGTGAACGCGAAATCGCTAACGATTTGCTGGTAAGCAATTATTTGTCACCCGAACTAACTTATGATGAAAGAATATTTAGGCGTCGTTTTCGAATGAGTAAAAATTCATTTTTAAAAATATCAAGGATTTAGAGGATAATTATGAATTTTTTCGACAAACACCCGATGCACGTGGTGATTTAGGATTTACCACGTGGCAAAAGGTTACGGCCACCTTAAGACAATTGGCTTACGGGAGTAGTTCCGACATAATGGACGACTATTTAAAAATGTCGGCACGGGTGGCTAGGGAAAGTCCTCACAATTTTGTGCGCATATCATTGAACTGTATATGAAAAAAATACTTTAGAAAACCAACGTTTAGTGATATGCAACAAATTATGGAACATCATGCTGAATATCATGGTCTCCCCGGGATGATAGATAGTTTAGATTGTATGAAATGGGAGTGGAAACTTTGTCCAACTGCATGGCAAGGCTCTCACACAAGCAGATATCATGGAATGTCGGCTATGATGTTTAAAGCTGTTGCATCACAAAATCTTCGGATATGGTATGCATTCTTTGGTATGCCAGATTCACACAACAATATAAACATTATTTATCACTCGTCCCTTTTCTATGATCTAATAAATGATGTTGGATCTAAAGGAACATTTTTTGTAAATGATGTTGAATACCTGCATGGGTACTATCTTGTAGATGTAATTTACCTTAAGTGGGCTGTTTTTGTAAAATCTTTTTCAAGAGATGAAACCCTAAATCCTAAAAGAGTAAAGTTTAACAAAGTTCAGATGGCGGCACGCAAAGACGTCGAGCGAGCATTTGGTGTTTTGTAGAAAAGGTGGAGCATTTTGAGCATGCCTTGTCGATTGTATGAAAAAGATCAAATAAAAAACGTGATGTACATCATTCTACACAACATGATTTTAGAGGATGAAGGTCGGGCAATAGTTGAATATTTTCCCGAGGAGACCAAATCAAATAACCAAGACATTAGTAACGAACAGAGAACGCAAAATCAAAATCTAATCGAGTTACGACAAATATTTTCAAATCTTCGAACTGATTTAGTAGAACATGTTTCAACACTTTCTATATTTGACAACATTGAAGACGAAGATGAAGATAATTGGATTTTTTTGTGATGTAATGTATTTTTTTGTAGTTATTTAATATTAATAAATTCTATGTTTAAAATAAAAAAAGAAAAAATATAGGTGTCATATAGCACCCCACGCCACCTAGCAACGCCCACTATTTTGGATGTGGACAAGTGAAGCTCGTATATGCCTCATGTCAACCAATGCTCCTAACCCAAGCACTCACACACCCCATAGTCTAATGTCATGAGACGTATTGTTAGTATTACTTAATAATTGTAATAAATACAGAATAAATTAAAGAAAAAAACACAACATAAAAGGACTATCAGTCCCATTTAAATCGTTTTAAAAATTATTTTTGTTATAAAATCTTTGATGTATAAACTATTATAAACTAAATATTAGGATCGAAAAATTACGGAAAAAACAAAAATTGACCTGTTAGAAAACAAATTGTTGAAAATTGAAGGATCAAAGTGATTGTTAACATCTGACATGTGACAAGAGATAAAATAAAGTTATTTAAAAGGTTCGCTTAAAGTTTAATATAAAAAGATTACTAAAAATATTATAACCACAAAACAAAAACTTAATAATCCTTTCTTTTTATCATTGTTAACCTTTAACTTTTGAACTTCTCAAACACATTTAAATTTTATCACATTACGGGCAAAAGGGTTTAAGCTTTAGGTTGAGACAAATAAATAATTGGTTGTTTTTACCGTAGCTTCTAAAAGCTATGGTTGACGAGTCATATGAATATGGTATTATCTTATTACGACAAAAAGATTCAATGGATGGATATATATGGCATTTGAAGTTGACTATTTCGTTCGTTTCCTTGTTCTAGAAAGCATGAGACACAACATCTCATTTATCTTCTAGAGCTTCTATGTTATTTACAGCTTATTCTTTCTTTCACATTCTCAATTAGAACTTCAAACATTACATATATAGAGAATTCAATTCAATTAATAACTACTACGAGTTTTGATAATCATGAAAGATTCTATTTTCTATGCGAGTTGGGTCACTATGTTTTACACAAACGTAAATGATAATATTACAAACACATCTGTAAAAAAAAAAAAAAACAAAAAAGAACCGGCGAATCGGTAGTTAGCCTGATATAAGTTTTGTTTACGCCTAATTTTATTTTTTTACGGTGATGAAATTTTTTATACACCTGATATAAATTGTTAGCATGAGATATAATTTTTTTTTCTTAGAACAAGTGGTCTTTTTTTAAGATTTTTGACAAAAAAAATGGAAAAACCTTTTGAAAGGTCTAGTTCTCATGGTTTTCTCAACTCAAGATAGTTTTCATTTTACGCTTTCCCTAAATAAAGGTGAAGTATAGGAAGAAAACTTCCTTGAGTTGAAAAAACTTAAGAAAACGTTGTGCAACATTTTTATTTTTTTCTAAAAGACAAGAAATATAACATACATATATTTGAACATTTTTATAAAAAATATGTAAAAGTGCCGACTAGTTTTTTTAAAATGTTCAAAATACATACGTTACGGTTTTTTGGACATATATATTATATAACATGGAATTTCTAATATTAAAAAAAACTACTTGGCATTTCTTTGTTTTTTGTTTTTACAAAAAATGTTCAAATATATGTATGTTATATCAGAAAAAATAGAAAAGTTACATAGGGTTTTTACAAAGGTTTCTTGAGTTTTTTCGACTCGAGTAGGTTTTCATTTTATCCTACCCATATATATACACATATATATATACATAGATATACATATATATATACATATATATATATATATATATATATATATTATATATATATATATACAAAGAGAGAGCGCAAAAGAGAGTGGGGGTGAAGCATATAAAGAAAACCCACTTTAGTTGAAGAAACTCATAAAACCCTATGTAACATTTTAAAAAAAAAGTTGAATGTAACATAATATAGATATACAAAGAGAGAGCGCAAAAGAGAGTGGGGGTGAAGCATATAAAGAAAACCCACTTTAGTTGAAGAAACTCATAAAACCCTATGTAACATTTTAAAAAAAAAGTTGAATGTAACATAAATATATTTGAACATTTAAAAAAACAATATATAATGTTCAAATCTATATGTTACATCTTTAAAAAAAACTACTTGGCTCTTTTTATTACAAAAATATTCATATATATGTATATTTTATTTCATATTTTTTAGAAAAAAAAATGTTAAATGGTGCTTTTACAAAAATTCTTAAGTTTTTTCAACTTAAGTGTGTTTTCATCTTATTCTTTGTGTGTGTGTGTCTATATATAAAAGATCAGGGGAAAACTATATTGAGTTGTGAGAACTTATAGAACTCTAACTTAATGTGCGAATTTTGTCCACATCTTTTGCACACACGCAAGATAGAATATTACAAACAAAGTTGTAAAAAAATAAAACTGCATTTTCAGCCTTTTTACATTATTGTAAAAAGCTACTAACATTCGCCGATATCAGCGTTTACACCAGCTATAAAAGTTTTTTGTGGGTGGTGTAAAACAACAAAATCTATTTTTTATTTGAAATGGTTGATTTTTAGAATTTATGATAAAAAAGTTAAAACCTTTTGTAAAGGCGGTTCTCTATGTTCGTACAACTCGTAAAAGTTTTTGTTTCACCCTAACCCCGTATATATATATACACGAGGATTATTAGAAAATCAATAAAAATTTTGAAAACTTAAACAACTACTAAAAGCCAATTAATTTTTGTTACTTTTCATTTTCTTTAATTATAAGTTAGTATTGTAGAAATAAAAACAAAAAAATATTTATAGATTGACTATATATATATATATATATATATATATATATATATATATATATATTCCTTTTAATTTCCACAAATAACAACATATAAAAAGAATGAAAATCTTGTCTGCAAATGATTTTGTCATAGTTTTCTGGTATCTTTTATGTTTTCCAAATGATCCCTCCCCCATTCTCTATCTCTATATATATATAAAGAAAGAAAACCTAATTAAATTGAAAAAACTCAAAAAACTTATTAAACCTCTATATAAAATTTTTATCATTTTCTAATGAAACAGGAGATGTATGTAACATATATATTTTTGAACATTTTTATATAAAAAACAAAAATGCTTCAAGCAGTTTTTTAAAAATGTTAAAAACTTCATGTTAAATATATACATGTCCAAAAAACTTTAACATACAAATTATGAACATTTTAAAAAAAACTAGTCAACGCTTTTTACATTTTTTTTATAAATGCGTTCAAATATATTATGTTACATTCACAGTTGTTTTTAGAAATACACATATATATATACACACACACTACATAGGGTTTTCTAAGATTTTTTTTTAACTCAAGTGAGCTTTCGTTTTATTCTTCCCCTATATAGGTGAGTGGAGAGTTCAAATGAAAAGAAAATTTTTGTAAGAATAAAAATAATAACTTTTAAACCAATAGAAATTCTCCATTTACTTTATTTAATGTGTGTATTTAATATTATGAAAAATATCATATAGGTAAATCTATAATTGTCTGTAATTAGTTAATTAATTAAACTTGTAACTCATTTTTTTAATATACTTTTTCAAGATAAAATAATTTGTGGTGAAGGACAATTTTCGACATGTGTAGGATAAACTTAGGAAAACTTTGTAAAAACTTTATGTAACAAACTTTTTTTTTTAAATTAGGGAATGTAAATTACATGTTTTCAAACGTTTTGACCCAAAAACACAAAAAAGTGTTGAGTGGTTTTTTTTTTTAAAAAGTTGAAAATTATGTGTTACATTTTATATATGCTAAAAGACAGTGTAACATATGAATATTCCTTTTTTTTAAATATCTAGTCGACACTTTTTTGTTTGTTTGTTTTGTTTTTGTTTTGTTTTTTTTTTGTCTTAAAACGTTCAAAATTATAACTTACATTCCTTAATTTTTAGAAAAGAAAAGGTTTGTTACATAAGATTTTTTTAAGTTTTCTTAATTCAAGTGAGTTTTCTTTCTATACATCCCCTATAATATAATATATGTGTAATAGAGAGATATACAAAACCTTTTAACCCTTTGATACATAACATGTGTTTTGAATTATATTATTTTTATGGTTAGGATTAATGAGATAACAATCGCAATTGAAAGAAAATCAAAAGTTACAACAAGAGTAGATATGAATAATTCTTTTTCGTTGAAATTTTGCATCGACATATAATTTTACTAATTTTTTAAAACTCAAATAACTTTTATTTACTTTATGTTATTTGAAGATTAACAATTTTATTAATACTTATATACCATGATTATAATGATTCGTGTGAACAGATAAAACAATCCATAAGAGACAATGGATATCTGATATCATAATGGTGTGTCTAAGTTGTTAAGTCTAACGCAGTAATAGATTATGCAAAAATGGTGCGTCTTACCTATTGTATTGGTGCTTCTTTGCAACTTAACAAATATGCTTACTATCGTCCTAAACTAAACTATCTATAATAAAATTAAAAAAGTCTGTGAAAAGTGATTTGTCTTTTAACTTTTCTATTTTTGTTCTTTTGTCTTTTTGAGTTTTTTTATACTTTTTACTTTTCTACTTTTTTTCTTTTTGCCTTTTTGTCTTTTGAGTTTTTTTATATTTTTATCTTTCAACTTTCAAAATTGACAATTACATTTTAACTTTTAAAAAACTTTGTAATCGAGTTTTACGTATTTATTTTATGTAAGTGTTAGTATATATTTAAGTTGATTTACGTTTTAACGTAATTTTTCTTGAAATTGAGACAATATGTTCCTATGCTTATTATTATTTCAGTTGGTTTAAGTTTCGATGTAAATTTTTTTCGGAAATATGTCTGGACAAATATAATAAGTTTGCATGCTTATTTTTATATACGTTTTCAGTTGATTTATGTTTTGATGTAAATTACAAATATCAAGTTATGTAAATAGTGCTTTCATCCAGTTTTTTTTACTTTTTTTGTATTTTATTATATTTATTTTTTCACCTTTCTTTATGTTTTATTTTTAATGTTTAGTTTTACATTCCTCTTTCATTAAAGTATATCTAAGATACTGTTTACGTTCTATTTACAATTAATTTAAAAAATTTTATGGTTTTCAGTGGATGTGTCGATATTCTTTTGAACATATTTCTTTGGGTTGTTATACTGAACCAAAATAGATATCCACCTAAACCCTGCAGCGTAATGCGGGTAATCTTACTAGTTTGACACATTTTGAATCCATTGTATGTTAATCAATCAAACAAACATACAAAGTAAAATCTCACTCATAGTAAAAGTTATTGTGACAATCTGAGGAGGGTGAGATGATGACAAATATTTCTTGTATAATAAGAATAATAAGGTTAGTTTCACTGAAACCCGTAGCTCTATAAACCCGTACTATTTGACATGTAAAGTATAGTAGACCGTGTAAAGCAACATATAGCTAAGGGAAAGTTGCAACATCTTGATTGGTTTCATTAAAAGATCTAGACGGTTATCAAAATTAAAAAAATAAGTCATATTCAATATATCACATTCAAAAAGAAGGGTATTAATATCATAGATGAGCCAAAAAGAAAGACTAATAGATATGACCACTAAAGTTGTGAGAGATGACAAATTCCTTTATTTGATCACTAAAAATGACCACTAAAGTATTGTAATTTTATAATATTAACTATTTGCTATGGTGATGTGCAGAGGTGGAGCCACTATATAAGCAGGGGTAGTCCAAATTATCTCTAAAGTTTGTTTCCATATTATAAAAATATCATTAAGCTCTTTCTATGTAGTGTAGATTTTTTATATATATAAAGGATACCCATGATAAAAAAAATAAGATACTTATAAATTTTTAGGCTAGCTTCGTCATTGATGATCTGATTTTGAACAATCAAATTTAAGGTTTGTGTTAAACCAGTGGGATGAGACCCACTCGTAGTGAGTGAAAACTCGATCGATCTTAGTGGACTCACTATAACAAACTAAATTTAAAAGAACTTAGAAAATATTAATCATAATATGCTTAAAACATGTTTGATTTATTGGTTACTTAGATAATGAAATGGGAAAACCATTAAAAGAATTATTAAAAAATTGTTTAGTTGAATTTGTTTAATTTATGTTAGATGGTTGAAATAAACAAAAAAAAGGAAAAACAAAAGTTAAAGCAATTAAAAGTACAAAAAAAAAGACAAAGGAAAGGCAGGAGGAAAGGAGAAGACGAAAAAACCAAAAACCGCCCCCCTCTAAACTCGAACGCACCCCAACATCACCTGCACTTACGTCCACCAACAAATTTAATATATAGTATAATGATCACAAAATTTTAATCAAGTTTAAGTTTTAATGTAGAAGATGGATATGAGTCAATGATAGATGATAATATATGACAAATATACAATAGAGAAATAAGATGACATAGTTGTGTTGCATGCTTTCTAGAAAAAGAACGAAAGAGGCCAAAACTATTAATCTGTTTCTTTTGAAAGTACATATAAAACTAACCCAAGTTGTTATAATATACAAACTAGTTTTTAGTTTTTAGGACCCGTGTTTTACGACGGCACCATTATATTGAACAAAAAGCATACGTTAAAATATTAAACCAAGCACTCTTGTTGTGGTGGTTAACTCGTAAAATTTTACCAAAATGTAAAAGATAAAAAAAAAGAATAACTAAGTGTTAAACTTCAAAGAATGAGATTAAAAGTAAAAAAAAGTCAAATTAAGATGAATAGTAAAGATGTAAAGAGGAGAAAAGTTATTAAATTATAGATAGGTAATGTGTTGAAAAGCTAAAAAATGACAAAACTTTGTTTTTCTCTTTATTTATATAGAAACTTGTATTTAGGACCCACGTTTTGCATTGGGACTGCTAAACCAAACAAAAAATAGATGTGAATGTTGAACTATGCACGCGCGTTGCGGAGTGTTAACTCGAAAAAGTTAGATCGAGATGTGATACATAGAAAGAAAATAACTAGGTCGACTTAGGACCATGTTTGTAAGAATCACTAGGCGCTAGTCGGCTGGGTGTGTACTGACTAGCGATTAGTCAGGATTAATCGGATTCAGATTTATATATGTAATTTTCAGTTATAAATATACACATTTTTATATGTATTTTTTAAGTAGACATGTTTTAACTTCTTATTGGCAATTTTTTTAAGTTCACAGGATTAGTTATTGTAATTTACAGATTTTGATCGGTATTTATAGGTTTTGGCAGGTAACTGGCCGGAACTTACAGGTTCTCACTAGAATCACCGATTTTCCATCATTGAGTGTGCTTTTGGTTCTTGAAAGCATAATTCCCTATGTTGAAGAGGATGTCACCATTTCTATTGGTTACACAAAGGAATATTAGCTTTGCATGTTTCGCGCTACATAATTTTATATGAAAAGATGGTTTGAGCGATGAGTTGTTTACAAAATACGATCAACCCAACGTGTCGTTACATAATAGTCAAGTGCACGTTGATGCTGATAAAGACGAGGTTGAAGCACATGGTATAACATCGGATCGGGAATATATGACTCAGTTACGAGATGAGATTGCTGAGCAGTTTATGCAAAATATGGAATAAATGAATTAAAAAAATGTTATTTTGTTTTTATAAATATTATTTCAGTGTTGTATGACTATTATTTAAATTTGAATGTTGAAAAACTCTTTTAAATTTAGTAAATCAGTGTATTTAAATTTAAGTTTATTCCAGTAGCATGTAGAATATTAAAAAACAAATAATTTTTTTATTGCAGACTACAAAGGTTTGGTCCACCTCTTCTGCTATAGATGTTTGCAGATGTGTAGACATTTTACCTCTGAAAAAACAAACAACACCTTATAGTTTTACTATTATAGCTGATTTTTTCTTCTTTTCACATTAAAGTTTTTCTCAAATATTTTTCCTTTAGATCATATAAGTTATCATATTTATGTTTTAGCAAATCATTAATATCATTTGAGTTAATTTTTACTAGAGGAAGATGAGTAGGATGTTGCATCATGTTCTTCCGTGGTCATGAAGTGACTTCATTTTATCGTTTTTTTTCTTGAACAAGCTTCTTCAAGATTTTCTAGTTAATCTCATAACGCAAGTTCATATATTTTCCCTTAATTTAAAAGAGTTTTATATGATTAAAAAATTATGTTGTTTAATGATTTTATTTTAAAGTTATTTATATCAAAATCATTTTCATCAATACTTCAACCAATGTAATAGTATATATATTGTTGAAAATATTAATGGTGGGAACATACAAGTTGTATGTTTCCTCCATCCCACATTGGTGGGGGGTGAAAGTTGAGTGCCTTATAAGGGATTACCCCTTATGGGCCTCCAAAGTGTTAAATCGGTTGAGAAGTGGGTCAATCCCACACGCGCGCCGAGCCGAGCCGAGCTGCGAGCTCGCGAATGGGCGCACTTCGCACGTACGCATCGTCGCTAGGAGCTGAGGAGCTTTTATTTTTAGCTAGGGTCCGGTTCAGATGTGTTAGATCTGTGGATCGAGATAGAGCTGAGTTAATATTGGGATAGAGATGAATTCGAAACAGTGGGGGTTATCTCCACCAGTTCGAATTCGTATGGGATTAGTCTAGGAATTCAAATTTGAGATGGATATCTCTAGGAATTTATATTCGAATTAGTTGATAATGTTTATACCATTCCCCATTTTTCTCATTCTCTGTTGAAATCGCAACCTATAAATAAAGGCCTCCTGCTACCCATTCATACACACAATTTTTCGCAGCCTTCCTCTCTGGTGTTCCTGTTTCTTCTCCAGCTTCTGCGTTTTCTGGTTTCCATTGCTGTTGGAATACCAGATCAGTTCTGCATTAAATCCTGGGAGTTTACGCTGCAGCTCATAGCAATACGAGCGCTTAAAATCCTTTAAGGACATGAATCATCCGTGCAGTTCAAGAATCTCGGTTTCTTAAATAGCCAGGTTGGTTTTAGTTTTTGCGTGTTCTTTAAATTCGTTCGATAACGGGACAGTCTCCTTCTACCTTTCTTCAATCAGTTTGTTCAAGTTGGAATAAACTGGTTTGGTCAATAACTCGGTAATTAATAATAAAATAATTAATTTTCTGTTTGATTAAATTGTTTTCAACAATCTTAAAGGATTTTATTTTTGTGTTTAATCGTTAGAACTAATGGACGGTGAACTACCAACAGCTAATCTGAGATTCATGAATCAAGAGTTTGTCAAGTTGGACAGATTCGATGGCCAGAACTATATCCGTTGGGCGGACAAGGTTAAGTTCATGCTCGTTGTGCTGAAACTCTACTATATCCTTGATCCAAGCTTACCCGCAATCCCTGATGACCCTCCTCTTGAGGCTGGAGAGGTCCCGAATCAAGATTTGGCTAAGCAAAGACTTGTCCGTAAGGAAGCTGAAGATCTTTGCCTTGGCCACATCAAGAATTCTCTTTCGGATCGTCTCTATGACTTATACGCGCCGGTAACAAGTGCTAGAGAATTGTGGAAAGCTTTGGAAGATAAGTACAAGGCTCATGAAGAAGGTACTAACAAATACCTTATTTCCAAGTACTTAGACTTTCAAATGGTTGATGACAAGTCAATCTTGGAGCAAGTGCATGAACTCCAAGTTCTTGTTAACAAACTGACCGCGCTTTCTATTCCGCTGCCAGAAATTTTTCAAGTAGGGGTCATGATAGCAAAACTTCCTCCTACTTGAAAAGATTTCTTGTCACACCCCGACCCGCAGCGGAAAAGGTGATCGGGGCATGATTGGGTTATCATCAAAGCTCATGACATTTATTATACGTTTCATATTCATTAATACAATTTAATGGAAATTTACAATAAATGTTACAACATGTTCTAACTATCAATCTAAGCTTCTTTGTTCTCTTCTAAGGCATTTCCTATGTTTTCCTTGCTTCAACCTGTTCACCTGTATCATGTGTAAAAGGGTTTTTGGGTCAACATAATGTTGGCGAGTGAATCCTAGGGAAAACATTTGAACAAGTTTATTTAAATTGGTTATGAAATATGTGCACAACCAAACATGAGTAAAAATAGATGTAAACTTATTCAACAATCAATAGATATTAAATAAATTACACATGATCAATAATGGAACATTTAGAGGCACGCGTTGCTCAACTCGTCTCTCACGAGGAACTGATGGGCCTAATGAATGAATTGCATAAACATGATAATATGAATGACACAACTACAAACAATATAAACTCAATGTTACACACATGAACAATAATGAATTGATTTTGAGGCACGCGTTGTTCAACTCGTCTCCCACGAGGAACTGATGGGCTTAATGAATGGATTTCATATAATTTGACAAAATGAAATAAGTAATCACAACAATATAAACGATCAAGTTTAGATCACGATAAGGTATGGCACAAGTTTAAATAAACGAGTTAATTATTTTTATGACACATGACAACACCCAAAACGTGTAATTTAAAAGGGGAAGTTGTAAGATTCACTCACAGTGGGTGCGTTCGGTTGATGATGTTGAATGCACGCGAAGTGGTTTTAACCACGAGTGAGATTAACCTAGATAAATCGCATTATGGTTTGGTAAGTAAACGGATTTTATTAATCTATTTTAGTAGGATTGTTGGGTGTATTTTTGTGAGTTTAAGGCTATTTTCTAACCTTAAAAATGTTATTTTTAAGTCTTTTTAATTGTTTTTTAATTAAATAAAAATAATAAAAAAAATTGACTTTTTCTGACCGTTGACTTTGACTTTGACCGTTGACTGACCGTTGACCGGTTCGAGTGCGAATATAAGTGCGCTGGGTGAGGCTCGAACCCGAGACCTCCCGTACGCGTGCACGCAGCTCTACCAACTGAGCTACGTGTCTAACCCGTCATATATCCGTTTTTAATTATATTTATATATTAATTAAGTTAAACAGAAAATTCTTTTATTTTAAAAACGTTTTAATTGATTCGGACGGTGCGCTCCACAGGTCTCGAACCCGGGACCTGTGGGTTATGATAACACACAGTCCACCGCTGGACTGTGTGTACAACTTGTTAACTTAACTGATTTTTGTTATACTTAAACACAAACTGAACATTTCCTTTTCTGTCTTATTTTAAAAAAGTAAATAATTGTCCGGGTCTATGCAGAAGACCGGACTCGAACTCGTGTGCTTTGATTAAACATACACACAGTCCATCGCTGGACTGTGTGTCTAACTTGGTTATTATTTCGGTTATTAATATACTTAACATATATATAAAATGAATCCGGTTCAGTTAACAAAAAAAAAAACATTTTTATTTACGCAGCGTGTGTGGAACAGGATTCGAACTCGAGACCTTTGTGTGTTTATTGTGCACACAGTCCACCGCTGGACTGTGTGTCTAACCCGAGTTATTTCTTGATTTAAATTATACTTATGAGTTACTGGTTCATCGTCTTCTTCGTCAGATTTTAACCAGAGTCGGAAAATCCGACTGGTTCGATGTGTTAAATCATGTTCTTTAGCGTTTTATGATTAATCAAAGGTGAGATATAAATAAAAAGAAAGGAAATTAGGCGTGAGGTATACCGACTATCTTCCTCTGTTTTCCGGCAGAACTCCGGCGACAGCAATAGGCTCCGGCGTCAGGTGTCTTGCAGTAGCGAGCCTTCAAAAAGTTTGAAAAAGGTATGGGTGACTTCGGTATAAGCTTAGGGGGTTCAGTAAAGCTCAGGAATGGAGAACCCGGTTTTCCGGCAACAAACAGAAAAATTCCGGCGAGAGAGTTTTCGCCGAGAAAGGGTGTGGTTTTGAGCGAAAAGGTTTGCAGAGGTTCGAGGGGGTATTTATAGGGCAAGTCGTCGATGTATTTGGCCCGATTTCCGACTTGATTCGTTGGTTTGAATTTCTCCGGCGGTTATAGATGGTGTCGCGGACTCAAACGTCGGTTATAACCGATATAGGTTTAAAGTTTACGTTATAACGGAAGGATTCGTTAAATACTCGCGAGATTGCCGGGATTTCCGACGACTGAACTTTGGGCGCCGGTTTTGAATTCGGAAAGTTATGATATGAATTAAATGATCTTAATAATTAACAAATAGCATCAGTGGCGCAGTGGTTCAAGTGTTATGTGTTAAGTCGTTTGTGAACCGGTACTGACCCGGGTTCGAAACCCGGCAGGAACAAAACATTTTTATTTTGCGATTTTTAACAGTTTTTCAAAAACTAATTATATATTCCTGTATAATAATTGATTATGTATCGTTTAAAATTATTTTGGGCATTTAATTCGCAACGAAAATTTTAACTGACTGTTCGGTTGATAAACGGAGCGGGTTTGGTAAATCCGTTTTTGACGGATGTTACAGTATCCCCTGCTTTTTAGAAATTTCGTCCCGAAATTTAAATAGTGATATATTTGACTAAAAGAATGATGGTTTTAGTTTTGGCAGTTACATGCTTAGGAAAAGTAAGGGTTTAAGTTTTTGTTCGAGGCTGGTAACGTTCCTTGTAAGGGTTAAGTACCCTATTACAGGAATCGCTTTTTTTGTTGCCTACTGTAAAAGTATTGATAAACAGAATTTATTCGCTAACTATGATATCATGCATAAAAGTTTGGATATGTTTGGAAGGGTATGGTTATATCCTAAGGCAAAACTTCCAATACTACAACCTACATGGAACATAAATAAACACAACAGCTAATATTTGAACATAAATAAACACAACAGCTAATATTTGAATCCACATTCTGATAGCATATATGTTTGAATGGTGGAAGTTCCTCTCTCGTTTGTTATGATGGAGAGGTTAGTTTATGTAGAAATGGAACACAATCCAATCTCTTTAAATAGCAAGATGATATAAATGTAACACAATTTCAACCAAGGCAATACTAAATCCTATATGGAACTTCTCATAACCGCCTGATAATGCCTCTGATCCTTTGGCAAGAATACTTATATATAGGAAGTACCAGCGGCGTATCCACCATATTCTTTCCAAATTTTCATTGGTTTTATCCACAAGTTATGATTAGTTACCAAGGAACTACTAAATCCTACATAGAACTTCTCATAACCATCTAACAATGCCTCTGATCCTTTGACAAGAATACTTATATATAGGAAGTACCAGCGGCGTATCCACCATATTCTTGTCAAATTTTCATTGGTTTTATCAGTGAATTATGATTAGTCCTATATAACTCTACAACCAATACAACAAACATAAAATACTGAAATGAAAATGTCTGTGCGATCAAGGCTCAATCAAACGGAGCCGATCGTATTGCATGTACTGAAAATGAAATTGTCTGTGCACTCAAGGCTCAATCAAACGGAGCCGAGCGTATTGCATGTACTGAAAATAAACTTAATCTACACAAACAGCCTATGCATGGAACCTCTCATAACCGCCTGATAATGCCTCCGATCATTTGACAAGAATACTTATATATAGGAAATACCAGCGGCGTATCCACCATATTCTTGTCAAATTCTCATTGACTTTATCCGGAAATTATGATTAGGTCTATGCGACTCTACAACAAACACAACAACCATAAGATACTGATAATGAAATTGTCTGTGCGCTCAAGGCTCAATCAAACGGAGCCGAACGTATTGCATGTACTGAAAATGAAATTGTCTGTGCGCTCAAGGCTCAATCAAACGGAGCCGAACGTATTGCATGTACTGAAAATGAATAACTTAATCTAAACAACAATCACACAAACAGCCTATGCATGGAACCTCTCATAACCGCCTGATAATACCTCCGATCATTTGACAAGAATACTTATATATAGGAAGTACCATCGGCGTATCCACCATATTCTTGCCAAATTTTCGTTGACTTTATCCGAAAGTTATGGTTAGTTCGATGCGACTCTACTACAAACACCACAACCACAAGATACTGATAATGAAAATGTCTGTGCGCTCAAGGCTCAATCAAACGGAGCTGAACGTATTGCATGTATTGAAAATGAAATTGTCTGTGCACTCAAGGCTCAATCAAACGGAGCCGAGTGTATTGCATGTAATGAAAATGTAAAATGAACTGATCGATCAAGGCTCAATCAAACAGAGCCGATCGTTGCGGGCACGCCAAGTTCAACCGCATAATAAAATGGGGAACAAGCTCAAAACCTCATAAAGGGGGAGCTGCGGCCTCGGCAAATGCATATACTGAAAACAATAAACAATAATTACTCTAACAGTCTACACATGGAACCTCTCATAACCGCCAGATAATGCTTCTGATCCTTTGACAAAACTAAACGATAGGAGTTGAATCTGGATCTTCAGCGAAGAGGGCTAGTTGGGTATCTTCGTTTGGGCCGTCATTATCTTCGACAGGATTGGCGTTGATATTGAAGACTCTTCCTCTTGCTGGTGACCTAGCGGTTGGGTTTCCTTGGTTTACTTGGTTAACTGGGTTTGATTGGGCTTGAGTGTTGATAACGTTAACCAATTGAGGGCATGTGTTTCTAAAGTGGGTAGGGTAGCCACAATTGAAACAAGCTCGAGCATATGGGAACATGGGGTATTGGGGTTGTTGATAGGTTTGGTTTATGGTTTGAGTAGGGGAAAAGGTTTGGTTTTGAAAGGTGCGACAAACCTTGCTCAAATGACCATAGTGTCCACAAGTTGCACATAGACGACAAGGTAAGGTATGGGGATGGTGATAAAAACAGTTGTTTCATCAAGGGTGAGGTCCAAGATAGGGTTTCTTATTTGGGTAAGTTGAGTTGGGTGCCACTTGAGTGATTGGGATAGCTTGGATGGGTATGGCGTGTAAAACTGGTTGATTTCGTTGGGTAGCAGCGAAAAGTTGCCCGTCTCTTCTTCTCTTAGGATTGGGTTGAGAAGGCGATTCGGTTTGGGTGGAGTCGGAGGTTTCAGTCGATTCTTTATCCTTCTTTTTCTCCTCCTTGAAGTCTTTGTTTCGGATTCGATTCTCGGTGAGCTCTGTTGCTAGCTCCATTGCTGCTTCCAAAGTTGCAGGCTTGGTACTTATTACAGGGTCTTGAATCTTTGACGGAAGACCACGAATGTAGTGCTCGATCAAACGGTAGAGGGAACTGAACATGTTGGGAACCATTTGATGTAACTCGAGGAATCTTTTGTTGTATGTGGTGTGGTCTCCTTCCTTTTGCTTCAATGAGTAAAATTCATCTTCTAATTTCTTGATTTCGCTCCTTGGGCAAAATCGTCTGGTCATGATTTCCTTCAATTCGTTCCAAGTTAAAGTCATAGCATCTTCAACACCTAGTTTGGACTTCTCTGTATTCCACCAAGTAAGTGCTATCCCATATAGTCGACCGGTAGCATAACGCACTTTGCGACCATCAGGGCAATCGCAATTTAGAAAAGTGTTCTCCATTTCTTCAAACCAATGGAGGAGAGCGGTGACGCCTTCAGTCCCTTTGTACTTTGGAGGGTCGCATGATTTGAAATGCTTGTAGGTGCATTTAGTGATATTTGAGGGAGAGTTGACAATGTTTTGGTTTTCTTGATTGACAGGATTAGCGGTAAGTGCTTGTTGAACTTGGATTACAATATTGGGTATTACGGCAGCCATTTGTTGAGCGATTAAGGCAGCCATGCGTTCGCGGGCTTTTCTTGCTCTCGTCTTCCTACGGGCGAGGTTAGAAGACATCTACAAGGGATACATGACAAGAGTATGAGTTGGATGTTTTTGGGTTCATGGGTCGCATTAGGAATGAACATTCATAAAATAATTATAGAAAAATAAATCTACTACATCCAAAGGATGTCTTGGGCTTTGCTCGCCATTAGGCCCTACATGCCGCCATACTTTACCTGTGTAATCATGTGGGCCCCCATGAATACCGGTTTTTCATATGGTTCGCACGGGTTTGCCAGGTTGCGTACACAAAAACCCGGAGAAAATCGAGAAATATGTATACAACGTGTGATATTCGGAATGTGTCCAGGTGTAGACACGGTGACACCTCAAAGTGGGTTAGTTCGAACGACGTTTGGTGTGGCATGCTTTGGCCTAATAGGTCCTTCGTACTCTCATCGTTGGTCCCCAGGTAGGCAAACTGGTCTGTTATATTGGATTTATACGAATGCCAACCTAGACAGGACGTTCCGACTACCGGTACTTGTACCCTTCCAGTTACTACATGCCCGTCGCAGAACTTACTTTGATGAGATTTGAAAATTGCAACAAAATCTTTGGATAATGAGAGTATGAAAATAAATTGAATACATGAACATCGATATATGTATAATGAATATGTATATAAGCATGTATGTTTGACTGTAAATGTAAACAAATATGAAACAAATAAATATCACAAGTTTGTATGTAACCACCTAATCAATTAAAATTTAGGCAGACTATAGTATAGGCTCTAAGGGTCTAATAACCTATCCTATATCCCTATAGTCATGGCTCTGATACCAATCTGTCACACCCCGACCCGCAGCGGAAAAGGTGATCGGGGCATGATTGGGTTATCATCAAAGCTCATGACATTTATTATACGTTTCATATTCATTAATACAATTTAATGGAAATTTACAATAAATGTTACAACATGTTCTAACTATCAATCTAAGCTTCTTTGTTCTCTTCTAAGGCATTTCCTATGTTTTCCTTGCTTCAACCTGTTCACCTGTATCATGTGTAAAAGGGTTTTTGGGTCAACATAATGTTGGCGAGTGAATCCTATGGAAAACATTTGAACAAGTTTATTTAAATTGGTTATGAAATATGTGCACAACCAAACATGAGTAAAAATAGATGTAAACTTATTCAACAATCAATAGATATTAAATAAAGTACACATGAACAGTAATGAAACATTTAGAGGCACGCGTTGCTCAACTCGTCTCTCACGAGGAACTGATGGGCCTAATGAATGAATTGCATAAACATGATAATATGAATGACACAACTACAAACAATATAGACTCAATGTTACACACATGAACAATAATGAATTGGTTTTGAGGCACGCGTTGTTCAACTCGTCTCCCACGAGGAACTGATGGGCCTAATGAATGGATTTCATATAATTTGACAAAATGAAATAAGTAATCACAACAATATAAACGATCTAAGTTTAGATCACGATAAGGTATGGCACAAGTTTAAATAAACGAGTTAGTTATTTTTATGACACATGACACACCCCAAAACGTGTAATTTAAAAGGGGAAGTTGTAAGATTCACTCACAGTGGGTGCGTTCGGTTGATGATGTTGAATGCACGCGAAGTGGTTTTAACCACGAGTGAGATTAACCTAGATAAATCGCATTATGGTTTGGTAAGTAAACGGATTTTATTAATCTATTTTAGTAGGATTGTTGGGTGTATTTTTGTGAGTTTAAGGCTATTTTCTAACCTTAAAAATGTTATTTTTAAGTATTTTTAATTGATTTTTAATTAAATAAAAATAATTAAAAAAATTGACTTTTTCTGACCGTTGACTTTGACTTTGACCGTTGACTGACCGTTGACCGGTTCGAGTGCGAATATAAGTGCGCTGGGTGAGGCTCGAACCCGAGACCTCCCGTACGCGTGCACGCAGCTCTACCAACTGAGCTACGTGTCTAACCCGTCATATATCCGTTTTTAATTATATTTATATATTAATTAAGTTAAACAGAAAATTCTTTTATTTTAAAAACGTTTTAATTGATTCGGACGGTGCGCTCCACAGGTCTCGAACCCGGGACCTGTGGGTTATGATAACACACAGTCCACCGCTGGACTGTGTGTACAACTTGTTAACTTAACTGATTTTTGTTATACTTAAACACAAACTGAACATTTCCTTTTCTGTCTTATTTTAAAAAAGTAAATAATTGTCCGGGTCGATGCAGAAGACCGGACTCGAACTCGTGTGCTTTGATTAAACATACACACAGTCCACCGCTGGACTGTGTGTCTAACTTGGTTATTATTCCGGTTATTAATATACTTAACATATATATAAAATGAATCCGGTTCAGTTAACAAAAAAAAAACATTTTTATTTACGCAGCGTGTGTGGAACAGGATTCGAACTCGAGACCTTTGTGTGTTTATTGTGCACACAGTCCACCGCTGGACTGTGTGTCTAACCCGAGTTATTTCTTGATTTAAATTATACTTTTGAGTTACTGGTTCATCGTCTTCTTCGTCAGATTTTAACCAGAGTCGGAAAATCCGACTGGTTCGATGTGTTAAATCATGTTCTTTAGCGTTTTATGATTAATCAAAGGTGAGATATAAATAAAAAGAAAGGAAATTAGGCGTGAGGTATACCGACTATCTTCCTCTGTTTTCCGGCAGAACTCCGGCGACAGCAATAGGCTCCGGCGTCAGGTGTCTTGCAGTAGCGAGCCTTCAAAAAGTTTGAAAAAGGTATGGGTGACTTCGGTATAAGCTTAGGGGGTTCAGTAAAACTCAGGAATGGAGAACACGGTTTTTCGGCGACAAACAGAAAAATTCCGGCGAGAGAGTTTTCGCCGAGAAAGGGTGTGGTTTTGAGCGAAAAGGTTTGCAGAGGTTCGAGGGGGTATTTATAGGGCAAGTCGTCGATGTATTTGGCCCGATTTCCGACTTGATTCGTTGGTTTGAATTTCTCCGGCGGTTATAGATGGTGTCGCGGACTCAAACGTCGGTTATAACCGATATAGGTTTAAAGTTTACGTTATAACGGAAGGATTCGTTAAATACTCGCGAGATTGCCGGGATTTCCGACGACGAACTTTGGGCGCCGGTTTTGAATTCGGAAAGTTATGATATGAATTAAATGATCTTAATAATTAACAAATAGCATCAGTGGCGCAGTGGTTCAAGTGTTATGTGTTAAGTCGTTTGTGAACCGGTACTGACCCGGGTTCGAAACCCGGCAGGAACAAAACATTTTTATTTTGCGATTTTTAACAGTTTTTCAAAAACTAATTATATATTCCCGTATAATAATTGATTATGTATCGTTTAAAATTATTTTGGGCATTTAATTCGCAACGAAAATTTTAACTGACTGTTCGGTTGATAAACGGAGCGGGTTTGGTAAATCCGTTTTTTACGGATGTTACATTTCTCAAAGAGAATGATGCACAAGTCTGAGGACTACTCTTTGGATGAACTGTTGAAGCACCTTCGAATTAAGGAGGAAACACGCAACATGGACAAAAGAGGTAAAGTCGGATCGAGTGTGAATCATATTGTTGGAGGATCTGGTAAAAAGGGAAAGGGGCATCAAAGAATAGAAAGTTTACAGCACCAAAGAAAAAGGAATTCAAAAAGTCACATCAAACGACCAACCATCAACCAAAGAGATCGGGTAAATGTCATGTTTGTGGAGAAACCGGGCATTATGCACGAGAGTGCTCTCAAAGGAAATCTGGATCTACGGTTGGTTCTACAAGTGCTGTTGATATTGAGAAAGTCACCAATCTAGTGGCTAATGTGGGTCTCGGAGATATTAACATGCTTTCTCAATATACACGCGTTGTGGCATGTAAAGGATGGTTTTTGGATTCTGGAGCAACTGTTCATGTTTGTGGGAATCGTGGCTCATTTCTTACTTATGGTCCTATTCCTCAAAGAACAGTGGTGGTATGTGCTGATGGACATCGAGTGGAAGTTCGTGGTAAAGGCACAGTGCGACTAAACTTTAAAGATGGTCAAACGGTTACTCTTCAGGACGTGTTGCATGTTCCTGGTATCACCAAGGGTCTTGTTTCTGCTGATAAGTTTGATCGAAATGGGTACAAGCTGGTTCTCAAGAATCTCCGTGTGAAGTTTTCTCTAAATGACATCTATGTGGGTCAAGCAAAGAACACGGGTGGAATGTATCGCCTTGACCTAGCTGAAGATGGAATTGATGAAGAAGAAGACTCGGATGAAGGTGGCATTTCAGTGATTGATGGGTTTGGGAATGAAAGTGATAGTGATAGTGGTGATAGTGGTAGTGATAGTTTTTATCAATGTAATGCAATTGGTTTTGATTTGAAGGAAATGATGTCTATTATATCGCTTGTTAAATTATGGCATAAACGTTTAGCTCATACAAATATTAAAAACATTGAGAACATGCAAACTAAAGGTTTCTTGAAATTAAAAAGATAAAGACTTTGAAAAATGCGAAACTTATGTGAAATCAAAATTCACAAAGAAACCTTTTCCAAGTGTCCATAAACGTAATACATCACTACTAGAACTAATTCATTCAGATATTCGTGAATTGAATGGAGTCCTTACTCGTGGGGGTAAGAGATACTTTATCACTTTCTGCGATGACTTCAGCCGATACTTATATGTTTATTTATTGCATTCAAAAGACGAAGCTTTTGAGGCATTTAAAATATATAAGGTTGAGGTTGAAAAACAAAAGGAGAAACGCATTAAAATTCTTCGCTCGGACAGAGGCGGAGAATACTTTAATCGAAGATTTGATGCATTCTGCGAAGAAGAAGGCATCATACATGAGAGAACTGCACCATATACTCCCCAACAAAATGGTTTGGCTGAGAGAAAGAACCGAACCTTGGTAGAGATGGCTAACTGTATGTTAAATCAATCGCGTCTAACTCGTAATATGTGGGGGGAAGCTGTGTTAACCGCATGTTATGTTCACAATAGGATCACTAGTCGTGTGATACCTACGAGTCCATATGAGTTGTGCAAAGGAAGAAAACCAAACCTAGAGTATTTGAGGGTTTGGGGGTGTCTTGCCTATTATCGCGTACCTGATCCAAAGACACTCAAACTGGGAGAACGAGCTTACAAGAGTGTATTCATTGGATATGCTCCGAAAAGTAAGTCTTACCGGTTGTTGGATGACGAATCAGGTACAGTTGTAGAATCCAGAGATGTGGAATTCTTTGAGAACAAGTTTTCTAGAGATGATGAAAACTCAAATTACACCACATCTTCTAGTACTTTTGTGAAAAGAGTCGAACCTTTCACCAATGGTTGAAGAACCGAGGAAAAGTACTAGAGTTAGAAAAGAGAAAAGTTATGAAGATGATTTCTTTTCTTACCTGGTTGAGAGAACTCAAAAGAAAGTGACGAGAGATGTCATTTTCGCTGTTAATTTGGATGATGATCCTAAAACTTTCAGCGAAGCAATGTCATCAAGAGATGTTCCTTTGTGGAAGGAAGCAGTCAATGATGAAATGGATTCCATTGTGGGAACTGGAACTTGGGAGTTAGCTGATCTACCCAAGGGAAAGAAACCTATTGGATCCAAATGGATTTTCAAAAGGAAGTGTCATCCAGATGGATCCATCTCTGCCTATAAAGCGAGGTTAGTTGCTAAAGGGTATAGGCAGAGAGAAGGGATCGACTATTTTGATACCTATGCACCTGTGGCTAGAATTAGCTCTATTAGAACTCTAATAGCGGTGTCTGCTTTGAAAGGGTTGTACATCCATCAAATGGATGTAAAGACTGCGTTTCTAAATGAATCAGAATTGATCAATATATTTCTCGAAACAAACGAAAAGGAAACGAAAGATGAAACCTAAATCATGGATCAACTAAGCCTCTCGGGGACTTTCCTCCTAGAATCTATAATTGCCTCAAAAGGTCCAACATATATACATTATTAGACCTTTTGAATAACAGTCAAGAAGATCTAAATGAGGAGATTTATTTGGAGCAACCAGAAGGGTTTGTGACGCCTGGACAAGAGAACAAAGTGTATAGACTTATTAAATCTCTTTATGGTTTGAAGCAAGCTCCTAAACAGTGGCATGAGAGGTTTGACACCACTATGACTGCTTTCGTGTTTCGACACAATAGTGCTGATAGGTGTATCTATACTAAATGCGAACCGGTTATACAGTCGTGATTTGTCTCTATGTTGATGATATGTTGATCATTAGCACTCACCTTGAAGGTATTTCTGAAACTAAAAAATATCTGTCCTCGAACTTTAAGATGAAAGATCTAGGAGAAGTTGATACCATTCTTGGGATCAAGGTGAAAAGAACTGAAAGTCAGATTTCTCTAAGTCAATCTCATTACATAGAGAAATTTCTGACTAAGTTTCAACACTTGAACATTAAAGAGTTTAATACCCCATTTGATCCAAGTGTGAAACTTAATGTGAACTCAGGGGGAGCAGTGGCTCAACTGGAGTATGCGAGTGCTAATGGAAGTATGATGTATGCAACACATTGCACTCGTCCTGATATTGCTTTTGTTGTAAGCAAACTGAGTCAGTATACTGTCAATCCATGGACAGAACACTGGAAAGCAGTGGGTAGAGTACTTGGATACCTGAAAAGGACCAGTAACTTAGAACTGACATACACGTCTAATTCCAGAATACTCGAAGGTTATTCTGATGCGAGCTGGATTGATCACACCAGTGATTCAAAATCTACAAGTGGGTGGATTTACACTCTAGCAGGAGGAGCAATTTCTTGGGCGAGCAAGAAACAGACGTGTATTCCCCACTCAACTATGGAAGCTGAGTTCATAGCACTAGCTGCAGCTGGTAAGGAAGCAGAGTGGATTAAAGATCTACTTACGGACATCCGTTTGTGGGATGTTCCAATGTCGTATATTCCCATGTATTGTGATAGTGAGGCCACACTATCTAAAGTATACAACGCAGTGTATAATGGGAGGTCAAGACACATAGGTCTACGGCACAATTATGTGAGACAACTTCTTGAAAGTGGTACCATCAAGGTTGTCTATGTCAAGACGAGTAAGAACTTGGCTGATCCGTTTACTAAACCTCTGACGAGAGATTTGGTAGTGAATATCGCGAGAGACATGGGTCTAAAACCACAACAGAATCGTTAGTGATGGAAACTCAACTTGAACTTAGTGCTCCTATTTCTCAAGTTTAATGGGTAAAAACGAAGTCACTTAACGATAGAAGGTACTATCAAATTTTTTGATAGATCCATGTGAGGTATGATAGTACGTCGTTGCCGA
This sequence comes from Scalesia atractyloides, assembly GCA_947069175.1. Lineage (NCBI taxonomy): Eukaryota > Viridiplantae > Streptophyta > Magnoliopsida > Asterales > Asteraceae > Scalesia > Scalesia atractyloides. Next base: position 36,952,860 of record CAMTDV010000023.1, on the reverse strand, counting down.
GAACAAGGGTGAGCTAATGCTCTTAACAAAGTTTTGGAGGCATCCAAGCAACATGGATGATGTAAAACTTTGCCTATATGATCTAGGGGTGGTGCCGCCTTGAGTGAAGATAAGTGGTTTGTCTTCTAAAGGGTCATGAAAAGGATTTATAGCGCACGACCATATTCGCGCTCAGTGAGAACGCAAAGTCGGCCGGTGATGTGTGGGGCAAACCGAAGGGGGCTATCAGGTTAATGGTTTAATTCCATAGGACACCATCGGATCTGTCTCTTCTTGTTTATCAACATAAACTGGGTTTAATCTTCGTGACACCTAGTGACATCATCTGTCTAAGTGAAAGGAAACAATCCAACTTGGTGGGGGATTGTTGGAAATATTAATGGTGGGAACATACAAGTTGGTATGTTTCCTCCATCCCACATTGGTGGGGGAGGTGAAAGTTGAGTGTCTTATAAGGGATTACCCCTTATGGGCCTCCAAAGTGTTAAATGGGTTGAGAAGTGGGTCAAGCCCACACGCGCGCCGAGCCGAGCCGAACCGCGAGCTCCCGAATGGGCGCGTTTGAGGCGCACTTTGCACTTCGCACGTACACATCGTCGCTAGGAGCTGAGGAGCTTTTATTTTTAGCTAGGGTCCGGTTCAGGTGTGTTAGATCTGTGGATCGAGATAGAGATGAGTTAAGATTAGGATAGAGATGAATTCGAAACAGTGGGGGTTACCTCCACCAGTTCGAATTCGTATGGGATTAGTCTAGGAATTCGAATTTGAGATGGATATCTCTAGGAGTTTGTATTCGAATTAGTTGATAATGTTTATCCCATTCCCCGTTTTTCTTATTCTCTGTTGAAATCGCAACCTATAAATAAAGGTCTCCTGCTACCCATTAATACACACAATTTTTCGCAGCCTTCCTCTCTGGTGTTCCTGTTTCTTCTCCAGCTTCTGCGTTTTCTGGTTTCCATTGCTGTTGGAATACCAGATCAGTTCTGCATTAAATCCTGGGAGTTTACGCTGCAGCTCACAGCAATACGAGCGCGTAAAATCCTTTAAGGACAGGAATCATCCGTGCAGTTCAAGAATCTCGGTTTCTTAAATCGCCAGGTTGGTTTTAGTTTTTGCGTGTTATTTAAATTTGTCCGATAACGGGACAGTCTCTTTCTACCTTTCTAATCAGTTTGTTCAAGTTGGAATAAACTGGTTTGGTCAATAACTCGGTAATTAATAATAAAATAATTAATTTTCTGTTTGATTAAATTGTTTTCAACAATCACCTATAAATAAGTCTTCATCAAATAGTATATATGTCACCTATAAATAAGTCTTCATCAAACCATTCACGGTAAAAGGTTTAAACTATGAACATAGGTATAAGGTGGTGGTGTAAAGTCCCCAACTAAAAATATGGTTTGAGTTTATGGATTTGACTTAAATTTGTATAACCTTGTTTGAGTGAATGTTAACTGACTAGTAGTATTTAGTAAGCGTTTCGCGTAAACAACGGAAGTTAAAACATAAAAGAAAGAAAGAAATTTAAATATACGTGAAAAAAAGGAAATGAAAAAAAGAAAGTTGGACAAAAAATAATAATTTTTTAAATGAATCTGATATACTAATATTACTAATAAAAGTGGACCAATAAGTAATTACTATTGTTCATGGTTCACTTTGTTATTACATAGAATTTAGTTTACGTTCACTTTTTTTTCAAATGGCAAACAAACAAATATTTTATTAAAACATAGGACTAACACTGCGTTAGCTCACACCAAAATTACAAAAAGTCCGACCCATTAACTACGTTTACTTGAAACATCACTATTCTTCCCACGTAATTTCCTTCATCCCCGAGCGATTTCTGATCTATACAAAAGATGCTTTATATCTTGTATCATCTGAGCGAAGCACACGTGATTTCCTTCACTTTCTTTTCTCAAAATAACTAAAAATAAGAGTAACCTTTATATTTTGTCTCCCTGTTATTGATAAAGCTCCCCAATCTTCTCTCTGATCACCGTAGATATCACCTTTACAACTTCGGTCTTTGGTCTAATGCGGTACAAATGATCATTACTTTCTCAAATAAGTCAAAACCTAAAAGTTTTATTATGCAAGAGGATATTTTTAGTTTGGGAATATGTTTGCTTAGATAAATTAAAAAAAAAAACATCTTCAAAAAGTGACGGACCCTCCTTGATCGTTTTAACGGCTGGTCCAAGTTAACCGATTCATACCCACCATAATGTATGAACGATTTTTATATAACAAAACACAAGATAGGAAAAATGGTTGACAGAAAAATGATATCTACAAAGAAATATTGATATCTTGAAAATTATAGAAAAAAATATTTTTGGCATTCATCCCTAATTATCTTCTGTATTATAACTTTTTTTAATTTAAGTTCTACAACACTGTATAATAAGCATTGTTGAAAAAATCAGGACTAGTTAGTAGTTGGCCAATAACTTACTAATTTTTTGGTAGTGTAGGAATCCGTTCGCATAAAATAAATAAAAACTTTTATAAATTCGAATTACAATACAAAAATAAATAAAGCTGTAAATTACAATACTTTTACAACTGAAATAATCGAAATACAAGAACAAAATTCAAACAGAAAAGTAAGTTCTTAGCTGAGGATCGTGTTAGACACGGGTCCCTTAAAACAAATTTCGAGTCTCCCAGGAGAACTCGTTTGTTTCCAGGATACAACAACCCAAGCAGTTGCACTGCCGGAGATGACAACAACCCGAAGGTGTACCTTGCTGCAAGAAAGGAGAAGAAGAAAATTTCTGTAGAGAATTCGATGGTGTTCAAGGTGTGTCTTCTGGTGTTGAGGTGATGCTGTATTTATACTGCATCTGGGTTGAAACAGTCAAAAAGATTTAACTCAACGAATTAAATTATTCATCAGTTACATTCCTGGTCAAGACCCTTGACTCGTCTGTTTCAACTGCTGAAGTGTAACTGGTTTGTCATTAACTCTGGAAGCAGCAGATCTGTCACACCTCGACCCGCAGCGGAAATGGTGATCGGGGCATGATTGGGTTTTCATCAAAGCTCATGACATTTACTATAAAGTTTCATATTTATTATTTCTTTTTAAAGAAGAACATTACAATAAACATACAAGTACAACATGTTCAAATACATATTTCATGACTTCATTATTTTTCTTCTAAGACAATTTCCTATGTGTTCCTTGCTTCAACCTGTCCACCTGTATCATGTGTAAAAATAGGGTTTTGGGTCAACAAAAAGTTGGCGAGTGAATCTTAATTAATCATTTTAAAGGATTAGTTATGTTGGTTATTTGAATAAAATTGTGCATAACCAAATATGAATAAACGTAAATGTAAATTTAATCACAAAACACATAATATCAATAAATGCACAAACACACACCAAATGATGAACAATGAGATCAAGGCTCAATCAAACGGAACCGATCGAATAAGGCACCTGATGCTCAACTCGTTTCCCACGAGGAACTGATGGGCCTAATGCATGATTTGCACACAACTTGACAAGAATGTAAACACGTATCACAACAACAACATAATCACATAATCTCAATTAATGCACAAGCACACACCAAATGATGAACAATGAGGCACCTGATGCTCAACCCGTCTCCAACGAGGAACTGGTGGGCCTAATGAATGATTTGCACGCAACTTGACAAAATGTAAACACACATCACAACAAACAATATTTACATCTCGAGTTTAGATCATATAATGGTAATAGCACGAGTTTGAATAAATGAAATAATTAAAGCGACACATGATACACCCCAAAACATGAATAAAAAGGGGAATTTGTAAGGATTCACTCACAGTGGGTGCGTTTCTTTGATGACGTTGGATGCGCACGAATTTTAGGATTTGATCGACGAGGAAAAACTAACCTAAAATAATAACGAAATGGTTCGGTAAATAAGTGGATTTTATTTGAGATTAATACTTTTAATTCATAATCTTAATAAGATTTTTAAATTTATTTTTGTGAGTTTAAGGACATTTTCTAACTTTAAAAATATTATTTTTAAGTATTTTTAAATAATTTTTTGATTAAATAGATAAAAAAAATAAAAAAATGTTGACTTTTTGACTCTGTTGACTGTTGACCATTAACCGTTGACCGGTCGGACTGTTTTAATTATATGCGCTGAGTGAGGTTCGAACTCGCGACCTCTCGTATACGTGCACGCAGCTCTACCAACTGAGCTACGTGTCTAACCCGAAATATTTCTTATTTTAATTATATTTATATACTTATTAGTTTTAAACTTATTTGGTTTTATTTAAAAATGGTTTTAAATGGCCGAATCGACTTCAGTGACCCGGAGTCGAACTCGAGACGTTCGGTTCGAGTACGCACAGGCCAACCAGTTGGGCTGTGTGCTTAACTTGTTTAATTACTAAATTATATTATATTTATATACATGTTGAAAGGTGATCTGAATAGGTTTAAAAATTATTGGTTTTATTTCTGAAATTCGGTAACGTGTGCGATTCGAACCCGGGACGTGTGAATTGTTTGTGCACACAGTCCACCGCTGGACTGTGTGTCTAACCCGTTCGAATATCTGATTTTAGTTATACTTATACTTATATGCGACTTCATCTTCTTCGTTAAAGAACACAGAACAGTGAATTCCGACTGTTCTTGTTTGGTCGTTCACGATTTAAACTTGATTGAAATGAAAAGAGAAATTAAATGATATGATGTACCAGAACAGCGGGTTTGCTTCGGTTTTCCGGCAAGTGTCGTCGGCTCCGATTTACGATGTTCGGCTGTATGAACTATTTAGCAGTTTTGATTATTGATTTGAACGATTAAAGTATGAATTAAGAGATAGCAGAGAAGTTTTAGATAGATATACCGGTTGAGAAATGAATACGGTTTTCTGATCAAGGATTTCCGGCGATGTTCCGACGAAATTGGAAATCTTCGGCGACGAGCTTCTGAGAACTTCAACTACGAAAAAGTGTGCGGTCTTGAGCGAAAGGATTCCCGGAAGGTTGAGGGGGGTATTTATAGGGTAGAACAGGATGTATTGGGTCTGAATTTGGTCTTGAATTCGCGGTCAAAGTTTTTCCGGTGGTTACGACTGAATTTGAGGGTTACACATCGGTTATAACCGATGTCGAATTTAGTTCACGCGTTTCAGTCAAAGAAAACGGTCGTGATTTGGGAAATCGTCGGTTTTTCCGGCGACTGCGGATTGGGCGCGCTGATTTCCGGATTTTGATTTTCTAGTTTTTTGTATATATGTTATTTGTTTCCTTGTGTATCACAAAATCGTGTGTGGCGGAGTGGTGTGTTGTGCGTCTGTTCATCCGGGTGACCCGGGTTCGAAACCCGCGTCTCTTTTTTATTCATTATTTATTATAAATTTTCAATTATAGATTTTAAATTCTAATATATTTATTAATTATGTATTGTTTAAAATTAATATGAACCAAAAATACGCAACGAACTTTATAACTGAATGTTTGACTGATAAACGAAGCGGGTTTTGGAAACCCGTTTTTCGACGGATGTTACAAGATCGCCCGCGCGCGCCTCCATATGCTAGCCTGCTGGTGTGCGCGCCAGTGTGGCTCACATCACTACGCTAGGTTAGTGGTGCGCAACCTCTTGCGCGAGCATCCTTGCTCCTCAGTCCTATTGCGCGTGCGCCAGTATGGGTCACATCCTTGCGCGAGCCTACTGGTGCTCCAGCCCTTGCCCTTGCGCGCGCACGCCACGTCACCAGGGAACCCATCTGGTCACGCCACACAGTCGCGCCATACTGGTTCACTTTGGTGTGCTGCGCGCGCGCACGTCAGGCATCTGCGGCGCAACCTGGACTGCCTGCACCATGGGCCACTATCTGTGTACCTGCGCGCCCCTTTGCCACGTTGTCTTCTAGGGTCTGCGCCACCTGGTCCTTGCAGCCATTGCTGAGGCACGGGCGCGCGGTAAAAAATACAAAGGCGACTCTCAAGCGGCTCGCGGCGTTGCGAGCGTGCAAAGTGCGCCATCAAAGCGCCTTGCGCCCATCGCCCACGCCACGCGCGCATGTGCGAGTGCGAGTTAGGGTGCTCCGCACACTTCGCGAGTACACTTAGTGTGTGCTTCCATGAAACAATAAGGAAGGAGTGTTCCCACTTAAATACCCGTTTAAGTTTCATCACCCCTCCTATGTGGGACAAAATGCTACTTTCCCATTTATTTCAGCATTTAATGTTTCAACCACCAAACTTTGAGCATCGATATCTCATTCATCTTAGCTCCGTTTTGCACGTGGTTTAGTTTGTTGCGAAGCTTTTCTAACATAGAACACAAACCCGGAAATAAATATCTATATAAACCTCAGTTTATAATATTTATTTATCGTCCAAAATTAAGAAATACCATTTCCTATATTTGTGAAAAATGCTATTTTCACTAAATTTCCAACAGGTAGTCGGTCCATTAGGTGCTAATCAATCTCAACTAAGGCTAGTAGACAAAATCACGAGGCTGATATCTACAGGCCAATTTTGGGTGGATTGTAGGTTGTGGTTGAACAAGAGAGCGAGACGAAATAATGAGGGTTAAAAAACATTTTCTCTTTGTTATCTTTTTTAATAAATTACAATTTTCACCCTCCAACTAATAGTGTTCTATTAAAATTGACCTAAACTTTTATGTGTTATTTATCAAGATGTTATTTTCAGGTTGTAAATATAGATTATTTATATCTTAAATCATAAATAAAACTATATATATATATTGAAAACTTACATATAAAATTCCAATATTATATATATATATATATATTTGAAGTTATTGTAAAAAAAGTGTTTTTTTTGTTAGAATGATAAGAAAGAACCCAAACCATTAGATCTTTAATCTAATGGTAGAGATCTTGATGACAATCTTATAAATAGTGTTTACTTTTAAAATAATTAATTTTCTAGATTAAGAGTATAAAGGTAAATATAACATTTTTAAATTAAGAAACTAACATTAATGCACATGAAAGTTCCCCCTTCTTTTTTAAACGTCAATAACTTTTTATACGTAACTATTTTAAAAAAAAATTACATCATAATAACGAATGTTTTTTATCTTTAATATATAACACTAATACACTCACTATACATCCATCATACACCTGTTACAGAATACATAACACTATAATACTATACATCCATCGTAGACCTATTACAAAATCGTATTCCTATAATATTGGGTGGTGGTTATGAAAGGTTATCAATTAATTGAACCAATGGGAAAAATTACTGTTTACCTTTTAAATTAATTTAGATTAAGGATCATGTCATCTTCATAATATTTCTCACAATTCTCACACTTTGGGCCTTTTTACAGGATCCTTTCTCTCTCTCTCTATATATATATATATATTGAAAATTACATATAAAATTCCAATCCAATTAGGGTGGAAGGGGCACCATTTGGTGACCTCTTCGTTGAGCTTCTTTGCTGATCTGGTAGGCGGCCCTACCATGAATTCGATGAGTGGTTAATGCTTATTACGGTGACTAGTCATCAATATGGGAAGGGAAGAGAGAGAGGAGATAGAAGGGGTTAATGGTGGGCTCATTCTCTTTCAACCAATCACATATTTAGCTTTTTATTTAAAAAAAAATTGTTTACCACCCCCATGTGGGGAGCACCTCTAACGTTTGAGTGCAATGAGAAATTTAGAGGGAAGTTAACATGACATGAAATTATTGGCTAGAAAAAAAGTTTACCACTCCCCAAATTTTAAAAAAAACTCTTTTCACAGATTAATCGTTGATCGATAGTTTACCGCGTCTAATAATGAGTTCTGCAACTATAATAATAACAATAACAATAGGTGAAGAAAGATCCTAAATTTGTTTTATATATGGCTTGTTACAACTTTAAGTGAAGAAAGATGCTAAATTTGTTTTATGTATAGCTTGTTACAACATGACGTGAAGAAAGATGCTAAATTTGTTTTATATATAGCTAGTTACAACACACAACTTACAAGTAGTACAAGTGACATGATAGGAAGAAGAGGACTTGAGTTGCATTACAACTCAAACACAGCCGACAGTAAACCCGCACGTGCCACGTAACACGCATTCCCTACGCCCGCATCCGCGCTTTTTTATATTCAATACAAAATAATAATAATAAATAATTTAATAACCCCCAGACCCACTTGCTGTTTCCAAGACGCTGTTTCATTTCGTCATCTATATAAATTCATCATTCATCCTCCATTAATCCTCAATTACATTACAATCTCTATCAGATCTTCATCATCTTCCTTGCTTTCTCCACTCTCCTGCTTGTTCCTTTTAACATAATTATTATTGAAATGGAACTCAAGAATATTGTTTCAATGGTCTCTCGCAGCGGCCGACAGTTGCAGCGGTACAATCACGGCCAACGTCAAGTCGTTGGGTCAGTACTGTCACTAATCTATGATTGGATTCATGGTTTTGCATTTTGTTGTTGGTTTTAAGTTTTTCCCCAAATTTGGATTGGTATCTTCATTTGTGCCCTAATTTAATGGGATGGCTGATTCTAGATTCCAAAAATTGAAGGCTGTTTATCGACATTTACATGTTTAATTTGATGAATTGAACGTTGGTAATTCGAATTTTGAAGAAAACTCTATTTCGTTTTGAAATTAGGGTTATTTTTAAACCAATTGAATTTCTGAAATTTTATATTTTTTTTCGGGAATGCTGAGAATTGTAGCATTTTGTAGAGTTTTTGTGAAATTAAATGCTTAATTTGATGAATTGAAAATAAATAATTTGAATAATCAGATGAATTTGAAGAAACTTGTTTACAGATTTGAAATTTGAAATTTAAAAATTAGGAAAATGATTGAATAATTTGGGGGAACTGAGTGCTGAGAATTGTATTATTTTTTGTTAAAATTTGTTTACTAAATGGTGAATTTAAATGTGAAGCAGATGCATACCTTACAGATTCAAAGGTAGCAAAATGGGATCAGATGTGAATTTAGAAGATGCATTAGAAGTTCTTGTGATCAGTGCACAAAGAAAAGGCAAAGGAATGTTGTTCCCTAAGGTATTTATTATTCATACATTTCTGGTCAATACATTTTGATCATAATATCTTCAAATTGGTTTTTAAAATAGCAATGATTATTAATTGAAATCTGGTCTGTAATGTGAACAGGGTGGTTGGGAATCCGATGAATCGATCGTCGAAGCCGCTCAAAGGGAATCCGTAGAGGAAGCTGGAGTGTTAGGAACAGTTGAGGTTGGTTCCTTGTTCTAGATTAACAATTTTGACATTTTCTGCAATTTAAAAAGTCAACGAAACAATGTGTATATGTTTAAGAAGAAGCCAAAGTCAAATTGCGCAACTTTATTTATTTAAAAATAATAATTTATATGATTGATAAACTTGATTCACGTATCTTTCTTGATTTTCTTTCTTTTTTTTTTAAATTAGGCAACTTTTGCTTATTTTCAACTTTTTTATTAACCTTTTTTTTATGATTCGATTCAACACTTGATTAACACATCTTTCTTGAATTTTGTAGGGGGCATTGGGTACATGGTGCTTTAAAAGCAAAGGCAATGATTCATACTATGAAGGGCATATGTTTCCATTACTTGTTAAGGAGCAACTCGAATTTTGGCCCGAGAAAAACATTCGTCAAAGACAATGGGTGAGTGTGCCTAAAGCTAAAGAAGTTTGCCAATATTCTTGGATGAAGGAAGCATTGGATTTGTTGGTGATGAGACTCGAATCACCTCCTTCAAGTAACTTATGAGCATGACACACCCACTTGTAAATACAATGAGATTTTGCGAAGATTATCCGATGGACGAGCTTTCAAGACGATATTTGGTTAATCAACAACAAGATCGTGCTAATTTGATACGCAATGAGGTCTTTGCACGCAAAGATTTTGTTTCTACGCGCACAATGACATTGATCGTGATAGCAAATAGAGAAGGAATTTTAGAAAAGGAGGTTTGAGGATCACTAACAAATAACTTTCTTTTCCTTTGGGAAATCATACTTCAATCGGGTTGTTGTATACTTTTTTGTTCATTTATTTTATGTTTATACTTGTACAATTTTGATCATCATAATGGAAGTATGATTCATTTTCGATGAGCGTGACAATGCATGGTTTATTTTAAATGGGTCCAAAACGTATCATGTGTCAATTAAGTTGAGTAGCTTTATAACTTTTTTGTCCCTTTAGGTGTCATGGGATTTGTTGATAGAAAGATCATAACTTTTTTAATATATAAGTGAAGAGTGTGAGTGAGTGTGGCATGGTGCCCTGTGGAATAACGGTTTAGCTTATGCCAGTCTTGCTCTTATTGATAGAAATATATTCCATGCTCACGGTGTGTGAGCCTTTTGTCAACGTGGAGTGTTTCATTGCGCGCGGGTCCATGATAAGGGGAGTATGTGATCACCCTTGTTCCCTACGGGCTTTTAATCTATTAATTCAAGATCTTTGGCCCGGCCCATTATGAGAATTTGGGTATATTCCTCTACGATTAACGAATTGTACCAACTTCAATTGCACACTCATAATGTAACCACATAACTAGCTCTCTTTCTCTCTCTCCAACTATATTTGAGATGCTTAGAGCATTCGCAACAGGTGAATAGGTCCTACACATTTGTGAGTGAGTTGTGTGTATTTTATAAAGTGGTTGTGAGTGGAGCATCTGTATATTTGGGACGACATTGTTCCTGGAATTTATTTTTTAATATTTTTAAACTGGTTGCGAGGAAAGAGAAAATACAATGATAAATGTATAATTAAAAATGAGAGAAAATATAATGATTTTTAGTGTAATTATATTGATGAGGATAAAGAAATGCTGTAAATGCTCTTAAATAGTTTAGATTGTGCATGGCATATCTTCATACTCGTAAATTTTCAGTTAAGTTCTTATAAGATTTGACTCATAAAGACGTGAACCCTACCCACCCAGCCCTTAGGCCTTACCAATGGCATGTAGTCATGGTTGCAAAATCGCTAGGCGCTCCCTAGTCGGTCGACGGGGAGTTGAGAGTATTCGGACAAGTTAAATTATAAAGAAATTAGTTTTTGGAAATTAAATATCTGTCAGATAACATAAATTTACTAAAAAATATAATAAAATACGTGAAAATGATATTCATTTTTTAATATGATAGGTATAGAAATTTTGTTTTATTTTTTTAAGTCAAACTCGACCCGAGTTGACCTATTAGATCCAATTCTGGCCGAGGTTGACCGATTTGAAGAAAGTCACCTCGGCAACCTACCTTGTAGCGACTACTCGAGGAGTACTCGGCATTAGAAACCTTATTTTACAACCATGCATATGGGTTACACACCCCAAACACCACGTCAATCTTGCATGCCTAGACTGGCCATTCGTTTGCATACTCCACTAAGCAAAAGGAGCTTTCCAATTTTCATCATCAACTTCATTACATAATAACTAACACATACAAAATTTGGAGAAACTTGAATGTTGAGAAATGACAAAATGTAAAATTTTGTAGGTATTTGATGTCAAATTTGTTTACTAAAATGGTGATTTTGATTGTGATGCAGATGTATACCTTACAAATTCAAAGAGGGGCGGATATAGAGTGTTACCGTCTTCGTAGTGTAAAAATACCCCTTTAACTCCGTTTCCGTAGTGTAAAAATACCATCAACTCCGTCTCCATTAAACAAAGATACCCTTATCCAATAAATAAAATAAAAATTAGGGATATCCCTGAATTTTTGAGCTAAATCGGTCACTAGATTTAAAGGCAGCAAAATGGGATCAGATGTGAAACTTAGAAGATGCATTAGAAGGGCTTGTCATTAGTGCACAAAGTAAAGGCAAAGGAATGTTGTTCCCTAAGGTATTATTCATACATTGCTGGTCAACCACCATACCAATTTGTAACATTCTGATCATATCATCTTCAAAGTGGTTTAAAAAATGATGACTAACTGATATCTGGTTTGTAACTTGAATAGGGAGGTTGGGAATCCGATGAATAGTTGAGGTTGGTTCCTGGTTCTAGAATAACAATTTTGACATTTTCTGAAACTTAAAAAGTCAACTAAACAATTTGTATATGTTCAAGAAGAAGAAGCCAAAGTCAAATTGGGCAACTTTGCTTATTTTTTATTTGGGCTTTTAAAAAAGTATAATTCAGACACTTGATTGACGTAGCTTTCTTGGGAGATTTTCTTTTCTTTTAATTTTTTTTTTGTGTAAATTGGGTAACTTTTGCTTGTGATTTAATTGTTTAAAAAAGAGTAAATTACCCAAAACATCCTTTATGTTTCCTCAAACTTGCAGGTTCCAGGCTTAATGTTTAAAAGTTGCTAAAAACAGCCTTTAAGTTTATTTTTGTTACGGGTTCAATTCTTTACAGCTAACCACGTTATTTTCTTCAGTTAAGTTCCCTCACATGCATAACATGTGAGGGTATATTCGTCATTTTGGTTGATCTTCCACCCACGTCAATTATAAGAAAAAAGAATATTTAAGGTTTAACCTATTTTAAAAAAAATTCTAACCGCAGGGACTAATGTGCAATAAAACCAAACTTTTAAAAACCAAACACCCTATTTTCTGATCTTCTTCTCTGGCGACTTCGCCGGATTCCGACGAACCCGGAATTAAGATAGGAATCTTGTTAAGCTAGCCCACTAAGCTGTAAAGATTAACAAAGATTTTGATCATGCCAATCAAACTCTTCAGGATTATCATAAGTTGGAAGAATCGACGCCTTATTCGCATCAGACGGAAACAACAAACGACTCTTCAACCCTAGATACCTCTCACGGAACTCCGATGCCGTCAAATCAGAGAACTTCGTAACACCGTGTTCAGTAGTCGGATCCAGCAACTGGTGACGCTTAGGACGCCGCAAGTTAGACTTAAACACTATCAAACGGTAATCGTGCTCCTCTGTAGTCGCGTACGTTTTACCAAACTTTGTTTAAACTAGGTTAAAACTTAAATATTCTTTTTTTATATAATTGAAGTGGGTGGAAGATCAACCAAAATGACGAATATACCCTCACATGTTATGCATGTGAGGGAACTTAACTGAAGAAAATAACGTGGTTAGCTGTAAAGGATTGAACCTGCAATAAAAATAAACTTAAAGGCTGTTTTTAGCAACTTTTAAACATTAAGACTGGAACCTGCAAGTTTGAGGAAACATAAAGGATGTTTTGTGCAATTTACTCTTTAAAAATTATAATTTATATGATTTCATAAATTTGATAGACGCATCTTTATTATTTTTTTATTCTTTTTTTTTGTAAATTGGGCAACTTTTGCTCATTTTCAATTTTATTATTAATATTATTTTTTATTACTCAGAGACTTGATTAAGACATCTTTTATAAAATTCTGTAGGGTACATTGGGTACTTGATTTAGACATCTTTTAAATTTTGTAATCTGTTCCAAGTTCATTTAACAAAGGAAAAGAAAAGAAAGTAAAAGTAAGAAACGCAAGGAAGAGAAAGGGAAAAAAGATGTATTTTCTTCCAAATCGGAAGGAAAGAAAACTAAAGAATATACTTGGTTTTCCTTTCATTTCCTTTCTTAAATGAAACTCGGGAACACAACATATTTTGTTTACCATTTTTTTACTTCCTTAAATGAAACTCTGGAACACAAATTTTTTTTACTTTCTTTCTATTTCCTTTCCTTTCTTTTCATTAGTGAACTCTGAAACACAGTAAGCTAAAGAAGTTTGTCAATATTCATCCTATGAACGGCATATGTTTCCACTACTTGTTGAGGAGCAGCTCGAATTTTGGCTCGAGAAAAACAATCGTCAAAGAGTTTGGGCCAGTGTGTTTTTCAATATTCTTGGATGAAGTAAGCATTGGATTTGTTGGTGACGAGACTGGGGTCGACTCCTTCAAGTAACTTATGAACATATTGACTTGTAAATATGATGAGATTTTGCGAAGATTATTGGGTGGACATCTTGAAAGGTTTTGTGACAAGACTTGATCAATCGACATCAAAATCATGTTTCTTTGATACTCATTCAGGCTTTTGTACACGAAGATTTTGTTTCTACGCGGACAGTGACATCGATTACAATGCAAAGAAGGGATTAGAAGAGGGGCTTTGAGGATCAGTACTAACAGATAACTTTCTTTTCCTTTTGGATTCATACTTCAATAGGCTTGATTTATACTTCTTTATTTATTTGTTTGTTTTAGATTTTAGATTTTATATTTGTACAATCTTTGATTTTAATAATGGAAGTCTGATCCATTTTAGATGAATGTGACAACGGGTGGCTTATTTTAAACGGGCCCAAAACGTATCGTGGGTTAATTAAGTTCAGTTAGACTTGGCTCATTAGATAAGTTTAAACACCTTTTTTTCTGTCCCTTTTGGTGACATGGGATTTGTTGATGGAAATTATTATAACTTTTAGTTTAATATATGAGTGCATAAATATTCCTTGGTTTTCTTTATCTATTCAATTAAAAAGTGGATTTATAAAAGATTATCATATATTTTTATTTAAGTGTGTGTATATATGTATATATAATTCTTTCATTTTTCAAGATAAATATCTTGATAATATCTAATATCATTTGAAACTTTCGTAAACTATAAACCCATTGACCAACAATTTCACAAGTTTAACTTTAGTCAAATTTGTGTTAAAATTTACCAGTTTACATATCTAGCTCAATTAAGCATGATACACTAGTATTTTTTTTTTTATCGAAACTACAATCAATAGCTATTGTCAATGTTCTAAAACAAATTAGGCTTTAAAAAATATATTTTTTTCTATAAAACTCGTCTTAAATAATTGACCATTTTCAATACTCAACACTTACATGCATAACCAAAGTTTTTCTAAAACTAGTGTAGTTACAAAAATTATTTACCTTTTTAGATACATTGAAAAATATTTATCAAATTGGATATTTTCCTTTTATCTCTTTTATATTTATTAACAAATTTTTTTATCTCTCTACTAATCTAATCGGATGAAACATAAATATATGTTACCTAAATAAAACATATACAAAATTTTTATTTAATAAACTTGTGTTTTTGTAAATGGTTATAATATTTTTTATCTTACGTTAATTATTTTCCAATGTTTTTGTGCTTTTTCAAATTTGTAATTTTGCTTTTTAATCCAGTCATGTAGTTGTTCGATTTGCTTATCAAATTTATTTTTGTTTTTAGTATAATGTATAATTATTTAATCTTATACTATACATAATAATAAAAAGAACAAGATTACGCTGTTAATAAATTACATAAATGATTAGTTTTTTTTTTATTCTTAAACTAAAAACCAAACTAAATACATGAGTTTTTTACTTTTTAACTTGAGGTGTCGTTGTTTGATTCTCTTATCAAACGTTATTTATTTTTAGTTTGTTAGATATATTTAGGGTAATCGGGATTAACTTGGTTACTAAAGGGAATTATGATACACATCGAACAAGTTAGGAGGTGCGGGAGTGCACGCTTGTTCGAGTTGTTATAATTACAAGTTTTCGGCGGAGCCCTGAAAGGGGGTTTCGAGGGGGCAACGCCCCTGGGAGCAGGGTCCAAGGGACAGAGCCTATGGCTGGGGCCGAGCAGCCAAGAAGCTTTAGAAAATTTATTTTTATAAAATTCGTCATAATTTTTATAGATAAAAATTAAGGTAGTTAAAGGCAATTTAATTAAAATTCGAAATTTGAAACATAACTGCCAATAAGCAGTTATCTGGAAATCATTCCCCAAAAATTTGTTACTGTGTTTTTGGTCATTCTCTGGTTCATAAGAATTCCTCATACACACATACTGTTGTTCTAATTCTCGAAATCAGAGTTGTATCCGATTGAATAATTCGGTAGAACCACCGAAATATTTGATCTAAGAGTGAATACATGCATCTCTGATCATCCGATTTCTAAAAATTCCCTAACATAGTTTAGTGTATAACTATTTAATCTATACTATATACACAAGAATAAAGAGCACAAGATTACTCTGTTAATAAATTGACTAAAATGATAATGATAATTTTTTTATTCTGA
Organism: Scalesia atractyloides; assembly: GCA_947069175.1. Lineage (NCBI taxonomy): Eukaryota > Viridiplantae > Streptophyta > Magnoliopsida > Asterales > Asteraceae > Scalesia > Scalesia atractyloides. The sequence continues at coordinate 36,936,790 of CAMTDV010000023.1, read as the reverse complement.
AAATAAAAGCCAAACTAAATACTTAAAATTTTTATTTTAAAAAAACGTGACATAATTTCTTTTTAAAAAAATGTAAGTTTTTTAAATAAAATATTATGTTTTAGGTACCATGATTTAGGCTTTATCCAATAAGACTAGGAGAGAGACAGACAAATTTAAAAAAAAGAAATAAAGAAAAGTACCTATTTTATTAAATATTTTTTAAAGTACCCAAAAAGTAAATATTTTTTATAACTACACTATTTTGGGAAAAAAAAACTCTACATAACCATTGTCATAGTTTTAAAACTACGACAAATATATCTTTTTTAGGATTAAGATTAAATATAAAGGTCAACATAAATAAGAAGGGTAAGAGAGATTCTAATCCATTAATTTTAGATTTGGAGGGTTGAGATTAGTTTTAGGGAAAAGAAAATAATAGGACATAAAGGGAATCACACATATATTGATTTTCTCTATCTACATGCAAGACACATGTCAGTTCCCTCATCAAATTTAAAACGTCCATAACTTTTTGATACGGCATTTTTTTTTTAAGTCACCATAATAACGAGTGTTTTTTATCTTTAATATGAGTATGATATTACTATATAAAAATAAATTTAAAAATCACTTTTATCATAACATATAACACAATTTATGACACAATAAAGATGATGTTATATTTGAGTACTCTATATATTGTGTTATAGATTCTGGTCATTATGTTTATTTTGCTATCTATTGTGTTTTAATCTTTTGTTCATTGTGTATTACTCTGTTGTCCATTGTGTTTTAGTATGTTGTCCATTGGGTCTTTTATTTGCTCTCACTAATTGTGTCTTTTAGCTGTCGTTATATTTGAGTACTCTAAATATTGTGTTATAGATTCTGGTCATTATGTTTATTTTGCTATCTGTTGTGTTTTAATATGTTGTTCATTGTGTATTAGTCTGTTGTCCATTGTATTTTAGTATGTTGTCCACTTTGTCTTTTATTTGCTCTCACTAATTGTGTCTTTTAGTTGTCGTCATCAATTCTATTTTTAGTCTACTTTCCATTGTGTTTTTTTGTTTGATACTTATTGTGTTTTACATTACGTTTATTGTGTCTTTTATCTGTTGTCATTGATTGTGTTTTTTGGTCTACTTTCCATTTTGTTTTTAGTTTGATACTTATCATGTTTTACGTTATGTCCATTGTGTCTTTTATCTGTTGTCATCGATTTTGTTTTTTGTCTACTTTCCATTGTGTTTTTTGTTTGGTACTCATTGTGTTTTATGTTTTTTCTATTGTGTAATACGCAACTGGGTTTTCTCATTGTGTTTTACGTTATATCCATTGTGTAATACGCAAGTGGGTTTTCGAATTTTTTTTTTCTAAATATAACAATATGGTACTCATATTAAAGATAAAATGACGCTAGATTTTATGGTATAATTTTTTTGAAAACAAATGACGTATAAAAAGTTATAGACGTTTAAAAAATATGGGGGAAATAGCATGTGCATTGTAACATTCGTCAAAAACCGGATTTACCAACCCGCTCTATTTAATAACCGAACAATCAGTTAAAAATTTCTTGGCGTATTTAATGCCCAAAATAATTTTAAACGATACATAATTAATAAGTATATTGGGATATATAATTTATTTTTGAAATTGTATTAAAAATAATGAAATAAAAATAAATCAGTGATGCCGGGTTTCGAACCCGGGTCAGTCAGCCGGGTCAATCTGGTCAACAATAACTTAACACACACACGCTCAACCACTGCGCCACTTATGTTTTTTGTTAAATATGAAAACAATTAATTCATATCATAAATATCGAATTCAAAATCGACGCGCCCAATTGCAGTCGTCGGAAATCCCGGCTATCTCGCGAGATTGGACGGTTTCTTTTATTCTTAACGTAAACTTTAACTATGACATCGGTTATAACCGACGTCTGAATCCGCGAAGCAAGTCGTAACCGCCGGAAAACGTAATGACTTTGAATCAAGTCTGAAATCCGACTTTATACATCTCGATTCCTCCCTATGAATACCCCCTCTAAACTCTGTTAGCTTTTTCGCCCACAATCACACATTTTCCCGACGTAATTCCACTCGCCGGAAAACTTCTGCACCTCGCCGGAAAACCGAGCCCTTCACTTCTGAGCCTTACTGAACCCCCAGAGCTTATACCGAAGTCACCCACATTTATCTCAAGCTCGTTGAAGACTCTCTGCCGCAAGACATACGTCGCCGGAAGTTTCTGCTGTCACCGGAGTTTCGCCGTAGAAACAGAGGAGTCCAGTCGGTATACCTTACGCTTAATCTTTCATTCTTTTTATTTATCTCACCTGTAATTAATCATAACACTAACGAACTTGATTAAAATCGATGAAACAGTCGGAATATGTTTTCTGGTTAAGTCTGACGAAGAAGACGAAGTTCAGTATTATATAAGTATAATTAAAATCAAGATATATCTCGGGTTAGACACACAGTCCAGCGGTGGACTGTGTGCAAATAAAACACGCTTACGTCTCGAGTTCGAATCTTGTCCCACGCACCTTCGCCCTAATAAAAATGTTTTTTTTCCTAACTGAACCGGAGTCACTGCTTAAGATGTTAAGTTTAATAAAAACCGGAATAATAACCAAGATAGACACACAGTCCAGTGGTGGACTGTGTGAATGTTTAATCACACGTCACGAGTTCGAGTCCGGACTACCGCACCGGTCCGGACAATTATCCAACTTTTTATATAAGGCAGAAATGAAACTATTTAGTTTGTATATAAGTATAATAAAAATCAGATTATTTAACTGGAAGGGTACAAGTACCGGTAGTCGGAACGTCCTATCTAGGTTGGCATTCGTATAAATCCAATATAACGGACCAGTTTGCCTACCTGGGGACTAACGATGAGAGTACGAAGGACCTATTAGGCCAAAGCATGCCACACCAAACGTCGTTCGAACTAACCCACTTTGAGGTGTCACCGTGTCTACACATGGACACATTCCGAATATCATACGTTATATACATATTTCTCGATTTTCTCCGGGTTTTAGTGTACGTAACCAGGCTAACACATGCGAACCATATGAAAAACCCGGTATTCATGGGGCCCACATGATTACGAAGGTGAAGTATGGCGGCATGCAGGGCCTAATGACGAGCAAAGCCCAAGACATCCTATGGATGTAGTAGATTTATTTTTCTATATTTATTTTATGAATGTTCATTCCTAAATACGACCCATGAACCCAAAAACATCCAACTCATACTCATGATGCGTATTCCTTGTAGATGCCTTCTAGCCTCGCCCGTCGGAAGATAAGAGCAGGAAAAGCTCGCGAGCGCATGGCTGCCCTAATCGCCCAACAAATGGCTGCCGTAATACCCAACATTGTAATCCAAGTCCAACAAGCACTTACCGCTAATCCTGTCAACCAAGAAGATCAAAATGTTGTCAATCCTCCCCCAAATACCACTAAACGCACCTACAAGCATTTCAAATCATGCGACCCTCCAAAATACGAAGGGACTGAAGGTGTCACCGCTCTCCTCCATTGGTTTGAAGAAATGGAGAACACTTTTCTAAATTGCGATTGCCCCGATGATCGCAAAGTGCGATATGCTACCGTCGATTATATGGAATAGCACTTACTTGGTGGAATACAGAGAAGGCCAAACGAGGCGTTGACGATGCTATGACTTTAACTTGGGATGAATTGAAGGAAATCATGACCAGACGATTTTGTCCAAGGAGCGAAATCAAGAAATTAGAAGATGAGTTTTATTCGTTGAAGCAAAAGGAAGGAGACCACACCACATACAACAAAAGATTCCTCGAGTTACATCAAATGGTTCCCAATTTGTTCACTCCCCTCTACCGTTTGATCGAGCACTACATTCGAGGTCTTCCGTCAAAGATTCAAGACTCTTTAATAAGTACCACGCCTGCAACTTTGGAAGCAGCAATGGAGCTAGCAACAGAGCTCACCGAGAACCGAATCCGGAACAAAGACTTCAAGGAGGAGAAGAAGAAGGATAAATCATCGACTAAAACTTCAAACTCCACCCAAACCAAATCCCCTTCTCAACCCAATTCTAAGAGAAAAAGAGACGGGCAACTTTTCGCTACTATCCAACGAAATCAACCAATTTCACACGCCATACCCATCCAAGCTATCCCAATCACTCAAGTGGCACCCAACTCAACTTACCCAAATAAGAAACCATATCTTGGACCTCACCCTTGATGTAACACCTGTTTTTATCACCATCCCCTTACCTTACCTTGTCGACTATGTGCAACTTGTGGACGCTATGGTCATTTGAGCAAGGTTTGCCGCACCCCTCAAAACTAAATCTCTCCCCCTACTCAAAACATGATCCAAACCTATCATCAACCTCAATACCCCATGTTCCCATATGTTCGAGCTTGTTTCAATTGTGGCGACCCTACCCACTTTAGATATACGTGCCCTCGATTGGTTAACATCATAAACGCTCAAGCTCAATCAAACCCAGTTAACCAAGTAAATCAAGAAAACCCAATCACTAGGCCACCAGCAAGAGGAAGAGTTTTCAACATCAACGCCAATCCTGTCGAAGATAATGACGGCCCAAACGAAACCACCCAACTAGTCCTCTTCACCGGAAATCAAGATTCAACTCCAATCGTTTAGTTTTATGTTTTTCTTTATGTTTTAGAATTACATAGAACCAATCATAACTTAAGGATAAAACCAATGAGAATTTGACGAGAATATGGTGGATACGCCGCTGGTACTTCCTATATATAAGTATTCTTGTCAAAGGATCGGAGGCATTATCAGGCGGTTATGAGAGGTTCCATGTATAAACTGTTTGAGCGATTATTGTTTATTATTTTCAGTACATGCAATACGATCGGCTCCGTTTGATTGAGCCTTGATCGCACAGACATTTTTCATTTTCAGTACATGCAATACGATCGGCTCCGTTTGATTAAGCCTTGATCGCACAGACATTTTTCATTATCAGTATCTTGTGGTTGTTGTGTTTGTTGTAGAGTCACATAGAACTAATCATAACTTGTGGATAAAGTCAATGAAAATTTGACAAGAATATGGTGGATACGCCGCTGGTACTTCCTATATATAAGTATTCTTGTCAAAGGATCGGAGGCATTATCAGGTGGTTATGAGAGGTTCCATGTATAAACTGTTTGAGTGATTATTGTTTATTATTTTCAGTACATGCAATACGATCGGCTCCGTTTGATTGAGCCTTGATCGCACAGACATTTTTCATTTTCAGTACATGCAATACGATCAGCTCCGTTTGATTGAGCCTTGATCGCACAGACATTTTTCATTAGCAGTATCTTGTGGTTGTTGTGTTTGTTGTAGAGTCACATAGAACTAATCATAACTTGTGGATAAAGTCGATGAAAATTTGACAAGAATATGGTGGATACGCCGCTGGTACTTCCTATATATAAGTATTCTTGTCAAAGGATCGGAGGCATTATCAGGCGGTTATGAGAGGTTCCATGTAGGATTTAGTATGTTTTGGTTGAAGTTTGTTCATCATACATTTCAGTGTATTCAATTTCATCATTTATAGAAGTTGAGCTATGTCTCACTACCACAATGACTAACCTCTTCATCATAACAAACGAGAGGGGTACTGTCATCATTCAAACATGTATACTTTCAGAATTTAGACTCAAGCTGTGGTTGTTGTGTTGTTTATGTTTTATAGTCACATAGGACTAATCATAATTCACTGATAAAACCAATGAAAATTTGACGAGAATATGGTGGATATGCCGCTGGTACTTCCTATATATAAGTATTCTTGTCAAAGGATCAGAGGCATTGTCAGGCGGTTATGAGAAGTTCTATGTAGGATTTAGTAATTTCTTGGTAACTAATCATAACTTGCGGATAAAACCAACGAAAATTTGACAAGAATATGGTGGATACGCCGCTGGTACTTCCTATATATAAGTATTCTTGCCAAAGGATCAGAGGCATTATCAGGCGGTTATGAGAAGTTCCATGTAGGATTTAGTATTGTCTTGGTTGAAATTTGTGTTACATTTATATCATCTCGCCATTTAAAGAAATTGGATTGCGTTCCATTTCTACATAAACTAACCTCTCCATCATAACAAACGAGAGAGGAACTGTCACCATTCAAACATATATGCTATCAGAATGTGGATTCAAATATTGGTTGTTGTGTTATTTATGTTCTAGAGTTACATCATAGGACCAATCATAACTTACTGATAAAACCAATGAAAATTTGACAAGAATATGGTGGATACGCCACTGGTACTTCCTATATATAAGTATTCTTGTCAAAGGATCAGAGGCATTGTCAGACGGTTATGAGAAAGTTCTATGTAGGATTTAGTAATTTCTTGGTACATTAGTTGTTGTGTTTATTTATGTTCTAGAGTCATATCATAGAACCAATCATAACTTACTGATAAAACCAATGAAAATTTGACAAGAATATGGTGGATACGCCGCTGGTACTTCCTATATATAAGTATTCTTGTCAAAGGATCAGAGGTATTGTTAGACGGTTATGAGAAGTTCCATGTAGGTTGTAGTATTAGAAGTTTTGCTTTAGGATATAACCATATCCTTCCAAACATATCAAAACTCTTACGCATGATATCATATTTAGCGAATCAACTCTGCTTATCAATATTTTTACCATAGGCAACAAAAAGCGATTCCCGTAACAGGGTACTTAACCCTTACAAGGGACGTTACCGCCTCAAACAAAAACTTAAACTCTTACTCTTTTTCTAATCATGTAACTGTCAAACTAAACACCATCATTTTTAGTCAAATATATCACTACTTAAATTTCGGGACGAAATTTCTAAAAAGCAGGGGATACTGTAACATCCGTCAAAAACCGGATTTACCAAACCCGCTCCATTTAATAACCGAACAATCAGTTAAAAATTTTGTGGCGTATTTAATGCCCAAAATAATTTTAAACGATGCATAATTAATAAGTATATTGGGATATATAATTTATTTTTGAAATTTTATTAAAAATAATGAAATAAAAATAAATCAGTGATGCCGGGTTTCGAACCCGGGTCAGTCAGCCGGGTCAATCTGGTCAACAATAACTTAACACACACACGCTCAACCACTGCGCCACTTATGTTTTTTGTTAAATATGGAAACAATTAATTCATATCATAAATATCGAATTCAAAATCGACGCGCCCAATTGCAGTCGTCGGAAATCCCGGCTATCTCGCGAGATTGGACGGTTTCTTTTATTCTTAACGTAAACTTTAACTATGACATCGGTTATAACCGACGTCTGAACCCGCGACGCAAGTCATAACCGCCGGAAAACGTAATGATTTTGAATCAAGTCTGAAATCCGACTTTATACATCTCGATTCCTCCCTATAAATACCCCCTCTAAACTCTGTTAGCTTTTTCGCCCACAATCACACATTTTCCCGACGTAATTCCACTCGCCGGAAAACTTCTGCACCTCGCCGGAAAACGGAGCCCTTCACTTCTGAGCCTTACTGAACCCCCAGAGCTTATACTGAAGTCACCCACATTTATCTCAAGCTCGTTGAAGACTCTCTGCCGCAAGACATACGTCGCCGGAAGTTTCTGCTGTCACCGGAGTTTCGCCGGAGAAACAGAGGAGTCCAGTCGGTATACCTTACGCTTAATCTTTCATTCTTTTTATTTATCTCACCTGTAATTAATCATAACACACTAACGAACTTGATTAAAATCGATGAAACAGTTGGAATATGTTTTCTGGTTAAGCCTGACGAAGAAGACGAAGTTCAGTATTATATAAGTATAATTAAAATCAAGATATATCTCGGGTTAGACACACAGTCCAGCGGTGGACTGTGTGCAAATAAAACACGCTTACGTCTCGAGTTCGAATCTTGTCCCACGCACCTTCGCCCTAATAAAAATGTTTTTTTTTCCTAACTGAACCGGAGTCACTGCTTAAGATGTTAAGTTTAATAAAAACCGGAATAATAACCAAGATAGACACACAGTCCAGTGGTGGACTGTGTGAATGTTTAATCACACGTCACGAGTTCGAGTCCGGACTACCGCACCGGTCCGGACAATTATCCAACTTTTTATATAAGGCAGAAATGAAACTATTTAGTTTGTATATAAGTATAATAAAAATCAGATTATTTAACAAGTTAGACACACAGTCCAGCGGTGGACTGTGTGTTAACTCAACCCATAGGTCCCGGGTTCGAGACCTGTGGAGAGCACCGGTTCGACGCATTAAATCGTTTTAAAAAATAAATGATTTTCAGTTTAACTCAATTAGTATATAAATATAGTTAAAAACAGAAATATTTCGGGTTAGACACGTAGCTCAGTTGGTAGAGCTGCGTGCACGCGAACGGGAGGTCTCGGGTTCGAGTCCTGCCCGGCGCATACTTACACACAATTAAACCGGTCAAACAGTCAACGCTTATGGTCAACGGTCAACGGTCAAAAAGTCAACATTTTTTTATTATTTTTATTTATCTATTTTAATTTAAAAATCAATTAAAAATACTTAAAAATAACATTTTTAAGGTTAGAAAATAGCCTTAAACTCACAAAAATACACCCAACAATCCTACTAAAATGGATTAATAAAATCCGTTTACTTACCGAACCAGTATGCCATTATCTAGGTTAATTTCACTCGTGGTTAAAACCACTTCGTGCGCATCCAACATCATCAACCGAACGCACCCAATGTGAGTGAATCTTACAACTCCCCTTTTTAATTACACGTTTTGGGGTATGTCATGTGTCACAAAATTAACTCGTTTATTTAAACTTGTGCCATACCATATTGTGATCTAAACTTAGATTGTATATATTGCTTGTAGTTATGTACTTCATTTTGTCAATTTATATGCAATTCATTCATTAGGCCCATCAGTTCCTCGTGAGAGACGAGTTGAGTAACGCGCGCCTCAAAACAAATCCATTATTGTTCGTGTGTGTATTATTTAGTTTATGATGTTTGTAGTTATATATTTCATATTGTCAAGTATATGCAAATCATTCATTAGGCCCATCAGTAACTCGTGAGAGACGAGTTGAGCAACGCGTGCCTCAAAACGATCCATTATTGTTCATGTGTGCATTATTTAATATTAATTGATTGGTGAATAAGTTTACATCTATTTTTACTCATGTGTGGTTGTGCACTTCATTTTGTAATCAATTAAATAAACTTGTTCAAATGTTTTTCATAGGATTCACTCGCCAACTTTTTGTTGATCCAAAAACCATTTTTACACATGATACAGGTGAACAGGATGAAGCAAGGAAAACATAGGAAATGCCTTAGAAGAAAACAATGAAGCCTAGATTGATGTTTAGGACATGATGTAATATTGATTGTAATTTTCCATTAAAGTGTATTAATGAATATGAAACGTTAAAATAAATGTCATGAGCTTTGATGATAACCCAATCATGTCCCGATCACCTTTTCCGCTGCGGGTCGGGGTGTGACATGCATAATTTTTTTGTTCTCTTTGATAAAATTACCCTATCACTTGATTTTTTTTGGGACACTTGTCTATCTATAGTGACTTTTTACAATTCTACTTTTATATTCGTTTGTAGAATAACTCAATCCAATCTTTTCTATTTTACATTAGTCATTACACTCATACATATATCAATACGCTAATCTTATAGAAATCCCCATTATATTTGTATTCTCTTCTATTTTAAACATAAGGAACTAGTAAAATTATCCGCGTGTTACGACAGGAATTCGATCGACGCCGATCTTGAAAAATAAAAGTTAAAATTAGTCAAATTTACTAGTCGAACTGAAAAAAATAGAAAAATAAAAAAAGAAAAAAAAAGTCAAAGATTTCTAAAATGGAGAAAGTCAAAGATAAAAAAAAGGTAAAAAAGAAAAGTCAAATTGATGAAAAAAAGGTAAAAGATGATCAAAGTTACTATTCTCAAAACTTCTTGATAATTGTTTACATACGAATAATAATAATAATTACATCCTCTCATCATATATCTCTTCCTCACCCTCCACTCTCATAGTCTCTCACTCAGGTTATCTCTCGGTTTGCTTATGTTGCGTTGGCTCTCTCTAAAGGGGCGTAAGCACGTTGCTTGCTAGGGGGATTGTGAACCTTAATATAAATGACTGTATAATCTTGTAGGTATTTTTAATATATAGATTACTGTAATATATACAAATACAAATAACATATATTTAATAGAACATAAACAATTCGAATATTAAAAAGGTAAATTTAACACCTTGATTAATGGGTGGATGCCAACTTTAATTAGAGCAGTAGAGGACTGAGGACTGAAAATATTAATGTGATGACTCTTTTAGGTATTAATATATACTCCTGGTCATCCTCTATATAAAATACATTCTAAGTTAATTATATTTTGTAATATTACATATACTATGAATTTTACATTTAGGGTATGAGTATCAATTCTGAATGCAATACAAAAACATGATAAGCATAACATAACACTATGTCGGGTTTAATTAATCTATGACACATTTCATTAGATAGGTCATGTTCAAATTAACCTATTTATTAAAAAAAAGATTTTATGTTATAGCTTAAAAGAATAAATACTTTATAGCGTTCATATATTAAAAGTGAAATTAGCATTTGTATTGTTATAAATTTATAACTATAAATATTAATTAATATGCTAATAATAAAATAAATCTTCGTGCTAAATAAGTTGTGTTTTTGTTAACCAATATCAAGTCAAAATGTGCACGACATAATTTTCAGGTCGCATCCGATTAAACTCGTCAACCAGTTAACAAGAGCTGACAAAACGTGTCATGTTGTGTTAAATGTAAACTTTTCGTGTCAACCTATTAGGATACTTAACATGAAAAATTATGTATGTTATAAATAGGTAAAGTGGTTGAAATGATTTAGACACATTTTTAATCATATTTTTAACATGTCAACCCACGTATCACCCAAACATGTTTAACTCAAAACACTTACTATTTACGTTTGTTAGGAGTCGTCGTTTATATAATAGATAACCTTACGCTAAGTGTATTACCCTAGTTTAGACTTTAGAGCCTAAAGTTACAAGAGAATAATATGTGTGGGCCCAAACACCACCTCAATCTTGCATGGCTAGACTGGCCATTCGTTTGTATACTTAGCTAAGCAAAAAGAGCTTTTCTTCATCTACTTAACCACTCACTCAAACCCTACCATTTCATAATATCCAACACACACTTATACACACACACATGGCCAATACTCTCGCTCCTCCCCTTCTCTCTCTCCTCTTCCTCACTCTCTTACACCCTTTACACTCCTCCACAGACGCATTCATCTATGGAGGTTGCTCACAAATCAAATACTCACCAGGCTCACCATACGAGTCCAACCTTGACTCACTACTCACCTCCCTGGTCAACTCAGCCACCTACTCGTCCTACAACAAATATAGCATCTCCGGGTCCACCCAACAAGATGTCATCAACGGTCTCTACCAATGTAGAGGCGACCTAGCCATGCCAGACTGCGCCACATGCGTAGCGCGCGCGGTGACTCAACTCGCCCCACTATGCGCGCAAGCATGTGGCGCTGTGTGCAGCTAGAAGGATGTTTTGTGAAGTATGACAACACGAGTTTTATAGGACAGGAAGATAAGACGGTGGTGATGAAGAAATGCGCGCCCGCGGTTGGGTATAATCCTGAGGTGATGGGGCGTAGGGATGCGGTGTTGGCGAGCTTGGGTTCGACCGGTGGGTTGTATAGGGTTGGTGGTTCGGGTGATGTGGAGGGGGTGGCTCAGTGTGTGGGTGATTTGAGTAATGGGAAGTGTCAAGATTGTGTGAATGAGGCGATCGGACGGTTGAAAAGTGATTGTGGTGGTGCGGTGTTTGGTGATATGTTTTTGGCTAAGTGTTATACTAGGTATTCTACTAGTGGAGCTCATGCTTATGCTAGATCTCATCACGGTAACTTTTTGTTTAATTTCTTACCATTTTATTGAACTCAGTGTCACAAGTTCAAATAAAAACCTTTTATTTGAATCAAGATTTTCAATATTTTTTTTTCAAAGGACAGAAATGCTTTAAAAAAGCCTGTGGCTCATTCAAAATCAATCCTTATCGTAAATGAGACGAGCTTAAACTTAGCTAGGTCCTCGTTTGGCTTATTTAAGTCCAACTTTATATCAATCTAATCTCATTAACTCACTCATTTGGCTCGGCTCAACTCGTTCGTTAAGTAGCTGAATGAAAGTGGTTTTTCTTTTTTGTAAGAAGTGTTTTCCTTTAAACATAAAGTAGATTTTTTCTCAGGGTCACCATGGTAATGACACTTAATATTTCATTTCCTTTTGGTTTTAGCATTTTGTTATCATTATTTATAAAGTAAATGGTGTTATCCGACTCTGTAAAAAATAGATATACTGTTTACTTTTAAAGAAATTTATTTTAACCAAAAAAAAAAGCGACGTCGAAAAAAAGCACATCTGAATTGATATTTGTGCTTTTCCTTTTTGTTGCTTTTTATGAATTCTTAACAAATTGATCGACACTTCATCTATGTACTACGTAACTAATTATTTAAGTGCATTTTGTCTCCCGTTGTGACTTTCAATAAATTAAAATTAGGTTAATGATATAAAAAAACTAATATAATTTGTTATCTTGTACGTAAAACTAAATCCTTTTACGCAAATTTGTATGTTAAAGTTTATCAATTTGTTTAAAATACATTTATATTATTATTGAACGGTAACATTCTATGATAATAGAATAAGGCCAGCGTATGTTGTAAAAACCCGATAAACACTAAAATATGTTACACTTTTAACTATTTGAAAAGTTATAAAGTGAAATTTACATTATAGAAATTGTACTGAACTTTATAAAGAAAAGTTATCATACTTTGTTTCTCACTTTCTTTTTATCACACATCATATATCCCTCTTCTTTATCTATCTTACACCCTTTGTTTTTCTATGTGCACGTCCTAATTTTGTTAGGTGAGTTTATAAACATATATAAATCTTGGGTATTATCTTCAATACTAAGACACACACACACATATATATATTATATATATATATATATATATATATTAAAATCATGATATTCAAGAGAATTGCAAATTTTATTCTTGTAAACAGGTGAGCATGATGAAGCCGAAAAGACATTTGCAATAATAGTCGGATTACTTGCCGGGGTTGCGCTCATAATCATTTTCTTAACTTTCATGAGAAAAGCTTTCGGCCGACATGGTAATTTTTATGATATATTTGTTGTTTGGGATATTGAAAATCTTTTAATAGTTGATAGTTATAACTCAAAAGTCATATTTATGAATGTATAAATTTAAATTCAAGAATCAAGAAACATCTTTATATTCATTTGTTTCTGAAACAGTTAACTGATTAATAAGCTATAGATAATAATAACTGATTTTTAAAACAAATTTTACAAAAACCAACCCACTAGCAACAACTTTTATTTTTATATTGGCCCTCAATTGGACCTTATTGTATATACCTTTTGAAAAAGCAAACTTTTTTCGTATATACTTTCGCTTTAATTTTTTACCTTTTTCCGCAAAACTTTCTATATATTTAACTATTTATTTCATTTTTTACAGGTAAATAAATGAAAAACTTTATGAAAAGTTAAAAGGGTTGCATGCATGGCCTCCACCCTCATCACATCTGCTGTTTCAATTGCTTGTCTTTTTTCCTTCATGATGTAAACTTACATTTTAATTTTAGTTTATCGTAATCATTACTTTTAAATTGGATTTAAGGCATATGTAATGAATAAATTCAGTTAGATTTGTTTAAATGGTTGTTGTTAACTTCAACTTATGTATAATGAATTTGTGTTTTACATTTGGATATTATCCAACAAATTATCTAATTGTATTAATTTCATTATTTGATATAAAAATATATTTGTTTCTTTTCAATTAATTCTCCTTTTCATAGTGACTATACATTGATGACTCCATTGTTTAGGGAGTATAGAATTGAGGAAAAAGCTATAAGTTCTAGATTGAGGGGGGTGTTAAAGTAATTGTAACTTATAACTAGTAATTTTTTTCATGTGTTGAATGTAAAGTAACTCGAATGCGTACCGTCAAGATTCGAATTGTCACACCCCAACTGATGGTGGAATCATCGGGGCGTCCGTAAATAAATTGCTCGAGACTTCATATAACTATTTTGCGACAAGTAATTGAATATCAAGATTTCATTTCATTTCTAAATTTCAAGTACATAGTTGGAAACGAAATACAACAAGTAACGTATGACTAGTCTATGAACATAAATTAAAGTTTGGTGCGTTTCTAGTCCTTCCTACTAAATTCTTTACAATGCTTCACGATCACAATCCTGCAATATATATTAAAGTAACATGTCAACGCATAAAGTATTGACGAGCATACAAGTTTAATTGTACTAGCATATGTATAAACGAGTTTAACGAAATCCACATGGCAATAACGTATACTAAAGCATGACATACATATCTAGCATGCAAAACATACTTGTCAACCCAAAGTTTACCGCGAGCTTAATCTAATCATAGCAATGAATATACCATTTTGTTTATTTAACATGATCTCATGAATACGGGCGGTGCGTTACTCCTACAGCACTATACATGTTAAGGGAGACTTGTGTAAAGTTAATGAAAAAGTATGGTGCAAGAACGGCTTTCTAGCATGTATGTATTCTAGAGTATGAATGAATAAAGCATGTATGTTGAATTCACTTGTTAAATTAAAGTATTTACGTATAAGTTTTTGTGTGAGTTTTAATATGTCATATATATTGCACCCAAAAGTGATAAAACGGAAAAGGGTTATGTATACTCACGGTTTTGCAAACTTTCCTAGCAATCCGAGAGTTGATGAGTTGAAGTGATGAATACCGAAGTTACTCTATATGGAGAAAGAGAGGTATGTGCATATTCTGAGTTTGGTGAAGGTTTCAGATTCAGAAGCAGAAAACACGAAAAAGTAACGGGAAAATGCCACTTCGTACGAAGTGACCACCTCGTGCGAAGTGATTGATCACCTCGTGCGAAGGGACTGTTTCTGAAAAATGTAGCTCATTTAAGCTCCCGTTTCGACAATGAGTTCTGTTGAACGAGAATTTGGGGACGAGACAGATTAGTCTTAGCTCATATAGTTAACTATGACTCGGTTAATACTAGGAGCATGACTAAGTGAGAAAGTAAGTATTTCATAGTATTTAGTTTAGTCCAATGTCTAAAAATTATGTCATAGATGCCAAGCATTGGGGTACGAATGCCTCGTTATATGATTCACTAAAGCTTAAAGTTTATCAACAAAGTTAATAAACCCGGTTGGTCATGAGTGTACATAAATTAAATACAAAAAGAAATGTTCAAGTAAAGTGTGGAACTTAATTCGGGTATCCAAAGCTCCCAACGTTCACACTAGCTAGAACACAAGTTCATCCTATTGAGGAAGGTGAACTTAGCTAGTTTGCACACTTGGTCCAAAGAAAAGTAGAAAAGAACAAGGTAATAGTGAGTTAAACTCACTTAGAACAATCTGCCAAGAATCCGGAGGTTTCAGAGTGAAAGTAAGATGATTCGGAAAGATTGGAGGTGGGAAGTGAGTTTGTATATATAGGATCGAGTTGCTGCCAGCTCCACTTCGTGCGAAGTAGCTTCACTTTGTGCGAAGGTACTTCACTTCGTACAAAGTGGGTACACTTCATGCGAATTGGCTTCAGCTTGCACGAGTGGGTTGTTTTGGGGCTGTTTTCACGTATTTAGCCAGTTTTCGAGTATTTTAAGTATGAAGTTGTAACATATGAGTATTTTTACGTATAAAAAATATCGGTTTGTATGAAAACACGTACTGAATGACTGTATGTATGTATAACAAGTATGTATAAAGTATGAATTTCATTAAGATTAACGACTCAATTTGTGACAACGAAGATGGTAGTACGATTGTAAGTATTAAAAATAGGATGTGAAAGTGAACTTTCTAAAAATAGGAATACGAAAATACAAGGCGTTACACGAATCGCTTCTGAACAAAAGTTACGTTAAAACGTAAATAAACTGAAGATGTACATAAAAATAAGCACGATAACATATTATATTTGACCCGACTTATTTGTGAAAGAACTTTATGTCGAACACCAACTTGAACTTATACCAACACATACATCTGTACTATATTATAATGCATGAGTGAGGGGCATTTTTAGTTACCTAAAAAATAAGAATTTTTTCTCTCTTAATTTATAAATACACCCCTAAAATAAGGATAAACTTGTCTTTTAAACAGTAATTATATTTTAGCCACCCCATCTTATAACACTTTAATCCCTAAGTTTTAAAATAATTATTGGTAATTAGTTACACTTTTCTCCTCCACAACAAACTTATAATTCTTTTACGTATTCTTGTTATATCTTATAAACTATGATGTTTTAAAAAATCCAAAAGTATCATGACGACCTACTCATTTTGTCGACGTTTCGCTAGTTGTCTTGGGCCAATACTGACGTGTGGATTAAAAGGTTCAAGTAGATGGTGCCTTAGTGTACAAGTGATTAAATTGCAACATATTTAGTCATTAACCCATAATGTTTAATAGCTACAGAATGTCAAGTGATTAAACCCTCATCTTTAACGAAATTATAGATAATTAGTTAGTAGTTATACCTTTTCCGTTATAAAAAAACTAACTTCCCCCCTCCTCATTTTAAACAGTCACAACTTTTTGGTACATTAATATTTATTTTTTTAAATTACACCATATAAATGAGTATTTGTTTTCTTTAATTTGAGTATACTATTGCTATAGTTTTTTTATTTATAAAAATTGATGTATTACGTGATTAACATATCTCTGAAGGTGAGTAATAACTGAATTGTTAACCAAAACTAAACCGAAATCAACCAAAAGTTGAGTTAACTGAAAACTGTTTAACCGAAACCCGAGTTAACCAAAAACGGTTATCGACTTTTTTGTACTCTTATTTAACCAAATTTAACTAAAACGCACCATTCATATTTTCATATATTTCTAGCTTTTGTACCTTCGGTTCATATATTTCATATCTATACCCCAATTTTATGGAGTTATACCTCCATTTCATGTACCTATAATTAATGTCATGTATTTATACCTAAATTTCATGTATTTCTAATCAAAAGTTTTAGCCCAAGTTTAGTTTTGGCTATTAACCGAAATAAATGAATCAAACAAAATATCGTCAGCCTAACTTAATAAACCAACTGGTTAATTGAAAACGGATTGGTTAATAAAATAGATTGATCGATGACCTCGAGTTCGGTTGAGAATAATAATCTAAACTGGTTAATAAAATAGATTGATCGATGACCTCGAGTTCGGTTGAGAATAATAATCTAAACGTGACACTTATGGTTACTAACCAAAATCGGTTATCAGTGTTCAATAACTAAATCGTTAACCTAAACATAACCGAAAACAGACGAAACCGAATCAAAATCAACCAAAAACTGAATTAACTGAAATTTAAAAACCGAATTGACCAAAAACCATTTATCAATTTTTTTGTACTCTCGTTTAACCAAAATTAGCTCGACCGAACCAAATCATTCATATTTTTATATGTTTCTAGCTTTTATACCTTCAGTTCATATATTTCATATTTTATATCTCCATTTCATATATTTATACGTTTATTTCATGTATTTATATCTCAATTTCAAATATTACTAAGCAAAATTTTTAGCCAAATTTTGGTTTTTGTTGTTAACTGAACTCAATTAAACCAAACCGAAAACCATCAACCTAACTGAATAGACCGAAGTGATTAATCGAACTAATTGGTTAATAAAATAGACAAACTGATGACTTTGATTTCGGCTTTGGTTGAGGATAATAACCGAACTAACCAATGCACATCACAATGAAATGGATTACCCGATTACTTCACTTTTGATATATATATATATATATAATATATATATGTATATATATCACAATGATGCTGCAATACATATTATATGAATAAGAAAACTACCAAAAACGAGTATCGCAATGCGATGTGTCGCTCCCGCCGCATCGCGCAGGCATCCTGCTAGTAAAAATAAATACAAAATTATATCTTTTAAGTTAAAAATAGTACCGCGTTGGAGTGGCATTAAAACGTAAAGTAAATCAAATTTATAGAGTCTAACGAAAATGTATTATATTTGACCCGACTTGTTGTAAAACAAAATTTATGACAAAACATAGATTAGCTGAAAATATAAATAATAAAGCAAAAAAAACATATTCTATATGAGCCTACCTATTTTCAAGGAAACGTAATGAACTTGAATTTATACTGACACATAATGATAATAGCACATAAAAATGATTATAAAGTTTTTAGAAAGTTAAATGGTTGTAAGTGACAATACTAAATATTAAAGGGTAAATGTTAAAAAACAAAGGTACTAAAAGACAAAAAAAAGACCCACTTGAAGTTACTGTACATGTAGCGTACCGCGCTTTGCTGTGGCACTAAGACGTAAAGTAAGTTGAATTTATACAGTCTAACGAAAACGTATTACATTTAATCCGACTTGTTGTAAAACAAAATTTATACCAAAATGCAGATTAATTGGAAACAAGCATAAAAAGCAAAAAGAAAAACATATTATATTTAAGCCTATCGATTTTCAAGGAAACGTAATGAACTTGAATTTATACGGACTCATAAAAATACTTATAAAGTTTTTAGAAAGTTAAAGAGTTATAAGTGCTAATACTAAAAATTGAAGGGTAAAGATTAAAAAAAAAAAAATACAAAAAAACCCACTTGAAGTTACTGTCATGAAACTTCAAATTGTAAGTATATAGAATTTGGGTAGGAATGGCAATGTGCCGGATATTGGTAATCCCAGACCCGTACCCGGTTGTAATTCTTTTTCCCGTACCCGGCCCATTACCCGTCAGGTAATAACCCTTTGGGTATCGGGCATACCCGCGGGCATCGGATATGCCCATTAATTTCTTAAAAATACCCGTTGGGACAAATGTACATTTTTTACTTTGATTATTATATAATTTACTCTTTTAATGACTATAACAAATGAAAAGATGATTAATAACTTACATATCATATTCGGACCCCATATACCAAACTAAATCAAAACGATTACTTAATTAAGTAATTGTATCAGGACCACCTAACTACATAAGGAACCACATAATAAAGGGTGATAGCCAATAAGTTATTTGTTCACTAAACACATGCCAATACATATCCACATAGGACTAGAAGACTAGACTCTAGCACTATAAAGAAGATAGTAACTACATGTACTAAGTTTATATATATGGAAATTTATAATATGATATTTTCGGCTATTATTCGGGTAAGTGGGCCGAGGATTGGGCGTGTATCACTAAATTCCATACTCCTACCCGGATTTTTTTTCTTTTTTTAAGCCCACACCCACCTCAAACCCATTGGGATTCGGGTGTTTCCAGCCCGTATGTTTCGGGTTTCGAGTATATCCTTTGAGCTAGGGCTTTTTCGCCATCCCTAAATATAGGGTAAGTGGTTTGATAGTTGTATATGATTAATTTGAAAAAATTGACTGCTTATTCTTATTAGAAAAGAAAAGATATTAAAACTTAGGGTGCTTATTATTTTTATTATTGAAGGAGATATGATTTATTTAGTTTTTCTTTCTAATTATTCTTATTGGACTCATATATATATATATATATACACGTAACATTGTATGGAATTTTCATTACTATATGATATCATTCTATCAGAGACTCGGGGCTCTCGTATACTTACATTCTATTGATTCATATCATTATCTATTGCTATTGTTATCAAATATTGATTGGTTGCTGACCTTCTTCCCCATATCCTCTTGTGTGATAACTTTTATTCTTTTGCTCTCTCTTAACCTCGGGGACACATTGTACATATATATACATAAGAATATATTTATTTTTCTCTAACCGCCATTGTAACTCACGACGTAGCAGTGATAGCTCCTGTACCATAGCCCCGTGCCTCGCTTGTTGCTATCACTGCTTTGGACTTAGATGTGTTTTCATCATTTGCTAATGCAAAGTTTTTTATATCATTTAATTTTCTATGGGTTTTTTTAGATTGTATGTTCTTCTTATCTCAACATTTTCATTGTTTACAATCAGGTCTGTCGTCCAAATTTCCGTCTACTTCGAATGCTAGGAGTATTAGATGAAATAGTAATGGTATATTGTAACTCTCTTTACCTTAGCTAGAAGATATGATTTGATTAGTTGATTTGTAATTATCCTTATAAATTATGGGGTATTCAGTATTCGACGTAGTACAAAGGCTTAAGATTCTTATCTTCTTCTATTCTCTCCCTTCCTATTCCTCTTTGCCATTTTTATCTTTCCTTGTGTGATGATCTTCTTTTTATTCTTCTCATCCTTGTCCTTCCCATTGGACTCATTTTGTCTCCCTCACTCTTTCTCTACACAGACACATATATACACACATACATCATGTTTTATTTATTTTCATTTTGTCGCTATCACAATCGTAGCTCTTGTCTAGAATGTACCCGAACTTGATGAAAAAAACCCCAAAACTTGAAACATTCAAGATGGGTAATCAAATGGGTATTCTGTTACAATGTGTAGTGGGCTGTGGTCTTAGTTTCAAAATAATTCACATGTTTGGGGCGTGTATCTTATTAGGTGATACTTAATTACGTAAACTAGTTTACCCACATCAAACATATATATATAGTTGTAGCCCTTACTGTTGTAACCATAGCTTCCATCTAGAGATGCCAAATAAACTTGAACATGAATGGAAACCTCGAAATTGGAAGATGCAAGACGAGTAATGGGATTGGTATTCGAGGTATGGAGGTGGTGTGTGGGATTAGTTTAAAAAAATCATGCATTTAGTACGTGTATCTTATTAAAAAATACTCACCCAGTTATCTAAACTCTCGTTATTTCGCATCAAAACCATATATATTAATATGCTATACAATCTCAAATATATAATAATTAGTATGTTAAAGTTGTTTGATACTTGAAATGATTAAAATGTATAGCATTGTTAGAAATATAGTCGGATATTATATATTTGAAGTCGGTTTCAAAAGTGAGTTTAAGATATGATTTCATGTAATGGGCATCCTAACATGTAACTTTTAACTACAAATAACCACTACTGGGTATACTTGATACCAACAAACCTGATGGTATTGAGTAAAGGTATCCAACTGATAAGTGGTTTGGTATGGGACGTAATTTTTATAAGGCCCCAAACTTGGGAGGCTTCACAGTTGGGCTTAAGCATCAAATCACAGTTCTTAAACTGATAAATGTCATACATCGCAGTGAAAACATCAAAACATCAATTACATCAAGTCACATAAGTTTTAAAACATAACACATAAATAACATAAAAAGTCATCTAAGGTCGATAGGATACCAGTCTTTAGGTAGAGTAGCCTTCATTCCATGTCGTGGATCTTCTATCAAACATCAACTTCCATTTAAGCTGATAAGCATGCTAAAAATTCAGATATGCAAAGTGAGTTCTTGTTTCTGAAATAATACAGTAAATACACTTTTGTGTGAAAGCGTTTAATAAATAGCACTAGTCGTCAATAATGCACGTCAACATCACTCATCAAATTAGAAAGAAAACTTCACCATCAACTGCTTGTTAGAAAGCCAAGAAGGCTTATACTGGTATAAGACTTCATCAATCGTAATTGGTGTGCCAACGCACTCATAGGGTCTTATCAGTAATGCTAACAACAAATGTTAGCCATCTATCATTTAACACTAATTGTTTATCATTCACTACTTAACTTTCATTTAGAAATTAAATGTATAACATCATTTAAATCACGTAATAGCTTAATAGTCATTTTAAAGATTATAAGCATTTAAGGTAACATGTATATCAGTCCAAAATATTAAACAAGAAGGGCATTTAGACTTATCGAGATGTTAACTTCGTGGTGTCGGCAACATACATTTATGCCCTTTGAATGTTAGTAAACAGGTCAAAAATTCACAAAAGTCATATTAATTGTTCATTCTTAAATCCAACAAAAAGTAAGACTTGTCGTTAGTGAACATGCCAACGAAATGTAACTCTTCACTCCAGAAACATTATGTCACACAACATACGTTTTGTCATATTAACAATTACTGACCAAGATGTTTTGTTGGGAACATACCTTTCGCAAGTCGCTACAATTCGCTAGGAACATACATTTCACTATTCGTTACAATTTGTTGGGAACATATATTTTGTTGGTCGTTACAATTCCCTGGGAACATACGACCAAAAGAACCTCAAAATCCCAGTGACGTAATAAAGGCGCAATGTACTTAGATTCGGTCTTTTTCAACGTTAAGATCATAAACTTTTTCATAGGAAATGCATTAAAATCGATCTATGACACCATTTACAAGCTCCAAACATCAATAACATGTAAACTTTAACGTGGTTCTCACCTTCTTTTGTGAAAACTATAACCCAAGTTCGTGCCCCTTTTAAACTAGCTAGAAAACACACTAGAACTGGTTGTTTTCAATTGCAGATGGAGAAACCGACTCAAGAATGTGATTCTCCGGAGCAACACTCACATTCATGATATTTTGGGTCCGTTTTACGGTTTCTCTCTCTAAAATAAAGGTGTGTATGATGAGAATGAGAATGTTGAACATACCACATTTTCTTATTAGCTTTTCAAAGCCTTTTTACCATTTTGCCCTTTATAGGCCTTGCCATAATATTTTCTCAAATGTGGGCTTTTATTTTATTATTATTATTATTATTATTATTATTATTTGTAAATCCCTTTTTATCCACGTCTTGGGTTTTCATTCCATACCTATTTTAAAACTCCCATCGTGATTGCCATTTATTAGAAATGGGGTGTTATGGTTTTATGATTGGTAGGGGACTAAGCTTACCAAACTCGCCTTATACCATGCTCATTTTTATCCTTGTTTTCATCCTGATAGCTCTTACGGAGTTTTCTTACACTTCACGTTTTACGGATATCTTTAAGATTATATATTCTTATACAAACATATTCATTGTTTCCACTCAGTCTCAAGATATATTAACTAGTTGATCAACATTACATATAATAGGTCATGAGATTTTCATTATTCTATATGGTATTAGAGTCTTAGATATTTTGCATTTCTTTTCACTCCTTTCTTTTACATCCACCGCTTTTGCTACTTGATCTTGGTTGATTGGTCATCTGCCTTGTACCATGTTGTCCCTTGTGTGTGATAATTCTCTTTATTTTCTTATCTTTCTCATATTTCCTTGAAGACACATTGTTCATATATATCGATTAAGTTTTATTTATTTTTCTCTTCTCATCATTGTCACGTTGTCACAATTGTAGCTTCTATAACTGTAACTATAGATCTGTCATTATGTCTCTTCCAATCATCATGGCCTTATTTTTCGCTTTTTATCCCTCTCAACTTGCCCTTATGGGTTTTCTTTTAGACTTATGTTTTTTATACTAACTTTGTTTTAGCTTTATGATTTCGTACTGCTTCATCAGCAAGAAAATAAATGATATATTATATAAGATATTAGTTGGGGTTTATGATAGTTATCTTTACAACAACTAAGAAATATATTATGATTATGTTCTATTTGTAATTATCCCCATTTTACTCATATAATACTTTACATGGTTTTATATTATTATTATTATTATTATTATTATTATTATTATTATTATTATTATTATTATTATTATTATTATTATATAATTAAAATTAAAATTGTGTTTGATGTAATGTTACTTGTGTTAAAACCATTTATTCGCATAATTTGTATCGGATGATGCCATGCGACATTCTTGTGTCAAGGGCGGACATACCTTAGGTGCAGGGGGGCTACCCTTTAGCGCTCCGGCGGTAGGGTAAATTTTGAAAAAAATTGATCTTTTTTGACGTTTTTTTGATTTCATTACCTTTTTTTATAAAACGTTACCCTGTGAATTTTTTCTAGATCTGCCACTACTTGGTGTAATTAAGAGATATTTACCTATATAAAGGAAAGATTGTTGAAAATTATGATAAATAATTTAGTGGTTAAAGCAAAATGATGAGAGATCATAAGCTTTAATTGTGTGTTGAACTTTAATGTATGGGAAGTTGTGTTCGTCCCACATTGGTGGAGAGATAAATCTTTTGTTGATTTATATCTATAATTCTCTACATGAATGTATTCATATGTGACAAGTTACACCCAGCGGCAGCCAGAAGGGTGCGAAGCACCCGACACGCCCCCGCGCCCGGGGACGGGCACGGGCAAGGGACCAGGACGAGGGCGATGTGTCACACCCCGGCCCGCAACGGAAATAAAAGTCGGGGCACAATTGGGTTATCACCAAAGTTCATGACATTTACTAATGGGTTTCATATTTATTAATTTAAATTAAAACTTCAAATATTCAACCACAAAAACATACAAGTTCAAGAAAACATTGTCCTACAAAAATATATTTTATTAATCTTCTAAGGCCGTTCCTATGTGTTCCTCTCCTCAACCTGTTCACCTGTATCATGCGTAAATAAAAGGTTTGGGTCAACAAAAGTTGGCGAGTGAATCTAAGTAAAACATTTAAACAGTTGATACAAATTGTTTCTTTAAATAAAAATTGTGCATAGACTATTAAGTAAGCATATGTGTATATATAAACAATCACAAACCACATAATATCCACAATGAACAATATGATTATGATGCATGATGAACTTGAGATCAAGGCTCAATCAAACGAAGCCGATCTAATGAGGCACCTGATGCTCAACTCGTATCCCACGAAGAACTGATGGGCCTTTGTCGAATGATTGCACCGAAATGATAAAATGTAACCACACATAATCATACCAACAAAAAATACACATTTGATCACATAATGATGTTAGCACAAGTGTTTAAATAATAAATAAAACATGTACGACACACGATACACCTCAAAACGCGATTAAAAAGGGAGTTTGTAAGGATTCACTCACAATGGGTGCGTTTCCTTGATTGAAGAGAGATGCGCACGAAATGAGGATTTAACCGGCGAAGAAAACTAACCTAAATAATAACGGAATAATTTGATAAATATAAAAATCAATATTTTGATTTAATACTTTTTGTTAAAGTTTTATGTAAATTTTATGGTATTTATTGTTTAAGGGTTTTTAATTGGTTTAAAACCAAAAATAATTGCCAAATATTAAATAAAATAAATAATAATTAAAAAAAACTTGTCAGACTGACAAGGGGTGACAAGGGGATAGGTCTGACCGGTTTTCTGGATGAATTTGGCAGCGTGAGACGGGATTCGAACTCGAGACCTTCCGCTTACGTGCATGCAGCTCTTTCAACTGAGCTACGTGTCTAACCCGTTAGGAATCATTTTAATTATTGTTATATACTTAATAGGATTTTTCAGAAATTACATAATTTAAAAAGGTTTAAAATCTATCGAACCGGTGAGCAGGATACACTTCGAACCCGCGACCAATGATATGCTTTGCACCCAGCCCAACCAGTTGGGCTGGGTGTCTAACCCGTTTGAATTTATGTTTTTATTATTCTTATCAACTAACAAGAGGTGTTCTGCAGTTTTTTTTAAAAAAAATTGAGTTTTATTACAGAAAACCGGTTATATGCACGAATCGAACCCGTGACTTGCGCATTGTAATTGCACACAGTCCACCACTAGACTGTGTGTCTAACCTGATTAAAAACCCACATTTAATTATATTCAAACACTATATAACATCGTCTTCCTCATGAGAAATTTTCCCAGAAGCCTAACCCGCCTGTTAACCCACACAACCTTGAATTCTCAATTTAAAACAACTAAACATAAAAAAAAACCGAAGGATTTGAATTTTGTACCGACTTGACGAGGTGTTAACCCTTCGGTTGAACCCCGATCAAACTCCAGCGACGTAGCTTCACAACAGGTTTCCGACAGGAATGCTTTAGCGATGACAGAGAGAGAGATCAAGAGGATGAACGAATTTGCTTGTGAAGAGATGGTTGGTATTTATAGACTTATCAATCTATCATTGATTCGGTTTTAAAATCCTTGATTATCAAAATCATTGATTTCAATCAATAAAGGTTTGATGATTGGAACCCGTTACGATCGCAAAAAAGGAAACATAAATGGAATTTAAGCCTTGATTAAAATGGCGGTTGCAGGATTCTGGTTTTGAACTTTCAGGTGACCGAAAGTTCTCTTAAATTGTATTTGATTCTAAAACTACACCACATGAGTGTGTGGTCCAGTGGTTGTTCGGTGTGTACGCATGAGGGGGAACCCGGGTTCGATTCCGGTTTGTCCCTTTTTTATTTTTAATAATATATATTTTTTTGTTTTATTATTTTGAAGTTTATTTCAATTTACTTATTATCATTATTATGATTTTAATTCTTTAACATTTATTAATTGCGACAAATTAAAATAAATACGCAACGAACATTTAACCAAATACTTGATTAATAAATGGTGCGGGTTTTGAAACCCGTTTTACACAAATGTTACAGTATCCCCTACTTTTAGAAATTTCATCCCGAAATTTAAGTAGTAGCCGTAACAGGAAAAAGATATGGGTATTTCTCGCGCATTGAGTCTTCACATTCCTAAGTAAACTCGGGTCTTCGTTTTGACTCCCAACGCACCCGGACTATTGGAATAGGACTTCGACTCAAACGTTTTTCACCGAAGTCCATGATTTCTACTGGTTTTTCAACGAAGTGTATTGATTCATCGATTTAAAATATCTTCCAAAGGAATATGGAGGTTTTCGTCAGCGAGACACTTTTTCAAGTTTGATACGTGGAATGTGGGATGAATTCTGTTGAGTTCTTCTGGTAGATCAAGCTTGTATGCTACAGGACCAACTCTTTCGAGTATTTTGAATGGCCCCACATAGCGTGGTGCTAGCTTGCCTTTTTGACTAAAACGAACCACTCCCTTCCACGGTGATACTTTCAAAAGTACTTGATCACCAACACAAAACTCCAGTGGCTTTCGTCGTTTATCAGCGTAACTCTTTTGACGACTTCGAGCTGCTAGAAGATTATTGCGGATCTAAAGGATTTTGTCAGTCGTTTCTTGAATCAACTCAGGTCCAGTGATTTGCGCTTCACCAATTTCGTGCCAACATACAGGAGATCGGCACTTACGACCATATAACGCTTCAAAAGGAGCCATGGCAATGCTTGAATGACAGTTATTGTTGTACGAAAATTCAATCAACGGTAGATGGGTGTCCCAATTACCCTTGAAGTCTATGACACATGCTCGCAACATGTCTTCGAGGGTTTGTATGGTGCGCTCAGATTGACCATCAGTTTGAGGGTGAAAGGCAGTGCTGAGATCTAGTCGTGTACCCAAAGCGGATTGCACAGCTTGCCATGTTCGTGAAGTAAAACGACCGTCTCGATATGATACTTAAGGGGACACCATGACGACTTACAATTTCATTGATATAGATACGAGCTAACTTCTCGTTCTTGAAATCTTCACGGATTGGAATGAAATGAGCTGATTTAGTGAGACGATCAATGATAATCCAAATGGTGTCATACCCACTGGAGGTGCAAGGTAACCTGGTAATGAAATCCATGGTTATATTTTCCCACTTCTATACAGGTATTTCGGGTTGGACAAGGAGTCCTGAAGGTCTTTGATGTTCAGCTTTCACTTTGGAACATGTAAGGCACTTGGAAACAAAAATAGCAATATCTCTCTTCATGCCAGGCCACCAGTAGAAGTGTCGTAGATCATGGTACATCTTATCGGCTCCCGGGTTTATAGAGTATCGAGTTTTGTAAGCCTCGCTCATGAGAAAAGCACGAAGATCATCACGATCAGTACCCAAATACGATTCAAGTAATAGAGAATACCATCCGACTTGGACTCTAGTTTAGTTTCAACTCCACAAGACAGTTCATCTCGCACGTCGTTTTCTGTGACGGAAATATGTTAAGCTGCTCTAATTCGATTTTGAAAACAGGTCACAATTTGGGAACACAAAAGACAGATTGAGTTTGTATACTCCTTTCGACTGAGGGCGTCAGCCACCACATTAGCCTTGCCAGGATGATATCGAATTTCACAATCATAATCATTTAGGAGTTCGACCCAACGTCATTGCCTCATGTTCAACTCTTTTTGATTGAATATATGTTGTAGGCTCTTGTGGTCAGTGTAAATTTCACACTTGGTACCATAGAGATAATGTCTCCATATCTTAAGAGCGAACACGACTGCTCCATGTTCTAGGTCGTGAGTGGTATAATTCTTTTCATGCACTTTGAGTTGCCTTGAGGCATAGGCTATCACTTTTCCTCTTGCATTAGGACACAACCTAAGCATTGCCCTGACGCGTCACAATAAACCACAAAGTCTTCGCAACCATCAGGAAGTGTGAGGATAGGTGCATCACAAAGTTTTTGCTTCAAAGTTTGGAAAGCCTCTTCTTGCTTGGGTCCTCAAATAAAGGGTTTTCCCTTGTGAGTCAAGGCTGTGAATGGAACGGCGATACGGGAAAAATTTGCAATGAAACGGCGATAATAACCAACTAGACCAATAAATGATCTAACTTCGGTAGGAGTACGGGGCGCTTGCCATTCTTGCACCGTTTTGATCTTCGCAGGGTCGACATGAATTCCTTTGTCATTAAAGACATGTCCAAGGAATTGCACCTCTTTTAACCAAAATTCACATTTCCAGAACTTAGCCTAAAGCTTTTCAGTCCTCAAAAGTGTTAAAATAAGTCGAAGATGCCGCTCATGAACGGATTTGGTCTTGGAGTAGATAAGAATATCGTCAATGAAAACTAGGACCAAACGATCGAGATAGGGTTTGCACATCCTATTCATCAAGTCCATGAAGACAGCAGGAGCATTGGTTAACCCAAACGGCATAACCATAAATTCATAGTGACCATAACGAGTTCGAAAAGCAGTCTTTGGAATATCTTCTTCACGTACTCTAAGTTGATGAGAACCAGAACGAAGGTCGATTTTTGAAAAGCAGGTGGCACCTTGAAGTTGATTTAAAAGATCATCAATACGAGGTAATGGATAGAAATTCTTGATAGTCAGCTTGTTGAGCTCTCTATAATCGATACACATGCGAAAGTTCCATCTTTCTTCTTCACGAATAGAACAGGCACACCCCAAGGTGAGGAGCTAGGGCGTATAAATCCTTTGTCAGTCAACTCTTGTAGCTGACTAGCTAACTCTTGCATCTCAGATGGAGCTAACCGATAGGGAGATTTTGCGACTGGTGTGGCACCAGGTACAAGATCGATTCAAAATTCGACTTCTCGCACTGGAGGAAGTCCTGAGACGTCGTCGGGAAAAACTTGGGGAAAATCTTTAACGATTGGAATATCTTCGAGCTTCCTTTCCTTATCTTCCTTCTTGACGATATGGGCTAGAAATGCGATATAGTCTTTGCGAAGGTATCTTCGAGCTTGGAGACATGACATCAATTTAAGTCCTTTAGAAGAAGTTTCACTGAAAATACGTAAAGTTTGATCGTCAGCGAGGGGAATTCAAATAAACTTCTCGTAGCAAACCATTTCAGCGTGATGATGACTAAGCCAGTCCATTCCGATGATAATGTCGAAACTACCCAATTTTATTGGAATAAGATCAATTGAAAAATCGTGATCATTAAGGGTGAGAGTACAATTATGAATAATCGAATCTAAGGTAATAGGTTCACCATCAGTAACTTCTACCGTGAATGATTCAGAGAGACTAACGCAAGGTAAATCAAGAATAGATTCAAACTCTAAGGACACGAAACTCTTATCCGCACCAGTATCAAATAGTATGGATGCATAACTACCGTTAATAAGAAACGTACCATTGACCACATTATTATCAGCCCTAGATTGGTTGGCGTTGATGTTGAAAGCCCTTCCCCTAGCAGGTGGATTAGCTTGGTTGGCTTGAGCTTGGGCATTTATGATGTTCACCAAGTGTGGGCAGGTGTTTCGAAATGGGTTGGATCGCCACAGTTGAAACATGCTCTGACAGGTTGCATCATTGGGTAATTGGGTTGGTAGTAGGGTTGGGCCATGGGTTGAGCAGGTGGTAAAAGTAGAGGTTGTTGGTGTTGGGCTTGGCCCACAACTTTATTATTGGTTTGGGTTTGAGGTTGATTGCGGTTTGGCTTTTGGAGGATGCGACAGGTTTGAATTGTGTGACCTGCACGTCCACAACTTGTGCAGTATTGGCATGGATTCTCAGGAGGGTGATGATATTGACATCGGTTGCATTTTGGGTGTGGACCGGTGTATGGCTTCTTGAATAGGGCAGCAGGAGGAGCGACTTGAGTGATAGGAGCAGCAGCGATAGGAGGGTTGGCTTGAGTGACAGCGAAATTCTTCCCATTGCGCTTCCTTTTACCAGCAAACTTGGAAGACGAACCCACTTGAGTTGGGGTTGGGGTTTCTGCAGGTGTCTTATCCTTTTTCTTCTCATCTTTGAAATCGCCATTTCGGATGCAATTTTCCGTGAGCTCAGTAGCCAGCTCCATGGCAGCTTCGAGTGTTGCAGGTGTGGTACTTAACACGGAATCTTGAATTTTCGAGGGAAGACCTCGAATGTAATGCTCGATTAGACGATAGAGCGGAGTGAACAGGTTGGGGACCATCTGGTTCAACTCGAGAAATCTATTATTGTACGTGGTGTGGTCTCCCTCTTTTTATTTCAATGAGTAGAACTCATCTTCCAATTTCTTGATTTCGCTTCTTGGACAGAAGCGTCTCGTCATGATTTCCCTCAACTCATCCCAAGTCAAGGCCATAGCAGCTTCAGCACCTCGCTTCCCCTTCTCTGTGTTCCACCATGTAGGTGCTACTCCAAACAAACGACCAGTAGCATATCGCACCTTGCGATCATCGTACAATCGCAATTGAGAAAAGTGCTTTCCATCTCCTCAAACCAACAGAGGAGAGCGGTGACACCTTCCGTCCCTTCGTATTTTGAGGGATCGCAGTATGTAAAATGCTTGTAGGTACATTTAGTGGTGTTGGGAGGAGGGTTGGCGATGTTTTGACCTTCTTGATTGGGGGGGTTGATGGAGTGGTGGCAAGAGCTTGTTGAACTTGCACAACAATATCAAGAAGTAAGGCAGCCATCTGTTGAGCGATTTGAGTGGCCATACGTTCGCTAGATCTTCCTGACCTTCTACCACCTTGAGAGGGTCTAGCAGACATATACAGGAAATACGTACCGAGATTATGAGTTGATAGCTTCTAGGTGTCATGTGTCGTAAAAAGTGAAACAATATTCAAAATAAATGATACAAGAAATTATCTACATCCATAGGATGTATTGGGCTTGCTCATGCTTGGGCCGCCAAATGTCTCCCATACCTCGGCTTAGGTAGTCACATGGGCCCCCATGACTACTAGGCTTTGTAGGGTTCACATTGGTGTTGGCATGTTGATGCTTGCATCACCCGAATAAAAACCGTAAAACATGATTACAAGGTATAAGGTCAGATGGTGTCTAGGTGTAGACACAATGACAACTCAAAGTGGGGTTAGTTCACACGACGTTTGGTGTGGCATGCTTTGGCCTAATAGGTCCTTTGTACTCTCATCGTGTGTTCCCAGGTAGGCAAACTGGTCCATTATATTGGATTTATACGAATGCCAAGCCTAGACAGGACGTTCCGACTATCGGTACTCGTACTCTTCCAGTTACTACATGCCCATCATAGAACTCACTTTGATGCGATTGAAAAACATGAAAACATTGCAAAATCTTTGAGAAAAAAAATCATGAAAATCGTGAAATCGTGATGTGTGTGCTTGCGTAGGCATGATATGTTTTCGATATATGACTATAATGAACATCACACATTAACATGTATTAGTGAAGATGCTTGAATGCATTTGTGTGTGAATTAAACATGAAACATGTAAACATCATGAGTTTTGCATGTAACACATAAACAATTAACATCTAATCAACTATAGTATAGGCTCTAAGGGTCCTTATAACCTATCCTATATTCCTATAGTCAAGAGCTCGATACCAATCTGTCACCCCCGACCCGCAACGGAAATAAAAGTCGAGCGATAATTGGGTTATCACCAAAGCTCATGAGATTGTCTAATAGGTTTCGTATTTATTAAATTGAAATTAAAACTTCAAATATTCAACCACAAAAATATACAACTTCAAGAAAACATTGTCCTACACAAAATATATTTTATTAATCTTCTAAGGCCGTTCCTATGTGTTCCTCTCCTCAACCTGTTCACCTGTATCATGCGTAAAAACAAAGGTTTGGGTCAACAAAATTTGGCGAGTGAATCTAAGTAAAACATTTAAACAGTTGATATGAATTATTTCTTTAAATAAAAATCGAGCATAGACCATTAAGTAAGCATATGTGTATATATAAACAATCACAAACCACATAATATCCACAATGAACAATATGATTATGATGCATGATGAACTTGAGATCAAGGCTCAATCAAACGAAGCCGATCTAATAAGGCACCTGATGCTCAACTCGTATCCCACGAAGAACTGATGGGCCTTTGTCAAATGATTGCACTGAAATGATAAAATGTAACCACACATAATCATACCAACAAAAAAATACACATTTGATCACATAATGATGTTAGCACAAGTGTTTAAATAATAAATAAAACATGTACGACACACGATACACTCCAAAACATGATTAAAAAGGGAGTTTGTAAGGATTCACTCACAATGGGTGCGTTTCCTCGATTGAAGAGAGATGCGCATGAAATGATGATTTAACCGGCGAAGAAAACTAACCTAAATAATAACGGAATAATTTGATAAATATAAAAATCAATATTTTGATTTAATACCTTTTGTTAAAGTTTTAGGTAAATTTTATGGTATTTATTGTAATTTTTAAGTCTAAAATCTTTTTTTAAGGTTTTTTAATTGGTTTAAAACCAAAAATAATTGCCAAATATTAAATAAAATAAATAATAATTAAAAAAAAACTTGTCAGACTGACAAGGGGATAGGTCTGACCGGTTTTCTGGATGAATTTGGCAGCGTGAGACGGGATTCGAACTCGAGACCTTCCGCTTACGTGCATGCAGCTCTTTCAACTGAGCTATGTGTCTAACCCGTTAGGAATCATTTTAATTATTGTTATATACTTAATAGGATTTTTCAGAAATTACATAATTTAAAAAGGTTTAAAATCTATCGAACCGGTGAGCAGGCTACACTTCGAACCCGCGACCAATGATATGCTTTGCATGTCTAACCCATTTGAATTTATGTTTTTATTATTCTTATCAATTAACAAGAGGTGTTCTGCAGTTTTTTTAAAAAAAATTTGAGTTTTATTACAGAAATCCGGTTATATGCACGAATCGAACCCGTGACTTGCGCATTGTAATTGCACAGAGTCAACCACTAGACTGTGTGTCTAACCTGATTAAAAACCCACATTTAATTATATTAAAACACTATATAACATCGTCTTCCTCATGAGAAATTTTCCCAGAAGCCTAACCCACCTGTTAATATTATATATTTTTTTGTTTTATTATTTTGAAGTTTATTTCAATTTACTTTTTATCATTATTATGATTTTAATTCTTTAACATTTATTAATTGCGACAAATTAAAATAATCGACACTAATAAATACGCAACGAACATTTAACCAAATACTTGATTAATAAACAGTGCGGGTTTTTGAAACCCGTTTTTTCACAAATGTTACACGATGGGCGCAATGTGGCGCTTTGATTATATGCCATTGAATTTCAGAGTTAATCTTATTGAATTGTGTATTCAATAAGAGACTTATCATTTGATATTCTAGCCAATAGAAATACAAAGCTTGGTGCTTTTTTTTAGACACACTGAAAATCGTATGGTGGATGCAATACACACTGCTAAAAATTTTCCTAACTTTGATTCACTGCATTCTCTTGTTTCAGGTACTTTTTCGGGTGCTAGGCTAATACCGGCAGTACAATCTGCTTAGGCTGTTGTACCCTGGGAAATAGACGAGTTTACCTGGGTGACCCGAAATCTATTTTAAGGGAAGCGTGTCTTTCACGTGCCTCAGTCACCTCTGTTTTATTTTTCTTTGTTTCTTTGTAATTTGTATTCTGTTCAGGTTGTATTGTTTTTGTTTTCTATCAATTTCAGTTCTTGCTTATGTATTGTAATCCAAATATGATTAATAAAATTGTTAATCTTTTAATTTCGTGAAGCTTGTCCTACAAGCTTAAACCAGATTTTAAAACCCGTTCGCTGTTTTGGTTTTTAAAATTTTTATAAAGTGTTTCTGTTGAGTATTGCAAAACTTTTGTAGTTTGCATTGGTTTTCTATAAACCAACTTGTTTCTACTATAAACCAATTTTTTTCTCTTGTTTCAGAAAAGGCTACTGCTCAAGCAAACACATCAACCACTGTTGGATCCACATCCACTACCATGGGACCATTACTTGGTACCCAAGCGGTTCAAGCGGTTTCTAACCATGCTGAAAAACCAGAGAAGTTTACTGGTTTAAATTTTAAGAGGTGGCAATAGAAGATGTTGTTCTATCTGACGACTTAAACCTTGCGAGGTTTCTGACTGAGTCCCTCCTGTTCTCGCAGAAGGGACATCTGATGTTCAATCAGTGAGTGCTGTTGATGCATGGAAACATTCTAAGTACCTATGTCGCAACTATGTGTTGAACAGCTTGTCAGATGCATTGTATAATGTGTATCAGAAGGTTCCAACTGCCAAAGAATTATGGGAGTCGTTGGAACGCAAATACAAGATCGAGGATGCGGGTACTAAAAAATTGTTGTGGCTAGATTTTTGGACTATAAAATGATTGATTCAAAGACTGTTATGAGTCAAGTTCAAGAATTGCAGATTATTCTTAGTGACATCTTGTTTGAAGGAATGAATCTTAGTGAAACATTCCAAGTGGCTGCAATTGTTGAAAAGTTGCCTCCTAGTTGGGTCGACTTCAAGAATTACCTTAAGCATAAGCGAAAGCAAATGACCATTGAAGACCTTGTGGTTCGTCTTCGTATTGAAGAAGACAACAGGCTGTCACACAAAGGAAGTCAAGTTGAAGCTTCTGCAAAAGCAAACATTGTGGAACATGGTCAATCCTCAAGGGGTTACAAGGGTAACAAAGGCCACAAGTTTAATGGCAAGGGGAAAAATAAATGTGTTGACCTTGGGCCAAAGAAAGGTGGTGTGAAGAAGAAGGTTGGTCCCTTTAAAGGGAAATGTTACAACTGCGGACAAACTGGTCATCGTACTGACCAATGCAAAGAGACCTAAACGTAACACGGCTCTTATGGTTGATGATGATATGCCTTTAGTGGCCATGATTTCTGACCTCTTTGCTATGATGGAGGAGGTAAATTTGGTGGCTAACGAGCCAAATGGGTGGTGGGTTGACACT
The DNA here is from genome assembly GCA_947069175.1 of Scalesia atractyloides. Lineage (NCBI taxonomy): Eukaryota > Viridiplantae > Streptophyta > Magnoliopsida > Asterales > Asteraceae > Scalesia > Scalesia atractyloides. Next base: position 36,901,237 of record CAMTDV010000023.1, on the reverse strand, counting down.
GGGGCAACCCTCCATGTTGCCTAGACAAGACCCTCTTTAATACGTTTAAAGAGGTGGTGGGAGAAGAGAAGCTGTGCATGAGAAATGCTGCTACAGCTGATATCAAGGGAGAAGGTAATGTGATCTTAAAGTGGACTTCTGGGAAAGAGCTCACTTTGAAGAATGTGCTTTATGTTCCTGATTTACGCAAGAGTCTTGTGTCGGGTTGGATGCTTAACAAGTTTGGCTTTCGTTTGGTTTTTGAGAGTGATACATTTGTTTTAAGTAAGCGTGGTATGTTTATTAGAAAGGGTTATGCCCAAAATGGCATGTTAAAACTTAATGTAATGTCTATTAAGAAAAACATGAATAAAAATGCTAGTACTTCTGCTTACTTGGTAGAGTCTCCTAATGTTGGCATGGACGTCTTGGTCATGTAAATTTTAATTCGATGCGTCATTTAATTAAATTAGATTACATACCAACTTTTGCCCTTGATTCTAAAACAAAATGTAAAACATGTGTTAAAGCCAAACAAACAAGATCTTCCTTCAAATCAGTTGAAAGAATAACTGAACTCCTTGATCTGATACACATTGATGTGTGTGATTTAAAATCAATTCAACCAGAGGTGGTAATAAATATTTTATTACCTTTACGATGACAATACAATGTATTGTTATGTGTACTTACTTAAGAGTGAGGATGAAGCAATTGACAAGTTTATCTTGTATAAAGCTGGAGTTGAGAATCAACTAAACAAAAAAATAAAACGTGTTAGAAGTGATAGAGGAGGTGAATATGTTTCACCATTTGGGGAAGTGTGTGCAAAAAGTGGCATAATACACGAGTGTACCCCACCTTATACACCCCAATCAAATGGCATCGCGGAGCGAAAGAATCGTACACTAAAAGAAATGATGAATGCCATGTTGATAAGTTCTGGAATGAGCCAGGAGATGTGGGGGGAACCATTTTGTCAGCCAAATTTTTGTTAAACAAAATACATTTCAAGAATAAGGATGTAACCTCATGAGTTGTGGTGGGGACATAAATCATCCTATAAATACTTGAAAGTGTAGGGGTGCCTGGCTAAGGTGATAGTTACACCCCCTAAGGCTCTTAGAATAGGACCCAAAACTGTTGATTTCATTTTCATTGGATATGCCGAAAACGGTAGTTCACATCGATTTCTTGTATATGAATCCAAGAATCCTGATGTACACAAGGACTCTATCATAGAGACAGGCCGGGAAATGTGACTTACTTTGAAGAAGAGTTTCCAATGTTAGTACAAACTCGTGTGAGTTCTTCAAATCATGCAAGTTCATGAACAATGGTTGATGAGATTGTTCGAGAGGAAACTCAAGAACAATCAGAGGCTGAAGAAGGTGAGCCAAGAAGAAGTAAAAGGCAAAGGACTGAGAATCCTTTGGGCCTGACTTTCTTACCTACATGGTTGAGAGTGAGCCTCAAACATATCGAGAAGCAGTCACCTCTTCAGATGGACCTCAATGGAAAGAAGCCATCAGGAGTGAAATTGAGTCTATCTTACAGAATCATACTTGGGAGCTAGTAGATCTTCCACCAAGGTGCAAGCCACTTGGATATCGATGGATATTTAAGAAAAAAGATGAAAGCTGATGGGCCTGTCAACAAGTATAAGGCAAGGCTTGTGATCAAAGGGTTTAGACAAAAGGAAGGTCTTGACTATTTTGACACATACTCGTCTGTAACTAGAATAACCTCTATTAGATTGGTGCTTGCAATTGCAGCTTTGAGAAATTTGGAAATACATCAAATGGATGTAAAAACCGCATTTCTCAATGGGGAATTACAGGGCAAAGTGTCTAAACTCGTCAAGTCATTATATGGCTTGAAGCAAGCTCCGAAACAATGGCATCAAAAGTTTGACCAAGTTATGCTTAACAATGGTTTCAAAATAAATGAATGCGATAAATGTGTCTATGTCAAAGACACTTCTAAAGTTTATGTGATCTTATGCCTTTATGTAGATGATATGCTTATCATTGGGAGTGATGAATAGATGATCAGATCTACTAAAGATATGTTGAAAGCGAGATTTGACATGAAAGATATGAGTCTAGCTGATGTGATTCTTGGAGTAAAGATCATTAGAACCCAAACTGGTTTGGTGCTAAGTCAATCTCATTATGTTGATAAGATCCTTCGAAGTTCAATCCAGAGGACACGAGTGTAACTCAAACTCCAATTGATAGTTGTCAACATTTGTCAAAAAATAGAGGCGAGAGTATTGCTCAATTGGAATACTCAAGAATCATTGGCAGTTTTATGTATCTCATGTCATGTACTCGGCCAGGCTTAGCATATGCTGTGAGTAGGCTAAGTAGATATACTAGTAATCCTAGTTCAGAGCGTTGGAAGGGTATGGCAAGATTATTAAGGTATTTGAGATACACGAGAAACCATGGACTGCGTTATGGCCAAAATCCAGCAGTTGTGGAAGGATTCAGTGATGCCAACTGGATATCCGATACGAAAGATTCCAGAGCTACAAGTGGTTATGTGTTTACCCTTGGAGGAGCAGCTATATCTTGGAAGTCGTCCAAACAAACACTTATAGCTAGATCCACGATGGAATATGAGTTTATCGCGTTAGATAAAGCTGTAGAAGAGGCAGAATGGTTACGTCAATTCTTGGAATATGTTCCAAGATGGCCTAAGCCTGTGACGGCTATTTGTATACATTGTGATTGCCAATCAAATATTGATAGAGCTCAAAATGCAATGTATAATGGCAGATCAAGGCACATACGACGTCGGCATAACACGATACAACAACTACTCTCAACTGGAGTTATCACGATTGACTATGTGAAGTCAAAGGATAACATTGCGGATCCGCTTACAAAAGGCTTAAGCAGAGAGGTAGTACATAAGTCGTCAATGGGAATGCGACTAAAGCCCTTGGAGTAAGTTTGTACAACGGAAAACCTATCCTAGAAGATTAGAGATCCCATGATCTAGGCTCAATAGGACCACCTAACTGTACAAACTGAGGTCACTGTGGGGGAGTACCTCAACATACAAAGGGAGTTGCAAACTTCCTAGTTCGTTCCTACTTAAATTAGTGATATCAAGAGAGGTTAAGCATATGGCTTTTAATGATTTGTAAATCACCTATGTTAGAGAGAAGTGGGGTCGCTTCAAATGGAATTGGGGGCACAATTCCTAGAGCTCTTGCAGAACCAGGATAGTGTTTCATGACCATAACGGACACAACTATGAGGGGTTAGCCAGACCAGGAAGAGTAATGTGTGATGTGTAATAACGACTACGTAAAAAGGAGTTGGTTCAAGGACATCGTGTCTACTAACTGCTAGGAGACTAAGTATATGTCACAAAGGAGGGTTCAAAAGAAACTTACCTATCCTGCATTACTTAACCGCTGAAATTTTATCGTGACACTTGAGTGTGTGGGATGATCTCCATTCATGTGGGGGAGTGTTGGAAATTATGATAAATAATTTAGTGATTAAAGCAAAATGAATGAGAGATCATAAGCTTTAATTGCGCGTTGGAACTTTAATGTATGGGAAGTTGTGTTTGTCCCACATTGGTGGAGAGATAAATCTTTTGTTGATTTATATCTATAATTCTCTACACGAATGTATTCCTATGTGACAAGTTACACTCAGTGGCAGCCAGGAGGGTGCGAAGCACCCGACACCCGCACGAGCCCGCGCCCGGGGACGGTACGGGACCGGGACGAGGGCGATGGGCGCAATGTGGCACTTTGATTGTATGCCATTGAATTTCATATTCTAGACAGTAGAAATACAAAGCTTGGTGCTTTGTTTTGAGACACACTGAAAATCGTATGGTGGATGCAACACACACTGCTAAAAATTTTCCTAACTTTGATTCACTGCACTCTCTTGTTTCAGGTACTTTTTCGGGTGCTAGACTAATCCCGGCAGTACAATCTGCTTAGGCTGTTGTACCCTGGGAAACAAACGGGTTTACCTGGGTGACTCGAAATCTGTTTTAAGGGAAACGTGTCTGTAACGTGCCTCAGTCACCTCTGTTTTATTTTTCTTTGTTTCTTTGTTATTTGTTTTCTGTTCAGGTTGTATTGTTTTTGTTTTCTATCAATTTCAGTTCCTGCTTATGTATTGTAATCCGAATATGATTAATAAAATTGTTAATCTTTTAATTTCGTGAAAGCTTGTACTACAAAGATAAGTAACGAAAAAATGTTGCATTCATAGCACATGCTACAAGCAATCTTGGTACGATCAAGTGAAGTATGAAAAGAAACAAAATTTGTAGCTTGTTTTTTTTTACAATAAAAAGGTTATAGAAAACTCTTCGTAGTTTGTAAAGATAGTAGGTGGTCTAGACATTTATGCGGACCTAAGTTATGTTTCTAGAAGATGGTAAAGTAGCAATTCGCACAGTCAACCCGAGACCCACATAACTCAATTTTCTCCCATTAACTATTTATGTCGGTGGATTAGTTCGATCTGAGATAATGGGTGTAAACGAAAAAAAACTTTATAAGTATCTATTAATGGAGTTGAATTCTAAAGGAGATTATGGTGTACAAACTCAAAAAACATGACTCATCTGTATGATGCCCTAAATGTCGTTCAAAAAAATCTGTATAATGTGCTAGATGGTCCAAAAATTAATCTAATAAGCATTACTTTCTTGTCTGCTAAAGATAGAGATGTGAAGTTATTGAAGAAAAAAAAGGCGTAGTGTCCAAATGAGATGGTGTTGTGCGTTGTGGTGGAGCTTGAATGAAACTTAGTGGAGAATTGATTCTTAAAATCTAGATTGGTGGAGGTCTGACTCTTAAAAGTTCAATATTTTACACTACAAAAAAAATTCAAAAATTCTAGATAAAATTAACATTACGAGCGAGCGAAAAATCTGTAGAAGCTGGGGCACCAAGGCCCCAATAAAGGTTCGCAAGTGGTTGTGCACATTATAAGAGTAAGGTTACATTATTATTACAAGCTTTTTTGATGTGAAGTTACAACCTAAGTCGTGTACAAGAATCTCATATTTGGCGTAAGATACTTTGTCACTAAAACAACAAATTAGGGTAGATCATCATCGTAGAATCCATGACTTGAATTCCATATTCACCCAAAAAAAAGTTCATTTGTTTCGTAACCAAACTCAGGCAACGACAAAGTTCTTCAACATTCATTGTCTACTCAGAACTTGGATCTACTTGATCACATGGTCTTAAAGAGACCCACACATATGGAAACTATGTCCGGAAAAAGTCAGTTTCTTTGTATGATTAATGGTAACATTACATGGATATATTTCATTAGAAAAAATTAGATAAAACTAAAGTAACATTACATGACAAAGACATACAAAAAAAATACACATGGCAACATGGTCCTATATGAATTTTCTCCAAGAAATCCCATATGATGTACATAAAGGTAGAAAACCGTCAACTAGTTGGTAGCATGTGCTTTTTTGTTGAATGATAGGGAGCCTCTAGTCTAAAGAAGCTTGATCCAAGAGTAATCAAGTAATATTCTTGGGATATACATCACATAGCAAAAAGCAAAAGAATATACAACAAAAGAACTCAATGATGTTTTTTTTTTGCCCAGCAACGAAACAGAATTATATAAAACCCAGCGCGGAACTGGAAAACGAACAAGGGAGAACAAACAAAAAACAATAGAGAACAAACAGAAAGAAACAAACACTACACAAAACAGTTTTTCGGTCTTGTAAACCAAATGTTCGAGCCAATGCTTTGATGCTTGGTTCTGTTTTTAACCCACGAAAACAGATGAGAAACAATATGCTCCGTGACGTCTTCCACTGATCGATTATGGTTTCGAAATACCGCCTCATTTCTGGCCAGCCAAAGCGCCCAAACTGTAGAGTATAAAATGGCATACCCGAGATTAAAACCTTCTTTGTTTCCTCTCCAACCTGCTGCGATAGTGTGCAGATCCTGCACTGTTGTGGCTGTGTAAAAATTCAGATCACACCACCACGACACCCGCCTCCATAACTCTGAATCAAATTCGCACAGACAAAAACATGAGACGTTTCTTCCGAATTTTGATTGCAAAATCTTCACAGGTCGTTAACAACATTCACGCCTCTCCGAAGTAAATTGCACGATAAGGGAATCTTATTTTAGGTCATATGCCACACAGCATGCGGCCTTGATCGGCACCCAACGACACCAGAAGAAGTCTTTCGTTGCATGTTCCACTTGAACATTCTTTTCCACCAACTTCCTGGTAGCCTGAACCATAAACGACCCAGTACCATCAGCATCGCAAACCCACTTGTCCTTGCCATTATTAAACCGGTAGCTTAAAATCATCTCGGCCAGATCTGATACTTCGGTCTGCTCATCGAGACTGAGGTTTCTCCTGAATCAGTCCCATGTGCAGTTGGTATTATTCGAACCAATGCCATTGACCCGCTGCGAAACCAGACATCGCTTCCGCTTATCCAGCTCATACAACCCCGGAAAAAGAGACTGAAAAGAATGTCTACCAAACCACGCATCTTTCCAGAAAAGAGTGTGATTACCCTCACCCACTTTTCTCAAGAAAAGCTCTTCCAGATTAACTCCAAGAGTTTTTATGATGTGATATATTTTTATGTGATACATGCATAAAGTCTAAATATGAGAAGTGAATCATTGTAGATGTTAACTAAACCATATAGAATATGTTTTGTAAAAGCAAACATTTTATTATTCCAATATGCATATATGATGTAAGTCTTGGACTATAGTTAAAATCTTGAAAAATTGTTAAAACTAGTTATTAAAATGAGTCTTGTGTTACAGTTTGAGATATACTTCTGCTAGTTTTGTAAATGGTTCGAACTTAGGAAGATAAATATGTTTTGACTTTCCAATTTTGAAAAATGTGTTGTGTGAATATAAGATGTCAACTCAATCTAAAACATTTCATAATCTCATTCTACTTCATGGCTTTATCTGATAAATTGTTTCAAAATTTTGGGTGTTATACAAGAACACCCGATTATCGTTACTCTTCCAATGAATTTACCAACTATTAAAAGTTTACCAAGACTTTTGCCATGTATATCATTCCTGAAAGGGTGTAGTCCCAAATGACGCGCAAGCCATGCGTATAAAGGACAATACTCACACTTAATTAGCAATCACTCAGCTAGCTCCGAGTTTCGTGTTCAAATCCTCGGCGGACACGCAACCATGACAACTCACAAGAAATACAGTTAGTACAAATGTCAGTAGCCTGTAGTCAATTAATGTGCAGCAGCTTCTACCCAGACGACTCCATGATGAACAATTGTGCAGGGGACAAGAACTACAAAAGGACAGTGATGTGTAACCAATCAGGTTGCACCACTCACTGCTCAATGATCTCTAATCACAACTGGTGACAGAGGCGACAACAAGTACACTTGGAAGGTAACGTGTAGCCAATCACGTTGAGCCAATCCACCTCTACCTCTGCAGACATTACTTGTCGTGTCAGAGAGTATCAAGTGGATATTTCATGAATGTGACGTTTGGTCCAGGGCCCATCAACCCATCTCCTTGTTCAAACCCTTCGGCTATAAATACCGGCCTCCCCTAAAGGTGCAAGGATCCAATTTCCTCACTCTTAACACACACACTGTTTTATTCCCCTTAAAATAGTTACTTATTCTCACGCTGGAGGGTGGTTACGAGACACCCTCCACTTCTCCTTCTCGTAACGAGCTCACGGTACTTTGTATTGTAGATCCTGATAAGCTATTTTGACCGAAGAAGAGACTTATAAGATTAACCCTCTTGTCGAGACTACCATTGTAGTTCTATCCCAAGCGAATTAGGACCGGTGTTTCTTCAATTCCTGAAATACATACCAAACCCTCTTGTCAAAGTATATATCCATACCTACGAGGGTTGTTTAGTATTCGGTTACAAATTGATTAAACAAAAACATTGCTGAAACCATTTAAAACTAAACTAAGTTACACACTAGTTTCCATTTGGTTTTTTAACCAAACTGAATTAGTTATTCGGTCTTGTCACACCCGACCCGCAGCGGAATAAAAGTCGGGGCATAATTGGGTTATCACCAAAGCTCATGATATTTACTAATATGTTTCATATTTATTAAAGTCAAAATTACATTCCAAATAATCCAAACATGTCCATACAATACAAAGAAAATAACCAAACAAAATAATTCCAAGCTCTAAATCATTTTATTCTTCTAGTCCAATCCTATGTGTTTCTGGCTGCAACGGGTTCACCTGTATCATGTGTAAAAATGGGGGTTTTTGGGTCAACATAAGTTGGCGAGTGAACCTTGTTAGATAAACATTTATTATTGATTTACTTGTTAGTTTATCAATGAAAAATTGTGCATAATCATAAATGAGCAAATGTAAATAATCAAGCAGTAGCAATAGCAATCACAACTATAACATACAATAACATATGATAGCATACATTAACATACCAACATCATACGATAAATAACATGAATGAAACTGTGCGATCAAGGCTCAATCAAACAGAGCCGATCGTATTGCATGTACTGAAAATGATAAATGTCTGTGCGATTAAGGCTCAATCAAACGGAGCCGATCGTATGTTGGCACGCCAGGTTCACGCTCATAATGTAATGGGGAACTTGCTCAACGCTCTAATGTAATGGGGAGCGGCGGCCTATGAAATTGCATATACTGAAAATAATAAATTGAATCTAACAATAACCACACAAACAGTTGAAACAAGCTGAATACACATGTTCATGATATGATGTATGCACAATAATTTAAATATAATATATAGCAAGACACATGATACACCCCAAAACGTGATTAAAACGGGGAATTTGTAAAGATTCACTCACATTGGGTGGGTTTGATTGGAGATGGTGAGATGCGCACGAGTTGTAAGAGCGGAACAACGAGAATTAACTAACCTAAATAACAACGGAAAATATAGTAAATGAATGGATTTTATTAAGGATTTTAATAGAATTTTTAGATATATTTTTACGAGTTTAAGGCTATTTCCTATCTTTAAAACATTATTTTTAAGTATTTTTAATTGATTTTTAAATTAAATTAAATAATTAAAAATATAAAAATATGTTGACTTATTGGGTTGACCGTTGACTTTTTGACTTTGACTGTTTGACCGGTTTATTGTGTGACTGAAATGCGCTGGCTGAGGCTCGAACTCGTGACCTCCCGTACGCGTGCACGCAGCTCTACCAACTGAGCTACGTGTCTAACCCGAAATAATTCTGTTTTTAATTATACTTATATATTAACTCAATTTATCCAAAATCCTTTTATTTTCAAAAACATTTTAATTCGTCGAACCGGTGCCACTAACAGGTCTCGAACCCGGGACCTGTGCTTTAACGTTACACACAGTCCACCGCTGGACTGTGTGTCTAACTTGGTTAATATACAAATTTTATTATACTTAACAACTAACGGAGTTAACCCGGTTCAGTTTTAAACAAAAAGGCATTTTATTACATAGAGGGTGCGTGTATCAGGGATCGAACTCGGGACGTATGCGTGTTTTTGTTTGCACACAGTCCACCGCTGGACTGTGTGTCTAACCCGTTCAAAATACCAATTTTAATTATTCTTATATTGTTAGCGCAGTTCATCTTCTTCGTTGGTTTTTACAGACCGCAGATTACACCATTATATCTTGTTAATTCGATTGTTAAACATTGCACAGACTAATATGAGATAGCAGAGATGATAATTAGAAGTAAACATACCGGTGAACGATTTATTACAGACTTCCGGCAAGGCGTCGGTCTCTGTTTTTATGAACTTCAACTGAGCAAATCAATTAATCGTTTTGATTAGCTAATCATGGAATTGAAGTGCTAAACAAACGTTAACAGTGTGTTTGAAGGTCCTTACCGTTTCACAGACGAAAATAAAGATTTCCAGAAATTTTCCGGCGAACTGGAATTATCCGATAACGGCGTCTGAATTCGATTTCAAGTGAAAGGTTTTAGTTAGAAATAGCTTAACAATTGTTAGACTACGACGGTATTGAAGGACTTACCGTTTTGATGAAGAATACGGTTTTCCGGCGAACTTGCAGAAATTTCTGGCTAATAAAATAAACTTCTCCGGTGGACTGTAAAGTGTGCGGAAATGTAATTGGAGGTTTGTGGAATGTTTCTGAGTCGTGAAGGAGTACAAAGATGGAAGTAAAACTGGAATTGAAGATTTTCGGTTATAAAAACCGATCCACTTCTAGAATTCAAGTTCATTCAAGGCAACTTGATTAAAAACGTCGGTATAGCGGTTATACTCATTGAACCGTGGGTATTCAGATCGCCTTTGCGCGTTTGATAACCGATTTCAGTTACAATTGGCGTAACCGATTGATTTACATTCGTCTATAAGATTTATTTGTTTCCTATAGATGACAGAAAACAAACAAGTGGCGGAGTGGTTAAGCGTGTGAGTGTTAAGTCTTTGGAGTTACAACCTGGCTGACCCGGGTTCGAGTCCCGGCAGCCCCATTTTATTTTTAATTGTTTTATTTATACTTTTTATCAATTATAATTTTTATGGTTTAGTTTGTTTATTAATTATGTATCATTAAAAATTAAAATAAACATAAATAGGCAACGACACATTTATAACTTGATATTCGATTACAAACGGAGCGGGTTTGGTAAAACCCGTTTTCGACAAATGTTACAGTATCCCCTACTTTTAGGAATTTCGTCCCGAAATTTAAGTAGTAGAAGTAGTAGGAAAAACATGCGGGTATTTTTCACGCATTGAGTCTTCACGTTCCCAAGTAAACTCAGGTCCCCGTTTCGACTCCCAGCGTACCCTAACAATTGGAATGCGACTCCGTCGTAGACGTTTTTCTCCAAAATCCATGATCTCTACTGGTCTTTCAATAAAATGCATAGATTCATCAATCTGAATATCTTCCAGAGGACTGTGGAGGTTTTCATCAGCGAGGCACTTCTTCAAGTTTGATACGTGGAATGTGGGATGATCCTGTTGAGTTCTTCTGGTAGATCAAGCTTGTATGCTACAGGTCCTACTCTTTCGAGTATCTTGAAAGGTCCTACGTAGCGTGGTGCTAGCTTGCCTTTTTGACCAAAACGAACTACTCCCTTCCACAGTGATACTTTTAGAAATACATGATCACCAATGTTAAACTCTAAAGGCTTCCGTCGTTTATCTGCATAACTCTTTTGACGACTCTGAGCCGCTTGAAGATTGTTTCGATTTGATGGATCTTGTCTGTGGTTTCTTGAATCAATTCCGGACCAGTGATTTGAGCTTCCCCAATTTCGTGCCAACATACTGGAGATCGGCACTTACGACCATATAAGGCTTCAAAAGGTGCCATGCCGATGCTTGAATGATAGCTGTTGTTGTACGAAAATTCAACTAATGGGAGATGAGCGTCCCAATTTCCCTTGAAGTCTATGACACATGCTCGAAGCATATCTTCAAGAGTTTGAATGGTGCGTTCAGATTGACCATCAGTTTGAGGGTGATAGGCGGTACTGAGATCTAATCGCGTACCCATAGCGGCTTGTACTGCTTGCCATGTTCGTGAAGTGAAACGACCATCACGATCAGAAATAATGCTTAACGGTACTCCATGTCGGCTTACGATTTCGCTGATATAAATACGAGCTAGCTTTTCGTTCTTGAATTCTTCGCGGATAGGAATAAAGTGAGCTGATTTTGTAAGTCGGTCAATTATTACCCATATAGTGTCATACCCACCAGAAGTGCGAGGTAACCCGGTAATGAAGTCCATGGTTATATTTTCCCACTTCCATACAGGTATTTCAGGTTGGACCAGAAGTCCTGAGGGTCTTTGGTGTTCAGCTTTCACCTTGGAACATGTAAGGCACTTAGAAACAAAAACAGCAATATCCTTTTTCATTCCAGGCCACCAATAGGTATATCGTAGGTCTTGATACATCTTATCGGCTCCTGGGTGTATAGAGTATCGCGTTTTGTGAGCTTCATTCATAAGAATTTCAGAAGATTGTTGTGGTCAGGAATCCAGATACGATCTAGGTAGTACATAATACCGTCAGATTTAGTTTCAATTTTAAGTTCAGCTCCACAGGACATCTCCTTTCGCACATCATCTTCTGTTACTGAAACATGTTGGGCTTCTCGAATTTGATCCTTAATGTCAGTTATGATTTGCGAACATAGAAGACGAATGGAGTTCGCATAACCCTTTCGACTAAGTGCATCAGCCACCACATTTGCTTTGCCAGGGTGGTACCGAATTTCACAGTCGTAGTCATTTAGAAGTTCGACCCATCTTCGTTGCCTCATGTTTAACTCCTTTTGATTGAAGATATGTTGAAGACTCTTGTGGTCAGTGTATATTTCACACTTAGTACCATAGAGATAATGTCTCCATATCTTAAGAGCGAACACAACGGCTCCAAGTTTCAGGTCATGGGTGGTGTAGTTCTTCTCATGCGTCTTGAGTTGTCTCGAAGCATAAGCTATAACTTTTCCTCTTTGCATCAAAACGCAGCCTAATCCTTGCCCTGACGCGTCGCAATAGACCACAAAATCATCATAACCTTCAGGAAGAGTGAGGATTGGTGCATCACAGAGTTTTTGTTTAAGGGTTTGGAAGGCTTCTTCTTGCTTGGGTCCCCATATGAAAGGTTTTCCCTTATGAGTTAAAGCCATGAGTGGTACAACAATGCGTGAGAAGTTTGAAATGAATCGACGATAATAACCAGCCAAACCAAGGAAAGATCTTACTTCAGTTGGTGTACGTGGCGCTTGCCATTCTTGTACCGCTTTGATCTTTGAGGGGTCGACATGTATTCCCTTGTCATTGACTACATGTCCGAGGAATTGCACCTCTTTTAACCAGAATTCGCATTTGGAGAATTTGGCGTAAAGCTTTTCATTCTCTAGAAGTGTAAGGATGAGTCGAAGATGACGCTCATGATCAGTTTTAGATTTTGAATAAATAAGAATGTCGTCGATGAAGACTATAACAAATCGATCAAGATAAGGTTTGCAGACTCTGTTCATTAGGTCCATGAAGACTGCTGGAGCGTTGGTTAAACCAAATGGCATGACCATGAATTCATAATGACCATAACGAGTTCGGAATGCGGTCTTTGGGACGTCTTCTTCATGTACTCTAAGTTGATGATAACCAGATCGAAGGTCGATTTTTGAAAAGCAGTTGGCACCTTGAAGTTGGTCAAGAAGATCATCAATGCGAGGTAATGGATAGCGATTCTTGATTGTTAATTTGTTGAGCTCTCTGTAGTCGATGCACATACGAAACGATCCATCTTTCTTCTTTACAAAAAGGACAGGTGCACCCCAAGGCGATGAGCTAGGACGTATGATTCCCTTGTCAGTCAACTCTTGTAATTGACTGGCTAGCTCTTGCATTTCAGAGGGGGCTAACCTATAAGGAGACTTTGCAACTGGTGTAGCACCAGGTATAAGATCAATACGGAATTCGACTTCTCTAACTGGAGGAAGTCCTGAAATGTCGTCAGGAAAAACTTGCGGGAAATCTTTTACTACTGGAATGTCTTCAAGTTTCTTCTCCATGGTTCCCCTTTTGATGATATGAGCTAAAAACGCGACATAATTCTTGCGAAGATATTTTTGAGCTTGAAGACAAGACATTAAGCTGAGCCCTTTCGACGAGGTTTCTCCAAAGATTCGAAGAGTGTGACCGTTTGAAAGAGGAATACGTATAAACTTTTCGCGACATACAACTTCTGCCTGATGTTGACTGAGCCAGTCCATACCAATTATGATATCAAAACTTCCCAGCTTCATAGGAATAAGGTCAACTGAGAATTCGTGGTCGTTTAAGGTGAGTGTACAGTTGCGTATAATAGAGTTTAATGAGACCGGTTTCCCGTCTACAACTTCTACTGTTATGGATTCCATGAGCTTATCACGATTTTGGTTTAGGATAGGTTCAAATTCTAAGGACACAAAACTTTTATCCGCGCCAGTATCAAACAACATGGATGCATATCTACCATTTATAAGGAACGTACCGTTAACCACATTGCCGTCAGCTCTAGCCTGATTAGCGTTGATATTGAAAGCTCTTCCTCTTGCAAGTGGAGGAGCTTGGTTCGCTTGATTCACCGGGTTGGCTTGGGCCTGAGCATGAATAATGTTTACCAACCTTGGACAAGTGTTTCTGAAATGGCTTGGGTCTCCGCAATTGTAGCAAGCCCGCATAGGTTGACCCATAGGATAATTGGGTTGGTAATATGTTTGGGCTAAATGTTGGGCGGGTGGATATAGTAGGGGTTGTTGGGCTTGACCCACTATTTGCTGGTGGGTTTGGGTTGAAGGCTGGTGGCGGTTCGTTCGGTGAGGCATGCGGCAGGTTTGAACAGTATGACCTGCGCGACCACAGCCGGTGCAATGTTGGCAAGGATAATCAGGAGAATGGTGATATTGGCAACGGTTGCATTTTGGTAACGGGCCAGAGTATGGTCTTTTGTATGGTGCAGGTGAAGGGACAACTTGGGTAATGGGTGCAGCAGGAATAGGGGAGTTGGTTTGTGTAACAGCGAAGTTTCTGGTGTTGCGCTTCCTCTTGTTAGCAAACTTAGAGGAGGAGATGGAATGGTTTGAAGTTTGACCCTCAACAGGGGCTTTCTTTTTCTCTTCTTTAAACTTCGCGTTGCGAATTCGATTCTCGGTCAGTTCAGTCGCTAGCTCCATAGCAGCTTCAAGTGTTACCGGTGAAATGCTGAGAACTGAATCTTGAATTTTCGAGGGAAGTCCTCGAATATAATGCTCGATCAAACGATAAGTTGGGGTGAACAAGTTAGGGACCATTTGGTTCAACTCTAAGAACCTCTTGTTATAGGTGGTATGATCTCCCTCCTTCTGCTTTAAAGAATGAAATTCGTCCTCCAACTTTTTAATTTCACTCCTAGGACAGAAACGCCTAGTCATGATTTCCCTTAATTCCTCCCAAGTTAAGGCCATTGCCTCATCAATTCCCCTCTTCCCCTTTTCAGTATTCCACCAGGTGAGAGCTACCCCAAATAGTCTCCCGGTGGCGTATCGAACCTTGCGATCCTCAGGACAATCGCAGTTGAGGAAGGTGTTTTCCATTTCCTCAAACCAATGGAGGAGAGCAGTGACACCTTCGGTCCTTCAAATTTAGGAGGATCACAAGACTTGAAATGTTTGTATGAGCACTTGCTGGTAGGAGGGTTGCCGATGTTCTGGTCATTCTGCTGGGGAGGATTAGTGGGATTTGTGGCGAGAGCTTGTTGTACTTGAACCACAATGTCAGGCAGTATCGTGGCCATTTGTTTCGCGATTTGTGTGGCCAAGCGTTCGTGAGACCTTCCTGATCTTTTACCCCCTCGTTGTTGTCTGGACGACATCTACAGGAACATACATAAGAAGATTGTGAGTTTATGGTGTCTTTTTAGGTGTCATGTGTCTTTAAGAAAATGAAAATAACATAAATATCAATAATGCAACTACATCCATAGGATGTCTTGGGTTTGCTCATGTTGGGCCTCAAATGTCCCCCATACCTTAACCTGTATAGTTATGTGGGCCCCCATGACTATTGGCTTGGTAGGATTCACATTAGTATTGGCGATTTAACATTCGCATCACCCGAATGCAAACCACAAAATATGTTCACGAGATGTATGGTCGGAATGTGTCCAGGTGTAGACACAATGACAACTCAAAGTGGGGTTAGCTCACACGACGTTTGGTATAGCATGTTTTGGCCTAATAGGTACTTCGTACTCTCATCGTTAGTCACCAGGTAGGCAAACTAGTCCTTTATTTTGGATTTATACGAATGCCAGCCTAGACAGGACGTTCCGACTACCGGTACTGGTACCCTTCCAGTTACTACATGCCCGTCATGAGAACTCACTTTGATGAGATTTGAAAACACAAAAATCGTTGTAAAAGCAATCATGAAAATGATGTGGTGTGTGCTTTCATGAATGTGATATGAGATTATGATTTATGATAGGCATTATATGATAATATATACTTATGAACATGCTTGCATAACATTGAATGTAACATTTAACATAAAACATATAAACATCATGAAATTTGGCATGTAACACACAAAAATCTTAAAAATTTCTAATCAACTATAGTATAGGCTCTAAGGGTCTAATAACCTATCCTATATCCCTATAGTCATGGCTCTGATACCAATCTGTTACACCCCGACCCGCAGCGGAATAAAAGTCGGGGCATAATTGGGTTATCACCAAAGCTCATGATATTTACTAATATGTTTCATATTTATTAAAGTCAAAATTACATTCCAAATAATCCAAACATGTCCATACAATACAAAGAAAATAACCAAACAAAATAATTCCAAGCTCATTTTATTCTTCTAGTCCAATCCTATGTGTTTCTGGCTGCAGCGGGTTCACCTGTATCATGTGTAAAAATGAGGGTTTTTGGGTCAACATAAGTTGGCGAGTGAACCTTGTTAGATAAACATTTATTATTGATTTACTTGTTAGTTTATCAATGAAAAATTGTGCATAATCATAAATGAGCAAATGTAAATAATCAAGCAGTAGCAATAGCAATCACAACTATAACATACAATAACATATGATAGCATACATTAACATACCAACATCATACGATAAATAACATGAATGAAACTGTGCGATCAAGGCTCAATCAAACAGAGCCGATCGTATTGCATGTACTGAAAATGATAAATGTCTGTGCGATCAAGTCTCAATCAAACGGAGCCGATCGTATGTTGGCACGCCAGGTTCACTCTCATAATGTAATGGGGAACTTGCTCAACGCTCATAATGTAATGGGGAGCGGCGGCCTATGAAATTGCATGTACTGAAAATAATAAATTGAATCTAACAATAACCACACAAACAGTTGAAACAAGCTAAATACACATGTTCATGATATGATGTATGCACAACGATTTAAATATAATATATAGCAAGACACATGATACACCCCAAAACGTGATTAAAACGGGGAATTTGTAAAGATTCACTCACATTGGGTGCGTTTGATTGGAGATGGTGAGATGCGCACGAGTTGTAAGAGCGGAACAACGAGAATTAACTAACCTAAATAACAACGGAAAATATAGTAAATGAATGGATTTTATTAAGGATTTTAATAGAATTTTTAGATATATTTTTACGAGTTTAAGGCTATTTCCTATCTTTAAAACATTATTTTTAAGTATTTTTAATTGATTTTTAAATTAAATTAAATAATTAAAAATATAAAAATATGTTGACTTTTTGGGTTGACCGTTGACTTTTTGACTTTGACTGTTGGACCGGTTTATTGTGTGACTGAAATGCGCTGGGTGAGGCTCGAACTCGTGACCTCCCGTACGCGTGCACGCAGCTCTACCAACTGAGCTACGTGTCTAACCCAAAATGATTCTGTTTTTAATTATACTTATATATTAACTCAATTTATCCAAAATCCTTTTATTTTCAAAAACATTTTAATTCGTCGAACCGGTGCCACTAACAGGTCTCGAACCCGGGACCTGTGCTTTAACGTTACACACAGTCCATCGCTGGACTGTGTGTCTAACTTGGTTAATATACAAATTTTATTATACTTAACAACTAACGGAGTTAACCCGGTTCAGTTTTAAACAAAAAGGCATTTTATTACATAGAGGGTGCGTGTATCAGGGATCGAACTCGGGACGTATGCGTGTTTTTGTTCGCACACAGTCCACCGCTGGACTTGTGTCTAACCCGTTCAAAATACCAATTTTAATTATTCTTATATTGTTAGCGCAGTTCATCTTCTTCGTTGGTTTTGACAGACCACGGATTACACCATTATATCTTGTTAATTCGATTGTTAAACATTGCACAGACTAATATGAGATAGCAGAGATGATAATTAGAAGTAAACATACCGGTGAACGATTTATTACAGAATTCTGGCAAGGCGTAGGTCTCTGTTTTTATGAACTTCAACTGAGCAAATCAATTAATCATTTTGATTAGCTAATCATGGAATTGAAGTGCTAAACAAACGTTAACAGTGTGTATGAAGGTCCTTACCGTTTCACAGACGAAAATAAAGATTTCCAGAAATTTTTCGGCGAACTGGAATTATCCGATAACGGCGTCTGAATTCGATTTCAAGTGAAAGGTTTTAGTTAGAAATAGCTTAACAATTGTTAGACTACGACGGTATTGAAGGACTTACCGTTTTGATGAAGAATACGGTTTTCCGGCGAACTTGCAGAAATTTCCGGCGAATAAAATAAACTTCTCCGGTGGACTGTAAAGTGTGCGGAAATGTAATTGGAGGTTTGTGGAATGTTTCTGAGTCGTGAAGGAGTACAAAGATGGAAGTAAAACTGGAATTGAAGATTTTCGGTTATAAAAACCGATCCACTTCTAGAATTCAAGTTCATTCAAGGCAACTTGATTAAAAACGTCGGTATATCGGTTATACTCATTGAACCGTGGGTATTCAGATCGCCTTTGCGCATTTGATAACCGATTTCAGTTACAATTGGCATAACCGATTGATTTACATTCGTCTATAAGATTTATTTGTTTCCTATAGATGACAGAAAACAAACAAGTGGCGGAGTGGTTAAGCGTGTGAGTGTTAAGTCTTTGGAGTTACAACCTGGCTGACCCGGGTTCGAGTCCCGGCAGCCCCATTTTATTTTTAATTGTTTTATTTATACTTTTTATCAATTATAACTTGTATGGTTTAGTTTGTTTATTAATTATGTATCATTAAAAATTAAAATAAACATAAATAGGCAACGACACATTTATAACTTGATATTCGATTACAAACGGAGCGGGTTTGGTAAAACCCGTTTTCAACAAATGTTACAGGTCTTCAGAAATATAGTCAGCTAAACCAAGGAAAATAAATTCAAATATATTAAGGTATTGATTTTCCTATTTGTACACCCTGTTACAAGATCAAGATTTTATTTGTGTGAAATCGAAACCAAACCAAACTCAAATTCAGTTAAAGAAAAAAAAAACTAGAAAACTAAACCAGAAGACCCAAAGGAAGCATAAACCGGAACCGATAAACATCCTAATGTATACAAGGGCCAAGTTTAACACAAGAAAATATATAGGGTGTAGAACTGTAGACGTTAAGGTTTACGAGAGTGTGCATGTATTTGTGGTAACTTTATATGTGTTCTTCTTCTTTGTATGGTGTTATTAATGGTTTCAATAAGGCCCCATTTGATGTTTAATTCCTTTTTAAAAATGTAAGTGCCTTTTTATTTGTTATAAGAACACATTTAAATCATTATCATTGTGTTAATTTAAGCTATATCGTATGGTATCAAATGTAAGTGTCATGTTTTATTTTATCTCGTTTTAAGGTAAAATTTTGTCACAAGTCCAAATTTAAGCTATATTGTATGGTATCAAATGTAAGTGTCATGTTGTATTTTATCTCGTTTTAAGTGTAAAATTTTGTCACAAGAAGTCATAATTGTTTTATACATTATTGAATCTTTTAAATGTTTTTTTTGAATGGGCAAATATTATTCTTCTACTTTCATCATTAAGAGACATGTACCTCTAACAAGTGAACTATCCTATATTGGTTTTTAAATGTTAACCTAACAACATATTCACCTTCTCCTTTTTTGAAACTGATAGGTATGATATCTATCGGTGACAAATGAAACCATCATTATGATTGCTGATAACGAATTTATGGGTGTCCTCAATATGTGTGAAAACAATTGGGTAAGCTACTTATGTTTTGATTTACTGGTCAGCCACAATTCCAGTAAATTTCATAGGTTTGAAGTTATAATGTATATCCATCGATTGCTGCGTATTTATATTATAGATTAAAAATTTGGTGTTATTAGAGGATTTAGGCAACTATGTGTGTTCTTCTTCTTCTTCTTTGTATGTGTGTATGTTTATCTCTAATTTTATGTCCCTTTGATTATGATTAGAATTTTTTATATATTTGAAAATTTCATTTAGGTTTCAAAAAATTTCACACGGATATTTATGAAAAAGGAGAATGAAAAGAAGCATGACAAGATGAGGCAAAGATTCCACAAGTTTTCATGCCCCTCACTTAACCAAAGTTGTGTAGTACATTTAAGACAAGGATATGCTAGATTATTACTTCTTTTTGTTAAAAGCTACCTCGCTCAATCATGTTCATTAGTTTAATTTGGAAATTTCATAGGACATATACATAATTTGATCTTATATCTTTTCAAACTAGACTTTTGTCTATACCTATATATTTTCTATCTTTTAATCCAGTGACTCATGTTATGATTATTTAGAGATCTATAAAAAAATCAATAAAATGAAAAACAACAAATATACTATAAACTTGCATGTTATATATTATGGTCGACCAGTCTAGCTATATTATTTTAACAAAATAATTAAGTTGTTTATAGTACTCCAGGAATGATATATTGATATGTGATATATGATTTCTGAAGATATATTTCTCTGTCAATTTACACTTAACTTCTATATAATTGTATAACTATTTAGTGTTCTCGATTTAAACTAATGGGTTGGCATTCATTACTCAACGTCAATGATAAGATACTAATATCAACACCTCTTTTTTATAGTTTTACAAGTCGATAAACACAAAAAGATAAGTCAGTAAAAGCATACCAAAAAAAATCAATGAGGGGGATGATTAAAACTTTCTCACGTTGTTAATGTGTGACATTAAAAGCAACCTATACATGTGGGAAGACGTAAGTTGGTGGGCGGACTTGTGGTGTCCTAGACGAACTTCTGAGTCCTGTACGTCATTTGCGTATTAGGTCTAGGATTTTGAGGGTTCTCGGGGTGGGCAAGTGATGGGTGTGCGTGATGAGTGATGCTCCGTGATACATCGCTGCAACGGGTGTATCAAGCGTGATGGCTCGAGTATGGGTGATGGTTATCGAGTTGTGATGATGGTTGTTGGTTTGAGAATATAGTCATTCAACGACTATATAAACGTTAGCCCCCTTTTAAAAAAAAAGAATTATTTTTTACTCTATACATGGTTGTAAAAATCCCGACTAGTCGCTAATTAATCATTAATCGGAGGTTTACCGATTATGTAACGCCCCAAAACCCAAGTGCTTAGTTAGCTAGTAAGGCTTCTTGGGATATGGCATAAAATAAAAAAGTTAGACTAGCTAACTTGGTTAGGGTTATTGTTAACTAAATAAATAAGTTATGACCAAGTAAATATAAGTAAGCAATCTTGAGGGACCAAATGTGTATATTATAAAAAGAATGTTATAACTAGTTAGTAGAGAATGGGAGGAACATCAAAACAATGTCTGATGTTCGACGTTTCATGGGGAGAATGAGACCCCATTCAAGTTTTGAAGAAATTCAACAAATTGAAGGAATTTGGCTTGATGATTATGTGCATGGGTTAAGATTTAGTTTCATCTATCCTTAAGAAACATGTGGTAAGTCATAGAAATTGATTTGATGATTTTGCAAGTAATTGGTGTATGATAAATTCTTGAATTTTTATGAAATTTAGTATGAAAGTGTGTTAGAATCACCAAATAAAACTCTAGTTATGAACAATTTCAAGTAATTTGATATTTTGACATAAAACCCATTTGGTGATGATGAAGATGGCGACATGGGTGGATCACCATGTCCAATTCTTGTGCAAATTTGATGTATTATGTAGTATGTGATGTGTACTTGTTATATAGATTAAGTATTGTATGGAATTTGTTTGATGTTTACTTGTGTTGGTGAATGAAAGAGATAAGTAGGAAGAAAAGCATGAAATACTTGTACATTATGCTAAGAAAGTAGTACGTACACCAAGTGTTTGATGAAATATCTAAATGACAATAATATGTGAAATTATATGCAAGTAATGGGTAAACATGTATAGAACATGATAATAATGTATTTGATAGTAAACTAACATGAGAAGTGTGTTTTAGATATAGTTCAGGGGATATTATGTTGAAATGATGTTGGGTTAGCTTAGTATGGGTTAAGGTGTTAGTTGTGAAGATATGAAAATGCTAGTGTGGATGGAATGGAGTATGTATGTATAAGTGTATGTGTATGTGTATATAATTAAGTGATCATGTAGTTGTATATGTCATACAACACGAGTGTTGTGTATGATGATAATTGAGTTGCGTGAATGTGGAACAAGGTAACTTTTAGTTTATGCCTTATGTATGTGGTATTTGGTTAATAAAAAGTCAAGTAATGTATGAATTGAAAGATATGAATATTAGTATTGTCACACCTTGATAAAAACCATCAGAGTTGGGCGTGATCTGACTGGTATCTTCATTGCACAGCGGAAGTGTTTGAAAAAGCTAAGACTTCTAAAAAGTGAACGCTAGCTAAGTACTCGAATTCCCATGGGTTCTTTCATTCCAACCGTGCCATAATTTGAAACTATAACCTGAGAAAGAAACATGCGAAAAATCAACATAAAGTTGGCGAGTTCATAGTTTGTTCGAAATGATTTTAAATAAATCTTTTTGGTAACCGGTTTAAAAATTGTTGAGAAAACGTAATAAAACCATTTTTCCTGGCAAAGCGACCTACGGCCCTTAGTGTTGAGTAGTGGACAATCCAGTCCTTGTGTTTATAAGCATGACCAACCTTGTTTTTGTAATATTTGAATAACGTCGATGGCCACGTACGACAAAGACAACATGCCCGCATGAGCCTATAACCCACCCAAGCTAGGAAATGGCTCGCCAAACCGTTTACTCAAGACGGTAGACTAGTAGGTGGTTATAGTTCCGATAGCAGCGAGGACTTCACTGTACAGTTTTAAGCGACCCTACGGCCCTTAGTGTTGAGTAGTGGACAATCCAGTCCTTGTGTTTATAAGCATGACCAACCCGTCCCCTTATTTGTATGCAGGACAAACCAGTCCCGTAGCAACTAGGACCTTCCCGTCACTAGTCCTTGAGTCTAGCAGGACCAACCAGTCTCCTTATTCATAGATAGAACAAACCAGTCCTTGTGTCTGTAAGCAGGACCAAACAGTCCCCTTACTTGTTAGCAGGACAAACCAATCCCGTAGTAACTAGGACCTTCCCGTCACTAGTCATGAAACTCATGCACGTTTCGAAAATACGCGAGTGTTTTGTAAAACCCGTATGTTTAGCATAAACCTTCCGTAAACCATTTGAGTTTATTAAAATTCATTTGCAACATGGTTTAGAAATATGAATTTTCGTTCATCAAACCTTTTGTAAACCATTTGAGTTTTTTGGAATTCATTCGTAACATGGTTTAGAAATATTAATTTTCGTTCATCGAGATTTTGTATACTTTTGAAAAACTTGCATGTCTTTCCACCATCGAAAACATTTATAAAAATGTAAAACGGTAAAAAGTGAGGATTATGAACTCACCTTGATATCCTTGTGCAAAGCTAGCTTAATGGGGATTCCAAAATGTCGTTTCCAAAATGTGACTCGCTAGCATGCAATCTATCACATTCCTATCAAGGAATAAGCTTATGAGATTCTACAAAAATGACGTAGTTAAACTACGTGTCCCGGAGCTCTAACGAATCGCTAACCGAACGATTCGACGGTAAGTTGTTATCTAAATGAGAACGGATAAGATATACTTGTTAAGTTCCATTTAATTCTGGTGATAGTTACTAAGTCTTGGAAACACTCAGTTTTGAGAGGTTTAGCGTATCTATATGTTTATATAAAATTATAAAATATATTTAGGGTATCGTATTAGTCGTCTCGATTGGTCGTGAGTGTACGTAGACAAATGTTGGTATAAAAATATCACACGTTGTAGATTCGTAGGATGTGGTCATATGAATCCCAAGTAGTCGTCGCGTAGTCGCAATAGTCTTGCGTCCATTTATAATTAATAAAATAATTATATAGTTGTATGCTCGTTAGAATCGACTTTCAGTTGTTTGTTTAGGTAATAACTCGGATACTACATTGTGTTACCATCTCACGCTAATGTGTCTTGCTTCGTTTAGAAGTTTGAAATGAATACAAATAATTATATTTATATTATAAAACTATACGACTTAACCACATTTGAAATAGATATAAATGATTATATTTATTTATAAAAGTAGAAGAATTTACGACGTTTGAAACAATTTATTTTTATTTTATAAAAGTATTAAAAAATTCGACGTTTGAATATAATTACTTATATTCATTTTATATGATTTTCGAATGCTAAACGTTTGAAATATAATTTCCGAATTCATTCGTTTGAAATAAATATAACTAATTATATTTATTTTATAAAAATCCTCGAGTTTGGTTAACTTGTAGCTCGTGTTTGTTAAAGTGTTATAAATTCGTTTTTTTAAGTTATATAGTATCGCCAAAATAAATATACGCTTATATTTATTTTATAAAAAACTTGAGCCCCGAAAGGTGTGGTTTTTATAATATAATTATGTTTCGTATTTCGGATTTTTACGAAAAACGGGCAGAATTTCCTCTATTTTTGGACGATCCCGAGAATACAAGTTGTCGGATTTGTCAAAACGCAACAATTAGCTACCACATACACAAGTTATATACGAAAGTTCGGTCGTTATTATATGATTTCGCTAGTCGGTTCGGGTTAGAGCTCGATGTCGCGTTAAAACGAAACCATAAGTAATTACTTAGTTACTTGCGTTAATATTATTTTACCAAGAGCCGTTGTTGACCGATTTTGACTGAGTTGACCATAGTTGACCGAGTTGACTACTGTTGACTGAGTCGACCCGAATATCCAAAACTGAGCCGTTGACTCTTTGACCCGAAAACAAACCAAAACTGACTCGAGTCGACCCGTTGACTGCCTTTGACCATGGTTGACCCGATATTGACTGGCTTTGACCCGAACATCAAAACTGATTCTTGAAATGAGTGAACCGGGCTGAACTGAATACCCATGGCGTCACCACCACCACTTCTGGGAGCCTCCGACGGCCAGCGCCACCGTCAGCCCACCGCTGCCATCACCCTGGCCGCCATCCGTCATCAACACAACCCAGATCTGACCCAAAACCAAAGCGAACCGAGAACCGAGTTGACCTTGTTCAATGTAAACCCAAACTGACTCGACCAACCCGAGCCGTCTACCACCGTTGCCGCCGCCGGCTATGGTGTCGCGCTGCTGCCGCCGGTTCAGGTTCTGCTACCGAAATTTGCTAGAAAACCCACCGTCACCGCCGTGTGTTTGGCCGGAAAACGGCTTTGCCGTTAATTCTTTCATGCCGTGTGCGGCAGAGAGGGGCCGACTCCCCTTCCTCCCACCGTCCTCTTCCTCTCTCGTCGTACTCTCTCTCTCTCTCTTCTCTAAACAGATGTATGCGTGAGTGTATAAGGTGGTAAGAGAGATGGGGGTTGTATATGGCTCGCCGGAAAGAGGGCCGCCGGCCAGAGTTTAGACAAAGCAGTGGAGTGTTCTTGAGTGGGGGATAGGGTTAGAATAAGAAGATGAGAATAAGAGATGAATTTATATGTAGGTTTCTCATGTAGGCTTGGGCCCAAGGCCCACAAGCACGTTTTTCGTGTTTTGAGCAGCCTAGTAATGTTTCTAGAACTTGTTTTCACACCCGAACTTCATGAAACGTCATAATATATTATTTTAGGTTCAAAAATATGTAAACTTTGTCGGTAGTCGATGATTGACGCGATCGTTTGTCGGTTGCGTTAACATTGCGCAAGAAGGCTTCGGTTGTCGTTTCTTGTCCGTTTTTCGATCCGGTTTCGACTGTGAGCATTAGAATTCAAAAGCGAAGCCAAATATGTCATAATATATTAATATTTAGACGTAACTCTAGTCTAGTGCTTTCGTGTCGTGATTGATTGCCGATACGTTCTGGTTTTCGCGTAATTCCCGCGTTCGAGCTCCGTGATGTTCAGCAAATCGAATAATTCACATAATTATAAATATATGATAAATATACGCACAAAATTTGTATTTTTAAGAGTTTTCAGTATTTTGTTCGGTGTCAGTTCGCTTAAAGTTCAAACGTGCGCTAAAATTCTCGAATATCGCCAAATCGTGTAACATGAATCAAGTAGACGCTCCTAGGCTTTCCAAAGCCAAATTAAGTTAATTTATGTCAAATTACGCTATGTATTACTGTCTTAATATTTGTTATGCGCGTAATTACGATCGAAAAGTACCGGTTGTCACAAGTATGAATGAGCGTGTGTGCTAACCATAATGTGATTGTGATGACATGAAAGGATAGGAATCACATTAGCATGGACTCAAGAACGGAAGGTTAACGGGTCAAGTGGATGCGAGGAAGCAAGCATGAATACGAACACTTAAGGTAAGTGATTTCTGAACTAAATTCATTATTATGTAATGAGTTTTTATTTCAAAAAGGATGTGAATGATGAAAGGATGGGTAAGTAATGGTAGAACGAAAGTAAGTAAGGTCGTATTGGGTAATATGTGGATTAGTTATGAATAAAAACTCTCGTTAAGTTCAAACGGGTCAAAATGTAGAAAGTATGTGTCGGATGTGGAATTTGGATGTTATGGTATGGGAACCCTGTAAGAATGTTTAGGTAATCATAATACTAAGGTAAGTATTGTTGTAGATGGCCATAAGTAGTTAACTATGTCGGCAATAACTTGGTAAAATTAAACGGGGCAAAATCAAGAATGTATGATAAAAGTATAGATTTAATTATGGAGACATGGGGTTAAGTGTTAGAATGATTTGGGGGCTTGGAATAATGTTATTTTACAATTTGGGAAGTTCGGGATGCGCGAACGATGATCTAAACATCGAAAAGAACGAAATCCGGAGTCGGTACTGCAGGGGCAGCGTCGCCGACGCTGGTAGTTGATGGAGAGGGTGAAACTCGAGCTTTAATGTGTTTATCTTATGAGTTTTGCTTCGTTTTAGGTAATTATATGCTTTGAATGTGTTGACTGCGAGAGATTGTGGTTTTGCAGGTCAAGTGCTTAAATTGGTGAAGTTAAGGTTATTAGAGATGAGGTGGATCGACCATGGATGATAATCAAGGTTGTTTTGGGCTAAGAGAGAGCTTTGAAGCACAAGAGAGGTGAGAGATTATAGTACAGGGGCCTTCGGGTAATTTAGTGAAAGTTGGAATAAAGCTTAACAAGGAGACCTAGATATGCGATGTAAGCTACGGTCCTGTGACGTAGCCTATGGTTGAGAATGATGTATTAAAAGAGTTCTAGGAAGTCTCGACCGTAGCCTACGGTCTTAACCTGTAGGTTATGGTAGGCAAGACAAAATGAAACAACAACATTGGACCGTAGCTTACGGTCGGATGACCATAGTGTCACACCCCATATTTTCAACCAAACACCGGTGGGCCCGGGTGGGGATTATCGTGATGTAAAGTTGATATCATCATAGTCAATTAAACACAGCACAGCGGAAGTCTTGGATTTAAATTACTATTACAAACCGAATGTTCGAAATACAAAATAATATACAGGCTCGTAATAGAAGATCCACAGGCGGATCATAAATTATACAAAGAAAGAATGTAAAACAAACTTTGGGCAGATCTAGGATTTGCAAGATCCTCTTATCACTACCGAGCACTTCCATCCTATTTTCATATTGTACCTGCAAGCTTAGTCTTTTGAAAATACGTCAGCTTTCGCTGGTAAATACACCCAACTGACTCATTTTGAAAATATTTAAAATAAAATGTTTTAAGAGCGTATTAGCACAAAAATGTTTTATAACTTGGGAAAGTTGACCGTCCAACCTTGTTAACAGATTTACATGTTTTGTCATACATACAGGGCCCAGTACAAAAACCGAGACATGATTAACATACACACCACTTATGAACTCACGAAGGAGTTATCCCCAACAAGTGTGGGTAGTTGCATTTGAGCGTCTGTCAGGTGTATGCCTACACCTCGCGCTAAGGTCGTGGCCATTATCTAATGTAATGAGCCGAGGATATCCAGGACACGGTAGTTAACCCCCGATGTTTAAGTTATCAAACAATACTGATTAAAACGGAATATGCGGATTTACTAGCCACAATCCGGCGTTCGATGGATCCTATTTCCGATCAAGCGGTAATAATTTACCGTAACCCAAGCCCGTATAGGGGAAATAAGTCGAGAGTATTTACCTGAGCTATTCTTCGTTTAACGCAAGATTTATTAACTCAGTCATACAAAAAAGTACTAAGTGTAGATAGCATTTATCGGGAAGTCTCTAGTCTGGATAATGACATAAGCTAACCAAATAAATACTAATGGCCTTATTTAAGTCATTGACTTAGACCGACTAGCGTACTTGATCAAAACGTATAACGCTTGATTAAACGATGATCGATAGAATGTAGTTTAAACCCGACAATTACTTTGACTTGCATATTTTGGGTAAACTATAAACATTCTGGATTTTGAGATTTAAATGACAAGGTTAGACCCGTTTCGGTTAATTTTCGTAAACTAGTTACATATGCTTAACCGTACGCATATTAGCGATATTGGGTAACCGGATAAGTCATGGACAAGTTCTATATGTCATTACATTTTAAATAAGTTGTAATATCAGTGGGATATTAATTGTATGTGTAATTTATCTTTTATGACCAAACTATGCACCGAATGAGCATTTTGGTCATTTTACACATAGTTTTATAAGTTATTTGGGATTCTGAGTTTGTATCATGTACCTACTGTAAAAGTATTTTAAATAAGTTTTAGAATAAGTAGGTAACAAGTCTTGGTTAGTAAATATGGTTTAGAACCATACTATGCACCGAAACGGCGCTTATGTCGTAAAATAACGATTTATGCGATGTTTCGTGAAAACTGATGTTATGATCAGATTAACAAGTTTTAGATATGTTATTTAATATAACATATCAGTAGGTAAAAGATTTACTTTACAAAGATATGATTAAAACCATTTTATAAGCCACAAGGGCCTTATCGTCATTTATCGACATATTACAAGGACTTGCTCATAAACTCAGTTTATAATCTGATTTGACATCCCAAATAATCCTAATTATAATATTACATTAGTACAAAACTCATTATTAAGTTCATTATCATTAAAACCTCTTTTTATGCAAAAAGGCATTTTAGTCAAAATGGCATAATTACGGAACTTGCGCTATAAACTCAGATTCTGATTATGATCATGTACTATAACCTCAGAGGGTTATGATACATTATATTATGATCATAATACAACTTTAGATCAGTAGCTAAGTAATCTATATCGGGTCAGAATCGAAATCAAAGCAGAAGTCAAACTTCGCGACTTTCGATTGCGAACCGACCCTAAGACTGAAATTGACGAGGCGAACATGTTCTTACATGTTCTAATAATTATTACCAACTTATTTAATTTTCAAAACAGGTTTCATAACATATATAAGATCAATTTATGATTTTTCTGAAAAATGGCTTGTTTGACTTTTTAATATCACAACTTTGACCCGTCAATTGGTCTAGTAAACGTGATCTTCAGGTGGTGCCCTTTATAGGGACTAACACCTACCTTATTACGATCACTTAGCCATGTTCATTATGAAAAATGGCTGGACCATAATGGTCTTAACGAAAGTCAAGGCGTTTTCCGTAAAACGCTTGACTTTTGGCTATAAAAGCCTATAAACGAAAATGCAAGATGAAGGAACACTAACAAGTGGTTCCTAGGATGCAATAGAACTAAGTTGGATGCTCCTTTTAGTTAGGAACTTTCCAGAGGAGGAGATAGAGTTGTGAATGAGAAATGTGCAAGTTCAAATGGTGAACCTTGGCACCTATTTATAGTTGGAGAGCTTGAAGGAGATGATGCCAGGTGCTAAGGGGTGTAAGAGGAAGCTTACAAGTGTCCTAAAGCGTGGCATAACAGTTTGGAAGACCATGGTTTCGAATCAAATGGTTTTTGGCAATTTGTGTGGAGGTCAAGCAAATTTTCTGTAGACAAGCCTCTCACGCCCCACGAGCGCCCCTTGTCAGATTTCAAAATTTGACACTTTTAGCCCCTCAACTTATTAAACTCTCTTAAACCTTCCTAAAACACCTTTTTAGCATTTTTAGCCATCCGCAGCCAATACTTGGCGTATCCGAGATTATGCCTGAACATTGCCGAGCTCTTGGTTCGTTAAAAGGTCACTCAGAGGTATAAATTAACATGTTGACACTTTTAGTCCTTCCATTATTCAACTTTCACATATTTACAGAATTGAACCTCTCGTCCAACAAATGGGACATATGAGAGTTAGGACTTCGTAAAGGATCACTCAGAGGCTCATTATAAGCATATTGACTCCAATGTCACTCAGAGGCTGGGCATGTTGACATAACGATTACTCAGAAGCCAAGTTTTAGCATGTTGACACTAATGGTCACTCAGAGGCTATGTTTTAAGCATGTTGACACTAATGATCACTCATAGGCTATGTTTTAAGCATGTTGACACTAATGATCACTCAGAGGCTTGGTTTATGCTGTTGACATCAGAAGATCACTCAGAGACTTAGTTTGAGCATGTTGACTCTTTTAGTCCCTGTTAGTCTTTAATAGTCTTAAAATAAAAATTATGACACGTGTCGCTATATTATTGGACACGATTTTACAGGGTGTTACACATAGCTTACGGTCCAAATTGCAGAAAAACACACAGGAGCTTGTGTGAGGGTACAAAAAAGGTTTTAACCCTAATCATAGTATCTTCAACTTGGGGTGATGAATCTGAGCATCTAGGAGCAGAAAGTTTAAACTTTTCACCTCTAATAATCATCAACCTCACTAAATCAACCGTTTGGATCATGAATTCAACCATCTCTCGAGCTTTTGAAGATCATGAGACGAACATGAGCGGCTAATCCTTTAGTGGTTTCTTCCGGGTGGAGGATTCTTGTGAGTGAACTTATTTATATGTTTGAACTTGTATTTGAATGCAGTAATCTAAGCATTCGATGCTTTTTACCGCATCATTTGTTTGATTGATTTATAACGATTGGTTTTATTAAATTTCTTAATTCAAACTCATTCAATTCCGAGATTTCTAGTAATTGGGATCTATTTGATACGGATTTAGGGTTGGTAATTCAAATTGATGATTTACATGTTAGTCTTCCTGTTGTTACAATCGAAGTAAGTAGTTGGTAATAATCACAATCAATTAATTAAACTCCGCAACCATGTCTATGTGGTTGTAGTATCAAACACGTAAATTGAAGTGTTCTTCGAATCCAAAATCCGGAGGAACCATTGTTCTCTCCAACTGTTTTCAAACTCATTTTCTTAGTAATTCTTAGTTAATCAAATTCTCACACAACCAAGTTTATATTTTTGCAGTTAGTTAATCCATACTTAGTTCATAACACTTTCCACAATACTCCTCTAGTTCGATACCCTACTTATTATATCTAAATAGTAGCAGCGTCGCCGACGCTGGACAGTAGTTGGCCGACGCCCTAAGTTGTTGGCTACGTGCCAGTCGACACTAGCAGCCCCGTTAAACTTCCATAATGTACCCCAACCTTACCAAATAGTTTTGTGAGGTACGAGTGATTATAGGAACTCATTTTTAAGCTCCTGAAATGTACCCCAAAATTATTAAAGAGTGTTTATCAGGTACGGGTAAGAATGGGGTGTGTATGCAAGTATGTGTGGGAATGAAATAAATATGTAGGAATGAATGAACAGATTAATTGTATGTTGTGGATGGAACCCATTAGTAAACATGAATAGAAATGAGTATGTGCGTAGGTTGGTATGTATGAGAATTATATGTATAGTAGTTTGTGACTAAGAATTGTTAGTATTAATATGTGAGAATGTAAGTTGTTGGTAAGAGTTTGGATAGAGGGGTAGGTGTATGAAGTAGGATTTATCATACTTGAAAGAGTTAGGATTAGATAATATGTATGCGTGTTATTGAACCATATGTATTCGAATGAGTGAGACTTGTATGATGTATGTATGTATGGTGTAAATATACATGAGTATTAACGATGCTAATTGGTTTGCCTTTGAGAATGAAATGAAATGAAATGCAGGTACATTATTGTTGACTCACTGAAGATTAAACACCGAGATGAAATGCTTGAATTTAGAAAGATAACCGAATGGAATGTATATGAGGATAGCACACGACGTGATCCTATAATTATGAATCTTAGATTATATATAATGTCACCAAGTACTAATGATGTGAATGTAGGGTGAATGTAGTGTACGGAGTCATGGATCATCATCACGAGGTGTAAGCGGTCGAAGATCTAGTCATAAGATAGATTGTACGGGAATGTGTGATTATGTAATTTAGTAAACATAAGTTATGTTTTATTTCATAAATGAGAATGAAGAATGTATTTATTGTAAAAGAGTTCTTTTAAAATGGACTTTCAAGTATGTTAATACGTCTATAAAGAAAAAAAATTTAAGGCTCGTATTCCGCTGCGTCTTTCTGTTAAAACGTGTTTGGGTCTTACAAATTAATGGTCGATTAATCGCTGGACGGTTAATGGCCATGGCCAAACTTTGGCTAGCTCCTGGCCAAATTTCGACTAAACCTTATAAATTCCCTCCAATTACTTAAATAGATGGGTAAATGAGGGGTTAAAAATGTCTACCTTAAAAAAACTACATATAAAAATGTTTGTGTACATTATATAACTAAAAATTACGTATAAAAATCCCAATCGATTAATTATGATTAATCCCGATTAATCGGAGTCGGTACCCCACCGACCAACTAGCGTCTAGCGATTCTTACAACACCAACTCTATATATACATTTAATATTTACCATTTTATGCACACTTTATTTATCAAAATACATACTACAACACTCAGTTTTCAACCAAAAAACTATATGGCAGGCTCAGCAAAAGAACATACGCTACGAACAGGCCGAAGGTTCATCCTAATCTAGGTGAACAGATAGTTTTGTTTAAAAGTCGAACAAATACCCACACAAACCGTTTCCCACCAACAGTATCCACTTTATCCACAACACTTCTCCCACCCCAACTGTAACACCCTATAAAATCGTGTCCAATAGTATAGTGACACGTATTGTATTTTAAATATAGTATATTAAAGACCAATAAGGACTAAAGGCATCAACATGCTCAAATGGAGCCTCTGAGTGACGGTCCGATGTCAACATGCATAAATAACAGCCTCTGAGTGACATTGGAATCAACATGCTTATAATAAGCCTCTAAGTGATCCTTTGCGAAGTCCTAGCTCTCATACGTGCCACTTGTTGGACGAGAGGGTTCAATTTTGTAAATATGTGAAATGATGATGGAGGGATTAAAAGCGTCAACATGTTAAATTATACCTCTGAGTGACCTTTTAACGAACCGAGAACTCAACAACGTCCGGGCATAATCCCGAGTATGCCAAGTATTGGCTACGGGGGGTAAAAGTGC
This sequence comes from Scalesia atractyloides, assembly GCA_947069175.1. Lineage (NCBI taxonomy): Eukaryota > Viridiplantae > Streptophyta > Magnoliopsida > Asterales > Asteraceae > Scalesia > Scalesia atractyloides. The sequence goes on along the minus strand of CAMTDV010000023.1, from coordinate 36,867,807 downwards.
CAAAAAGGTGTTTAAAAAGGTTTTTAGAAGCTTTTTAAAGTTAAGGGGCTAAAGTGTTCAAACTTTGAAACGGCCTTTGGGACGCTTGCGGGGCGCGAGAGGCAGGGCCTGTGCCTCTCGTGGCCTGCCAGAGAACATATGCTCAGAAAGTTTTGCTGGCTCCCAAACAAAACTCCAAAACCATTAAAACCGAAACCATGGCTTCCCAAACTGCTATGCCACGTTTTGGGACACTTGTAAGCTTCCTCTTACACCCCTAAACACCGGGCTTCACCTCATTTGAGCTCTCCAACTATAAATAGGTGTTCAAGCGCTTCAATCCAACTTGCACCTTTCTCATAATTCACTCTTCTCCCTCCTCTGGAAGTTCCTAGCTAAAAGGAGCATCCAACTTAGTTCTCTTGCATTGTAGGAACCTCTTGTAAGTGTTCCTTGCTCTTGCATTTTCGTTTATAGGCTTTTATGCCAAAAGTCAAGCATTTTACGGAAAACGCTTTGACTTTCGGTTAAGACCATCCAGCCATTGTTCAAAATGAACATGGCTAAGTGATCGTATTAAGGTAGGTGTTAATCCCTATAAAGGGCACCTCCTGAAGATCACGTTTGCTAGACCAATTGACGGGTCAAACTATGTGTAAAATGACCAAAATGCCCCTTCGGTGCATAGTTTGGTCATAAAAGATAATTTACACATATAATTGACATCCTATTGATATTATATTACAAATAAATTATTTTTCTAGAATACTCATAATCATAAACTTAAAATACATTCAAGTTCCTTTTATACGACATATAATTACCGAAATGCCCTTATAAGGCATAGTTTTATTTTAAAACTTAACGAGCATACAAGCTGATATCCTACTGATATCTTAACTTATTTAAAGTATAATGGTATATAGAACTTGTCCATGACTTATCCGGTTACCCGATATCGCTAATATGCGCATGGTTACGTATATGTGACTATTTTACAGAATTAATCGAAACGGGTTTAACCTTGTCATTTAAGTTTCAAAATCCAGAATGTATATAGTTTACCAATATTAAACAAGTCAAGGTACTTGTTGGGATTAAACTACATTCTATCCAATCATCGTTTAATCTAGCGTCATACGTTTTGTTCAAGTACGCTAGTTGGTCTAAGTCTATGACTTAAATTAGACGTTAGTATTTAATTGGTTAGTTTATGCCATAATCCAGATTAGAGACTTGCCGGTAAATGCTATCTGCACTTAGTCCTTTTGTGTACGGCCGAGTTATTAAAAAAAATAAAAAAGACTAATCTGCAGGTACAATACGAAAATAGGCCGGAGTGCTCGGTAGTGATAGAGGATCTTGCAAATCCTAAATCTGCCAAAGTCTGTTTTGTATTCTTTCTTGTACATTTTATGATCCGCCTGTGGATCTTCTATTACGAGCCTGTATATTATTTTGTATTTTCGAAACATTCGGTTTGTAATAGTAATTTTACTCCAAGACTTCCGTTGTGGCGTGTTTAATTGACTATGATGTTATCAACTTACGTCACGATACTCCCCACCCGGGCCCACTGGTATATGGATTTCGGTTGGAAATCGGGGTGTGACAGGGTTGGTATAGAGCCTACATTTGAGAGAATTAAACACAAGAAGGCTACAACCTATGTTTAATCTCAAACTTACACGTGCACATTCCTTAGACTTCCGAGTCTAGGCATTGACCTAGGATTACTCATTTCATTATTAAGATTTTAGTATGTTTTTGAATTGATTTTTAACAGGAAAATGCTGCCAAGTGTGAGAGGACAAAGTGGAAGAGGAAAAGATCCAATGAGAGGAGGACCATCAGGGCATATTCCCCCTTAACCTCATAATTTGATGCTTACCAAGAATCAGGAGATTCATCTCCTTGACAACCAGCGAGACATTCTGTCTTTAATAGACACTCACCCTCACATTCCCAAAATTGTTACCACTCACACCATTCTTACCATTCTCACCATTCCCATTTTCATCACTCCTACCATGAGGAATTTAACCCCAACCATTATCTTAACACACCTCCAGCCAATCAAAATCCGTTGGACCAGCTACCCCTATGGATGAGGACTCCGACCCGGAGATGCCGCCTCGGGATCAAATATGCATCCTAGAGATTTCGAGCCATTCAAACTCATATGCCGGATCGCCCTACCAAGGTCCTAATGAGTGGGACCAATATTGGAACCAATTCACTTTCGCCCACACTCCTTCCCATCACTCTCAACACCTCCAGTTCAAGAAGATGTCCACATGGAACCGGTGGACCAACCTCAACCACCACGTGACCACCAAGGAGGAAAGTGGAGCACGTATGTCGGTACGTGCCGGACAAAGGTCGGGATCGCTACCACCTTTGCCCAATTCTTACCCCACAATTCCAGAGGACCCACAAATGGGTGGACCTTCTAATGTTCCGCCTATAGTGGAACCAACACCAACACCTACTGTTCAACCACCATCGGGTTATACTAACCCAATCCCCAAATCTAGACACATCTGGATATGATCCTAATAACCCGTCTACACCGGTAGACTATCAAGCATGGTCGCAAGACCCATATATGCAAGCAATTAGCACAATGCACTTTACCCATCTCCTTTCTCACCTACTTCGATATCCAACTTATGGGTACCAGTATCCGGTTATGCCACAACCTCCACTGCCACCACTTGAGGCCATGAATGAGGCCTTGGAAAGAATGAAAGAAATGTAGCAGCAGGCGGAGAAAACGGAGAAGAAGACAAATAAGTTCTTCAAGAAACTCTCCAAATTGGTCAAGGGAAAGAAGGACGAGTGAAGTCTCTTCTAAATATATGTAGTCCCTGTGAGGATATTGTTATTTCTTTTAGTCCCTGCGTGGACATTTTTATTCCTTTAAGTCCTTGCATGGACATAGTTTATATTTCATTTTTCTAGTATTGTAGTTTCTAATTTGGAATTTAATGAAGTACTGTTGGAATTATATATATATATATGTAAATCATCCTCTTGGAAACGAGCGTCTCGATTTTACTCGAAATTTATGCTCTGCTATATAATTCCAAAAGATCTTAATGGATTGATTATGCCAAGTGGCGTAGACCACACATTGGCCAAGAAATGATAGTTAAGTACGAAGGGGTCTTCTATCAGGATAGTTAAGGGAAGTTATCCTTCTATCCAGGGGTAAGGACTAGGTCCGAACCTCCAAGGTTGTTAAGGTCGAAGGTGACCGGGACCATTAATCAATCATTAAGGTACTCTTATGTAACATTGAGTAATGTTCATACTCTTGGTAGTGTGGCTTGAGGAACCACACTAGCCGTCAGGCCAATTGCCAGGCTGATATGCCATATACATCTATATGATGTAGGCTAATGTGCCCAATTAATTGTCCAAAGGGACAGGCTGATATGCCATATACATCTGATATGATGTAGGCCAATGTACCCAGTTAATTGTCCAACGGGACAGGCTGATATGCCATATACATCTGATATGATGTAGGCCCAATGGTGCCATTAATTGTCCAACGTGGACAGACTGATATGCAATACATATGATATGATGTAGGCAATGTCCACTAATGTCAACGGAAGGCTGATATGCCATATACATCTGATGTATGTAGGCCAATGTGCCCAATTAATATTCCAAAGGGACAAGGCTGATATGCATATACACTGATATGATTAGCCAATGTCCCCAATTAATGTCCAATGGGAATGCCTATATGCCATATACATCTAGATATGATGTAGGCCAAGGTGCCCGATTATGTCCAATGTGCACCGGATCTGACATGCCATATGTATTTGTCTTAAGTGATAGGTGATATGCCATATATTATATTATGACCAATATGACCGGCCAAGTGCCCAATTATTATGTCCATTAGGGACAAGCCTATGAGCTATATAATTTTCAATGATGACAAGACAGATGTGACATTGCGATCCACTATCCAATAATATATGGACTACGTCCAAATTGTAATTTGCCTATGATGGTCCTATTAAGACCTAGGCCAAATATAGATAGGTTAAGCCTAAGAGTTGTGATGTTATTCACACTAGTATAGGCAACAGATTGTTATATCCAATATTGAAAGCCGATATGGTTGATACGCCATGGCTTAATAAAGTTTTATTGGTATATAGAACCCAAGACTTAAAGATGGCTAATTCAAATGAAGCACAAAGTAGCCACAGGAATGTTGAATCTAACAAAGCCGAAAACAAAAATATAGATGATGATAATTTTCAAGCTCGCATTGATGCGGCTGTCGAAAAGGCCATGGGAAAGGCCATAGAAAAGCTAAAAGAGTCGAGTGCCACTCGCTCTAGACCCTTATCTATTCCACCATCCTCAGCTCATAAGGAGAGCTTCGTTCACTCTTCAAATGCGAAGAGTGAACCAAGGAAAATAGATTTACTGAAAGGTCCCATTCTGTCAAGGATGGATGCACCTATAAGTATTTTGTCTCCTGCAAGCCACGAGACTTTAATGGGGGAAAAGGAGCTGTGGAAGCTCTAAAGTGGCTAGACGAGATGGAAACGATTGTAGACATCAGCAACTGTGCTGATAAGGATGTGGTCAAGTACGTATCACAATCCTTCAAGGGCGATGCCCTAATATGGTGGAAAGCCATGATTCAATTAACAGGTAAGCTACACCTGTACAACTTGGGATGGTCCAAGTTTGTGAATTGGTAAAGGCAACATACTGCCCAACCAATAAGGTGGAGAAGCTAGAGACAGACTTCTTGTATCTATCAATGAAAAACCTAGACTGTCGGAAGTATGTTTCTGATTTCAATTCCCTGTCTAGGTTAGTTTCCTATTTGATCACCCCAGAATCCAAACGCATTGCGCGTGTCATAAATGGGTTGGCGCCCGAAATAAAGGGCATGGTAAAGGCTGCACAGCCTAGTACCTATAGGTCTGCTGTAGACCTATCTCTTTTCGTTACCCTAGATCTGGTAAGACAAAAGTCAATTAGGACTGAAACTGACGGAAAGAGGAAACGGGAGGATAATAACTCCCAATGATTTAAGAAGAAAGGAAATTTCGGGATCATGAAGAACCAGCACATGTCTAATGACAAACCTCTGTTCAAAAACTGTAAATATAGGCACAGGGGACAGTGTAGTATAAATCCACAAACCAAACCCTGTTGTATCTGCAAAAGAAAAGGGCATAAGACCTTAGATTGCAAGGATCTTAAGGATGCAGTTTGTTATAACTGCAATGAAAAAGGGCATATAACATACAGTTGCCCCAAGAAACCCAAAAGTAATGATGCAAAGCCTGGAGAGGCCAAGAATGCCTCTGCCTTCCAAATGAATGCCAGGGAGGCCGTTAATGACAACAATGTCATAACAGGTACTTTCCCCATTAATGATACTTATGCTAGAGTCCTTTTTTATTTGGGTGCAGATAAATCATTTGTTGATCATAAGTTTAGTAAACTATTAAACCTGCTTAAAACTTATGAGATAGAACTTGCTGATGGAACGATAGAAACAACATCTTTCATTCTTGATGGATGCTCTATATCCATTAAGAATCATTCCATCCTTATCTCTTTCTGCCAATGAAATTGGAGGGTTCGATGTTGTCTTAGGAATGGATTGGTTATCTCATAACCAAGCCCGCATTGCATACAATAAAAAGCTCATCGAAATTAAAACCCCATCTGGTGAAATGATCACCATCCCGGAGACTCACACTATGGACTGCCAGACAAGTTGTCGTTATTTAAGGCATCCAAGTGTTTGAGAAGAGGCTGTGTTATCTACATGGCACAAGTAACCATCAATGAACCTAAGCCGAACCTTGAAGATCAACCAATTATCTCGGAGTATCCCGATGTTTTCCCTGAGGAATTACCAGGCCTACCTCCAGATAGGCAAGTAAAGTTTAGGATTGATATTATACCAGGATCAGCACCAGTAGCTAGAGCTCCATATAGGCTAGCACCAACAGAGATGAAGGAATTAAGAACGCAACAGACGAACTTTTGGAGAAAGGCTTTATTTAGCCTAGTTCCTCGCCTTGGGGAACTCCTATCCTCTTTGTAAAGAAGAAAGACGGTTCGATGCGAATGTGCATCGACTATCGGGAGCTGAACAAGCTAACAATTAAGAATAGATATCCTCTGCCCAGGATCGATGATTTATTCGACCAACTTCAAGGGGCTAGTTATTTCTCCAAGATTGATTTGAGATCAGGATATCATCAACTGAAGGTTAGAAGTGAAGATGTTCCTAAGACAGCCTTCAGGACCCGCTATGGTCATTTTGAATTCCTGGTAATGCCTTTTGGGCTCACCAATGCACCACAGCATTCATGGATCTCATGAGTAGAGTCTGCAAGCCATATCTGGATAAGTTTGTCATTGTCTTTATAGATGACATACTTATCTACTCTCGTAATCAAGCCGATCACGAGAAACATCTTCGGTGCATTTTAGAACTATTAAGGCAAGAAAAGCTTTACGCCAAATTCTCGAAGTGCGAGTTTTGGCTTAGAGAAGTTCAATTTCTTGGACACATGGTAAGTGAGCGTGGTATCCAAGTGGACCCGCCAAGATAGAAGCCATAATGATTTGGGAAGTTCCCAAGACTCCATCTGAAATTCGTAGTTTCTTAGGACTGGCTGGTTATTATAGAAGGTTCATTGAGAATTTTTCAAGAATAGCCACTCCTTTAACTACCCTGACACGTAAGAATGTTAAGTATAATTGGAGTCCAAAACAACAAGAATCTTTTGAGATTCTAAAACACAAATTGAGCAACGCTCTGTGTTATCTCTACCCGAGGGTATTGAGAACTTTGTTGTCTATTGTGATGCTTCGCACACCAGCATGGGATGTGTGCTAATGCAAAATGGCAAGGTAATTGCCTATGCATCATGACAATTAAAGGTGCATGAAAAAAATTACACCACCCATGATTTGGAACTGGGTGTCGTTGTATTTGCATTAAAACTGTGGAGACATTACTTGTATGGCACAAAGTGTGTTATATACACAGACCATAAAAGTCTCCACATCTGTTCAATCAGAAAGAATTGAACATGCGACAACGTCGGTGAATGGAAACACTTAACGATTATGATTGCGAGATTCGCTACCATCCAGGCAAGGCAAATGTAGTTGCCGATGCCTTAAGTCGCAAGGAAAGGGTTAAACCTATAAGGATAAACGCTAAGAGTATTGAGCTCAGAAATAGCTTAAGTGAGAAGCTATTAAATGCGCAAAAGCAAGCCTTATTAGAGGCTAATATTCCTAATGAGGGATTAGGCGGAACTATGGATCAATTAACTCCTGGAAAGGATTGGAATCCAACCTTTGGAGGACTTAGAGATCTAATCTCCAGAAGCGCATAATTCAAGATACTCTGTTCACCCGGGTGGTGACAAAATGTATCAAGACCTAAAGAAGAATTATTGGTGGATGGGTTTGAAGAAATCCATAGCCACTTATGTAGCTAAGTGTCTAACGTGTTCGCAAGTTAAGGCCGAACATCAGAAACCGTCAGGACTACTACAACAATTAGAGATCCCACTTGGAAATGGGAAATGGTAACTATGGATTTGATTACCAAGTTACCTAAGACCAAAAGTGGTAATGACACCATTTGGGTCATAGTGGATAGGTTGACCAAGTCAGCACACTTCTTGCCAATAAAAGAAACGTATAATTCAGATAAATTAGCTAAGTTATATGTGGACAAGATAGTGTCCCTACACAGTGTGCCAGTATCTATTGTATCCGATAGAGATACTAGATATACATCTCACTTTTGGAAAAGTTTCCAACAATCTTTGGCACACGATTAAACTTTAGTACGGCTTACCATCCGCAGACTGATGGTTAAAGTGAGCGTACTATTCAGACTCTAGAAGACATGCTCAGGGCATGTGTTATTGATTTAGGGGGAAGTTGGGATGACCACTTACCCCTAATAGAGTTCTCCTACAATAATAGCTATCATACTAGCATCAAGACTGCTCCTTTTGAAGCCTTGTATGGGAGAAAATGTAGAACGCCCGTGTGCTGGGCAGAAGTTGTGGAAGCCCAACTATCAGGACCTGAGATTGTCCTGGAGACCACATAAAAGATTGTGCAAATCCGTGATCGTCTCAAAGCTGTGAGAGATAGGCAAAAGAGCTATGCTGACAAGAGGCTAAACCTCTTAAGTTCCAAGTAGGGGACAAGGTCATGCTAAAGGTATACCCTGGAAATGTGTGATGCGTTTTGGAAAGAAGGGCAAGTTGAGCCCAAGATATATTGGACCATTTGAATAGTCGAATGTGTCGGCACTGTAGCTTATAAGCTCAGGTTGCCAGAGGAGCTTAGTGGAATTCATAACGTATTTCACATATCTAATCTTAAGAAATGTCTAGCCGATGAGTCGCTAGCCATGTCACACGAGGATGTGCAAATTGACGAAAACCTGAGGTTCATTGAAAAACCAATTTCGATCGAGGATCGACAGGTTCAGAAGCTCTGAAGAAAAATGATACCTATAGTAAAGGTTAAGTGGGACGCTTTTAGAGGTCCTGAATATACATGGGAGGTTGAGTCCACTATGCGACAAAAGTACCCCATCTTTTTGAATAAAATCTCGAGGTCGAGATTTCTTTTAAGGGGTGAGATGTAACACCCTTTAATATCGTGTCCAATGGTATAGTGACATGTATTGTATTTTAAATATAGTCTGTTAAAGACCAATAAGGACTAAAGGCATCAACATGCTCAAACAGAGCCTCTGAGTGACGGTCCGATGTCAACATGCATAAATAACAGTCCTTTGAGTGACATTGGAATCAACATGCTTATAATAACCTCTGAGTGATCCTTTGCGAAGTCCTAGCTCTCATACGTGCCACTTGTTGGACGAGAGGGTTCAATTTTGGTAAATATGTGAAAGTTGGATGATGGAGGGATTAAAAGCGTCAACATGTTAAATTATACCTCTGAGTGACCTTTTAACGAACCGAGAACTCAACAACGTCCGGGCATAATCCGGGTATGCCAAGTATTGGCTACGGAGGGCTAAAGTGCCAAAAAGGTGTTTAAAAAGGTTTTTAGAAGCTTTTTAAAGTTAAGGGGCTAAAGTTTCAAACTTTAAACTCCTTTGGGACGCTTGTCGGGGCGCGAGAGGCAGGGCTTGTGCCTCTCACGGCCCGCCAGAGAACATATGCATGCAGAAAGTTTTGCTTGGCTCCCAAACAAAACTCCAAAACCATTAAAACCGAAATCATGGCTTCCCAAACTCTATGCCACTTTTGGGACACTTGTAAGCTTCCTCTTACACCCCTAAACACCGGCTTCACCTCATTTGAGCTCTCCAACTTAAAAGGTGTTCAAGCGCTTCAATCCAACTTGCACCTTTCTCATAATTCACTCTTCTCCCTCCTCTGGAAGTTCCTAGCTAAAAGGAGCATTCCAACTTAGTTCTCTTGCATGTAGGAACCTCTTGTAAGTGTTCTTGCTCTTGCATTTTCGTTTATAGCTTTTATAGCCAAAAGTCAAGCTTTTACGGAAAACGCTTTGACTTTCGGTTAAGACCATTATGGTCCAGCCATTGTTCAAAATGAACATGGCTAAGTGATGTATTAAGGTAGGTGTTAATCCCTATAAAGGGCACCTCCTGAAGATCACGTTTGCTAGACCAATTGACGGGTCAAAGTTATGATATTAAAAAGTCAAACAGGCCATTTTTCGGAAAAATCATAAATTATATTATACATGTTATGAAACATGTTTTGACGCTTAAACAAGTTGGTAATAATTATTAGAACATGTAAGAACATGTTCGGTTCGTCAATTTCAATTCCAAGGTCGGTTCGCAACCGAAAGTCGCAAAGTTTGACTTCTGCTTTGACTTTTGATTCTAACCCGATTTAGATTAGTTACCTACTGATCTAAAGTTGCATTATTGATCATAATATTATGTAGCATAACCCTCTTAGGTTATATTATATGATCATAATCAGAATCCAAGTTTATGCTCAAGTTCCATAATTATGCCATCTTCGACCAAAATGTCCTTTTTGCATAAAACAAAATTTTAAATAATAATAAACTTGAATGATTTTTTACTGATGTAATATTATAAGTAGGATTATTTGGGATGTTAAACCAAGTTAAAACTGAGTTTTCAAGCAAGTCCTTAAACTATGTCGATAAATGACGATTTTAGCCCCGTGGCTTATAAAATGGTTTTAATCTAATCTTTTCAAGGTAAATCAATTACCTACTGATATTTTAGAATAAATAACATATTTAAGACATTTTAAAATGACACTAATGTCAGTTTTCATTAAACATCGCATAAAACGTCATTTTACGACATAAGCGCCGTTTCGGCGCATAGTATGGTTTTAAACCATAATAATGGACCAAGACTTGTTACCTACTGATTTTTAAACTTATTTTAAACATATTTACAGTAGGTACATGTTATAAACTCAGAATCCCAAATAATTTATAAACTATGTGTAAAATGACCAAAATGCCCCTTCGGTGCATAGTTTGGTCATAAAAGATAATTTACACATATAATTGACATCCTACTAATATTATATTACAAATAAATTATTTTTCTATAATACTCATAATCATAAACTTAAAATACATTCAAGTTCCTTTTATACGACATATAATTACCGAAATGCCCTTATAAGGCATAGTTTTATTTTAAAACCTTAACGAGTATACAAGTTGATATCCTACTGATATCTTAACTTATTTAAAGTTTAATGGCATATATGAACTTGTCCATAACTTATCCGGTTACCCGATATCGCTAATATACACATGGTTACTTATATGTAACTATTTTACGGAATTAACCGAAACGGGTTTAACCTTGTCATTTAAGTTTCAAAATCTAGAATGTATAGTTTACCCATATTAAACAAGTCAAGGTACTTGTTGGAATTAAACTCATTCTATCCAATCATCGTTTAATCTAGCCTCATACGTTTTGTTCAAGTACGCTAGTCGGTCTAAGTCTATGACTTAAATAAGACCGTTAGTATTTAATTGGTTAGTTTATGCCATAATCCAGATTAGAGGCTTGCTGGTAAATGCTATCTGCACTTAGTCCTTTTGTGTACGGCTGAGTTATTAAAAAATTAAAAAAGACTAATCTGCAGGTACAATACGAAAATAGGCCGGAAGTGTTCGGTAGTGATAGAGGATCTTGCAAATCCTAAATCTGCCCAAAATCTGTTTTGTATTCTTTCTTGTACATTTTATGATCTGCCTGTGGATCTTCTATTACGAGCATGTATATTATTTTGTATTTTCGAAACATTCGGTTTGTAATAGTAATTTTACTCCAAGACTTCCGTTGTGCCGTGTTTAATTGACTATGATGTTATCAACTTATGTCATGATACTCCCCACCCGCGCCCACCGATATATGGATTTCGGGTTGGAAATCCGGGGTGTGACACCAACATGCCAACCCAAGTCGTAAGAGGTCATTTTCCTTTATTATCCGACGCCTAACCCGTTTCCAACCAACCTGTGGACGACCAATGATTGACCATTTTGCGTATCCCAAGCCTACCTCCCACTACCAAAGCAATCTTTTTCATACCCTGTTTGTGATCCTAATTCGGACAAACATTGCACAGAAGAAGAAGAGTAACTAGCCGATGAAAATGAAGAACACAAGGAGGAAATACAAATGAAAACTAGTCGTGGGGACATGGCAAAGGGACAAGACGTCACCAACAAAAGCGTACCTTGGATGGAAGATGACGAGTGTGCCTTGGTGAAGGCTTTATTCCTAAGGATAAAACGGTCAGGAATCAACAACAAAAAACCCATTTTTTGTTACAACCGGCAAAATTTCAGGTTAATCCGTATGATCTAATCACTATTATTTAATTAATTGTGTGCATTTAGACTTAACTACGTGTTAATTGAGTCCATAAAGTATAGCAACGTCCAAGGAAATGCATGGATTATTGCATTGGGTATTATCGGTGTCGTCTTGTCGTGTTACGATAAAACTATTTATAACGTGCATTGGTGGTTATCCGGTAAACGTTTTTGTGTCGAAATCATTCCAATATGCATGGAACATTAAATTGATGGCATTATTATGTGTTCGATATGAATAATAGATAAAAACTAACTTGGATAAGTAAATATCGTAATTATTCGGTGGATTGCACAAGTATTGCTTATAGTCCGTTTTAACATTGGAACTTGCAAACTTCGTCAAATGAATACTAAAATGTGATTAATATGTGATGTTGATTAGTATTTTTTGGTTAAAGGGATAAAATATGTCATGTGGAAATCTAGTTATAACTCCCGTTTTATTCCGTAAATATTCGTTATCCGAATAACTAGAGTAAATAATAACCGTCCTGCATCAAATCACCAACAAAGCAATGTCTAAAGAACTAGTTAATAGTACTAGTGAACTAATGCAAGATTAGGGTTTTAAGTATCCTAATTACACTAATTACCTAAGTATCTACTTGTATCAATCCTGTAGGTAAGGCCACTAAAGTCAATAACAACTCACCCATACTCATGTCTTTACTTTAGGTGAAAAAGGAAGGTGTAGATCTGTATGGCCTAAGTTTGAGTGTGTCTTCAAGTCTTGCAAGACTTTACACCAAAAGACCATACCAGAATCTAAAAACCAAAAAACACAACACTTCACAACTCTCTCTTCTCTCCCTCTAGAACTCATGGCCTAAACACCCTCTTTGCTTGATCCTTTTTTCGAAGCTCAATGCACTAAAATCTAACTAAGTTTCCATACAAGTTAAGGTGTTAGAAGTTTTGAAGGATCCATGGAGCTACACCTTAACTTACTAGCTCTTCCATTTTGAAGAGCTTTACTTGTGGTATGGTCCTCACTTTTAGTTGATCTTTACTTGCTTGTTTTGTGTTCACTTACACAAGTTTTGATCACCAAAGAGGCATGCTAACAAAGGTCTTTAAAAACAAGCAAACCCTTGGATAGAATGAGAGTTTTGGAAATATATATGTGTATGTATGTAGCAGTGAGATGGTTGTATGTGTTTATTGATAGATGTAGTATGATCTAAGTAGGTGTAGGTGATATTTGATACATCATGATTCTTGATGATAAAGGGTTATGATCATATGGGGAGTTTACGCTAAAAATATAGACTAAGTGGGTGTATGAGGTTATGGTACTTGTTTGGTGATGGATGATGTTGATTAAAGATTAATATGTTAAAGTATAAGTTAACATGTGTTAATAGTAAATTTGGATATTAAGGTTTGAAATGGTGTTCAAAGTGGGTTTATGTCTCTTTTAGTATGTTAAGTGTATTTTGGTGATAAAATATCTTGACATGATAAAAATGGTGAGATTTGGCATAATAGGGTTTTAAAAATGGTAAAGTGTATATTAACATTGATTTTACATGTTACATGCATGTTTAGTGTTATGTGGCTTGTTACATGTAACATGGTAATTTGGTATGATGATGGTCGTATTCTAACATGATTAACACTAATATGGTAAATTGTGACTAATTTAAGTTTAATTCATTTCTTATATATTTTTCTTACATATTTTATTTCAATTAAAAAAAGTAAGTGATGGAATGTGAGGACCATTGCAAGTGTGATAGAATGAAATGTGATGGAATAATATGTAAAATAATTATTGGTTGTGATGAGTGATGGAGTGTGATGAGTGATGACCACTCATAGTACCCTAATAGAGGTTACAACCATTATTCAGAGGGTGCATGAGAGAAGCGAGAGATCTAGAGAAGAGGTCTTAGGCTAGTCTTATGTGTATCGACACAGACACCGAGATGTATGTGCCTCCCACCTGAGGTTGATCCCACCTTTGGTTGGTGGCCCATTAACAGTGGCGGACCTAGAATTTTTTTCATGGGGGTGCAGAATATTTTTAAAGATTTTAGGTTCATAGGTATATAAAAAAATCGTTCATATAATGTAAAGCAAAAGAACATCAAGCTAAGATTATATAATCTTCAGAAACATGTCAAACGTCATTACAAACATATTTAAAATGTCTCCTTACGTGTTTTCATTTTTTAAAATCTATCCAAAACATCTAGAGCTACTTTTCTAAGTAAGTGTTTCTCTATATAACATATACAATTAATTTTCAACACCAAACACTTAAACAATCATTACCAAACTTCATAATTTTCAACTTTAAAATCAAGCCCTAGTTTTAATTGTTGATTCCTTCTAACCAACCATTAAACACACTAAACTTTAACTAAAACAACAAAATCAGCCAACTAAAGTTTCAAAAAAAAAAACTAAAATTTCAAACTTTTTTTAACAATTTTATATCTCCTAAAAATCCAAATAAAACAAGAAAACAACAAAATAGTCGAACCATACCCGGAAAGAGTGATGAAGATATTTTCTTGAGTTTGGTGGCCAGAATTGCGGTGGGTTGGGTTATTATATTTTAGTTCAAATTGGATTATTAGATTGGATTAGGCTTGGGTTATGGTGTGTTTATTGGGTTAAAGTTTTAGAGAAAGTTAATTGGGTTAAGTGAAAGTTAATTAGTTAAGTGGAAATTTAATTAGGTTGTATTTTAAAAAAAATCAGTGTTTACATAATTTTATTTATAAATTCATAAGATTTTTTTTCCTAAGGAGGCGGTCGAAAATTTCCAAGAGGTGCGGACAAAATTTTCAAGGTGTGCGGTCGGAATTTTACCGGAATTTAGCACTTAATTTTCTTTTTTCAAGAGGTGCGTCCGCCCACCTTAAGATATAGGTGGGTACCCCCTGCCCGTTAAACTATGTATTATGTGTGTATAAAGCATCTATGCTGATGAGTTTATTAGTGAAATTAATTCTAGATCTCACACTTATATTTGTTCTTGTTTATTTTGTTTTCATTTGTCTCGTGTTCGTTTATTCGTTGTCGTACCAGATAACGCGTCTAGTAGGATTCCCCACTCCTAGACGTCGTGCAAATCTCGTGATCCAGCCTTTAGGGGATTAACATTATTAGTGACACATTTCATTGAATGGCAAGCAATAACAATATTAGTGACACATTTCATTGAAGGGCAACCAAGAGGGGATTTTATTTCAACTCAACTATGCAACTACTTTCTGACGTCCTATATGTTTTTTTAAGTCAACTACGAAAACTTCGATAACTACGTAGTTCTCATTATATATTCTATCTATATGCCAATATGCTCGCTTGTGTTGGTGTTGTAGGTGTTCATGAGTTGGGTTTCCTCGATTTTGATTAATTTTTCTGCCAAGAATTTGGTTTGGTTTCGCTTTGAACAAGAAAACTGAATTTTAACAAGATGGGTGTTCTATAGTTTGGGTTCCGAGTTCCCCAGTTTGGTTTCCTCTGTTTTGTAATGGGTTGTACAAATAGGAAAATTCCAATCCCAATATACATACTGAATTGAATTTCTTAAAACTGAAACCTAAGTATAAAACCAAGAACGTAATTTGGTTCGATTTTAAATAGTTTTGGTTTGGTTATGTCCAATTTTCGGTTTAAACAGTTTGTAACTGAATATTAAACACCTTTTGTATTGATCTCGAAGTGGCATAAATTTTTAAATTCTTGGTAAACTTTCCAATATGATGGCCATACGAAGTAATTTTGTGCTTCTTACTTAAAAAAACCATCGTTTGAAATACAAACAACAATTTTGTGAAAGGGTCAAGATGGCGAAATTCAATTCATAGCAGTCAACAATTTAAATGCTAAGAAATAACATCAAAATGAGATCTGAAGTGATTAACCTACTCATAATTTTCATTCTTTTTTCCGTAAGTGTAGGAGCGAATATTAGCCGTACATCAGACCACAAATGTGATAAGACATTCGTGACATGACGAAAAAAAATGTCCAGTCATCATGTAGAGTAAACACACAACTAAAATAAGAGGTGTGAGTCTCGTATGATCACAGTTTGAATTGATCACATGATCCAGCATATCCCTCTCGGCACCTTTAGTCAGGATACATATAAGCAAAACTACATTGCAAAGGTAGCTAAGTTAGAAGATCATACATTACCCTGGATCATTATTACTGTAAACATTGTTCAATAGATCACAATGATATCCATATAAACTAAATATTAACTTATAGACGTCAAATGATGTGAGTGAGAATTTAGAAAGGATACGTAGACCTCACGAAGACAAGGCCTCTACACCAACACTAATTAGTGATTCTCACATTCTCTACACAAAATGAAGGCCACTTCAAACGATATGTTTTTTCTGACGACAAATTCTCTTTATTTATCAAACAAACACTGAAACACATATCATCAAACGGAACGCTATGTGTTTTCTGACAACAAATTATCTTTATTTGTCAAATAAACACATCAACATACTTTAAGTCTGTATGAAACAACTGAAGACGAATACCCGTTTTGAATAAAAGTTTAGAGTATGAACACGACTTGTGAGTTGCTTATTAATATGATTAATTAATAATTAATATCTAACTAAAACCTAGTTCAAAAAGGAAATCCAATCAAACAAACCACTCTTAACCCATAAATCTCTTTAGATCACACAAACAAAACATAAAAGTCAAGAAAAAAACAAGAAAAGTAGAAGACACATCATCCCGTTTCATTATTTATCCTGTTGTTTCTCATTTTACTATTAGCATCCAAATCTTCCTCCGTCACTACCCAAAAAACCTCACCGTACAAATCTCCACTCAAATCAATCACTCACCACCTTCATCCCCACCCTATAAACCCTAGCTCCACCACATTCTGCCACCAATGGATCCCCGCCGGCAATCCCGCACCGTCATCGACCCCAAAGTCCGTCACGTCGGCTTCTTCGCACCACCGGACCGCTCTCAATCCGCTCCCCTACCACAATCCTCCACTTCACCTCCATTATTGGACCTTTCTACCTCCGGCAACTCACTCTCTCTCCGGTCATGATTCCACCTCCCCGTACTCTACCACCGGCGAATCGCTTGTTGTCGCCGTTAAATCGGTTCTCCGGCGACTCTGTGAATACAGTTCCGGTTGGCAGTTACAATCCGTCGCCGTCTGTTGGAGATTTTTTTGAGGAGAAGAGTGTGCGGTCGCCGGACAGGCGACGGAGCGGTGGAGGCGGTGGCTCCGGGAAGTTTGCGTCGTCTTTGCCGGCCGGTGGATTTGAGATGCCGCCGGAGGTTAAACCGAAGAGCTTGACTACTGTTTCGGTTGTTAATAAGTTGCAGAGTAATGTGACTGGTATGCTATTGTAATGTAGGAAGTTGTTGTTCACCGTTTATGTGTTGATTTTGTAATTGTGTTCAGTTAGATGTTGATGTTATACGGAATCGTTGCGTTAGTTAGTATCAGAGTAGTGTTCGGGTAATTTGGTTTGCCTGTTAGTTATAGTAGATATACCTGAAGTCCTGAACACTAGAATTGCCTGTTTCCTTGTGCATGAGGCTGTGGAGCTACTCAGTTGAGTCCAGCGGGTCATGAGCAGTAATGCTATGACCCCAAGATCTATGATTGTAGTTTGTAAAATAAAAAATGGCTAGCATTGCAGCTTGTTGCTAGTTTGCCTTCTGTTTCGATGTATTAGATGTATTTTAGTTATAGAGGAAGTAGCTATATCAAATGTGAATCAAACACTTATTTTTGTGTAGTGTGTAACATGGATGTTGAACTTGTGTGGACATGCATTATGCATATCTTGCAGTCATAATGACTAATGGTTGTAGGATTTGGTTCTTTGGAACTTATCAAGACACTATCTAGGTATGAATAGTTGTATTTTACTATTTTATACATCTGATCACATGATGTTTCTTTGTTAAAGGAACTGTTATGGAAGATACGTTTCGTGTTTTTAATTCACAAGTTTTAAAATTCAGTCTGGTTATTGTTTGATTGTTTTCTTATTCTTTGTCAATTGGTTTTGTGGAACTTGGAATGATCCGGCAAATGTGTAAAATACTTTCTTGGCTACTAGGCTTTAATTCATTAAGAATCTTTTTTTTTGTTACCCCACATGAGTGGTTAATATTCTTTTGGTTTTCAATGATTTTTGAAATATATAACTGGATATTTCTCTTTTTTATGTAAAGGCTGCTAAGATAACGGTAGGGTGTTATTCATCTAGTAGTTTTGTAATTAGTAGTTTCTGAGTGCGCCTATCTGATTGTTCTTCCGTTAATGCTCCTATATTCTTGTCTCTTGTCTTTTTGAGTACATGTGAATGTTAATGGAATAAATTGACACAAAGTTGATGTGGAGAATGTTATTGAAACGCTGTCATTAATGTCTTTATATAAGATGTGCTGGAATCTTGGTGCATGCCGGCTTAGAATCTAGCAAATTTAACTTTTCACTTTCTAGGTTGACCATTATGATAAGTCAACTTCTTTTTAGTTGTGTACAGTCCAGTGAATGTATACCAGTACAAGAATTATTGGTTATATCCTTGAACATGTAAAAGACGTTGGCTGTGTTCGTTGCGGGTTTGCATTGGTTGAAGCTTTATATGGAAGTTATCATTGCCATTGATTGGACTTTGTTTAAAACAAATCACAATTATTAATTTACCAGTTTTGACTTCAGAAGTTCTCTCTCATATTTCATGTTTGACCAGTATTTATGATTTTTAGTTTATATCTTCATGTGTTAAATTCTTTGAACTATGGGTAACACAACGAAAAGGATCACTAAAATATTAGAATCTGTACATTAATTTACTTTTGACCGGTTGACGCCCTACAACAAATTCCATATCGTCATTAAATTTTATATTATTTAAAAAAAACGTGATACGATTATAGACTAACAGATGGTTATGCCTACATTCACAGAAAAGGTTAGGGAACAATCCAGTGAATCTCAAGATGTAAACTCAAAGCAACCATTGAAAGAGAAAACTTCAAAGGCTGAAAGGCGTGCTCTTCAGGAGGCTCAACGGGCTGCAAAAGCTGCCGCAAAAGGTGAGTCCGAGTCTTCTAGTGTTTGGATAAAATTGATTTTGATTTTGTCCATATTTATTATGAATACTCAGCAGGAGGAAATGCGGTAGCAAACACGCAAACCGAAAAAGCCAACAGTGTTCAAAAGAAAGACAACGCATCCTCCATTGCACCAGCAGAAAAACGGGTAGTTGATCATAAAGATAAAGATAGAAAGAAAGACGTCCCTCATCCACGAATGCAGTTTGATGATGCAACTCGTGTAGAGAAAGCTAAAAAGCGTGCAGTTGTAAAACAAACTGAGGTCAGAAACCGAGTTGAGCTTTTTAGGCATCTACCTCAATATGAACATAAAACGAAGCTTCCTCATCTTGAAATGAACTTTTTCGGTCTCAATTCCGTTCACCCTTCTGTTTCCAAGGTACTATGATATTTAGATTTGCAGTTTTCTTTAGGGGTGTAAACAAGCCGAGCCGTCTATGAGCTACTCGAGACCGGCTCGTTAAAAGCTCGAATCGAGCCGGCGTAAATGAGCTCAAGCCCAAGCTTCACATATCAAGCTTGACTAGTATGGTTGCAAACGAATCAAATGAACACGAACAAGACCTTGTTCGTTTTCGTTTGTTAAGGGAATATATGTGTTCACGAACTGTTCATGAACACTTACTGAACGAGATTTATGTTCGTGTTCATTTGTTAAGGAAATGAATGTGTTCATGTTCGTTTGTTAATTTTAGGCAACGAACTTTCATGAACACAAATGAAAACAAACGAACACAAACAAGCATTGATGAACAAAATATATAATACACTGATACTTATGTAATATTTTATATTTCGGAATTTTGAAGTATTTAAATAAAATATATAAAAACTAAAAACACTAATGAACTATCGAACATAAACGATCATAAATGAACACGTTGCCAAACAGGCCTCTGTTCATGTTTGTTCATTTTCGTGTTCATTCATTTATTAAACAAACGAATACAAACGAACTTCCCGCCGAACGGTTCACGAACTGTTTGTTGAACGTTCAGTTTATATGCAGCTGTATTGACTAGGCTTGAGAGCTTTAACGAGCCTATTATTTATATAGTTTTTATTTCATGTATCAAATATATATTTACATAACAATAGTAATTATATATAAACTTATGATAACAAGTAATTAAAGAATATATTATAGAGGGACATTCATTTCAGAACCAATAACATGTTGAGAACTGCGAGAACTGCATATATCTATTGCTTTGAATGTGGTACACCAGACAATAATTTATAAGTTATAACCGCCCATGTTTCTCTCTATCACTGCGTCTAATTACAATATATGAATATATATAATGTAATAATATGTATATATGAAATAAGTAGAGTAATCAATAAATATTAAACAAGCTAGGGCCCTAGCTTAATCTTGAGAAACTACTCACTTAGAAATAAAACTATAAACGAGTTGAGCTGGAGCTTATACGAGCTCGGGCCAGCCTGGCTCGTTTGCACCCCTAGTTTTTTTTTTATTTCATCTGATCCGAGACGCTTTTGAGTATCTGACCAAATAACCTTGTTTTTTTTGTTTTAAACATTTAATCAGGTTGGATTAAGATATTTGGCTGGTGATATATCAGGTGGAAATGCACGTTGTATTGCAATGCTTCAAGCATTTCAGGAATCCATAATGGATTACTCAACACCACCAGAGAGAGCTCTTAACAGGGACTTAACTGCAAAAATAAACAGTTACGTCTCATTTTTAATCGAATGCCGGCCCCTTTCAATCAGCATGGGGAATGCAATCAAGTTTGTTAAATCCCGAATCGCCAATCTTCCATTAACTTTATCCGAATCAGAAGTGAAAGCTACTCTTTTATCCGAAATCAGCAATTTCATTAACGAAAAAATAATTCTAGCAGACAAGGTGATAGTACGACACGCTGTGATGAAAGTCAGTGACGGTGACGTCCTTCTTACATATGGATCCTCTTCTGCAGTCGAAATGTTACTATTACGTTCCCATGAGCTTGGAAAACGGTTCCGTGTTGTGATTGTCGATTCACGCCCTAAACTTGAAGGCCGGTTATTACTTCGAAGGCTCGTTGGAAAGGGTATCAGCTGCACTTATGTTCACATAAATGCCATTTCTTATATCATGCATGAAGTCACTCGTGTTTTTCTGGGTGCGTCATCGGTATTGGCAAACGGAACCGTGTACTCGAGAGTCGGGACCGCGTGTGTTGCTATGGTTGCTAATGCTTGCGGTGTTCCCGTTATAGTATGCTGCGAAGCTTATAAATTCCATGAACGAGTTCAGCTCGATTCAATCTGCTGTAATGAACTCGGTACGCCTCTTAAAGTTGTTTTTATTTGTGATTTTTGTTCTGTAAACTATTATTTCTTAGATTTGAACTTATTAAACCAGGGGACCCAGATGCGATTTCTAAAGTTCATGGGAGGGAAGAAGTAAACTATTTGAAGGACATTGCGGATAATGAAAACCTACAACTTCTTAATTTGACGTAAGTTTGATTCTGTAGTTATGAACTTGAATTTTTCTTTAGTCTCATGTTGTTGATGCTTCTTTCTTGTTGTCTTGATGGAGACAGGTATGACTTAACGCCTTCAGATTACGTTTCAATGATTGTAACTGATTATGGCATGGTGAGTTTCTTATATAGTTATATTGTGTTTCAATGATTATATTTAGTTCAGTTTTTGTTTGTAGATTTGGTGCAAGTCGGAACTGGGATCGAACCGGTTCTTTTGCTTTACTCACTATTTTTTTTAAATGTTGCAAAACTGTATCGTTTTATGTTTATGAAGTTGAAAAAAACAAGTATTGACGCGGACCGCGGTTTGGTTCGGCCAGTTTTGATAAATTCCGGGATGAATTGCTATCTACGGTTTTGGGAAATGATAAAACTAAACCGGCTGGGTTATACGGGTTGGCGAGTTTGGCAGGTTGAACCTGTTTTTTTCCCAACGTCGTTAGTTTGATAAAGATGGTTCATGAATATATTACATATACAAACCTACATATTCCGAAAATGATTTTACCTTTTTAAGAAAAGTTGCACCGGGGGTTTGAAGTTCCAAAGTGTCAGCTGGACCTTTAAGCTACCAAAAGACCAAAACCTGAACTAAAACGTGAACGACTAGCTTCTGTTTGGGGGGTTTATGAACAGACGATCAGATTTTCCAATCTGTTTTCTGTTTTTATGTGGTTTGTGTGATGATTAATGTTAGACTTGATGTTGCATTTTTAGATACCTCCAACCAGTGTCCCTGTCATCGTAAGAGAATTCCGCAAAGAACATATATGGAGTGGCTGACATTCGAGATCGTTAAACTGCCAGTTTTGTAGGTTATTGTTGTGGTTTTTCTTTTTGCTATTGATAGTCAGTCTTCGACTCTGTGAAGAGTGCGATATTATGCCTCTCCGAGCTTTTTGGTACTTTTTGGTGTTTTCAGTTTTCTGTACCCTTTGGATTCATGAGTTTTGAGCCAGATCATTTTTGTGGCACTATACAGGGGTGGGGGCTGGGGATGTTTTGATGGAGTTTTATATCGTCCACTTTGCAATTGTGCCCATGTTGTACGTGGTGCTAAGCTAACCAACTAAAGTGGTTCTGTTCTTTTATTTTTTATTTTTAAATGAACTACAGATTTCTTTGAGGATGGATGAGCATAATCCACAATAGAGATCGTTGATAGATGTGATAAAGGCTAGCTGCTCTGTTAATGTGGATAACAATACCCTTTTGCTAATGTATTTTCTTGTCACAAGGATGGATTCGCCACCCGAAATCCCATATGAGAATAAGTGACTGGTGTAATGCAAATAAGGTGAAGTATGTAATGAGAGTAAATGCGTGAATGTTCATGGGCATCTGCCGGTAGATGAAATGGATTTACAGGAAAGAGAGACCGTTAATGCGATTAATTTATCCTAGCTAATTGTCTTACTTGAGTTATCGGTTCGATTGTTAGTCTAGAGCACCTGCATTCATCGAAGGTAGAGGGGCACAAAATAACCGGTTCCGTACCTTACCTAGAACCGTTTCCGGTTCCGACTTGGTATAAGGAGGAACAGGTCCTACCCGTTTATACCTGATGGGTTCAATTCCACATATATTTTTAAAAATTGGGTCCTACTCTGTTCCTACCTGACCCGGTTTATACCTGACTTGTTTTTACTCAGGTAGAAACTGGTTCCAAGGGTAAAAAAATAGCTAGAATCGTTCCAAGGGTAAAAAAAATAGCTATAACCGATTCTAGCAGTTAAAAACAGTCATTTGACCCCCCCCCCCCCCCAACCTTTTGACCGCTGGAACTAATTATAGGTCATCCATCGTAAATCATTATAAATTATTTTGGAATGTATTGGTTGATTACCCAACTCGAAAAAACATAAATGAACCCAAAAAGCCGCAAAATAAAAAACTTATGAAAATGTCTCAAGCTTGGAGTGATGATGAGGAGTACGCGTTGGGTCTAGCTTTTGTACACGTTAAGACTTAAAGACTTACGAGGGGATGGTACAATTAATGATTTGGGAGTGATTTTTGGTCTCACTTTAAGTAAAGGTTTGACGAGGAAATGGGTTTTCAAACCAACCGTACAGGTAAAGATCTCAAAGCTAAGATCATAAGCATAGCATAACCAATGGAACGATTTGACGAAATTTACCGCCGACGAATGGACGAGTTGGAAGACGCAAATGATGATGAGCATGTCTTTGAATAATCAACTGCCAAGTATGAACGCGTAAATGAAAGACCGTTTACCAAACTTGAAATTTGAAAGCTTATAATAGATTTTCAATAGTAACTGGCATTAGCATTTTAGTATTTAATGTTTTAGTATTAGTATTTTAGATTTTAGTATTAGTATTTATGTGTAATGTTAACTGTATTTAATATTAACTAGGGTCGAACTAAGCCCGCATTTCACGGTGGGCAGTGATTTTTCGCACTCCTTGTGCCACGCGATGTTAATACATTCGGTATCATTCAGTTTGTTACGCGTAAGAAATTTGATAGGTATCGTTTTGGTTTGGTTTGGTTTGTTACACTACCATCATAACGTCGGCACTCAATACAACATATTATCATAACGTATATAAAAAATAAGCACATTGTAATGGTATATTCGAATTTTTATATTAGAACATAGTTTAAAAGTTGTAAGAGAAAAATAAAATAGATAAAAGAAAATAATAACTTAAATATTATATTAAAATAATAAAGAAAAAGAAAATAATAACTTAAATATTATATTAAAATAATAAAGAAAAAGAAAAAATGGCAAAAGAAAATGCTTGTAGATGTGGTTCTAAAAGTGTCTTGAACCCGAGCCTAGTTTTCAAATGGTACGCAAACCCACTCTACCACATATGATAAATTAATATAATTTTCATAAAACAATTATATATATACATAAACCAATAAAAATAAGTTACTGTTGAATTTTATTTTTATATAATTTATGGTTTATAGTTATAGTTTTCAAATGGTACGTAGACCTACACTACACATATAAGACTATCTTTAACGGGAAAGAGCCTGTCCTTTCCTGCCCGAAGCCACCTCAGACTGCCCATCCATTCTCCATCTCCTGTGCAAACAGGCGGCAAAGTCGTGGCCCACCTCTCCCTCTCACAATACCCGTCCCTCTCCTTCACGGGCACGCGCTTATAGACGTGTGACTCTCCACCATCTCTCTTTCACCTCATTGTCTATGTCGGAGAAGGTTGCTACGGGCGGGGAAGTTTGGATGCGTTAGAGACAGTCTAATAAATTATTATAGAGTTAAATGTCTGAATAGTCCCTACGGTTTGATAAAAATTCACACTTCTTTCCCAATTTTTTAAAATTACACTCCAGCTCTTGTGGTTTGAGTACTTGTTACTCAGATACTTCCTTAAATGAATGAAGGTTAGTTTTCTCAACTAAATGAGTGTAAAATAACTAAACTAACCCTTAATTTAAAATCAAAATAAAAAGTAGTTTTCTCGATTATAAGGGGACCCACCCATCCATACACTTCTTCTTCCTGACCAATCCACCCATCCGATCAGGTGAGCTTCCCATCGGATTGACGCCGCTCGATCCGGTCTGCAGCGTCAATATTACGTATTGGTGACGATGTTCCGAGATGCTCGACTCGGTCTGTTTACATAATGAAAGTAAGTTTTTGTGATTTTAAAAATGGAGGTAGGGGGTCGGTTTCTTTTGATTCAATGCATAAGTCAACGATTTTGAAATGGAGGACTGGGGTTTTTGTCATCTTTTGAAAATAGAAGCATCGATTTTTCATCATGTATATATTGAGAACAAATTATTTTGATTGAATGCATAAGTCAAGGATTCTAATTTAACTTGAGAACAATAGTGTCCTGAGGTGGTGACTAGAGAAGTGATGGTGGAAGGTGGAAGAGGTTGAAGATGGTGGTGGTTTTGGGTGGGTTTCACAAACAAGGTTGGAGAAGGGCAGATTGTGTGAGGGAGTTTAGTGGGCTCTTTTGAATTTAACTTATTAAAAATTTTATATTTTTTTAATGTTTTAATTTTTGTATTAATAGTAAGGGTAATTTAGTCATTTTAGATCTACATAACTAATAAAACTGACCTTCTTTCACTTTATGGACTATTCGAGTAACAACTAGTCAAACCATATGGAGCAAGAGTGTAATTTTAAAAAAGTTTGAGACTAGAGGTGAAATTTTAACAAACCACAGGGACTATTCAGGCATTTTACTCATCATTATTATATATATATAATTTATAAACTTCTTATCTAAAGTGATTTTTGTCATTTTTGTCATTTTGTATTTCATATTTCTTTTTCTATTTTTTGGTTTTTCTTTTTTAAGCTTCAATCAACCTATTGTTGTACATGTGATAAAACGAACGGTCGAATACTGACCGGACAACGTTAATACCGGAATTGATATTCGTTTTTATTGTTCCGATTAATGTAAACACATTATGGTATTTTTTTGGTTGTATCATTACTTTTTTTGTTTCTCTTTCAGTAAGTGTTGTTATCTTAATGAATCGGACCAATATTAAACGAATTCTACCCATTAACGTTAATTTTTACTATTGTATCTACGTTTTCATTAAAAATTGGGTCGTCCCGCCGTAGAGCGCAGGTGTAACCAACTAATTAATATAATTTGCATAGAACAATTACATACATACGTAGAGGAATAAAAATAAGTTACTGTAGTAATTAATTATTTTTATATAATTTATAATTTATAATTTATAATGTTATTTTTTAAAATTAAACATTAAACAATAAACATTAAAATATTAAACACTTAAATATTACACACCAAACATTATACGTATTAAACATTACATCCTAAGCTTAAACATTTAAACTTAAACAAGTAACACATAAAGTGGAAGTTAAACACTTAAATGCTTAAACACTAAGACACTAGTACACTACTTTTGGCCCTCGATCCAAACGACTCCCCTTATTTTTTTAGCTTTTTCACCAGGCAATGCTTCGTATGTATTCTGAGAGTTGAGTTTGCCACGACTTTCAAGAACTTCTCACAATACTTTTACCTAGCTATCTCGGTGTTGTCCGACATTAGACATAAGTCGTCGTGCTTCCAAACCTCAGGGTTTCGTTTGGTTTCAAGCACCAAAACAACATTTTTCATTATTTGTCATCGTTGGCGATACAACAAAACTTGAGCGTTTTTGTGTTTCAGAGAAGTGATGCGGTTAAAAATAAACATTCAAGGCCTATGTATACTAATTTAGAGAGTTAGAACGGTAAATAACTGGTTCCAAATGACTACAGTTAGTAACCGGTTTCTAACAGTAACATTTCAAAAATCTACTCCTACCCGATTCCTACCCCTTCTGGGTATACCCATACCCGACTCTACCCAAACCTGTTCCAATGAGTTTAATTCTAATTTCCTATTCTCGGTTCCGTTTCCTACCCGGTTCTTATGAATATCGGGGTACGATTGTACCCAATTTGCTCTTACCTGGTTTCAGATACGACCCATTACACAATTTGTGCACCTCTAATTCAAAGGTAGACAAATCCTTGATGGTTCTCTAATGCTTAATGAAAGTCTAGATCGTTTCACAAAAGGAAAACCAAAGATGATGATGTTGAAGTTAGACCTTGAAAAGCATGCCCAACAGTTATATTACCGTTCCCAACGGCTATAATCAACCATCACACACTCCTATCCACTCCGCGATGTATATCACATGTTATCTCTCATCCATAAGTGATAGCACACTTGCGACAGTGTGCTATCACTCATCACTCATGGCTATCACAGACCACCCGACCAAGTATATAAAAGAAGGTGATATAAAATGAAAAATAGACCCATCAACTAAGGAGAGTTTAACAGAAAAAACTAAATTTGGGGTGGTAAAGTCAAATAACAACTTTTTGAAATCAACATGTGCCATAAGCAAAATTTAAATTTTTGGATGCAAAGAATTAGAGATGAGCAAATGGTTGCGGGTATTTGTAACGAATCGGGTACATTTTTGGTACCGACTTTTGATATTTTCGGTACCGGTATTTATCGGTTTTTATACTCAAATACTGGTACCATACTAGTAACAAATTGTACCGTACCGAGTATATTTAACACCGATACCAACACTCACTTTTAGAGATTTTCGATGCTGGTACCGCGAGCTCATGCTATGCAAACGACAATCTCCTTCAAACCACCAGGAAATAATTAAACTTTAATGCAAAAAGAAAGAAAAAAAAGGAAAACTCAAAAACTAAGAAAACGCCACCAAAAGGTGACCGGATGAAACTGTAGTTCCTAAGAAGTAGGCTTCCTTAAAATCTAGAATGTCAACCTATGAAGCACAGAAACGGCATGGAGCAGCCGTCTCCCGTCCGGGGACTGCAAGGGGACGGAAACGCGACGGGTACGCCTGGGAAACGTCCCCGGCGATTAGGAAACGTGGAGGAAACGGTCAGGCGAAGGGGACGGCCAAGAAACGTCAAACCGAAACGTTTCCTGCGCGTTTCCGGATATATTTTTCGGTTTTTTGCATGTGGAAATGATGGACATAACCCTTGAAGGAGTTCTTGAACGACTATGTACACGATTCGAAGACGCTCCAAAGGAATGAGGGATAGGATCACTTATAACAAAGAACCCGAGAAAACCTTTTCTCGTAAGCTTCCTCCTTTCAATGCTAGTACAACTCTGGAAATAAATATATATCAACTCAGATGCCAACCTCCGCCATAATCAACCGAATTGATCGAGTTCAACACTTATCTACTTTAATCTTCTTCAACCTTCGCGTGGCTTGTTATGCTGTAGAATATTTTCATTCCGTTTTATGTACAGCAACCGGATTGACCAGGAGTTGAGCACTTATCTACTGTAACCATCTTCAACCTTTGTGTGGATTTTTATGCTGTAGAATTTTTTCCTTGTGTTTTATGTGGCTAAATATTTCACTGCGTTTTATATGGATGCTGCATCCATTGCGTTTTATGTACCCTATTCTTGGAAAATGGGTTTATATTGAATGGAAAGCATTGATGTTGATGGTTAGGTAACATTGAATGGTCTATATTGAAACACGTTGACCTTCATTGGGGATAGGAAAGTAGATATTTTTTGATTAAAATATTTTTATATATGATCCCAGGTTCTTGAATTTTAACTTCATGAGTACATGATACAGTGTTATAAGTAAAAGATAGTTTAAAAGAAAAGGAATTTGTAAAACGCAATTGTTTTCATCTTAATGTTTATATCTTTATTAGAAAAGAATGAAAGAAACATATTTTTTTGTATGTTTTTATCTATTGTGTTTTAGAAAAAAACAAAAAATATAGTTTTTTATCTATTGCGTTTTTTTCCCGTATCCGTCCCGTCCCCGCTTTTTAAATTTTTTAGTTTTACCGTTTCCCGTGCCCGTCCCCGTGCCCGTACCCGTCCCGGTGCATCCTAGATGTCAACGCAGTCTAAATTTCGTTAACTGTATCGTCAACCGCTTTTTATTCCTCGAATCTTCTTCATCCTTCCTTCTCAATACATCACTTTGCCTTTCTAAAACCATCAATATTATTCACATCCACAACAAACACACTTTCCTCGTACATGTCTGCTTGTTGCGTAGGCTGTTTTGTCGGTCTAAGCTGTCTCCGTTGGGGCTGGAAACGTTGCACCCACACCGGCGCCGACGACAGCGCCACATGGCCACGCGCCACCGCCGCCGACTTCGAACCCGTCCCACACCTCTGCCGCATCACCCTCTCAGTATACGAGGAAGACATCCACCACTCCCAGTTCCCCCCTGTCGGCGGCTACAGACTGAACCCAGATTCCGTATTCAAGCGCGTCACATACCAACAAACCCAAGGCCACGCGCCTCCATACCTCATCTACGTGGACCACACCCGCCGTGAAATAGTGACCGCCATCTGCGGCTTGAATTTGATAAAGGAAAGTGATTACAAGATGTTGTTGGATAATAGGTTGGGGAAACATATGTTTGATGGAGGGTATGTGCACCATGGGTTGTTGAACTCCGCGGTTTGGTTGTTGAATGCGGATTCCGAGAATTTGAGGAACTTGTGGCTGGAAAATGGGCGTTGTTATAAGATGGTGTTTGTTGGGCACTCGCTTGGTGCTGGTGTGGCTGCGTTGTTGACGGTGTTGGTGGTGAATCATAGGGATATGTTGGGTGGGATTGGTAGAGAGATGGTGAGGTGTTACGTGATTGCGCCTACTAGGTGTATGTCCTTGAATCTTGCTGTTAAGTATGCAGATGTTATTTATTCAGTCATATTTTAGGTATGCTTGATGTTTTTCATCTCTTATGTTTTATGGAATTTTACGCGGTAAATGATTGGGTACGAGACTGAGATTATTGATTGGATGCCTGTAACTTGAATTACCATCTTTTCTAATATTTTTTAACAATCATGTATCATGTTTGATGTGGGTAAACGGGTATGAGATTGTATTATAATGGTCACATAGTCGGGCTTAATTGGGTTTTAAGCTTTGACCAAACCGGTCAGAATCGAAAGTCAAAGCAGAAGTCAAACTGTTTGACTTTCAACTAGGAATCGAATGCTAAACTGAATATGACGAGTTAGAATGATAAAACAAGTCTTATAATGTTATATAAACTGTTATAATGTCAAAATTTGGTATTGGGCGGGTATCACCTAATAATGCTACTCCTGTCCTAAACTTATGAAAGTTTTTTTTAACTCTTTTTTATAATCAATCAGATACAGGTATACACATTCTCTTACCATTCCAGAATATATTTCGGGTTTGTATTCATTCCTACATGGATGATAGGTAATAGTTAATACTGATGATGTTTACCAAAACCTTGTACAGGATGACTTCTTACCTAGGACACCCACTCCACTCGAGGATATCTTTGAATCAATTTTCTGGTTGGTTCTCTAAACTCATAAATATTGTGCACTGGCTCCATCTTGTGTTGTGGGGTATAAAGTATTATCATTCTTTTATAAACCAGGCCTTGATGCTTTGGACAGCTTGCCCTGCTTGCTATTTATGGTTTGCATGAGGGACACATTTATACCCGAAAACAAAAGCTCAGCGATCCAAGAAGACTATATGCACCCGGCCGATTGTACCACATTGTCGAGAGAAAGTTTTGCAGGTAAAATGCTGTTTTCAAAATGTTACCTTGAGGTGACGTCGGGTGGGTGGAGTAACAGGTTGAAAGTTTGAACCAGGTCTAGGTCAAAATGAGGGTTCTTCGTTGTGTAGGTTGAACGGGTCGGGTTGGCCGGTACCTTTTTAAAAAAAAAATACAATCTGATTGTAACAATACCCTTTTTTAATAGTACGATTTAGGAGGTTGTATGTATTAAAAGTACACTTTTGATTAGTTATCAACCCGTTCTGTTTAGTGTTGTTTATGTTGACTTCATCTATTTTTGACCCGTTAAGAGATTTAACAAAACTAAAATCAACCCATTAGGTTGATTTCATCTCTTTAAACAGATGCGGAAGATTCCCTCCTGAAGTCAGAACAGCAATTCCCGTTGATGGTAGATTTGAACATATTGTGTTGTCCTGCAACGCTACATCTGATCACGCAATCATTTGGATTGAAAGAGAAGCAGAAAGGCTTTACAAGTAAGTCATATGTAATTGTTTTCACTTACATGTTCGTGTTCTTTTTCATGTCTAATATTCAAATCTCAAAGATTACGAGTGGCGAAACAGGCTAGTGAGCCTAGTCGAGCTTGATATTTATTTATTATTTTAAATAATTTTTATATAAATAATACGCTAGTGAGACTAGTCGAGCTAGATAAATAAATCTTGGGCTTGGGATCAAGCTCGATTATTAAATGCGTTCCACTAGAGCCTCAAGCTCGGGCTCGTTTAAACTTAATTCTAGCTTTTGGTGAAATGATCTCGAGTAGCTCGCAATCGGCCCGGCTCGTTTAGCCCCAAGATCCTGGGCTCAAATTCGTTTGTTCTATAAGCGTAACTAGAGCGCGATTGGCTTGTTGCAGTTATTACAAGAGAATAGTGGTGCAGCTGCTACAACGCCACCAAAAGTACAAAGATTCGAAAGGTTACAATCCATCAAGAAAGAACACAAGGACGCGCTTGAAAGAGCGGTTAGCCTCAAGATACCTCACGCGGTCATGATGATGGACCCAGAGGAGGAGGAGACGCAACCGTTGACGAACACAACCGAGAAAGATTGTAACGAAGAGGAGTTGCCCTCAAAACATAAGGTTGGGGATGGCCCAAGTATCGAACTACCAGCTCCAGCTAACTGGAAGAAGTTAGTTGAAAGACTGTTGAGACACCCAAGCCATGGATCTTAAAGTTTGGGATTACAAGTTCATATTGCATTTATTTATTTATTTATTTATCATGTTGTATATAATATCATTTTTTTGTATATATATTTTTTATCATTGTTGCCAACTGAGAGAAATATTGATGTAAATATCTGCTGTGGATTGTATTGGAATAAAAAAGGTTGAAACCACTTTTGCAATATCTGAATAATCTTGATAAAGATCATCACTTTCGTTTACATATTTGAATGAATATTACAATTTTGTAGAAACAACTTATGTTAATTTGTTTTGTCACTTCTAATTTGTTATGTTTGTTATAGGTTGCGTGTTCTTTTTTTCCGAGAATTTTTCTATAAAAGGAAAATTTTCAATTTATAGAAAAGTGAAAACGGTTAGATTTGTACAATGATTATAAGAATACCACTTTTCAGGTTTTCTTCCTTGTAATGAGTAGAGTTTGAGCAAGAAAGGAGGTTATGAATATTAGTTTCACACTTATGATTTTTCAATGTACAACTCTTGTTGACATAAATCTAAAAAGTTATTGTTTGTCTCGAAATATATGTTTAGGTAAAAGAGATTATTATTATTAGACGGTTTAAAATATACAATATTACACGTATAGTATACATAGACATAAATCCAAGAACCTTAACTGTAATGGTTGAACTAATGAACCTAAGTTTACCCAAGACTCCCCCACACGGACATAATATGTTCTAAGCATTACTTGTATGAATGCCTTGTCATCATCAAATAGGATGAAACATAGACATAGATCCATGTATTCATTTCATAGTGGTTAATGACGAATAGCGATAAGGTACCTATATATTACATAGCGAATAGCGATAAATAGCGGGCGGGCTATTTTATAAATAGCGATACAATAGAAAATTAGAAAAAAAAATATTAGATGTATATTATATCAAAATACCCTGGTATATATGCTAATTTACATGTATGTTTAACAAAAACTAAAATCCAGTTATTACTATAGCTAATTTTTAGTGGCTATTGATATTAAAAAAAAAAATAAAAAAAATTGTCACTATTATCGCTAACCCTAATAGCGATCACTATGCTTGCTATTGATAACTATGATCTATTCATTGTGTAAAGTTTTGCTCTTGGTCAGATTGTAAATCTAGCGTTGAGTTGTAGCTTTGCCAAAACAAAAAGTAAAGTCTCAGGTTATTTATTGAAAAGAGTTGGCAACTATTATCATCGACCACAAAGATACAACTTTGTCAAGACAAGTGTACTAACCATTCAAGAGCTCGCTACTCAATAATCAATATGGCATTTAATAACATAAACTCGAGCCTAAGTCCTATACATCAAGCTTGACTAGATGCACGACTACCAAATACTTATTTTTATATTGATTGATATAACATATGAAGCTCAAGAGAAAGCAATATTGATTGATATATGAAGATCAAGAGAAAACAAACCATAAATATAGCACACCTTGTCATAATTAACTCGCACTCAGCATATAAGATTACTATTCCGGATTTTATTGATAGAAAAAAAAAAGCAAACCACCTTTGTCTATCTTGTTTCAGGTATACCATAAACTTCCGACCTGACCTGTCATGTTTGTTCCCTATCTCTGTCTTACTAAAGCACAACGCTACGAGCTCCTAAAATGGGCTCATTTATCTCATTTGACCCATTATTTCAACTATTTACCTCAATATCCTTATTGGCATTTGCTGATTCAATGAGAGAGAGAACTAAAAGCACGAGACAGATCAACATCTACCAGTTCCTTCAGGTTCCATACCCGATGGTCTTTGATGATCACCGCCACCCCAACAGCCATTGTAGCTGTCAGAAATACAGTCGCCTTCAAGCAACCGTGCCCACCACGTGAAAACTTCCCCAAAATAGTCTTGCAGTGCTTGTCTACTTCTTTCAACAATGCTTCCCGGGCGTCTCCACCAGCCATTGCCTTCTCATTCTATATAAATAATTAATATGTTATTTATGATTACATAAACAACAAAGTTACAATAATGATCTATATTTTTAAAAAATTTTAAACAATTAAGATGGTACCCCTTGAAGGATCATTATGCAATTTACATATTTTTAGTTCATTCGAAACCACTTGTTCTAACAAAGTATGCGGTTTATTGTATTGCCTTTTTACAAACAATAATAGTTTTGTTTTTATAAATAATTTGAACTGAGTATGTAGTCAGAAGCTAAGGGTTACCTTATCCCTGAAACTCTTCAACGCTGATTTCAAAGGATCGAGACCGGAAAGCTTATCTGAGTGAATCTTCCACTCATCAGACACTTTTCTTAGAACAACCACACTAGCTTCAAGATGATCCAGATATACATCATCCTGTTTTGATTATTACAATAAGAACCCAAGAAACACGAACAAATAAAGATAAATACTTGAGTTATAGTTTACCCATTGTTTGTAACAGTCTGAACTTTGAGTTACACACCACAAGAATATGTCACTTGCTTCATTTGCTAGAGCAGAGTTACCTGTATCATTATAACCAGTTAAACGGCTGGGTCAAAAACACGCTGTGTTACTTTATATATATTTGTTCAAATGTTCAAATTCATATATATAATTTAATACATAACATATGATTTCGTAAGTGTTTCTTGCCTTGCCCAGCAGCTTTTGCAGCAACGGGTAACAACTGCTGAGTAAGTTGCTTCATAGCTTTACTGCCAGGTGCAACAGCAAGAGCAACTTCCTTCAAGACGGGATAGATGGCTTCAAATCTGTCAGTTGCCAGATACACCAAATGGTTTTCAAACTCAAATTTATGTTAAAAGATTTTAATTTAAAACAGAGTAAAATGCCATTTTCGTCCCTGAGGTTTGGCCAGTTTTGCACCTTCCATCCAAAGGTTTGTTTTTCCTCATCTAGATCCAAAAGGTTTAAAATCTTGCCATTTTCATTCGGCTCGTTAACTCCATCCATTTTTCTCCGTTAAGTCAGGGGTATTTCCGTCATTTTTGCTAACTTAAAAGCCAATTCGATCCTTTTTCACTTTATGTCAAAGAGCGAATACCCCTGAAAAGACTAAATTGCCCTTTAAGCTAACAAAAAAGACGGAAATACCCCTGACTTAACAGGGAAAAACGGATGGAGTTAACACGCCGGATGAAAATGACAAGATGTCAAACCTTTTGGATCCATATACGGAAAAACAAACCTTTCGACAAAAGTTGCAAAATTGGCCAAACTTCAGGGATGAAAATGGTATTTACTCTTTATAAAAAATATGGTATCCTAAAGAAGAGTCACCTTGACACGAGCTGAAGGAGCAGGGAAGGTGGTTCCCATCAAAAGCTCGAGGGCGGACGGTGGCACCACACGCTCCCCTTTTCTCACAGCACCATTAGCTAAAATTGTACGAGCTTTCGGGAAAGATAAAATCCTACACAAGTGAGTGAATTAACATGTAGGAATTACAAGATTAGGGGAAACCAATAGAGCAGTAAAGTTTCAAACCTTTCAGCTAGTTGCAAAATAAGGTCTCTAGATTGAGGATTACACGATTTACTGCAAACTAACGGCAAGAGCAGACGCACCCACATGAACAGCCCCACAACCAGGTCACCTTGAGAAGCCTGTTAAAGGTTTCAGTTACTTATTGAAGTTAATTCTTCTGGTTTTAGATGATACAATACTACTTATCTTAAAGGTTTCAAGTTACCTGTGTGATAGCCCACACTAAGACTGGAAGCTTTTCTAGCCCTTGATATTTGGAACCATCTTTTACTATGGGTAAAATACTGATCATTACATCAGGTTTACGCCGTAATACCATTGCTAGGACCACAAACATGGCAACCTGTAAAGTCACAAAATGCATGATGCTCCATAAATAGGAAAGAAAGCAACAAAGTGATCTACTGCAGGATCAGAATGGCACCAAAAGGATAGTTAACATAGTATGCTGAAATAAGAAGTTCATGCTTTAATCTCATTTTGGTTCATACAGTGAAAATGTTTTATGTAATAAGAAAGGTAACTTTTCTTTTGTTAATGTAGCGCATATCTCTGTCTAGATCAAGCTCACAAAGTCTAATAATGTTCTCCTTTTCTATATTCATATTCCACTTAGTAGTGGGATCCTATTTTTTTTTCACAGATTCTACATATCTGTTGTTCAGGGTGCACATCCAACGCAACATTGACCATATCCCTAAATTCTTGACCACAAATTACAAGGTTTACAATATTGGGAGACATAAGATTCCAACGGTCGTTTATTTACAAGTATAACAGAACAAGCCTCCAGACTGTGAGCATCTACACGAAATGCAATATATTCATCATCTGATCATCATCAATATCCTCAACCACGTATGAAACATGTCATAGACCATTACCTGTGATTTTGAAGTTGGCTGCTGAACCACCTTCTTTGAACCCTTGATGGCTCCTTGGTGGTGAGCCAGGTCAGCCATTATACTATCTAAAGACCACAACGTAAACGACCCAAGGGCGTCCATAGGTTGGTTGTTAAGCCAGTCTGTGGCAGTCCTATAAACATCTTCAGATATATGTGAAAGAGGAATCTGCATAAAAGCCAAATAAATCAATCCAAAAAGGAATTTCCAATTTCCATAAGCATCATATATTCATATTCCTTTAAAAACTAGATTCATAAATAAATCAAATAAATATCCAAAAGCTAACTAATGACACATTCCAAATTGCAACAATAAAATGAATATTTGGTGAATCTCCTAAATCATAATAAAATTAACTAGCCTACCATAAACATAAAAGCTAACTTTTAAAACTTCTAAAAACAGAAAATTCTCACATCAATCATCTTCTCAATAGTAGCTTCCTTGAGTGTCTTCATCCACGGAAACTGCGAACTGCTGACCGAAGCAAATGCTCGACCAAAATAATCCGCAAATCGCATCAACATTACATCCGGT
The DNA here is from genome assembly GCA_947069175.1 of Scalesia atractyloides. NCBI lineage: Eukaryota > Viridiplantae > Streptophyta > Magnoliopsida > Asterales > Asteraceae > Scalesia > Scalesia atractyloides. The sequence continues at coordinate 36,831,048 of CAMTDV010000023.1, read as the reverse complement.
TGCGACTCATAAGATTCCTGCACAACACAACACCAAAACCTAATTCAATTTCACGTTCAAATTCACCGATCAACTCAACTGAAATCATATCAGTTCAAATGTTCAATCAAATCACAAAATTAGGCATTCAAATCATCAAATGTTCAATTACCGTTACATCAGCTAGACCGCTAGATCAGAATCATTAACCTTCGCAGCAGCCTCAGCAACGCTAACCTTCACCTTTTTCACCTTCTTCTTAGGTTTACTCTTCTTCAAGTTCAACTCTCCGGCAACAACCACCGCATCACCGCCGTAATCCTCACCGGCGTTACGATCACGAACAGCAGCATCATCATCCGCAACCGCAGCTTCGATCGCATCGAACGCAGCTTTCTGAGATTCAACAGCTCGTCGTCGACGATCCTCCGACATCTGTTCAATCGGCCGGAAAACATCACCGGAGTTGTGATCGGAGTACTGTTCAGGTGCTTTGTTGGTGAATTTACGTCCTGATTTCTTATACGATACCGTTTTCCATCCGTGAATGTCGTTGTTGATGTTGCTGCTGCTGCTGCTACTGCTAGCAAGCTCGATTTGCTTCAGAATTGCTTCTAATTCGGCTGAAGTTGCGTCCATATTTGCGACTGAGATGGTGATGCGACGTCGTTGAATGTAGGTCTTCCGGTGATCTGTGGTGGTTGCCGGTGAGGCGAGATTGTAAGAAGAGAAGTAGGAGGGGAGGGGTAACGTAGATATAGGCGAAGAGATACGTCGGTTCGGTCGATATTATTACATCACAAAATTACGTATATGCCCTTTGGTGTGATGTGATGTGGGATGTTATGAATTTTGTTATTAGTTTTTTTTTTAATTATTCGGGTTGGTTGTTTGGTGTTTGCTGACCGGTTACATTGATGGTTTTTTATACTAACAGACGTTAAAAAATATGTTAAGTTTTTATAGAATGAGTAAAATGCTCTTATGGTGAATTGAAAATGAAGTGTTTAACTTACATAATGAAAAAAAATTTAAAAGGAAATGTTAAAACATCATCAATCCACACACATGTATCGATTATTGTTGGTCACCAATTGGGGATTTAACGCTTACATTGATTGATCTTGGTATGATCGTCTTAGTGGCCATCAATCCAATTTATGTTTCAATGGAAGTTTATAGTCTAGCGACACGTATTCATTTATGAACTTGTTGAGCACTTATGACAAGTCAAACATGAGACTTTGACCATATAAAGGGACAGACGATCACAATGGACTAAACAATAATTAAGACTGTTAATAACTTATTTGGATGCACATTGACTATAAATCAACACCATGATATATATATATATATAATATATATATATATTATATATATAATTTCTAATCGTACATTACGTACGATACAAACCTCAGCCGTCAGTTTATTGCGCCATTAAAAATGAACCGAAGCGATGGCAGGATCGTAAATATTCAGTGCTGAAGGTTAAAATTGTCTATTACATCCTCAAATTCCTGGCTATATTCATCTTTCAAAAATCAAAAACCAAAAAATATATCCTAAAATCTCGAAAAAGTTTCATACTCGTCTCCCAAAACAAAGTTGAATCTTGAAATCACGCAAATGAAGATTACATAATTCGGAGGTAATCAGTTCGTTGTTTTGATTGATCCTTTTGTACTATATTTTTTCCGATAACGAACCAATGTTTACCTTATGATCGTTTGCAGCTAAGGGAGATTAGGGTTTTTGCCATTTAAGTTTGGTTTGATTTGAGATTCATATATTTTGATACTTGCGGCTAACAATTTCGTTAAATAGAGGTTCAATTAGTTTATAGTTTGCGCTCATGGTATTTCATGTTGAATTTTGAACTTGCGTATGCTCTCTGACAACTTGCGGCCCCTTATTTTAGGTGCTTTTGGTAGAAAGTTATATAAAACTTGCAGTTATTGTTGTGTATAACTAGCATATTGGTTTTGAAAGTATGAAATTTATGGATGTACGGGTTCATGATCGTGATGATGATGATTTTGAACCACTTGTGAAACAGTTGAAATAAGAAAACATGAGAAAAGGCCAAGTATAAGAGAAGTTGAGATGATGATGATTTTGAACTACCAATTCAAGTTTTGATAACTAAAAAGGCTGAAAACACAAGAAAGAGGCCAATAACAGAAATGTTGATGATAATGATGATTTTGAAGAGCCCGTTAAGAAGTTGAAAGTGTAGAAACAAAAGAAGCATAAGGATCCTGTCAAACAAAAGAAGACGATTGAACAACCAGAACCACCTAGGATGCAACCTAGACCTTTCTATGAATATCACCACGAGGCATTAATGCTAAGGTGTAGTCCTTCTGCTTTCGTAGATACCATAAGGAAGTTTGCTACAGCACAAATAGCGGATGTCAAAAGCATACGTTTTGGTTCTGTTCTTGATATTAATGTTCATTACATATTTACACATTTGGGATTTTGGCTTCTGCGAAACTTTGACAAGCAATTCAGCACCATGAATGTGGGCAATCATAAAATACCAATAATACGAGATTCAATATAAGAGGTGTTTGGTATTCCGAAGGGACCTAATCCGATAGTTGAAAAAAATAAGCCTCGAAAAGGTGCAATAGTTGAAAAAATACTACTACAGATGGTGTGGAGTCAACTATAGATGAGTTTAAAAACCAGTGGCCCACATACAGGATTACTCATAGATTGGTTGCCAAAACAATGAGACGACAACAAAATGGCATCAGGCTATTCAAGTTGAATTTTCTAGCTTATAGGAACACATTATTTGTAGAGATTACGAAATCAATGCCAATAAACAGAGTTTTCTGCTTGCAATTGACAAAGAAGAAGATATAGCACAACTAGATTGGTGTCCGTACGTCTTAAATCTCTTAGATGAACCAGACAAGGTTGGAAAAAGGGTGGATTCACAATATAATGGACCTGTTGCCTTTCTCACGATATGTTTTTTGAGAATCTTTAAACATTAACAAAAGACATAGATATGTTACTATCATTTTAACTTTCTTTATACGGTTATGTGTAGCTTTTATACACCCAGGAGTACAACAAAAGGCACCACATTTTCCCAGAAGTTGTTGAATTGCCTGCTATAAAGTATATCACATCTCGTATGATTGACGTCATGGAAGAGCATATATACAACAATGAGCCGCTGACAGATGTTGAAGATGACAATGCCAATCAAGCCAATGAACATAATGAAGACGAACCACATGGGGATCAAGAAGAGTATGAAGCGGTACACCAGCAGAATCAACAGCCTTCGATATGTTATATATGCTGAACCCGCCTGTTATTAAAAAAAGTTCAAAACTTGCAGGTGTTGTTGAAAATCATGGAAAACAATATAAAGAAGTACAATGATCTTTTTTCGGAAAAGAACCAAATCGTTTTAGACGTTAAAGCAAAGTGCTTTTGGGATCCAGAGATTATGAAAATGTGTAAAAGGTGGGATGATACATTTAAGAACACGGTATCAATGGCTGATCATGAAATTGGTGATGATGAAACTTGTGTAGCCAATTATGCAGAAGCTGCCGATAAACTTTAAGAGTTTAGTGTAAATAACAACTCAAAAGGGGTGGAAATTTCACAAATGACATCCCACGACAAAGCAGTATCTGACACACCCGAACCTCATTTGCATACAAATGAAGCGATCACCAATTAAAACATATAATGTACAAAAGGTATACCAATTTGTGTAATTCTTTAAATAAAAAAAGTATTTTAAGTTAAACGATGACAAAATGTTATAAATCTCTAAGGCTGTGCCGCTGATGTAAATATCATAAACGATGATGGGGGTATTTCAAACACAAACATAGCAAATTTGCAAACCATAGGAGAAGGTGTATACGGACAACCTGACCAAACAAGAGAAGGTAATTAATCTTATTCCATACTTTAATTCATAACTTATAATAAAACGATATGATACTTAGGTGAATACACCAAACAAGAGAAAAGGTGTATAAATACCGCAAGTTCACTTGAAAATTGAAACCTAATGCTTTTAACCTAATCCCACATGTGTATCGTATAACATGCGGCATTACCCGATTAACATAATAACTTCATATTTTGCTAATAAATGGATAGATCTACTCATATTTTATACAAATAAGAAACCCAACACAATGAATGTAACTAATCTTTTTCCAAACCATAGGAGAAGGTGTACACGGACAACCTGACCAAACGGGAGAAGGTAACTAATCTTATTCTATTCATAATTTATAATAAAACGGTATGCTACTTATCTTAATAGTGTTTGAATATATAGAAGCAGGGTTAACCGACGAAGGTGCAGCTATAACAGACACTTGTTTTGCACGATTGCAAATTGTGGATGTTGGCATAAACAAAGAAGTTGATTCACCAGGTAAAAAATACTAACCGTCTTCTTGTATATGAAATAATGTTTTTGAAAACACAAACAGGGATACAAGCTGGTACAGATGTGGAACAAGACGTGGAACAAACGGTCGATTTAGCAGAGTCCACACAACCAAAATCACACACACAAAATACAGTCACCAAGCCCATGTTAAAAGAACTACCAAAAAATAAACCCTGGCATCTACGGTAACCAAATACCACCAAATATTTCCAACGAAGTGACGAAAGCGGAAATGCAGTCGGTGGAAACGCTTTTAACATTGGCACCATCCTACAAACTTCAACGGTTAGTAATAAAAACCGCCAATGACCCCTGCTGAAAAAAAAGTTGGATGAAAGAGTGAGAATGCATATAAAAAGAGTGGGATCAAAACGAAAAACGGATGGCAGAAATAGGTGATTCATTATATAAGCCACTCCTAGAACGTGACAAAACTATAATCACATACTTGTTGGCTCCCATCTTAGACTTAAGTAAGTACAGCTTTTTACTTATAATATCAACTTATTTAATTTAAATACTTATAAATATTAATTTTGGTTTTAAACTGTCACACCCTGTATTTTCAACCAAACACCGGTGGGCCCGGGTGGGGAATATCGTGACGTAAGTTGATATCATCATAGTCAATTAAACACAGCACATCGGAAGTCTTGGATTTTAAATTACTATTACAAACCAAATGTTCAAAGTACGAAAAATAATATACAGACGGCTTGTAATGAAAGATCCACAGGCGGATCGTAAAATGTACAAAAATGTATAACAGACTTTAGGCAGATCTAAGGATTTGCAAGATCCCCTTATATCTCTACCGAGTAGCTTCCAACCCATTTCATATTGTACCTGCAACTTAGTCTTTTGAAAATACGTCACCTTTCGCTGGTAAATACACCCGACTGACTCATTTTGAAAATATTTGAAAATGATTTTAAGTGCAGAAGGCACAAAATCTTTTATTACTTGGGAAAGTTGACCTTGCAACCATGTTAACAGATTCACATGTTTGTCCATACATATAGGGCCCAGTACAAAAACCAAGACATGATTAACGTACACACCACTTATGAACTCACGAAAGAGTTATCCCCAACAAGTGTGGGTAGTTGCATTTGAGCGTCTGTCAGGTGTATGCCTACATCCCGCGCTAAGGTCGTGGCCATTATCTAATGTAATGAGCCAAGGATATCCAGGACACGGTAGTTAACCCCGATGTTTAAGTTACCAAACAAAACTGATTAAAACAGAATATGCGGATTTACTAGCCACTAATCGGCATTGATTGATCCCATTTCTGACCAAGCGGTAATAATTTACCGTAACCCAAGCCCGTATAGGGTAAATAAGACAAGAGTATTTACCTGAGCTAGCCTTCTTTTAATTTCAATAACTCAGCCGTATACAAAAGTACTTAATTGCAGATAGCATTTACCGGAAGGCTCTAGTCTGAATTATGGCATAAGCTAACCAATTAAAATGCTATCGGTCTTAATTTAAGTCATCGACTTAGACCGACTAGCGTAATGGATCAAAAACGGTACGATACGCTAGATTAAGCGATGACCGGATAGAATGTAGTTTAAACCCAACAAGTACTTAAGACTTGTATAATATGGGTAAACAATTAACATTCTCGAATTTGAGATTAAAATGATAAGGTTAAACCCGTTTCGGTTAATTTCTGTAAACTAGTTACATATACTTAACCGTAGCATATGAGAGATATCAGGTAACCGGATGAGTCATAAACAAGTTCTAAATATCATTATACTTTAAATACGTTGTAATATCAGTAGGATATCAACTTACATGCCCGAAAAGGTTTTGAAACGAAATTATGCCTCATAAGGGCGTTTTGGTACTTATATGTCATATAAAAGGAACTTGCATGTATTCTGATGTTATGATCATAAACATTCTGGAAAAATACTTAATTTGTGATATATTATCAGTAAGATAGCACACTAAGTGTGGTTTATGGTTTAAGACCAAACTATGCACCGAAAGGGCATTTTGGTCATTTAAAAGTATAGTTTATGATATTACTAAAATTAGTTTATGATCAGAATATTAACATCATAATATGTTAATTACATTAACATATCAGTAGGTACTTCATATGCAAGTTCATTGTTGATTAAAACCATGTTTTATGTAAAAAGAGCATTTTAGTCAAATTTTGGACATTTTGCGGAACTTGTGCATAAACTCAGATTATGATTATGATCATGTAATATAACCTCATAGGGTTATGCTATATTGTATTACGATCATAATGTGACCTTAATTCAGAAGTTAACTAATCTAAGTCGGGCAGAATCGAAAGTCAAAGCAGAAGTCAAACTTTGCGACTTTCGGTTGCGAACCGACTCTAGGACTGAAATTGATGGATCGAACATGTTCCCACATGTTCTAATGATTATTACCAACTTGTTTAAGTGTCAAAACTTGTTTATAACATATATAAACTCAGATTATAATATTTATGAAATCTGCCCGTTTGACTTTTTAAAACATAAACTTTGACCCGTCAATTGACCTAGTAAACGTGATCCTTAGGAGGTGCCCCTTTAAGGGGTTAATACCTTCCTAATTACGATCACCTAGCCATGTTCATTTGAACAATGGCTGGACCATAATGGTCTTAACCGAAAGTCAAGGCATTTGTCGAAAATGCTTGACTTTTGGCTATTAAAAGCCTATAAAAAGAAAAGAGCAGAGAAGGAAAGTGATCCAAAGGAAACTTAGAACTCAAAGGAAAGCTCCCAAATGGTTAGGAACTTCCAAGAGTGTAATAGAGAGGAGAAAGAATGAATGAGCAAAGAATGAGTAAACTTAAGTGGCTATTTATAGTAAAAGAAGTCTAAGGAGATGGAGCCATGTGTTAGGGGTGTTGTAGGATCATTACATGTGTCCAATTAGGTGTCAACAGCTGGTGAAGTGTGGCAATGTGCAGGCTAGGTGGCTTTCTCACAAAGATTTGGGGTTTTTAACACATTTAGTCCCTCAAATATAGTTTTATTAAATGTCATGAATTGTCCCTTGACTTATATTTCATGACATAATGGCACAACTAGTTCTTTTGTTCAATACAAAATGTATTGAAGAAGAGTACGAATAACCGAACGTTAATGGGTGTCACACTAGATGTTCTTATGACTTATAAATGTTTACTAGCTTAACATGTGAAAGATACGATACTTGCGGTTTCATGGGTTAAATTACCCAATCTAGTAAGGTTAAAGGTTTGGTGAAGGAGCGGAAATGCTCAAGGATGGTAAATAAAAAGATATCATCTCAACTGAGAGACGTTCGGGCCTAAAAGTGGCTTGATTAAATAATTAATATGAAAATAACAAAGTCTGGGGGCCTTTGGGTCATTTAAAGAAAGTTAAAACAAGGAAAAACTAAGGCTCTAGGAGCCCGCCGTAGGCTGGCGACCGTAGCTTACGGTTAATGATAAATTGTTCCAGCAGCTTCAAACTCTACGGTTCTCAACCGTAGGTTATGGTTAGTTTTGTGAAATTTCGAGATTTTTGAACATGTTTGGGTGGCTAGCTCATTGAGGTATGATCCGAGGGTATGTATACGTGTCGGTATATTACCGAATACGAATTTTTACAAGGTATTAAATAATCCCTCCATTGTCCAACTAGTGGCTCATATGAGAGTTAGGACTTCGTAAAGGATCACTCAGAGGCTCAGTATAAGCATGTTGATCCGATGTCACTCAGAGGCTGGCATGTTGACACTAATGGTCACTCAGAGGCTAAGTTTAAGCATGTTGACACTAATGGTCACTCAGAGGCCAAGTTTAAGCAAGTTGACACTAATGGTCACTCAGAGGCTAAATTTATGCATGTTGACACCAGAAAGTCACTCAGAGACTTTGTTTGAGCATGCTGACACTTTTAGTCCTTATTAGTCTTTAATAGACTTATTATAAAAAAAAATAATAATAACACGTGTCACTATACTATTGGACATGATTTTACGAGGTGTTACATCCTCACCCCTTAAAAGAAATCTCGACCTCGAGATTTTATTTAAAAAGATGGGGGTACTTTTGTCGAATAATGGACTCAACCTCCCATGTATACTCAGGGCCTCGAAGGACATCCACTTAACCTTTACAATAGGTATAAACTTTCTTCGGAGCTTTTTAACCTGTCGATCCTCGATCGAAATTGGTTTCTCAGTGAACCTCAGGTTTTCATCTATCTGCACATCCTTGTGCGACATTGCTAGCGACTCATCGGCTAGACATTTCTTAAGGTTAGATATGTAGAATACATCATGGATTCCACTAAGCTCCTCTGGCAACCTGAGCTTATAATCTATAGTGCCGACACATTCGACTATCTTGAATGGTCCAATATATCTTGGGCTCAACTTGCCCTTCTTTCCAAAATGCATCACATCTTTCCAGGGTGACACCTTTAGCATGACTTTGTGCCCTATTTGGAACTTAAGAGGTTTACGCCTCTTGTCTGCGTAACTCTTCTGCCTATCCCTGGCAACTTTGAGACGATCACGGATTTGCACAATCTTTTCTATGGTCTCCAGGACAATCTCTGGTCCTGATAGTTGGGCCTCCCCAACTTCTGCCCAACACACGGGCGTTCGGCACTTTCTCCCATATAAGGCCTTAAAAGGAGTAGCCTTGATGCTAGTATGATAGCTGTTATTGTATGAGAATTCTATTAGGGGTAAGTGGTCATCCCAGCTTCCACCTAAATCAATCACACATGCCCTAAGCATGTCTTCCAATGTCTGGATAGTACGCTCACTCTGACCATCAGTCTGCGTATGGTAAGCCGTACTAAAATTTAATCGTGTGCCTAACGATTGTTGGACACTTTTCCAAAAGTTTGATGTGTATCTAGTATCTTTATCAGATACAATAGATACCGGCACACCGTGTAGGGACACAATCTTGTCCACATATAGCTTTGCCAACTTATCAGAATTATAAGTCTCTTTAATTGGCAAGAAATGTACTGACTTAGTCAGCCTGTCCACAATGACCCAAATCGTGTCATTGCCACGTTTGGTCTTAGGTAACTTGGTAATCAAATCCATAGTTACCGTTTCCCATTTCCAGGTGGGAATCTCAAGCTGTTGTAGGAGTCCTGACGGTTTCTCATGTTCGGCTTTAACTTGCGAACACATCAAACACTTAGCTACATAAGTGGCTATGGATTTCTTCAAACCCATCCACCAATAATTCTTCTTTAGATCTTGATACATCTTGTCACCTCCCGGGTGGACTGAGTATCTCTAACTATGCGCTTCTCGGAGGATTAGATCTCTAAGTCCCTCAAAGATTGGAACCCAGATTCTTCCATTGAATCTAAGGATTCCATCCTTTCCAGGCGCTAACTGATCCATAGTTCCGCCTAATCCCTCCTTAGGAGCATTAGTCTCTAATAGGGCTTGCTTTTGCGCATCTAATAGCTTGTCATTTAAGCTTTTTGATCTCAATGCTCTTAGCGTTAATCCTAATGGGCTTAGCCCTTTCCTTGCGACTCAAGGCATCAACAACGACATTTTCCTTGCCGGGATAATAGCGAATTTCTCAATCATAATCATTAAGTGTTTCCATCCAACGTCGCTGTCGCATGTTCAATTCTTTCTGATTGAACAGATGTTGAAGGCTCTTATGGTCAGTGTATATAATACACTTTGTGCCATATAAGTAATGTCTCCATAACTTAAGTGCAAATACAACAGCACCCAATTTCAAATCATGGGTGGTGTAATTGCTTTCGTGCACCTTTAATTGTCGTGATGCATAAGCAATCACTTTGCCTTTTTGCATTAGCACACATCCCATGCCAGTGTGCGAGGCATCACAGTAAACGACAAAATCCTCAACACACTCAGGTAGAGATAACACAGGAGCATTGCTCAACTTGTGTTTCAGAATCTCAAAAGATTCTTGTTGTTTTGGACCCCAGTTAAACTTGACATTCTTACGGGTCAAGGTAGTTAAAGGAGTGGCTATCCTCGAAAAGTTCTCAATGAACCTCCTATAATAACCGGCCAATCCTAAGAAGCTACGAATCTCCGATGGAGTTTTGGGTACTTCCCAATTCATTATGGCTTCAATCTTAGCGGGATCCACTTGGATACCACGCTCACTTACAACATGTCCAAGAAATTAGACTTCTCTAAGCCAAAACTTGCACTTAGAGAACTTGGCATAAAGCTTTTCTTGCCTTAGTAATTCTAGGATGCACCAAAGATGTTTCTCGTGATCAATTTTTGATTACGAGAGTAGATAAGTATGTCGTCTATGAAGACAATGACAAACTTATCTAGCTACGGCTTGCAGACTCTATTCATGAGATCCATGAATGCTGCAGGTGCATTTGTGAGCCCAAAAGGCATCACCAGAAATTCGTAATGACCATAACGAGTCCTGAAGGCAGTCTTGGGAACATCCTCACTTCTAACCTTCAATTGATGATATCCTAATCTTAAATCGATCTTAGAAAAGTAACTAGCCCTTGAAGTTGGTCAAATAAATCGTCTATCCTGGGCAGAGGATATCTATCTTGATTGTTAACTTGTTCAGCTCTCGGTAGTCGATGCACATTTGCAATGAACCGTCTTTCTTTTTAACAAAAAGGATAGGAGCTCCCCAAGGCGAGGAACTAGGATGAATAAAGCCCTTCTCCAAGAGTTCATCCAATTGAACTCTTAACTCATTCATTTCGGTTGGTGCTAGCCTATATGGAGCTCTAGCTACGAGGGCTGACCCTGGTATAATATCAATCCTGAACTCCACTTGCCTGTCTGGAGGTAGGTCTGGTAATTCTTCTAGGAATACATCAGGATACTCTGAAATGACTGGGAGGTCCTCCACATTTGGCTTAGGCTCGTTTATAGTGACTTGTGCCATGTAGATGTATAACATTTCCCTAGACACTTGGACGCTTTAAATAATGACACTTTGTCTGGCAATCCATAGTGTGAATCTCCAAAGATGGTGAGCATTTCAACAGATGGGGTTTTAATTTCGATGAGTTTCTTATCACAGGCAATGCAGGCTTGGTTATGGGATAACCAATCCATGCCTAAGACTATATCGAATCCCGCCAATTTCATTGGCAGAACAGAGATAGGAATTGAATGATTCTTAATGGATATAAAACATCATACAAGAATAGAAGATGCTGTTTCTAAGGTTACATCAGCAAGTTCTACTTCATAAGTTTGTCTAGAGTTCTTATGGGTAACTTTAATAGTTTGCTAAACTTAAAGTCCACAAATGACTTAACTGCACTGGAATCAAAAAGAACTCTAGCATATACGTCATTAATAAGGAATGTACCTGTTATAACTTTGTTGTCATTAACAGCCTCCCTAGCATTCATCTGAAAGGCACAAGCATTCCTTTCTTGGCCTCTCCAGGCTTTGCATCATTATTCTTGGGATTCTTAAGGCAGTTAAACTTAATATGCCCCCTCTCATTACAGCCGTAACAAACGACATCCTTAAAATTTTTGCATTCTAAGGTCTTATGTCCTTTTCTTTTGCAAATACCACAGGGTTTAATCTGTGGGTCAGTATTGCATTTTCCCCAGTGACTGCGGTTACAGGTATTGCACAAAGGTCTATCATCAGACTTGTGATGGTTCTTCTTGAACCCAAAATTTCCATTCTTTTTGAACCTTTGGGAGTTATCATCCTTCCGTTTCCTTTTTCTGTCAGTTTCTATCCTTACTGACTTTTGCCTCACTAGATCTAAGGTGAGGGAGAGAGATAGGTCAACAGCAGACCTATAGGTACTAGGCTGAGCAGCCTTTACCATGACCTTAATCTCGGGCGCTAATCCATTAATGATACGCGCAATGCGTTTGGGTAGACAGGGAGTTGAAGTCAGAAACATACTTCCTACAGTCTAGATTTTTCATTGTGAGAGTCAGATAGTCTGACTCTATCTTCTCCACCTCATGAGGTGGGCAATAAGTTTCCTTAACAAGGTCCACGAACTTGGACCATCCCAAATTGTACAGGTATACCTTACCTGTTGATTGGACCATTGCCTTTCACCAAATTAGGGCATTGCCCTTGAAGAACTGTGATACATACTTAACCACATCCTTATCAGCACAACCGCTGATATCCACTTTTATCCCCATTTCATCAAGCCATCTCAAGGCTTCCTCTGCTCCCTTTTCTCCATTAAAATCTCGGGGCTTACAGGAGACAAAATATTTGTAGGTACATCCGTTTTTTAGAAGAAAGAGGCCTATCATTAAGTTCTAATTTCTTTGGTTTACTTTTCGTATTTGAAGAGTGAACTGAGCTCTCCTTACGAGCTGATGATGGTGGAATAGATAAAGGTCTGGAACGAGTAGCGCTCGATTCCTTAAGTTTTCTATGGCCTTTTCCATGGCCTTTCCAACAGCTGCATCTATGCGATCTTGGAATTTATCATTTTAATAGCTATGTTTTCAGTTTTGTTAGAATTAATATCTCGGTGGCTATTTTGCGCCTCATCCGAGTTAGCCATTCTTGAAGTTTTAGTTCTAATCACCAAATTAAACTTCTCTTAGCCATGGTATTAATAATCATATTGGCTATAAAACTTGGATATATAAATCCATTACCTATTTAACTAGTGTGAATATAATCACAACTCTTAGGCTTAACATTTCTATGAATGTTATCTATATTTGGCCTAGGTCTCAAAAGGACCATCAAAGGCAAATTACAATTTGGACATAGTCCATATATATTTTAGACAGTGGATCTTAATGTCACAATTGCCATTGTCATAAGACAATTATAAGTAGCTCATAGCCTTGTCACGAAGGACATTTAAAATATGGCTCAAAGGCCTGTCACTAATGGACATATGATTATGGTACACGGGCCTGTCACTAATGGACATATGATTATGGCACACAGGCCTGCCACTAATGGACATTAATTATGGCATATTGGCCTGTCACTAATGGACATAAAATATGACACATTGGCCTGTCACTAATGGACATAAAAATATGGCACATTGGCCTGTCACTAATGGACATAAAATATGGCACATTGGCCTGTCACTAATGGACATAAAATATATGGCTCGTAGGCACTACATCACTAATGGATCTTTAATCATAGCCCAAGGGCAATACATCACTAATGGGTGTTTAATCATAGCCCCAAGGGCAATACATCACTAATGGATGTTTAATAATCTCACTGATGATATTAGCCGGGATCAAATTTGATTACGTAGGTTTTATAAGGTTAGGACATAGTCCATTACCTAGAAGGCTAGTGTGATTCCTCAAGTCACACTACCAAGAGTATGAACACTCTTGAATGTTAACATAAGAGTACCTTAATGCTTGATTAATAGTCCCGGTCGCATTAACCTTAACGACTTGGAGGCTTGAACTTAAGTCCACCACATATGGATAGAAGGATAACTTCCCTTAACTATCATGATAGAAGACCCCTTCGTACTTAACTATCATATATAAATTGGCCAAATGTGTGGTCTGTGCCACTTGGCTAATCAAAACCATTAAGATCTTTTTGGAATTATATCACATAGCATAAATTTCGAGTAAAATCGAGACGCTCGTTTGAAGAGGATGAATACATATATATAATTCCAAAATACTTCATTAAATGATAATAGAAAGTACGATACTTGAAATTAATAAATAAAACTAATTGTCCATGCAAGGACTAAAAGAAATAACTTGTCCACGCAGGGACTAAAGAAATAAAAATGTCCACGTAGGGACTAAATATAATAAAAGAAAAGACTTCACTCGTCCTTCTTTTCCTTAACCAACTTGGAGAGCTTCTTGAAGAACTTATTTGTCTTCTTCTCGATCTTCTTCGCTTGTTGCTGCATTTCTTTCATTCGTTCTAAGGCCTCGTTAATGGCCTCGAGTTGTGGCGGAGGTTGTGGTTGTGGTTGTGGCATCATAGGATACTAGTACCCAAAAGTTGGATATCCAGTAGGTGGATAAACAGGTGGGAAAGGAGATGGGTAAAGTGCGTTATGCATGACCGCTTGCATATAAGGGTCATGCGAAAGTGCTTGATAGTCTACCGGTGTAGACGGGTTAAAAGGATCATATCAAGACGTGTCTGGATATGTGGGGATTGGGTTACTATAACCTGATGGTGGTGGTTGAACCATTGATGGTGGTGTCAGTTCCACCACAGGTGAAGCATTGGAGGTTCCACCCATTTGTGGATCCTCTTGAATGGTTGGGTAAGGTTTGGGCAAAGGTGGCAGCGATCCAAACCTTTGGCCAGCATGTACCGACATACGTGCTCCTCTTTTTCTCCTTGGTGGCTCAGGTGGAGGTTGGGGTTGGTCCACGGGTTCGATGTGGACATCTTCCTGTATGGGAGGTGGTTGAGAGTGATGGGAAGGAGTATTAGCAAAGGCAAATTAACTCCAATATTGGTCCCACTCATTAGGACCTTGATATTGCGATCCGGTTGGAATCACTCGAGATTTCAATAGGATGCGCGTTCGATCCTGATGGCGGCATCTCCGGGTCGGAGTCTTCGTCCATTGGGTTCGGTTGGTCCAACTGATTTTGGTTAGCTGGAGGTGTGTTAAAATAGTAATTAGGGTTAAATTCTTCATGGTAAGAATGTGAATGGGAATGATTGGAATGGTGAGAATGGTGTGAATGATAGGAGTGGTGAGAGTGGTAAGAATTTTGGGAATGTGGGGGCGAGTGTCTATGAGAGACAGAGTGTCTTGCTGGTTTCCAAGGAGACGAATCTCCGGATTCTTGGTAGGTATCTGAGTTGTGAGGTTGTGAAGGGATGCGCCAGATGGTCCTCCCCTCATTGGACCTTTTCCTCTTCCACTTTGTCCTCTTATTCTTGGCGGCATTTTCCTGTTAAAAATCAAATTTAAAACAATACTAATAACTTAATAATGAGATGAGTAATCCTAGGTCAAATCCTAGACTCGGAAGTCTAAAGAATGTGCTTGTAAAAGTTTGAGATTAAACACAAGAAGGCTAGTGTTTAAATCTCTCAAATGTTGGCTCTGATACCAACCTGTCACACCCCGTATTTTCAACCAAACACCGGTGGGCCCGAGTGGGAAATATCGTGACGTAAGTTGATATCATCATAGTCAATTAAACACAACACATCGGAAGTCTTGGATTTTAAATTACTATTACAAACCAAATGTTCAAAGTACGAAAAATAAAATACAAACGGCTTGTAATGAAAGATCCACAGGCGGATCGTAAAATGTACAAAAATGTATAACAGACTTTAGGCAGATCTAAGGATTTGCAAGATCCTCTTATATCTCTACCGAGCAGCTTCTAGCCTATTTCGTATTGTACTTGCAACTTAGTCTTTTGAAAATACGTCACCTTTCGCTGGTAAATACACCCGACTGACTCATTTTGAAAATATTTGAAAATGATTTTAAGTGCACAAGGCACAAAATCTTTTATTACTTGGGAAAGTTGACCTTGCAACCATGTTAACAGATTCACATGTTTGTCCATACATACAGGGCCCTGTACAAAAACCGAGACATGATTAACGTACACACCACTTCATATGCAAGTTCATTGTTGATTAAAACCATGTTTTATGTAAAAAGGGCATTTTAGTCAAATTTTGGACATTTTGCGGAACTCGTGCATAAACTCAAATTATGATTATGATCATGAATATAACCTCATAGGGTTATGCTACATTATATTACGATCATAATGTGACCTTAATTCAGAAGTTAACTAATCTAAGTCAGGTCAGAATCGAAAGTCAAAGCAGAAGTCAAACTTTGCAACTTTCGCTTGCGAACCGACTCTAGGACTGAAATTGACGGATCGAACATGGTCCCACATGTTATAATAATTATTACCAACTTGTTTAAGTGTCAAAACATATTTGTAACATATATAAACTCAGATTATAATATTTATGAAATCTGCCCGTTTGACTTTTTAAAACATAAACTTTGACCCGTCAATTGACCTAGTAAACGTGATCCTTAGGAGGTGCCCCTTTAAGGGGTTAATACCTTCCTAATTACGATCACCTAGCCATGTTCATTTCGAACAATGGCTGGACCATAATGGTCTTAACCGAAAGTCAAGGCATTTGTTGAAAATGCTTGACTTTTGGCTATTAAAAGCCTATAAAAAGAAAAGAGCAGAGAAGGAAAGTGATCAAAGGAAACTTAGAACTCAAAGGAAAGCTCCCAAATGGTCAGGAACTTCCAAGAGTGTAATATAGAGGAGAAAGAATGAATGAGCAAAGAATGAGTAAACTTAAGTGGCTATTTATAGTGAAAGAAGTCTAAGGAGATGGAGCCATGTGTTAGGGGTGTTGTAAGATCACTACATGTGTCCAATTAGGTGTCAAGAGCTGGTGAAGTGTGGCAATGTGCAGGCTAGGTGGCTTTCTCATAAAGATTTGGGGTTTTTAACACATTTAGTCCCTCAAGTAAAGTTTATTAAATGTCATGAATTGTCCCTTGACTTATATTTCATGACATAATGGCACAACTAGTTCTTTTTGTTCAATACAAAATGTATTGAAGAAGAGTACGAATAACCGAACGTTAATGGGTGTCACACTAATGTTCTTATGACTTATAAATGTTTACTAGCTTAAAATGTGAAAGATACGATACTTGCGGTTTCATGGGTTAAATTACCCAATCTAGTAAGGTTAAAGGTTTGGTGAAGGAGCGGAAATGCTCAAGGATGGTAAATAAAAAGATATCATCTCAACTGAGAGACGTTCGGGCCTAAAAGTGGCTTGATTAAATAAGTAATATGAAAATAACAAAGTCTGGGGGCCTTTGGGTCATTTAAAGAATGTTAAAACAAGGAAAAACTAAGGCTCTAGGAGCCCGCCGTAGGCTACGGTCGCCAGACCGTAGCTTACGGTCAATGATAAATTGTCCCAGCAGCTTCAAACCGTAGGCTACGGTTCTCAACCGTAGGTTACGGTTAGTTTTGTGAATTTTTGAGATTTTTGAACATGTTTGAGTGGCTAGCTCATTGAGGTATGATCTAAGGGTATGTATACGTGTCGGTATATTACCGAATACGAAGTTTTACAAGGTATTACATAATCCCTCAATTGTCCAACTAGTGGCTCATATGAGAGTTAGGACTTCGTAAAGGATCACTCGGAGGCTTAGTATAAGCATGCCGACTCCGATGTCACTCAGAGGCTGGGCATGTTGACACTAATGGTCACTCAGAGGCTAAGTTTAAGCATGTTGACACTAATGGTCACTCAGAGGCTAAATTTATGCATGTTGACATTAGAAAGTCATTCAGAGACTTTGTTTGAGCATGTTGACACTTTTAGTCCTTATTATTCTTTAATAGACTTATTATAATAACACGTGTCACTATACTATTGGACACGATTTTACGAGGTGTTACGTAAACACAGTTCAATGGTTTACAAATCAAGAAGTGGAGTGGAAACGTACAAACTAGTTTTTGGAAGCTTTCATCCATTACAATACGTAGCTTCAAATGGAGTAGACGTTTTTGTAGATGTGTTGAATCATGAAGAGAAAAAAAGGGATAAAAAGTCATCGCCATGCAGGCTGTTCTTAACCAGTACAATGATTGTAAGTACATTACGCATGTGCTTGTATATAATCCAACATATTAATTACATACACTGCATAATAAATGATAGTAAGTTAATTACGCATGTTATTGTAAGTATATGTGTAAATTACGTCTGTTGATGATATACTCTGTTTATCACGCATTTGTAAAAATGGTTTTTTTTTACATTTACGTCACGCAGCCTTACACAATGTAAGGGCCTAACTGCAGTGATGATGAACTATTGAGAGTGTTTAGATCAAATCTAGATGATGTACTTTTGAAAAATGAGGTCAAAAAAATTGAAAACAATGGATCTTATCTTCATCCCTGTACTACAATGGGATCATTTCTACTGCATATGCTTCCACCAGAAAACCAGCGAAATCGAGTTGACTGATAACTCGAGAATCAAACAAGCATTTTCTAAACGATACAAAGGGCTTCCCGAACAGCTCGTAAATTTCCAAAAGCTCTAAAAACTCTAGTTTAGAAACCAAAACACTTTATACTACATTGCCTATCTACTAATATAATTTGTTATATGATTCTAGAGAAAAGTTCTTGTGTTATGCCTAAAAGGGATAGTACGGCAAACAATGGGGATAAAAAAACTTAGAAACGACAAAAATAGAAAGGAAAGAGATGGAATGGAGAACTCTTCATCGACTATAGTGTATTTATGATGAGACATATGGAAACGTACAAGGGAAAATCACCATGAAATCCAGGGTTTGTGAATGAAAATAAAAAGGACATTCAAGATTCACAGCTTCGGTTCCTGAGGTACCGCTATCTTAGTCAGATTGTATTGTCCGACTACATTCTTATAAGAAAAGAAGTCTATGACGCAGCAAAGGTATTTGAGAAGAATCCAAGCAACATAAATATGTTGCACGGTCTGGATAAGAAAATCAGTGAAAGATTAGATAGGTGCTTTAGGCGTAAATGTTCAAACAATGATCTTTGTTATGACTTTTTATAGCATGTTTTGATCATTATACTATGTTCGTTGAATATATTCAAAATATGAAGCACCAGGAATGTTTCCTTATTCATAAACACAAACAATATAGGAGCACACACATACATAAAACCAACACACATGTTTAAACTACTTAGATGATAAAACAAACACACTCAGAAGAAAGACTTTAAAAACTTGATCTTAGTATCCATAGAACATCTTAAAACGGTTATCGCAGCCGCAAGCTCCTTTAACTATTTCTCGCCGCGCTCTCCTAGATCAACCATGAACATCATAGCCACCTCTCGGACACTGGACTCCTGCATTTGGGACAACAAATTGAGTATTTCTTCTCTCCTTTTCATGTTCTCTCTGACCCTAGTAATGTTAGTCTCCAACAATTCTTTACAAGACTTATCTTCAGCAATTTGTTCCTCGATCCTCTTTTAAGAGCCACTCTAATATTAGAAGATGAGCATGATGCAGTAGAGGATATAGAAGAATCTGCCATTTTTGAAGATAAGATTTCAATGGTATTGTGGTGAATATAAAAGGAGATACCAGCACGTAAAAGACATGCACAATTATTGATCAAGGAAATTATTGGTTCAACATTATTGTTACTCTTTTTGGAATGTTATTCACCTACCTGCGTATTCGTTTAGAAAAATCCTGCAAGTTGACTTCAAAATTGAAAAATTGAACTTTCATTCATAATCCTGCATGTTAAGTTTATAACAGGCGGTGTTATCCACATTAAAAATAAAAACTTCAAACTATGTTATATAAAATTAACTAATGCAATAAATGGAAAAACCTACTCGTATTCAATAAAAATAATAAACACAACACAATGAAACAAGTTGATTAAAAAAAATTAATAATGTTTACTTAAATTCACTGAAGAAACAGAGCCTCAATCGATGTGACTAGTAATGATGTCATTTACTTAAATTCACTGGCCTAACCCACAACAATTATAAAAATACCGCAGACTTATAAAATTTGAAAAATTAATAATGTTTCATAATCCCGCATGGATTACCCATTAAAATAAAAACGACATATCGTATAACATATAATTAGTGCAATACATGAATAGACATACTCATAGTTTATAAAACTAAATAACCCAGCACAATGAATCAAGTTGATTTAAAAAAAAGAAAAAAATTAATAAAGTTTATTTAAAACACTTGAAACAAAGCCTCCATCGATGTGACTGGTAATCATGTAGTTTACTTAAATTCACTGACCAAAGCCTCCTCAACCACCTAATAAATTATCTGCATCATACTTAATAAACAATACCAGGGGTTTTAGCCAAAAATCAACAAAACTCATTTAAGGATAAAAATGGCGTTTGAACCCGTAAACACTGCAATCAAAGAGCTGCTCTCTAGCCGCTCATTGACATAACTTGAATTAGATATAAAATCCACTAACTCCACTCTTGATGTGCAATTGAAGGTGCTTAAACAGACGAAGAAGAACCAACGAGTCTTGGGCCAACTACTTGAAGAACCACCATCTTCATTCAGGGTCGAAGCCATAAAGCTCATGAGGGATCAAGCTTCTGCTGATCACATGGTGTACTACTAACTGAAGGAAGCTGTGGAGATGGTGCAATCAAAGATGGAGAACAGGGAGAAGGAGCTTGATAAGATATTTGGTTCAAAATAGATGGTATGAATGTTTGATAAAGCCCTTCTGAAGTTTTTTGTTATATTCTGAACTTGCGATTAATGTTTGTGATATTTGATGTTAAAACAATGATCTTGGATGCTTATGTTAATGTTTGATGTTTATCTTTGATATAATATGGCAATTAAACATGTTTGATACCTGATAATAAACTTGCGGGTGATATCTTGGATGCTTATGTTAATGTTTGAAAACCACATGTTGGGAACTTCCACACGCAAGTTGTATAAAATGAAGCTGTTTATCTAGCCTCATTTAAAAACATGTCATATATTGGCAACTCAATCTGTTACAAACTAAAAACAACACAGTTGTGTAGAAATATAATGATATGAAAACTGAAAAACCCCATGTTATGTAAACGGAATGTAAATACACAGAAAAAAACTATAAAAAGGTAGATAATTGTTGTTCAAAAATCACTCATCATCCTCATTAAACTCTTCCCATTCATCAGAATCACTGCACCTTCATCTACTTCATTATCCTCTTCCTCTCCATCAACATCTTCTAACTCATCATCTTCTTCCTCTCCTATACCAGGATCAGTGTCTAGCTGGACTACTCTCCTTTTCTTTCTGTTCTTTCCAACATCACCAGGTTGTTGACCTTATTGTTGAGCCTTTAATACTTTGCAAGTTCGGATATCATGACTTTAGCTTTACATACACTACATGTCCGTGTTGTTTCACCTTTTCGGCTAATCATTCTTTCTTTCTTTGATTTGATCCTCTTATGAGAACCACGTCCTTTATTCCTTATGCCGGTTGGGATATGTACCGTAGGTGGAACATTGGTTTTCGGTTACCCGTAACCAATTAATTTTGAATATATATATCAAACAACGGATCAATAGGCTTTGTTATGCGAAGCTCATCAACCTTTTCTTTCATCTGCCTCATTTGATCCCTGACTAAAACAAGCTGATCAAAATCTCTAATCAAATTACTAACAAGATACTCTCTTGTGTGCATTATCTCATATGCAATCTGGTTACCCTTATGATACTCGTCTTTATCATCAACTTTCATATCAAATGTGCCATTTAGTTCATTCGGCACCACGTCTTTCGTCCATCTCTTCATAATATACTTATTGGGAATTTCTTTCACTACGAACATCTTGAAAACAAAATATATATACCGGCATAGCAATCCATATTTTTTGAATCTACGACAGCTGCATGATCCAATTACATCATCCCCCTTCTTGAAACAAACCTACATAAAAATTAGCAATAAATTATACTTATGCATGTTGTTATGTAATAACGCAAGTTGGCATATAAAATACTCTTATATACTGTTACCTCTAGCAATCCTTCACCATGGGCTTTGAATTCTTTCATAGATATCTTTAACATCTCACCCTCAAATTTAGTCTCCATAGGAAGACACTCGGACAGAGTTGCTTATAACTATGTCTGTTGATCTAAAAAGATGGACCTCGTGTAAATTTTAGCAGCATCGTCTTCTAATTTAGATTCTGACTAGTTATCCAGGGTTGTATGCCTAGAAATATGGTCATTTTTCGATGGTTGAACCTTTGCACATCCATCGCCCCATCAAAATGGTTAAAAAAACTCAACAAGGGTGAGTTAGGAATTCGCCACCTAACAAAAACAATGGTTTTCACTATCTGATCTGGAGGTGGTTCGCATGAGCCTAGACACAGGCACATGCCGGTAATACGTCGGTATCCACGAAGATCTCATAATAAACATATCGTAAATCCACTCATTTCGGTTAGACAAAAGTCAATCATTATTAGTTTCCAGTCTCTCTCGAACGTTTCAGTTTCAATCGAATCAGTCCACACGATATCACACATCCTCCTCTTGAAATCCTCGTTTTTACACAATTCATGGCCCACCTATTCAGAAAAGTGGACAGAGTTTTATAACTAGTAGATGTTAACAATTAATCATGCATACACAATAATTAATCACGCATTGTGTAACAGTCAATATAAAATACTATATTTTAACAATTAATCCCGCATGCTTTTTGATAATCACACATGTTGTTTAAGGCAATATGAGATAATTATATTTTATAAACTAATCCCGCATGTTTTATAGTAATCATGCATGTTGTAACAAAGTGGTTATATCTGACCTTATCTGCAACTTTCTTCATTATGTGCCACATGCACAATCTATGCCTACTCTTGTCGAAAACACCCCCGATAGCTTGTTTCATCGCTGGGTCCTGATCTGTGACAACGACATTCGGCTTGTGACCAAAAGAATCAAAAAATGCTTGTAGAAGCCATTTGTATGATTCAATACTTCCGGATCCTAACAAACCGGCTCCAAGCATTACATTCCGACAATGGTTATCCATACTAGTAAATGGTACGAAAACCATTTAAATATCTACACATATTGAAACCAACTGAATAAAAAATGACTTATTATACAAAAAATAAAATAATAAAACATTCTAATAAACAATTACTTGTTGGTTTCGAACGTGGCATCAAAGGATATGACATCTTCTATAACACCCCCAAAACAGGTTTGGTAATCAAACCACGTTAATATTAAAAGGCAGGTAAAGTATCATTAGTGGTAAAAGTTAACTTGTAAAAAAAAATAACTAGGAACAAATTAACCTAGTTAGTAACATGTAAATAAGTGATAAAACAATGAGTTGCAGCCTTATCTAATCAAACTGAACTTGAAGGACCAAAGTAGTCAAAAAGGAAACTTGTGTCTTATAAACAAAAAAATTAAAACATAACACACACATAGTGTGTGTGTGTCTGTATATCGATCATCAGGGTGGAGACAAGGGAAACCCTTGTTCATCTAAGATCATCAAAATTGGAAGGGAAATTGGAGCTTAAACTTGTGCATGAACATGAATCATTGATCACATAGACTAGAGGATCATAAAGTGTGTTGAAAAAATTGGTGAAAGTTATAACTTGAGAAAAATAGAATACTTGCAATTAAATTGTTGGTATATGATCCAAAGATGAAATTAAGTGTATATGTATGCTTGATTTCGTTTGATATAGTGAAATTATGAAATATTTGAGGTATGATTACTTGTAGGTGATTAACAAGTAGATATTGAAGTGGGTTTTGATAATAGGATGAAGTTGATGATATACCTATGTTTAGAATCATCATGCATGATAATAGTAAGAAGATACTTGAACAATTTATGAGTTTTAGTACATGTTCATACTTGCCATGGAATGGGTTTTGTATGAAATAATGAGATTGATGTTATATAAATGTTAATAGGTGCTTAAAATCATGTTGTCTACTAGTTTGTATGTACAACTTGATTATATTAGGTATTCGGATGAATGTCTATAATATGATATAATGGGTTTTACATAGAGCTGAAAACCCTTTGTTCTAGCACAATGAATGGATAGATTAGCATCAATAATTGGGAGCTAAATTAACTTGATGTTAATAATCGCTCGAACTTGTCAAAATGAAAGAAATTATATGAATTTGGTCGGGAATCTAGTTAAAATGGTAGCCTAAAAATAACGTGTATCGAGTATTTGACGAAATGCCTAAATGAGTTGTTGAACTTATTTATGCATTAGCATATATAAATAGGCAGTTGACTTTCAAAAGTCAAATTGACCTATAATAAGATCGAACAGTAATTTTGATGTAAAATGCGTAAGGTGGGATAGTCGTGATAAATGATGACTAATCTAACCATCTTGTGAATGATAAATGATAGTTTGACGCTTGGCAAGCTAGGTGGAAGATTAGGAAGAAGCGCGTCAAACGGATCAAATACGCGGAAAAACATAATTGGATGAAAGGTAAGTAAAGCTTACACCCTTTTAGTAGAACACCTACTTATTGTATTGGTTATTAATAAAGTAAATTAGTATTTGAAATATGATGCTTCGACGCGGAATGATACAGGCCGGAACAAGTGAAAATGGTAAGAAACCATATTTGATGGTAAAAGGGTAAAAACGCTAATTCGATCATCTGATGACGAATAAACAAGAAGTTTTGAAAAGTTACCTTATGGTGTAAACCATAATGGTTAACAAGGGTAAAATAGTAATCTTGGTCACGAGTTGACGAATAAATAATAGTTATGAAAAAGTCACTCTATGGCGTAAGCCATGATAGGTCAAAAGAATTAAGAAATGATTTTCTTAGTAATATGACCTTATGGTGTAAACCAATACGGGTCACATAGATGAGATCGAAAATAAATACCATCTCATAATGATAAAATGATCATTTAGACCAAACGGGTCAAAAGGTGATGTTATCACCATTTGACAGTAATAACTAAAGGTCGCTTATTGAGCTTTATGCTCACAGGGAGAATAACATATGGCTTGCATCACTATTAATTAGCAACTAATAGTGCAAGGTAGAAAATGGGCCAATGCTACGACCCGAGCCAGATATGTGTAATGGGTCAAACTTTCAATCAGGACGTAAGGTCCGATGAGAGTTAAACAAGTCATGGGTGGACATTGGATTACCAAAGTAAGGTATATTTAATAATTTGAATCGTAGACATTATATTCTTAGGAACATAATGATTTTTAAATAAAATATTGTTTAAAGGTGCTCACTTGGTCAAAAATATGCTTTTAAAAAGTCTTTCGTCATAAAAAGGACTAAAGTTGACCAAAATGCCCTCTAATTTGCAACCCGGACAAACGACCCTTAAGGGTAGTTTAAAAATAAGTTTTGTAATTGAGTAAATCCTTGCAATAGTGTAATAGTGAAAGGTATATGCCTTTTGGTCTAATGCCTCGTAATGGGCCTTTTTTGTAAATTGTCAAACTGAAGGGTAGAATTCAGAATATTCGATTTTACCACATAAATTCCACACAAATATAGTTGTGGTGAAAGATAAAAGAAGTCTTAGTGTGAAAATAGGAGGTAAGAAAAGAAGGAGCGAGATTTAAGATCAAATGCTTAAATCCCTTAACGGGTAAAATGAATATGAACATAAACCGGGTAATGGTTGCGTAATTCATAAAAGTTATGAACCCGGGTTAAGAATTTCTAGTTAAATATGTAGGTAATCATTTTACGGAAATTTAGAAACAAGTTTTGAGTGAAATAGATGAAAATTGAATAAGTTACGGAACTTTTCGTAACAAAAATGACAAATTTAACAGGGCTGCAGCAGCCCACCATAAGCTATGGTGGCCTACTGTAGCTTACGGTAGGCAGCTGTTGTAACAATAGAAATTATGTACATGCTACAGAGCCGTATCTTACAGTGGGGTAATTGGGAAAAAACGTTGTTTTCGTTGTTTTGAGCTTTCGGGCTTAGCTAGATTAGTTATAAACTCAATATAACTAACACATTTCATCATTTATGAAATGTAGGTAATGGTTTGAAGTATTGGATGGCGATCAAGCTTAACGAAGAACCAAACACAATCAAAGTTCAAGCTTCCGCATTATGTTTAGTCGTTACGAAACTAGACAACGATAATATGTTATAATGTTTTAATATATATAAAGTTTTATGAAACTCAAAAATATAAATAGACATGTATTTGTATTATCAATATCTAAATCTAAAATTTGTATAAAATTTTAGTTAAATAAGTAAGGGCATTACATCTCCAAACTCCATATAGTTACGTTTGCACAATCCATCTGCACAGAACAGGCCAGTTAACCGCCTGTTACCATCAACAGAATGCACAATTGAATAATCAACCAAGTGTTTTTATCAGTTAACCTATTCGCAATCATATCTTCGTCGTACTCTCATATATAACTATGAATCCTAGCTCTAAAATTCTTGCAATCGTCAACACTAGCGCCCCATTTTCAAACCTCCATATCTTTTTCTCATTATATGGAATGCTTTTACTGGCCCAAGATTTAGAGTACCGAGCTCCTATATCATCTCTTTGTACTTCAGAAAGATTCCTATAAGCCGGTAATAAATGAATATCTTTGAGACACACAAATAAATGATTGTGGGCTTCAACAAACTTCTTAACAGTGAATGACACCCCATGCATCGAACCAAGCATAATTTGTGCTTTACATCCGGTTTGAATAGTCGGTCTTCTCCTACTTTTATAAGGCTTAGCCAACTTTGAATAAGGATCATCAAAAGCCCGTGGCTTATGTCCCTCCTTCGAACATACAAAATACTTATTCTTAATAATTCCCCCGCTACTATTTCCCCCCCCTTTCGAACAGAGAAACCTGATTTCATGGCATATGTCTGATACAAAACATATGCTTGCTCAATAGAACTAAATTCCATTCCTATCATAGGCATGAAGGATGCATCCGCCTCTGGAATATACAATTTTTCCTCTACACATATTAAAAAACAGCAAAAGCTTAATAAATAAAGAATATATTACACAACGTAACTAATCACGCATGTTACAATTATAAAAAAAATACACATGCGGCTTACTCCCTTCAAAATTAGTAATTTGAATTTTTGCTTACTCCCTTCAAAATTAGTAATATTGAATTTGTGCAATAAAAACGCCTGTTAAATTTATGAAATATCCAACATGCAGGATCATGCACAACAATGTTAATTGTACATACTAATAAACAAAACGCATGTAACATTATATATCAATTTCAACATGCGGTATTAAGCACAATCGTATCCATTTCACATTCTGATCAAATATACTACTTCAATTACACTCATACTAACAAACTATACACAAATAAACATCAACACATGAGAATTAAGTTGAATTGTTAACAATCAAAAGCTTAATTGATACTTACTGGTCTGATCGTCTAATAGAACATTTACAGATGTCGAATTTCGTACTTGTTTAGACGCAACATGATCGCCATGGACTTTAGCATCTTCGATTTCAATATCTTCTGTGATTCGTGCATTACTGCTTGTGGATCCACTGAACACAATAAGTGATTGGAACCCTAAACCAACACCTTTAACCGTAAATTTGACAGTTTAAAAATTGGAGAATATTTGAAACTGATTCGGATCATAATTACCGGGATAATGGGTATAACGAACTCGCAATCTTCACTTGATGATAGCAAATGTCTAATTTACCCTGCTTAACGATTATAAATGTCTAATTTTCCCTTATTAGGAAAAAATTAAAACTGATACGCAGCATGATCTTGGCGTCGCGTACACAATGTATGATAAAGGTAATTGTATCCTACACTTCCCCTCTCTCTCTCTATATATACATACATACATACATACATATATATATATATATGTATGAATTATAGAGCGAAAACCCATTTAAGTTACAAAAACTCAAGAATATATAGAGGTAATTGTACTCTACACTTCCTCTCTCTCTCTCTCTCTATATATATATAGAGAATGTAAGTTACATGTTCTTGAACGTTATACAACAAAAAAGCACCGAAGGGATTTTTTATAAAATTTTTTAATAATTCAATTATATATAAATACGCTAAAAACTGAATTTTTAAAATTTTTTATAAAAAAAATCCCTTCGGCGCTTTTTGTTTTTTGTTACAAGACGTTCGATAACATATTATTTACATTCCCTAATTTTTTTACAAAAAAAATTGTTACATAAGGTTTTCTTGAGTTTTCTATCCCTCTCATATATATATATACAGGGTAGATTTCATTTGAGAACCACTTTTATTGTGAGAATTACGAGAATCAATGTGAACACAACAAAATAAACCCATCCATCACCACCCAAAACCTAAACACCCACCCCACCACCACCCAAAAACCTAAACACCCCCACCCCTTACGTAGGATGCGTATGCGATGCATTATCAACATGTGAAATCTGGTAACTAACATGCGAATTTAGGTTTCCTTAACAACATGCGAATTACACAACATGCGAAATTGTGTTTGTTTTGAACATGCGAATTTTAGTTTTTAGAACGTGTGAACTTTCGTTTTTATAACATGCGATATTTATTTTACGGGTTTATATCATGCAAACTTGTCATCGCGTACGCAACGTACGTTAAGGCATTTTGTACGATACACTTTTTTCTCTCTCTCTATATCTCTCTCTCTCTCTCTCTCTATATATATATATATATATATATATATATATATATATATTATATATATATAGGGTAAGGTTATTGTGAGAAAATTTAAAAGTGTGAGAAGGATAAGAAAGAATCTAAACCATTAGATATTTAATCTAATGGTTGAGATCATAGTGACAATTCTATAAATAATGTTGACTATTAAACTAACTAATTTTCTAGATTAAGGGTATAAAGGTAAATTTAATATTTTTAAATTAAGAAACTAACACTAATACACATGCAAAGTTTCCCGCTTCTTTTTTAAACATCAATAACTTTTTATACGTAACTCTTTTTTAAAAAAAATTACACCATAATAACGAGTGTTTTTTATCTTTAATATGAGTACCATATTGATATACTTATGTAGAGTTCTTTCTGTTTTTATATTTTTAGGGTGTTATTTCTGTTTCGATTTTGATTAAAGTGTTGACTGGTGTTATATTAGGGTGTTATTTCTGTTATATTCAGTGTTAGGGTGTTCTTTATAAGATGTGTGCCTTCAATATAACTGATGTGGTGTTTTTATAAGTTATGGTATTCTTTTTGTTATATTTCTGTGCTTATAAGCTGTATGCCTTCAATATACATGTTGTGGTTTTTTTTAGTTAGGGCGTTTTTATGAGTTATATTTCTGTTCTTTATAAGATGTATGCCTTTAATATACATGTTGTGGTGTTTTTATGAGTTACGGTGTTATTTTAAATTAGAAAATCTCTACAATAACTGCCAAAAATCAGTTGCATATATTCATTCCATAATTAGATTTTATTAGTTAAATTACACTTATGCCTTTAAACTACCAAAATAAAAAGGGACACATGTCACCTTCATAATCTTTCTTATCCTTCTCACACATTTTCTCACATGAACCTCTACCTATATATATATATATATGTATATATATATATATGGGTGAGGTTATTGTGAGAAAATTTGAAAGTGTGAAAAGGATAAGAAAGAATCTAAACCATTAGATATCTAATCTAATGATTGAGATCATAGTGGCAATTCTGTAAATAATGTTGACTATTAAACTAACTAATTTTCTAGATTAAGAGTACAAATGTAAATTTAATATTTTTAAATTAAGAAACTAACATTAATACACATGCAAAGTTCCCCCCTTCTTTTTTAAAAATCAATAACTTTTATACGTAACTCTTTTTAAAAAAAATTACACCATAATAACGAGTGTTTTTTTATCTTTAATATGAGTACCATATTGATTTACTTATATAGAGTTATTTCTGTTTTTATATATTTAGGGTGTTATTTCTGTTTTGATTCTGATTAGATTAAAGTGTTTGACATGGTGTTTATATGTAGGGTGTTTTATTTATGTTATTATTCAATGTTGTGTTTTTATAAGATGTATGCTTCTTCACTGCTGTGGTGTTTTTATGAGTTAGGTGTTTTTATGAGTTATGTGTTTATATTATTTTGTTTTTATAAGATGTATGCCTTCAATACACATGCTGTGATGTTTTTATGAGTTATGGTGTTATTTCAAATTTGAAAATCTCTACAATAACTGCCAAAAATAGGTTGCATATATTCATTCCACAAGTAGATTTTATTAGTTAAATTACACTTATACCCTTAAACTATCAAAATAAAAAGGGACACATGTCACCTCCATAATCTCCTAATCCTTCTCACATTTTAAAATTTTCTCACATGAATCCTTACCTACCTATATATATAGATGATAGTTAAGTGTAATATTGTAATCATATATATTATTCTATGTAATCCTTTTCGATCAACCAGTAACATAATTATAACGACTTCTCTTGACAAGTATCTGTAACCTGGAGAAGATGGGAAGTTGTCAACGAAATGGAAATGGGGTTGTTGCTAACGAAACATGTTGATTGGGGGTATGCACGGTGGTCTCAGAGATACACATAGAATGAGTGGGAGGAGGGGGCTTAAGTTGTATTTGTTACTTTTTTTTTTCTGTAAGAACGTCATATTTGTCATTTTGGAAAAGAAAAATTAATAATTTTTTCTAACTAAAATTAGTGTTAGAGCCCAAACTTATTACAAGATAAAACCTCCATAATCTAAACATGCAACAATTTAAACATAGACTCTAAGAAACATAATTAGAACCAAACTATGTAATTAACTTTGAAAAAGAATATACTAACAATTAATTAGTTTTTGAGCAAAAAGTCATTTAGTGTTTCAAATAATAAAAGTAGATAATTTAGAAAAAGACATTTCTTGAGTAGCTTGATAGTTTAATACCACTTAAAATAAAAGAGCTTGATGGTCATAGTTTGTGTGCTCGATTCATTATTCCCACCTACTCACTTACCACTCACCCCATTTATCTTATATCTTATAGTCTACTCTCCTCCATCTTTTTTAAAGGCCAACCAAAAGAATTTTATTTAAGAGAAATTAATTAACAGATCAGGCAGATTACAATAGAAAGAAACAAAATTAAAGCTATCAAACCTTAGGCTAACTAAATCAAAGTTACACCACATTTCCCATGTAAGACCAACGACTTTTCAGCCATAAATAGCCGAGAGACTTTATTCTTCCTTCATCCTTATGAAATTGGTTTGCTTGTTTATGAAAATCCGCTCGTTTTGACACCTCCAGATAACCCAAATTGCAGTTTGTATCACTAAGGACACCGCCTTCCCCCACTTCTTGGAGCCTCTATTTCGGTTGTAAAGGGTTGCGGGATCCTTGAGTTCCAAAACATATATTGGGTTTATCCTACACCAATGCGAGATGATATCCCAAACCTCAACCACAATACTGCAAGAAGCACAAAGATGCAAGGCAGACTCCTCCTCGGCATCACACATCCTACACCGAAGATTCGGGATCGGTACATTTCTTCTAGTTAAATCCGTGGCTGTGGGAAGTCTATCTTGGATAAGCCTCCAAAACAGAAAATTCACCTTCATAGGCGCCCAGTTATTCCACTCAAAACCCAAGTGAAGATCTGAGAATAATAAGCTTTGCGTCTTATCTCTAATACTTCGAATTGAAAATTCACCCGACCCATCCAGAGCCCATCTCCAACGGTCCTCCCCTGTGCCAAAGTCGTACCTTAGAATATCGCTCGTAAGCATGTTGAGTTCAGCCCATTCAGCAGGAGTCGAAGGGGATCGAACCCAGGAAAATGACAGAACTAAGGAGGCATCGTTTATCCCAACTCGGTCCGAAATCAATGCAGTTTTCAATCTCTCCAACTCATATAAATTTGGATATTTAAACTCGAGCGGATCGTCATAAAGCCATCTTTCTTTCCAGAAAATCATCTCTTTATTACAACCCGGGAACCCGAAATAGTGTCGATAAGTCGATACCCACCGTTTGGAAGTCAAGCGAGATATTGTGTATTTGTTTCCACGGGCCCGGTAACGAAAGTCTTACCGGTATAAAACTCCATGACCTTGACGTGTGATGTAAACTCCACAAACTATTCCTATCCACCTTAAATAGCCACCACCATTTGGTCAATATCGCCATGAGAAGTGACCCAAACCCCATATTCTTTAGTAGTCATGAAATTGTTCCATGCGACCCATTTCAAAATAATAACTTAAATGAAAAAAATGTCGAGAGTGGTATTTGAACCAACGCCCTTTCGGACCAGAACCTTAATCTGGCGCCTTAGACCAACTCGGCTATCTCGACTTTTCTAGTCTCCTCTCCTCTATCTAAAACACCACCCCCAAATAATATGTATACTAAGATTGTAAGTTTCATCCTTTTAACCTCACTCACTAAACATTATAGTTAATTTTATGTTTGTTACGAATTTGATCCTTTACGTTAAATTGGAGTTTAGTTTCTGTAAAATAAATATTTTTCACCATCTTTTGTTTTTCTTTACTTCTATTTTCTTTCTTTCTCTTATTTTATATTATTTTCATCAATTTTATCTTGAAAACTTATCATATGTTTAAAATATTAACTAGTCAATTTATTTAATTTATTTATTATAATTTTATTTATTGATTTTAATTATTTTATCCCATTTATTTTGATATTATATACGTCATTATAAGTACAATAGAAAAAACTATAATCTGGAGCATTGATATGTGGTTTATTTTTCATGTCCTTGAACATGCTAGTCTACTAGGGTTTAATTTCGTGTCACGTGTATGTTTTCTTGTGGTTTATGATCTCATTCAAACGCTTAAAAATTAAAATTAGACCAATGTAAAATATGCCATTTGACATACTTAAGATATTTATTCAAAATTATATGATATGATAGGAGATCATGTATAAGAGAGATTTACTGTAGGAAGTGTGGGAGATAATCTCAGATATTGATGATCAATACCTCAAAACCAGAAGGGGGTATTTGTGTAAATATCAGATTCAAACAATTAAATAAACAATTAGAGAAAGAACTCATTCCCCTCTTTATTTTCAAACGGCTATAACCTTTTTTTACGTTAATATATTTTTTTAAATTATAACATATTAACGAGCATTTAGTTCTCTTTAATTCGAGCAGCCTATTGCTATAGTTTCTTAAAAATTACATGATTTTGAATACCCATTACGTGATTACGTGATTTTGAATACCTAACACATGACTACGTGATTACGTGATTTTGAATACCTATTACGTGATACGTGATTTATATAGTATGTGAAACCACACTAAGTGATTACGTAATTAAGTAATAATGGTTGACTATGTATTATTACGTGACTACGTGATTTTGAATACCGATTTCGTGATTTCATTATGGTATATTTTATGTGAAACCATACTGAGTGATTACGTTATAAGCATAATTGTAATAACCTTAGTTAAAACAATCATATTGAATGTGTAATCCTGTAATGGATTTATATTGAATGTGTAATCATGTAACAGTATATGTTGAATGTGTAATGATGTAATGAGTATTCAAAATCACATAGTCATGTGCTTGGTATTCAAAATCACGTAATGAACATGTGGGTATTCAAAATCATATAAATTTTTTAAGAAAACTATAGCAATAGACTGCTCGAATTAAAGAGAATTAAATGCTCGTTAATACGGTGTTTTTTTTACAAAAAATATTAACGTACGAAAAAGTTATAGTCGTTTGAAAATTAAGAGGTAAAAGTTGTTCACTTGAGAAAGTGTCATAATACTTTTTATGCCAATAACACTTGCCGTTCTCTAATTCTCACGTACACTTCGTTTGACATCCTTATCTTGTACAAGATCCAACCTCTAATTATTATTTATAAAATATATCATTCCTTAGTTCTATTACTAGATCCTTGATTTTTTTCCTTTTAAAGTATTATTATCAAGAAGATTTTGAAACCAACAAATAGAATGTGCCAAAAACCTCTCTAGTTTTAATAAAACAGGGATAAGCGAAAAAAAAACCGATTAGCTTAACCAAATCGAATTAAGAAACAATTTGGTTTTGTTTTGTTTAAACTAAATATTACAATTTGGGTTCGGTTTTGTTGCCTCGTTCCATAAACGAATCAAACGGAACTTGACTAAACCTATGATCAAACCACAATGAACTTGTTTTGAAGCCAACAGACAAAAACCGACACATATACACCCCTAATATGAATACAAGACCTCGATTTTTAAACCAACAAACAAAAATGACTCATTTTCCAAATGATTTTTTTGGCTAATACACTAATTTATAAACACCACACACATATATAGAGAGATGTATAAAATTATATTTTTATGGAATAAATAAAATAGCAAAAAAAAAAACTATAAAGGAACCTATATAATTGTTAAAACATATAAATTGATTAGACAATTAATAATGTTTCAGATAAGTTAAAAACAAAAGAAGAAAAGAAAAAAAATTGTTAGAAAAGACGTTGCTAGAAACCTATATAATCGAACTTGTTATCTAATGTGGGTTTGTCGACTTAACCAATGAAAAAAGAAAGAAGCAGAGAGAATTTAGATATAAGTAATTAGGGTAAATCTTTCATAATAATCATTAATGTTAGTTCCCAGACTTGGTTGGCGGTACGGTTGCAGCTTCGCATAAACTAAATCTCCCTCCGAAAATGTTAGTTCCCACCTATGAGTATCAGCTTGGATCTTCATGCGGTTTTGAGCCTCTGCCAAATTACGTTTCAAGTACTTCAGAAGACCATCTCTGTCTTTAAGTAATCATCCACCTCCTGAACCTTGGTGGTACCTGGTGCATAAGGCAACAGTTTAGGCGGTAAACGCCGTAAACAACCTGAAAAGGTGCCAACTTAGTGGTCGTGTGAACAGAAGTATTGTAACTGTATTCTACCCACAGTAACCATTCTAGCCATTTCTTTGGTTTGTCGCCCACCGAAACACCTTAAATACTGCTCCAACGTGCGGTTCATTACTTCGGTTTGACCGTCCAACTGAGATGGTAACTCAAACTCATACATAACGCAGTTCCTTGTAATTAAACAAGGTTTGCCAAAAAGAGCTCACGAAAACCTTGTCCCGATCACTTATGATTGTCAAAGGAACAGCATGAAGACGAACAATGTTGGCTACGAACTCCTTTGCTATAGTAATGGCAGTGAAGGGATGTCGAAGTAGCACGAAATGGGCATACTTTGAGAGCATCAACAACAACCATTATCACGGTAAAACCATTAGAGACGGGTAATCCTTCCATGAAATCCATACTAACATCCTCCCACACCCGCTCGGGAACTAATAGAGGCTCCAACATCCCAGCTGGCTTCATGCTTTCGGCTTTAGATGTTTGGCACACGTGGGATTCCCGGATGTACTTCTTAACGTAGTCTTTTAGGCCAAACCACCAATAATTGTGTTTCACCTTGGCTTATGTTTTATGAAAGTCAAAATGGCCACCTTCTAGAGATGAATGACATAATTCCAAGACTGTTGGAAGTAGTGGTGAAGAAGTATTTAATGATATAGCCCCTCCCTCGAACCAAACTCCATCATGAATCCGTAAACCTGTTTGAGAATTGGGTGGCAAAGAAGCAGGTAATTGCACAAAAAATGGGTCTTATGTTACCTCTATCTAAATTTGGGCACATATGGCCGAACATGGGTGGGATAGAGCCATAAAATGGCATTCGGGTTGGCGGGAAAGGGCATCGACGGCTCAGTTGGTAACACCCCTTTTGTATTCTATCTTGTAGTCGTATCCCAATAGTTTGGGCAACCATCTAGATTGGCCGAAGTTGTAATCCGTTGCTCCAATAAATATTTGAGACTCATGTGGTCTGTTTTAACCACAAACTGACACCCTAATAAATAATGTCGCCACTTTCGGACCGCTTTCACAATGGCCAACATCTTTTTTTAATAGGTGTACCAAGATAATACGGTTGGAGTCGGCCATGATAATACGGTTTGCACTTTGGTCGATTCCACTTCCGCACCATTAGAAGAGATAACATGGCCTAGATAGTCCACTTGTGAAACCCCAAAACAACATTTCGAAAGCTTTGCAAAAAGGTTGTTATCACCCAAAAGAGCCAAGGCGATTCGTACATGTTCCAAATGAGCTTCCAACGACTTGGAATAAATCAATATATCCTCAAAACAAAAAAAACTAAAATAAACGAGCGTGGACGAAAAAAATCATTCATCAAGCTTTGAAAAGTCGTTAGGGGCGTTGGTGAGCCCAAATGGCATCAGGACGAACTCATAATGCCCTTCATGCATTTGGAAAGCGGTAATGTGATGATAACCAGACCAATGATCTAATTTATAGAAAATAGTTGCCCCATGTAACTAGTCTAAAAGCTCATCTATCACCGGAATGGGATATTTATCCTTAACAGTAATTTCGTTTATAGCTTGGTAATCTACACAAAATCTCCATGTGCCATCCACTTTTTTTAACAAGTAACACGGGTGAAGAGAAAGGGCTATGACTTGGTCGAATTAAACCTTGTTGTAGCAGCTCACGTACCAGTTTTTTGAAAATAAGGTTGGTGGTAGGGTCTGGAACTTATGGGTTTAGAACCTAGCAATAGTGGGACGGCGTGATCTTGGAAACGCCTTGGTAGGAGAATAGTAGGTTCACCAAAAACCTTATTGAAACCTGAAATCACCTGTTGTACGCCTTCACAGGGAGTCTAGTTAGTTTGCACATAGGCCAGAATCAGTGTAATCTGGATGAGTAAGGTCGTTCCCTAAACTCCCATTAACTCGGAACCTTTCAGTGCAGTCAAGTCGGGCCCTTTCAATCCCTACAACTTGTGGGATGAATCGGCAAGTTGGAACCCGAGAGTGAGATGTTGGAAATCTATCTCAATTGGTCCTAAGGTTTTAAGCCATTGGACCCCTAAAACAACGGACAAGCAGCAACCGACAACACAAAGAAATCCGTAGTAATAGTGTAACCGTGAATAACAATAGTAAGATCATGGACCCGACCCGTGCAGGTCAATATTTCCTTATTAGCACCCATTACCTCTAGGTTTTGTTCGATCCACCAGGTTTTGTTCAACAAATTGTAAGTACTGTCTCCATCAACCAGTACCACGACCTCTTTCTTGTTAATCTTTCTGGAAACCGCAAGGTTTGAGGAAGGATTGTACCTTAAATAACATATGCGGTAATCGTCGTCTGTTGTTTGAGTCGGTGCAAAGATTCATTCGGATCGTCAGTCAGACTCAAACGACTTAACAAGGCTGTTGAAAATTATGTCAACGAAAGCGGACCGCAGGTTCTTTGTAAACCAATGGTGCCATTGGAGGGAAAAGCCATCTAAGTGTAAAGAGGCTAGGCTAACTTGATCTTTGACTGGGACCTTTTGGAATTTAAAATACTGCTCGGCTAGCTACAACCAACCTATCCGATCGTCACCGTTGAATAAAGAAATATTAAGCTTTAGGTATGGTTTCACCTCACCTCCGGTTACTACCATCATACCATTGCCTGCATTGAAGGTCCCGTCGTACCCTTGTCTTTGATGGTTAGGACCCATAGGCATACATCATTATCATCATTGATAACACCTCACATATCTCGTTGATAGAAAACACGTACTGCCATAGACTCATTTCTTGTATTATCTAAGCTTACAAACTCAACAAATTTGTGTAACAAAAACTTTGGATTTGAAATACTCAAAAGTGATTCAACCAAGAATCTAAGTTTCCAACTAAAACAAAACTTCTAAATAGTTGGCTAATCTAAACTGCAAAAATTCTTTCTTGTAACAATTGAGCTTATGAATTAATTTGTTGGTCAATTACATTGATTTCTCTGTCATTTAAAATTCAATATATATTAGGATCTTATCTTCTTCTTTGAAGCCTCGGCTTCGACAAATGAAAGTTCATGCTTTATTTTATTAAAGTGAAAGTTAATCTCTCATAGTTTCGGGCTAAAGAATGTAAGAGTTGCAAAACATGTCTTAAGAGTAAAAGTTATTTTACTATGAATCTTTTTGTATTTTTCTTGTTTCTTCTCCTAAGTTGATGCATAAACAAAAATAAAGATTTTTTTACTTCTCATCCTAAATTTGTACATAAATAAAACCTACCTAAGAATTAAAAAGTTTATGTTCAGATTGATAAACTAAGAAAAAATTATTTGTTTAACCATATTCAAATTTAAAACCAATCATTTTTAAAGTTAATGTACCAAACATAGTACATACCTTGGTGCTCTTACCTCCATTATCTCATTTAAAAGAAACATATCATCTTTTAAAAAGTTTTACTTTATGTAACAGAGATATGTCACCTAAAATATGCTTGGAACAAACATTATCAACAAGCCAAATTTTGTTGATAATCCTCCTTAGTTGTTCATGTACGAATAAGAAGATTAATTAAATATAGGTATCCAGGCCATGGTGGTCTTGTGTATTCCCGAAGCATCAATATAAGAAACTTCATATAAGAATATGTCCTTATCTTCTTCAAAAATATGAGATGTTACTTTCTTTGGTTTTGCTTTCCAATTATGTTTAGGCTTAACAAAAAAAAATAGTTTCTTTTGCTGAACTGTTGGTTTGCTCACAACTTTTCATTTCGAAACTAATTTGTGTTGTTTATTTGGGTTTCATTTGTTCTTAGCAGCATTCCAATCATTATCAGACTGTAACACCCTGTAAAATGGTGTCCAATAATATAGCAACATGTGTCGTATTTTTATTTTAAGTCTATTAAAGACTAACAGGGACTAAAAGCGTCAACATGCTCAAACTAAGTCTCTAAGTGATCTTCTGATGTCAACATGCATAAACCAAGCCTCTGAGTGACCATTGGTGTCAACATGCTTAAAACATAGCCTCTGAGTGACCATTGGTGTCAACATTGTAACACCCTGAAAAATCGTATCCAATAATATAGTGACACATATTGTATTTTAAATATAGTCTGTTAACGACCAATAAGGACTAAAGGCGTCAACATGCTCAAACTAAGCCTGTGAGTGACGGTCCGATGTCAACATGCATAAATAACAGCTTCTGAGTGACTGATATGTCAACATGCTTAAATCATTAGCCCCTGAGTGACTGATATGTCAACATGCTTGAAATTTGGCCTCTGAGTGACTGATATGTCAACATGCCCAGCCTCTGAATGACATCGGAATCAATATGCTTATAATAAGCCTCTGAGTGATCCTTTGCAAAGTCCTAACTCTCATACGTGTCATCTGTTGGACGAGAGGGTTCAATTTTGTAAATATGTGAAAGCTGGATATTGGAGGGATTAAAAGTGTCAACATGTTAATTATTACCTCTGAGTGACCTTTTAACGAACCGAGAGCTTGACAATATCCGGGCATAATCCCGGGTATGCCAAGTATTGGCTACGGAGGGCTAAATGTGCCAAAAAGGTGTTTTAAAAGGTTTTTAGAAGCTTTTAAAGTCAAGGGGCTAAAGTGTCAGACTTTGAATCTGGCCAAAGGGCGGTCACGGGCCTCGAGAGACCTGGCCTGAGTCTCTCGCGGGGCGCGAGAAGGCCTCTTCTGCAGAAAGTTTTGCTTGGCTCCCAAACAAAACTCCAAAACCATTAAAATCGAAACCATGGCTTCCCAAACTGCTATGCCACGTTTTGGGACACCTGTAAGCTTCTCCTTACACCCCTAAACACCTGGCATCACCTCCTTTGAGTTCTCCAACTATAAATAGGTGTTCAAGTTCACCATTCCAACTTGCACCTTTCTCATTCATACACTTTTCTCCCTCCTCTGGAAGTTCCTAACTGAAAGGAGCATCCATCATAGTTCTCTTGCATTCTAGGAACCTCTTGTAAGTGTTCCTTGCTCTTGCATTTTCGTTTATAGGCTTTTATAGCCAAAAGTCAAGCGTTTTACGAAAAACGCTTTGACTTTCGGTTAAGACCATTATGGTCCAGCCATTGTTCCAAATGAACATGGCTAAGTGATCGTAATAAGGTAGGTGTTAGTCCCTATAAAAGGCACCTCTTAAAAATCACGTTTGCTAGACCAATTGACAGGTCAAAGTTATGATATTAAAAAGTCAAACAGGCCATTTTTCGGAAAAATCATAAATTGATCTTATATATGTTATGAAACCTGTTTTGACACTTAAACAAATTGGTAATAATTATTAGAACATGTTTGGCTCGCAGCCGAAAGTCGCGAAGTTTGACTTCTGCTTTAACTTTCGATTCTGACCCGATTTAGATTAGTTACCTACTGATCTAAAGTTGCATTATGATCATAATATAATGTAGCATAACCCTCTGAGGTTATATTACATGATCATAATCAGAATCCAAATTTATGCGCAAGTTCCATAATTATGCCATTCTTGACTAAAATGCCCTTTTTGCATAAAATAAGGTTTTAAATGATAATGAACTTGAAAATGATTTTCCTACTGATGTAATATTATAAGTAGGATTATTTGGGATATTAAATCAACTTATAAACTGAGTTTTCAAATAGGCCTTTAAACTATGTCGATAAATGATGATTTTAGCCCTTGTGACTCATAAAATAGTTTTAATCAAATCTTTTCAAGGTAAATAATTTACCTACTGATATGTTATATTGAATAACATATTTTAAACATTTTAATCTAACCTTAACATCAGTTTTCGTAAACATCGCTTAAAGACGTCATTTTACGACATAAGCGCCCTTTCGGCGCATTGTATGGTTTTAAACCATATTATTGACCAAGACTTGATATCTAATGATTTTAAAAATTATTTTAAACATATTTATAGTAAGTACATGTTATAAACTCAGAATCCCAAATATTTTATAAACTATGTGTAAAATGACCAAAATGCCCCTTCGGTGCATAGTTTGGTCATAAAAGATAAAATACACATATAATTGATATCCTACTGATATTATATCATAAATAAACTATTTTTCCATAATAATCGTGATTATAAACTTAAATTATATTCAAGTTCCTTTATATGATATGAAATTACCAAAATGTCCTTATGAGGCATAATTTCGTATTAAAACCTTAACGGGCATATAAGTTTATATCCTACTGATATTTTAACTTATTTAAAATATAATGGCATATAGAACTTGTCCATGACTTATCCGGTTACCCATTTTCGCTTATAAACATATGGTTGATTATATGTAACTATTTTACGAAAATTAACCGAAACGGGTTTAACCTTGTCATTTAAGTTTCAAAATCCAGAATGTTTATAGTTTACCCGTATTATGCAAGTCAAAGTACTTGTCGGGTTTAAACTACATTCTATCCGATCATTGTTTAATTAAGCGTTATACGTCTTGATCATGTACACTACTCGGTCTAAGTCTACGACTTAAATAAAGACCGATAGTATTTAATTGGTTAGCTGATGCCATAATCCTGTCTAGAGCCTTGCCGGTAAATGCTATCTGCACGTTATCACTTTTGTATACGGCTAAGTTATTGAAATTTAAAAGAAGACTAGCTCAGGTAAATACTCTCGACTTATTTTCCCTATACGGGCTTGGGATACGGTAAACTATTACCGCTTGGTCAGAAATGGGATCAATTGAATGCCGGATTGTGGCTGGTAAATTCGCATATTATGTTTTAATCAGTTTTATTTGATAACTTAAACATTGGGGGTTAAATTACTGTGTCCTGGATATCCTCGGCTCATTAGATTAGTTAATGGCCACGACCTTAGCGTGGGGTGTAGTAATTTTAACGATCCGCCTGTGGATCTTCTATTACGAGCCTGTATATTATTTTATTTCGAACATTTGCTTTGTAATAGTAATTTTACTCCAAGACTTCCGCTATGTCGTGTTTAATTGACTATGATGTTATCAACTGACATCACAATACTACCCACCCGGGCCCACCGGTGTATAGATTTGGGTTGGAAATCCGGGGTGTGACAGGTTGGTATCGGAGCCAATGTTTGAGAGAATTAAACACTATCCTTCTTGTGTTTAATCTCAAACTTACACGTGCACATTGTCACACCCCGACCCGCAGCGGAATAAGAGTCGGGGCATAATTGGGTTATCACCAAAGCTCATGATGTTTACTAATATGTTTCATATTTATTAAATTCAAAATTTCATTCTCAATATTCCAAACAAGTTCATACAATTACAAAGAAAAGTAACTAAATAAACAATCCAAAGTCTAAACCGATTTATTCTTCTAAGCCATCCTATATGTTTCTTGCTGCAACTGGATCACCTGTATCATGTGTAAAAATGGGGGGTTTTGGGTCAACAAAAGTTGGCGAGTGAACCTTGTTAGAAAACATTTATTATTGGTTTCTTGTTATATTTAATATGGAAAAATTATGCAATAATCATATGTGAACAAACGTAAATAATCATACCATAACATACAATAACATAAAATAACATACAATAACATACAA
Source organism: Scalesia atractyloides (assembly GCA_947069175.1). Classification (NCBI taxonomy): domain Eukaryota; kingdom Viridiplantae; phylum Streptophyta; class Magnoliopsida; order Asterales; family Asteraceae; genus Scalesia; species Scalesia atractyloides. Next base: position 36,788,509 of record CAMTDV010000023.1, on the reverse strand, counting down.
TAACAAACAATAACAAGTAATAACAAAAACATACAATAACAAACGACCTTGCATGAATATATGACATGAATGATAATGTAAATGTTGGCAACGTCACGTTCACGCTCACAGGTAATGGGGAACGGTTCCGCTCATAGGTAATGGGGAACAGACGGCCTATGATGAAATGTATGTGCGATCAAGGCTCAAACAAACGGAGCCGATCGTATGTTGGCAACGCCTCGTTCACGCTCATAGGTAATGGGGAACGGCTCACGCTCATAGGTAATGGGGAGCGGCGGCCTATGATAATGTATGTACTGAAAATGATAATTTAATCTAAACATTAACCACGAAAACAGTTGATACATAATGAATACACATTTGATCATTGATATGATGGATGCACAATTGTTTAAATGAAATCAATAATATGACACATGATACACCCCAAAAACGTGATTAAAACGGGGAATTTGTAGAGATTCACTCACATTGGGTGCGTTCGTTTGACGATGTTGAATGCGCACGAGTTTAGAGGATTGATCGACGAGGATTAACTAACCTAAATAATAATGAAAAGGTACGGTAAATAAGTGGATTTTATTAATAATTTTAATAGGATTTTTAGATATATTTTTGCGAGTTTAAGGTTATTTTCTAACTTTAAAACATTATTTTTAAGTATTTTTAATTGATTTTTAAATTAAATAAATAAATAAAAATATAAAAAAATGTTGACTTTTTGGGTTGACCGTTGATCATTGACCATGACTGTTGACTGTTGACCGGTTCGGTCGTGTGTTTGTTTGCGCTGAGTGAGGTTCGAACTTGTGACCTCCCGTACGCGTGCACGCAGCTCTACCAACTGAGTTACGTGTCTAACCCGAAATATTTATGTTTTTAATTATATTTATATACTATTTAATTTATTCAAAATTCATTTATTCTTAAAAAGGATTTTAATTCTATCGAACCGGTGTGCATAACAGGTCTCGAACCAGGGACCTGTTGTTTAACGTTGCACACAGTCCACCGTTAGACTGTGTGTCTAACCTGGTTAAAACACTTATTTTTATTTCTCTTATATACTAACTGGAAGTTTCCATATTTGGGTTTTATAAAAAGTCTGAATATTGTGACGAATCGGAACAAGGACAGACTCGAACGCGGGACTCTATGATTCAAATGCACACAGTCCACCGCTGGACTGTGTGTCTAACCCAAGATATAACCCAATTTATATTAAGTATATACACAGTCTACACTTCATCTTCTTCGTTAACAACACAGACAAACGATTTATTCTACGGTTCTTGTTTAATTCGATTGACGGACATATAATTGATTAAAATGAAATGGACAGGGAAGGTTTTGGGAATGAACGTACCGGAATGATGACTTTTCTCAGAACTCCGGCAAAGTCGTCGGCTCTGTTTTATGAACTCCGTCTGAGCGGACAAATTAACAGTTTTGATTAACAAATTGTGAAATTGAATGACTAAACAAGAGTTATCAGAAGGTTTAAATGATTATACCGTTTCACAGCGCAATTTGCGAATTTTCAGAAATCTTCCGGTGAGTGTTGATTATCCGATATCGTCGTCTGGAATTGATTCTGATTGAAAGGTTTGAGTTAGCAAAAGTCTAACAACAGATAGAAGATGAAAGAATTGAGAAATTTACCGTTTTGATGAATGACACGGTTTTCCGACGAAAGTCCGGCGAGTTCAGAAAGCGTTTCCGACGAACATAAAATAGAGCGAAAGTGAAATTGGAGGTTCTGTGAGTGTTTTTGAGTCGCGAGATGATGATATTGCCGGTGTAAATCAGGAAGTAAATGATTTCGGTTATAACCCGAAAATCATATGAATTCAAGTTCAATAAAGGCTGAATTGATTGAGATCATGCGTCGTAATGTCTTCATCGGTTATTATCAGTAATAACCAATCACTCAATCGTCTGGAATGTTGAAAGCCGATATCGGTTTCAGTTTTGGCGCAAACAGGTGATTTCACAGGTGAACTTATCTTTTATTTGTTTCCTAGATTACACAAAGACAGCAAGTGGCGGAGTGGTTAAGTGCTTGGTGTTAAGGTCTTCCGGCTGACCCGGGTTCGAAACCCGGCAGCCCATTTTTATTTTTAATTGCCTTATTTTTATTTTCTAACAATTTTAATTTCCATATTCTAAAATGTTTATTAGTTATGTATTGTTTAAAATTAAAACAAGCATTAAATGAGCAACAAAAATTTGAAACTGATTATTCGATTAATAAACGAAGCGGGTTTTGAAAACCCGTTTTCGACGGATGTTACAGTATCCCCTACTTTTAGAAATTTCGTCCCGAAATTTAAGTAGTAGTGGTAACAGGAAAAAGATGCGGGTATTTTTCGCGCATTGAGTCTTCACGTTCCCAAGTAAACTCAGGTCCCCATTTCGACTCCCAGCGTACCCTAACAATTGGAATACGACTCCGTCTTAAACGTTTTTCTCCGAAGTTCATGATCTCTACTGGTCTTTCAATGAAGTGCATAGATTCATCGATCTGAATATCTTCCAGGGGAATATGAAGGTTTTCATCGGCGAGACACTTCTTTAAGTTTGATACGTGGAATGTGGGGTGAATTCTGTTGAGTTCTTCTGGTAGATCAAGCTTGTATGCTACAGGTCCTACTCTTTCGAGTATCTTGAAAGGTCCTACGTAGCGTGGTGCTAGCTTGCCCTTCTGGCCAAAACGAACTACTCCCTTCCACGGTGATACTTTTAAAAGTACATGATCACCAATGTTAAACTCCAAAGGCTTTCGTCGTTTGTCTGCATAACTCTTTTGACGACTTTGTGCCGCTAGAAGATTGTTTCGAATTTGACGGATCTTGTCTGTGGTTTCTTGAATCAATTATGGACCGGTGATTTGAGCTTCTCCAATTTCGTGCCAACATACTGGAGATCGGCACTTACGACCATATAAAGCTTCGAAAGGTGCCATGCCGATACTTGAATGATAGCTGTTGTTGTACGAAAATTCAACTAATGGTAGATGAACGTCCCAATTTCCCTTGAAGTCTATGACACATGCTCGAAGCATATCTTCAAGAGTTTGGATGGTGCGTTCAGATTGTCCATCAGTTTGAGGATGATAAGCGGTACTGAGGTCTAATCGTGTACCCAAAGCGGCTTGTACGTCTTGCCATGTTCGTGAAGTGAAACGACCATCACGATCTGAAATAATGCTTAACGGTACACCATGACGGCTTACGATCTCGCTGATGTAGATACGAGCTAACTTCTCGTTCTTGAAATCTTCGCGGATCGGAATGAAGTGAGCTGATTTTGTAAGACGATCAATGATTACCCATATAGTGTCATACCCACCAGAAGTGCGAGGTAACCCGGTAATGAAGTCCATGGTTATGTTTTCCCACTTCCATACAGGTATTTCAGGTTGGACCAGAAGTCCTGAGGGTCTTTGATGTTCAGCTTTTACTTTGGAATATGTAAGGCACTTGGAAACAAAAACAGCAATATCCTTTTTCATTCCAGGCCACCAGTAGGTGTATCGAAGGTCTTGATACATCTTGTCGGCTCCTGGGTGTATAGAGTATCGTGTTTTGTGCGCCTCATTCATAAGGAATTCACGAAGGTTGTTGTGGTCAGGAATCCATATGCGATCTAGATAGTACAGAATACCGTCGGATTTAGTTTCAATTCTAAGTTCAGCTCCACGAGACAGCTCCTTTCGTACGTCGTTTTCCGTTACTGAAACATGTTGGGTTTCTCAGATTTGATCTTTGATATCTGTTATGATTTGCGAACATAGAAGACGAATGGAGTTCGCATAACCCTTTCGACTGAGGGCAACGGCCACCACGTTTGCCTTGCCAGGATGATACCGAATTTCACAGTCGTAGTCATTAAGAAGTTCGACCCATCTTCGTTGCCTCATGTTTAACTCCTTTTGGTTGAAGATATGTTGAAGACTCTTGTGGTCAGTGTATATTTCACACTTAGTACCGTAGAGGTAATGTCTCCATATCTTAAGAGCGAACACAACGGCTCCAAGTTCTAGGTCGTGGGTGGTGTAGTTCTTCTCATGAGTTTTGAGTTGTCTAGAAGCATAAGCTATCACCTTTCCTCTTTGCATTAGAACACAGCCTAGTCCTTGCCCTGACGCGTCGCAATAAACCACGAAGTCATCACAACCTTCAGGAAGAGTGAGGATAGGTGCGTCACAGAGTTTTTGTTTAAGGGTTTGGAAGGCTTCTTCTTGTTTGGGTCCCCATATGATGGGTTTTCCTTTATGTGTTAAAGCCGTGAGTGGTACATCGATGCGGGAGAAATTTGCAATGAAACGGCGATAATAACCAGCCAAACCAAGGAATGATCTTACTTCGGTTGGTGTACGTGGCGCTTGCCATTCTTGTACTGCTTTGATCTTTGAGGGGTCGACATGTATTCCCTTGTCATTGACGACATGTCCAAGGAATTGTACCTCTTTTAACCAGAATTCGCATTTGGAGAATTTGGCGTAGAGCTTTTCATTCCCTAAGAGTGTAAGGATGAGTCGAAGGTGTCGTTCATGATCAGACTTAGACTTTGAGTATATGAGGATTTTCGTCGATAAAGACTATAACAAAGCGATCGAGATAGGGTTTGCAGACTCTGTTCATTAGATCCATGAAGACAGCTGGAGCGTTGGTTAGACCAAATGGCATGACCATGAATTCATAATGACCATAACGAGTTCGGAAGGCGGTCTTTGGGACGTCTTCTTCATGTACTCTGAGTTGATGATAACCAGAACGAAGGTCGATTTTTGAAAAACAGCTGGCGCCTTGAAGTTGGTCAAGAAGATCATCGATGCGAGGTAATGGGTAGCGGTTCTTGACCGTTAACTTGTTGAGTTCTTTGTAGTCGATACACATGCGAAACGTTCCATCTTTCTTCTTCACAAAAAGGACAGGTGCACCCCAAGGCGATGAGCTAGGACGTATGAATCCTTTGTCAGTCAGCTCTTGCAGTTGACTGGCTAGCTCTTGCATTTCAGATGGGGCTAACCTATAAGGAGATTTTGCAACTGGTGTAGCTCCAGGTATAAGGTCAATGCGGAATTTGACTTCTCTCACGGGAGGAAGTCCTGAAATGTCGTCAGGAAAAACTTGTGGAAAATCTTTTACTACTGGGATGTCTTCGAGTTTCTTCTCCTTGATTCCCTTTTTGACGACATGAGTTAGGAATGCGACATATATTTTTGCGGAGATATTTTCGGGCTTGAAGACAGGACATTAATTTGAGTCCTTTCGAAGGGGTTTCTCCAAAGATTCGTAGAGTCTGACCGTTTGTAAGAGGAATGCGTATAAACTTTTCGCGGCATACAACTTCAGCATGATGTTGGCTGAGCCAGTCCATACCAATTATAATGTCAAAGCTTCCCAACTTCATAGGTATGAGGTCAACTGGAAAATCGTGACCGTTTAGAGTGAGAGTACAGTTGCGTATAATAGAGTTTAATGAGACCGGTTTTCCTTCAGCAACTTCTACCGTTATGGATTCCATGAGTTTATCACGAGTTTGGTTGAGGATGGGTTCAAATTCTAAGGACACAAAACTCTTATCCGCGCCAGTATCAAATAACATGGATGCATAACTACCATTGATGAGAAACGTACCGTTAACCACATTGTTGTCAGCCCTAGCTTGATTGGCGTTGATGTTAATAGCTCTTCCTCTTGCAGGTGGAGGAGCTTGGTTAGCCTGGTTTACTGGATTAGCTTGAGCTTGGGCATGGATGATATTCACCAGGCGTGGACAGGTGTTCCTGAAGTGGTTCGGGTCTCCACAGTTGTAACAAGCCTGCATAGGTTGCACCATGGGATAGTTGGGTCGGTAGTAGGATTGGGCTACATGTTGGGTAGGTGGTAGTAGTAAAGGTTGTTGGGCTTGACCCACTATCTGATGGTGGGTTTGGGTTGAGGGCTCATGGCGGTTCGTTCGCTGAAGTACGCGACAGGTTTGAATGGTGTGACCTGCGCGGCCACAGCCGGTGCAATGTTGGCAGGGATGATCAGGAAAGTGATGGTACTGGCAACGGTTGCATCTTGGGTATGGGCCGGAATATGGCTTTTTATAGGGTGTAGGTGAGGGGGCAACTTGATTGATAGGTGCAGCAGGGATAGGGAAATTTGTTTGTGTGACAGCAAAGTTTCTGGTGTTTCGTTTCCTCTTGTTAGCAAACTTTGAGGAGGAGGTGGAATGGTTTGAAGTTTGGCCCTCAACGGGGGCTTTCCTTTTCTCGTCCTTAAATTTGCCGTTGCGAATACGATTCTCGGTAAGCTCGGTAGCTAGTTCCATAGCAGTTTCGAATGTTGCAGGCGAAGTGCTGAGAACTAAGTCTTGAATTTTCAAGGGGAGGCCTCGAATATAGTGTTTGACTAAGCGGTAAACTGGGGTGAAAAGTTAGGGACCATTTGGTTCAACTCTAAAAACCTCTTGTTATAGGAAGTATGATCTCCCTCCTTTTGCTTCAACGAATGAAATTCATCCTCTAACTTTTTGATCTCGCTTCTTGGACAGAAGCGTCTCGTCATGATTTCCCTTAACTCCTCCCACGTTAAGGCCGTTGCATCTTCGATTCCTCTCTTACCCTTTTCAGTATTCCACCAGGTAAGAGCTACTCCAAATAGTCCCGGTTGCATAACGTACCTTGCGATTCTCGGGACAATCGCAGTTGAGGAAGGTGTTTTCCATTTCTTCAAACCAGTGGAGGAGGGCAGTGACACCTTCGGTCCCTTCAAATTTTGGGGGATCGCAAGACTTGAAATGTTTGTATGAGCACTTTTTGGAGGGAGGGTTGTCGACGTTTTGGTCTTCTTGCTGGGGAGGATTGATGGGATTTGCGGCAAGAGCTTGTTGGACTTGAACTACGACGTTAGGAAGCACCGCGGCCATTTGTTTTGCGATTTGGGTGGCCAAGCGTTCGTTTGACCTTCCTGACCTTTTACCCCCATGTTGCTGGCTAGCCGACATCTACAGGAACATACATAAGAATATTGTGAGTTTAAGGAGTCTTTTTAGGTGTCATGTGTCTTAAAAAAAATAAAAATAACATAAACATCAATAATGAAACTACATCCATAGGATGTCTTGGGTTTGCTCATGTTTGGGCCTCCAATGTCCCCCATACCATCGCCTGTATGGTCATGTGGGCCCCCATGACTATTGGCTTAGTAGGATTCACATTGGTATTGGCGGTTTAACACTCGTATCACCCGAATGAAAACCATGAAATATGTTTGCGAGATGTATGGTCGGAGGGTGTCCAGGTGTAGACACAATGACAACTCAAAGTGGGGTTAGCTCACACGACGTTTGGTATAGCATGCTTTGGCCTAATAGGTCCTTCGTACTCTCATCGTTAGTCCCCAGGTAGGCAAACTGGTCCTTTATTTTGGATTTATACGAATGCCAAGCCTAGACAGGACGTTCCGACTACCGGTACTTGTACCCTTCCAGTTACTACATGCCCGTCATGAGAACTCACTTTGATGAGATTTGAAATACAAAAATCGTTGCAAAAGTCATGGAAATTGTGTGGTGTGTGCTCTCATGGATATGATATGTTATGAGAATATGATTCATGATAGGCATTATATAATAATATGTACTTATGAACATGCTTGCTTAACATTGAATGTAACAATAAACATAAAGCATATAAACATCATGAATTTTGCATGTAACAAACAAACAATTTAAAAATTCTAATCAACTATAGTATAGGCTCTAAGGGTCTAATAACCTATCCTATATCCCTATAGTCATGGCTCTGATACCAATCTGTCACACCCCGACCCGCAGCGGAAAAAGAGTCGGGGCATAATTGGGTTATCACCAAAGCTCATGATGTTTACTAATATGTTTCATATTTATTAAATTCAAAATTTCATTCTCAATATTCCAAACAAGTTCATACAATTACAAAGAAAAGTAACTAAATAAACAATCCAAAGTCTAAACTGATTTATTCTTCTAAGCCATCCTATATGTTTCTTGCTGCAACTGGATCACCTGTATCATGTGTAAAAATGAGGGTTTTTGGGTCAACAAAAGTTGGCGAGTGAACCTTGTTAGAAAACATTTATTATTGGTTTCTTGTTATATTTAATATGGAAAAATTGTGCAATAATCATATGTGAACAAACGTAAATAATCATACCATAACATACAATAACATACAATAACATACAATAACAAACAATAACAAACAATAACAAAAACATACAATAACAAACCACATTGCATGAATATATGACATGAATGATTGTAACATCCGCCAAAAACCGGATTTACCAAACCCGCTTCGTTTATTAACCAAACAACCAGTTAAAAATTTCGTTGCGTATTTAATGCCCAAATTAATTTTAAACGATACATAATTAATAAGTATATTAGAATATAAAATTTATTTTTGAAAATGTATTAAAAATAGTGAATTAAAAATAATATGCTGAAGCCGGGACTCGAACCCGGGTCAGCCGAGAGCTAGCAAAGTCTTAACTCCCACACATTCAACCGCTCCGCCACTTGTGTTATTTGTTAACATATTGAAACAATTAATACATAAATCAATCTGGAAAGCAAAACCCAGTTGCACAACGCGCCCAAATCCGCTCACGCCGGAAATCCCGACAATTTCGTCAAAGTTTGCCGTTTCTTTTTGGTCATAACGTATACATTAACAGTAAGGTCGGTTATAACTGAAGAAAACCATCAATCACATTCACTGCCTTAAATTTCCGTTAAACCGAAAATGCAACTCAAATCCGGGATTATACCTTGTTCATCAGTTAATCTCATGAAGCTATTCAACTTACACTCATCATTTCGCTCAGAAAACTTCGCCGGAAGTCGCCGGAATTCTCTGAAAAATTACCGGAAATTTTCGCCGGAAAACCGAGTTCAATCCATCCTTTCTTCTTACCCAAAAATAAGATCATAGAACTCATACTGACATCACTCCCACTCACCTTAAACCTCTGAAGAATCTTTGTCGCAAGAAATTTCACTCGCCGGAATTCTCTGCAAGTCACCGGAAAACCGGGACTTTCATCTACACGGTAATTACCTCGATGTTTCTGTTTCATTCCATTATAAGACGAATTCTAACACCATTTCATCGCTCAGAATCAACCTCAGACGACATTGCCGGACTTTCTGTTTTCACCGGAAAACTTCTGGATTTTTCGGAAACCCGTTGTTAACCGGTATGATCGTTCAAACATACTGATAATCATTACTCATTAGTTCAATTTCACATCTAATCGCTCCAAACTGCTAATTGATTCTAACAGCCGAAGGTCACCAGAACAGAGCCGACAAGCTTCGCCGGATTTTCTGAAGAAGACGATCTGTTCGGTATTTTCTTTCCCAAACTCTTCGGTTCAATACTTTTCAATTGTTCATCTTGTTCATTAACCGAATTAATCAAATAATAGTTAGATAACCGTTGCCTGAGTTTTGAACGAAGAAGACGAAGTAGTTATGTTATAAGATTATTTAAAATCGGTATTATAAACGGGTTAGACACACAGTCCAACGGTGGATTGTGTGCAAATAAATACATACACGTCGCAAGTTCGATTCCTGTCCCAACCTCATTCGCTGTAATAAAATGCCTTTTTTTAAAACTGAACCGGGTTAATTCAGTAATATGTTAAGTATAATAAAAACTAGAATATTTACCAAGTTAGACACACAGTCCAGCGGTGGACTGTGTGCCAAACTAAACCACAGGTCCCGGGTTCGAGACCTGTGGAGTGCACCGAGTTGTTACATTAAAATCTTTTTAAAATAAATGATTTTCGGATTAATTTAATTAGTATATAAATATAATTAAAAACAGAAATATTTCGGGTTAGACACGTAGCTCAGTTGGTAGAGCTGCGTGCATGCGAACGGGAGGTCTCGGGTTCGAGCCTCACCCGGCGCATACACTTACACAATAAAACCGGTCAACTGTCAACGGTCAACAAGTCAACGGTCAACGGTCAACAAGTCAACGGTCAAAAAGTCAATATTTTTTTATTATTTTTATTTATTTATTTTATTTAAAAATCAATTAAAAATACTTAAAAATAACATTTTTAAGGTTAGAAAATAGCCTAAAACTCACAAAAATATATCCAAAAATCCTATTAAAGTTATTAATAAAATCCATTTATTTACCTTACTTTTCTTTATTAATTAGGTTAGTTATTCCTCGTTGATCAATCCTCTAAACTCGTGCGCATTCATCATCATTCACCGAACGCACCCACTGTGAGTGAATCTCTACAAATTCCCCGTTTAAATCACGTTTTTGGGGTGTATCATGTGTCTTACTATTTATTATATTTAAATCATTGTGCATACATCATATCATGAATAAATGTGTATTCAGCTTGTATAAACTGTTTGTGTGGTTATTGTTTAGATTAAATTTATTATTTTCAGTACATGCAAATTTCATAGGCCGCCGCTCCCCATTACATTATGAGCGTTGAGCATGTTCCCCATTACATTATGAGCGTGAACCTGGCGTGCCAACATACGATCGGCTCCGTTTGATTGAGCCTTGATCGCACAGACATTTATCATTTTCAGTACATGCAATACGATCGGCTCCGTTTGATTGAGCCTTGATCGCATAGACATTTATCATTTTCAGTACATGCAATACGATCGGCTCCGTTTGATTGAGCCTTGATCGCACAATTTCATTCATGTTATATATTTATGCAAGTTGATATGTTATTGTTTGCTGTTGGTTTGTTAATGTATGTTATCGTTTGTTGTTGTTTGCTATGTTATTGTATGCTGTTGGTTTGTTAATGTATGTTATTGTTTGTTGTTGTTTGATATCGTATGCTGATGGTTTGTTATTGTATGCTATATGTTGTTATCGTATGTTTATTTACGTTTGTTCATATATGTATATTGCACAATTTTTCCATATTAAATACAACAAGAAATAAATAATAAATGTTTTCCAACAAGGTTCACTCAACAAATGGCTGCCCTAATCCCAAATATTTTTATAAACTATGTGTAAAATGACCAAAATGCCCATTCGGTGCATAGTTTGGTCATAAAAGATAAAATACACATATAATTGATATCCTACTGATATTATATCATAAATAAACTATTTTTCCATAATAATCGTGATTATAAACTTAAATTATATTCAAGTTCTTTATATGATATGAAATTACCAAAATGTCCTTATGAGGCATAATTTCGTATTAAAACCTTAACGGGCATATAAGTTTATATCCTATTGATATTTTAACTTATTTAAAATATAATGGCATATAGAACTTGTCCATGACTTATCCGGTTACCCATTTTCGCTTATAAACATATGGTTGATTATATGTAACTATTTTACGAAAATTAACCGAAACGGGTTTAACCTTGTCATTTAAGTTTCAAAATCCAGAATGTTTATAGTTTACCCGTATTATGCAAGTCAAAGTACTTGTCGGGTTTAAACTACATTCTATCCGATCATTGTTTAATTAAGCGTTATACGTCTTGATCATGTACACTACTCGGTCTAAGTCTACGACTTAAATAAAGACCGATAGTATTTAATTGGTTAGCTGATGCCATAATCCTGTCCAGAGCCTTGCCGGTAAATGCTATCTGCACGTTATCACTTTTGTATACGGCTAAGTTATTGAAATTTAAAAGAAGACTAGCTCAGGTAAATACTCTCGACTTATTTTCCCAATACGGGCTTGGGATACGGTAAACTATTACCGCTTGGTCAGAAATGGGATCAATTGAATGCCGGATTGTGGCTGGTAAATTCGCATAGTATGTTTTAATCAGTTTTATTTGATAACTTAAACATTGGGGGTTAAATTACTGTGTCCTGGATATCCTCGGCTCATTAGATTAGTTAATGGCCACGACCTTAGCGTGGGGTGTAGTAATTTTAACGATCCGCCTGTGGATCTTCTATTACGAGCCTGTATATTATTTTATTTCGAACATTTGCTTTGTAATAGTAATTTTACTCCAAGACTTCCGCTATGTCGTGTTTAATTGACTATGATGTTATCAACTGACATCACAATACTACCCACCCGGGCCCACCGGTGTATAGATTTGGGTTGGAAATCCGGGGTGTGACAGGTTGGTATCGGAGCCAATGTTTGAGGGAATTAAACACTATCCTTCTTGTGTTTAATCTCAAACTTACACGTGCACATTGTCACACCCCGACCCGAAGCGGAATAAGAGTCGGGGCATAATTGGGTTATCACCAAAGCTCATGATGTTTTATTAAATTCAAAATTTCATTCTCAATATTCCAAACAAGTTCATACAATTACAAAGAAAAGTAACTAAATAAACAATCCAAGTCTAAACCGATTTATTCTTCTAAGCCATCCTATATGTTTCTTGCTGCAACTGGATCACCTGTATCATGTGTAAAAATGGGGGTTTTTGGGTCAACAAAGTTGGCGAGTGAACCTTGTTAGAAAACATTTATTATTGGTTTCTTGTTATATTTAATATGGAAAAATTGTGCAATAATCATATGTGAACAAACGTAAATAATCATACCATAACATACAATAACATAAAATAACATACAATAACATACAATAACAAACAATAACAAAAACATACAATAACAAACCACCTTGCATGAATATATGACATGAATGATAATGTAAATGTTGGCAACGTCACGTTCACGCTCACAGGTAATGGGGAACGGTTCCGCTCATAGGTAATGGGGAACAGACGGCCTATGATGAAATGTATGTGCGATCAAGGCTCAAACAAACGGAGCCGATCGTATGTTGGCAACGCCTCGTTCATGCTCATAGGTAATGGGGAACGGCTCACGCTCATAGGTAATGGGGAGCGGCGGCCTATGATAATGTATGTACTGAAAATGATAATTTAATCTAAACATTAACCACGCAAACAGTTGATACATAATGAATACACATTTGATCATTGATATGATGGATGCACAATTGTTTAAATGAAATCAATAATATGACACATGATACACCCCAAAAACGTGATTAAAACGGGGAATTTGTAGAGATTCACTCACATTGGGTGCGTTCGTTTGACGATGTTGAATGCGCACGAGTTTAGAGGATTGATCGACGAGGATTAACTAACCTAAATAATAACGAAAAGGTACGGTAAATAAGTGGATTTTATTAATAATTTTAATAGGATTTTTAGATATATTTTTGCGAGTTTAAGGTTATTTTCTAGCTTTAAAAACATTATTTTTAAGTATTTTTAATTGATTTTTAAATTAAATAAATAAATAAAAATATAAAAAAATGTTGACTTTTTGGGTTGACCGTTGACCATTGACCATGACTGTTGATTGTTGACCGGTTCGGTCGTGTGTTTGTTTGCGCTGAGTGAGGTTCGAACTTGTGACCTCCCGTACGCGTGCACGCAGCTCTACCAACTGAGCTACGTGTCTAACCCGAAATATTTCTGGTTTTAATTATATTTATATACTATTAAATTTATTCAAAATCATTTATTCTTAAAAAGGATTTTAATTCTATCGAACCGGTGTGCATAACAGGTCTCGAACCCGGGACCTGTTGTTTAACGTTGCACACAGTCCACCGCTGGACTGTGTGTCTAACCTGGTTAAAACACTTGTTTTTATTTCTCTTATATACTAACTGGAAGTTTCCATATTTAGGTTTTATAAAAAGTCTGAATATTGTGACGAATCGGAACAAGGACAGACTCGAACCCGGGACTCTATGATTCAAATGCACACAGTCCACCGCTGGACTGTGTGTCTAACCCGAGATATAACCCGATTTATATTAAGTATATACACAGTCTACACTTCATCTTCTTCGTTAAAAACACAGACAAACGATTTATTCTACGCTTCTTGTTTTAATTCGATTGACGGACATATAATTGATTAAAATGAAATGGACAGGGAAGGTTTTGGGAATTAACGTACCGGAATGATGACTTTTCTCAGAACTCCCGCAAAGTCGTCCGCTCTGTTTTATGAACTCCGTCTGAGCGGACAAATTAACAGTTTTGATTAACAAATTGTGAAATTGAATGACTAAACAAGAGTTACCAGAAGGTTTAAATGATTATACCGTTTCACAGCGTAATTTAGGAATTTTCAGAAATCTTTCGGCGAGTGTTAATTATCCGATATCGTCGTCTGGAATTGATTATGATTGAAAGGTTTGAGTTAGCAAAAGTCTAACAACAGATAGAAGATGAAAGAATTGAGAAATTTACCGTTTTGATGAATGACACGGTTTTCCGGCGAAAGTCCGGCGAGTTCAGAAAGCGTTTCTGACGAACAGAAAATAGAGCGAAAGTGAAATTGGAGGTTCTGTGAGTGTTTTTGAGTCGCGAGATGATGATATTGCCGGTGTAATCAGGAAGTAAATGATTTCGGTTATTAAACCCGAAAATCATATGAATTCAAGTTCAATAAAGGCTGAATTGATTGAGATCGTGCGTCGTAATGTTTTCATCGGTTATTATCAGTAATAACCAATCACTCAATCGTCTGGAATGTTGAAAGCCGATATCGGTTTCAGTTTTGGCGCAAATAGGTGATTTCACAGGTGAACTTATCTTTTATTTGTTTCCTAGATTACACAAAGACAGCAAGTGGCGGTAGTGGTTAAGTGCTTGGTGTTAAGGTCTTCCGGCTGACCCGGGTTCGAAACCCAGCAACCCATTTTTATTTTTAGTTGCCTTATTTTTATTTTCTAACAATTTTAATTTCCATATCCTAAAATGTTTATTAGTTATGTATTGTTTAAAATTAAAACAAGCATTAAATGAGCAACAAAAATTTGAAACTGATTATTCGATTAATAAACGAAGCGGGTTTTGAAAACTCGTTTTTCGACGGATGTTACACACATTCCTTAGACTTCCGAGTCTAGGTATTGACCTAGGATTACTCATTTCATTATTAAGTTATTAGTATTGTTTTTGAATTTATTTTTATCAGGAAAATGCCGCCACGTGTACGAGGACAAAGTGGAAGAGGAAAAGGTCCAATGAGGGGAGGACCATCGGGGCGCATCCCTCCTCAACCTCACAACTCAGATGCTTACCAAGAATCAGGAGATTCATCTCCTTGGCAACCAGCAAGACGCTCTGTCTCTCATAGACACTCGCCCCCACATTCCCAAAATTCTTACCACTCTCACCACTCCTATCATTCATACCATTCTCATCATTCCCATTCACACTCTTATCATGAAGAATTTAACCCTAACTACTACTTTAACACGTCTCCAGCCGATCAAAATCAGTTGGACCAGCCAAACCCTATGGACGAGGACTCCGACCCGGAAATGCCGCCATCGGGATCGAATACGCATCCCATTGAAATTTCAAGCTATTCAAACTCTTATGTTGGATCGCCTTACCAAGGTCGTAATGAGTGGGACCAATATTGGAACCAATTCTCCTTCGCCCACACTCCTTCTCATCATTCTCAACCACCTCCTGTTCAAGAAGATGTCCACATGGAACCCGTGGACCAACCTCAACCACCACCTGAACAACCAAGAAGAAAGCATGGAGCATGTATGTCGGTACGTGCCGTACAAAGGTCGGGATCGCTACCACCTTTGCCCAATTCCTACCCCATAATTCAAGATGACCCACAAATGGGTGGACCCTCTAATGTTTCACCTATAGTGGAACCAACACCAACACCTACTGTTCAACCACCACCATCAGGTTATACTAACCCAATCCCCACATATCCAGACACGTCTGGATATTATCCTTTTAACCCGTCTACACCGGTAGACTATCAAGCATGGTCGCAAGACCCCTACATGCAGGCGGTTATGCACAACGCACTTTACCCGTCTCCTCTTCCACCTACTTATCCACCGACTCGATATCCAACTTATGGGTACCAGTATCCGGTTATGCCACAACCTCAACCACAACCTCCGCCACCAATTGAGGCCATTAATGAGGCCTTAGAAAGAATGAAAGAGATGCAGCAGCAAGCAGAGAAAACTGAGAAGAAGACAAACAAGTTCTTCAAGAAACTCTCCAAAATGGTCAAGGGAAAGAAGGACGAGTAAAGTCTCTTCTAATAATATGTAGTCCCTGCGAGGATATTGTTATTTCTTTAGTCCCTGCGTGGACATTTTATCTCTTTAAAGTCCTTGCATGGATAGTTTATTTCATTTTCCAGTATTGTAATTTCTAATTTAGAATTTAATAGTACTTTTGGAATTTTATATATATATATATATATATGTATTCATCCTCTTCAAACGAGCCTCTCGATTTTACTCGAAATTTATGCTCTGCGATATAACTCCAAAAAGATCTTAATGGTTTTGATTAGCCAAGTGGCACAGACCACACATTTGGCCAAATTATAAATGATAGTTAAGTACAAAGGGGTCTTCTATCAGGATAGTTAAGGGAAGTTATCCTTCTATCCAGGGGTGGTGGACTTAAGTTCAAACCTCCAAGTCATTAAGGTCAGTGCGACCGGGACTATTAATCAAGCATTAAGGTACTGTTATGTTAACATTCAAGAATGTTCACACTCTTGGTAGTGTGACTTGAGGAATCACACTAGCCTTCAAGGTAAAGGATTGTGTCCTGACCCTATATAGCCCATGTGATCAAAATTGATCCCGGCTAATATCATCAGTGCGATGATTAAACATCCATTAGTGATGTATTGCCCTTGGGGCTATGAATAAAACATCCATTAGTGATGTATTGCCCTTGGGGTTATGATTAAACATCCATTAGTACATCCATTAGTGATGTAATGCCCTTGGGGCTATGATTAAAACATCCAATAGTAATGTATTGCCCTTGGGCTATGAATAAACATCCATTAGTGATGTATTACCCTTGGGGCTATAATTTAAACATCCATTAGTGATGTATTGCCCTTGGGGCTATGATTAAAACACCCATTAGTGATGTATTGCCCTTGGGGCTATGAATAAAACATCCATTAGTGATGTATTGCCCTTGGGGCTATAATTCAAACATCCATTAGTGATGTATTGCCCTTGGGGCTATGATTAAAACACCCATTAGTGATGTATCGCCTTTGGGGCTATGAATAAAACATCCATTAGTGATGTATTGCCCTTGGGGCTATAATTCAAACATCCATTAGTGACATGCCTATGTACCATATTTTATGTCCATTAGTGACAGGCCTATGTGCCATATTTTATGTCCATTAGTGACGGGCCTATGTGCCATAAAATCTTATGTCCTTCGAGACAAGCCTATGAGCTAAATAAAAATTTTTCAAATTATGACAAAGACAGTTGTGACAATACGATCCACTGTCTAGTAATGTACGGACTATGTCCAAATTGTAATTTGCCTTTGATGGTCCTATTAAGACCTAGGCCAAATATAGTTATGTTAAGCCTAAGAGTTGTGATTTTATTCACACTAGAATAGGCAATGGATTGTTATATCCAATGTTTTAATCCCAATATGGTTGACATACCATGGCTAAATAAAGCTTTATTGGTGTATAGAACCAAAGCTTAAGGATGGCTAACTCAAATGAAGTACAAAGTAGCCACCAGAATGTGGAATCTAACAAAGCTGAAAATAGGGATGTCGATAATGATAATTTTCAAGATCACATTGATGCGGCAATTGAAAAGGCCATTGAAAGGCTTACAGAGTCGAGTGCTACTCGCTCTAGACCCTTATCTATTCCACCATCTTTAGCTCATAAGGAGAGCTCCATTCACTCTTCAAATGCGAAGGGTGAACCAAAGAAAATAGATTTTGTTGAAAGGTCCCGTTCTGATAAAGACGGATGTACCTATAAGTATTTTGTCTCCTGCAAGCCCTGAGACTTCAATGGAAAGAAGGGGGCTGTAGAAGCCCTTAAGTGGCTAGATGAGATGGAAACAGATATCAGCAACTATGTTGATAAGGATGTGGTCAAGTATGTATCATAGTCCTTTAATGTAACATTTGTCAAAAACGGGTTTTTCCAAACCCGCTCCGTTTATTAACCGAACAATCAGTTTTAAAATTTTGTTGTTATTTATAACTTATTTTATTTTTAAACGATACATAATTAATAAACAAATTAGGATTTAAAAACAAAAATTGTTAAAAAGTAAAAATAAATAATTTAAAAAGAAAAACCGGCTGCCGGGAGTCGAACCCGGGTCAGCCGGGAACCCACAATCTTAACTTTCACACAATCAATCACTCCGCCACTTTGTTTTTTTGTTAAGATACCGAAACAATTAAATCAAATGATGAATCGCGGAAATCAAATCCAGTCAAGTCACGCCCAAATTGCAGTCGTCGGAAATCCCGACGATTTCGTCGATAATTGACGGTTTCTTCTAATTTAACCGAAGAATTTACCTCCACGACGGTTATAACCGATGTCTGAACCCGCGACATCAGTCGTAACCGCCGGAGAACGGCTGACCATGAATCGAGACCGAAATCAGACCCCATGCGTCTCGATTCTTCCCTATAAATTCACCCACAATGCACTGGTAGCCTTTTCGCTCAAAATCGCACCTTTTTCTCGACGAAATTTCACTCGCCGGAAATATCCTGCCATCGCCGGACTCTCGCCGGAAAACCGAGACTCACATCCACACGGTATTTCCCTCGACTCATTCTATATCAATCAATTGCTAGACTGTTGCTAACACAAATCCACCATCCAGAATCAATCCCAGACAACATTGTCGGAATTCCTGTCTTCGCCGGAAAACTTCTGAAACTTCCTGAATCACGCTGAGAGCCGGTATGATCATTCAAACTTCTGTTAATCTTTGTTAAAGTACCTCAATTTCATAATTAATCGAGCAGAACTGTTAATTTATTCTAAGCAGCCGAAGTTCACTGTCAGAGCCGACGGACCCTTGCCGGAGTTCTGTGAAAGTCACGGATCGGTACCTCCTATCCCCAAACTCTCTCCGTTCTTTACCTTTCAAATACTTATAATGTTTGATAATCAAATTAGTCATAAATCAGTCAAGTTATCACGGTCTGTGTTTTGAGCGAAGAAGACGAAGACGAGTTATAATATAAGATTAATTAAAATCAGTTTTATGAACGGGTTAGACACACAGTCCAGCGGTGGACTGTGTGCAAACAAATACACACGTCGCGCCGTCCCAACCTTACTCTCTTGAAATAAAAATGCCTTTTTAACTGAACCGGGTTAACTCTCAAAATCATGTTAAGTATAATAAAAACCGGATTATTAACCAGGTTAGACACACAGTCCAGCGGTGGACTGTGTGCACGTTAACCCACAGGTCTCGGGTTCGAGACCTGTGGTCAGCTCCGGTTCGATAAATTTAAAATCCTTTTTAAAAAATAATTAATTTCTGGATAAATCTAAATAGTATATAAGTATAATTAAAAAAACAGAATTATTTCGGGTTAGACACGTAGCTCAGTTGGTAGAGCTGCGTGCATGCGTACGGGAGGTCACGGGTTCGAGTCTCACCCAGCGCACATATATAAGCGACCGGACCGGTCAACGGTCAAAAGTCAACATTTTTTTATTTTTATTTTTATTTATTTATTTAACTTAAAAATCAATTAAAAATACTTAAAAATAACGTTTTTAAAGTTAGAAAGTAGCCTTAAACTCACAAAAATATATCCAAAAATCCTATTAAAATAGTTAATAAAATCCACATACTTACCGTACCTTTTCGTTATTAATTAGGTTAGTTATTCCTCGTCGATCAATCCTCTAAACTCGTGCGCATTCAACATCTTCAAGCAAACGCACCTAAGGTGAGTGAATCTCTACCAATTCCCCGTTTTAATCACATTTTGGGGTGTATCATGTGTCGCTATTTATTTATTTTAATTAAACACTTGTGCATCCATCACGTTCATGATCAAATGTGTATCCAGTATGTATCGGTTGTTTGTGTGGTTGATATTTAGATTTAATTTATCATTTTCAGTACATACATTTCATAGGCCGCCGCTCCCCATTACCTATGAGCGTGAACCAGGCGTTGCCAACATAAGATCGGCTCCGTTTGATTGAGCCTTGATCTCACATACATTAGCATCGGCCGTCCGTTCCCCATTACCTATGAGCGTGAACGAGACGTTGCCAACATATACATTGTCATTCTTATTATTTACTTAAGCAAGGTGGTTTGTGATCGTTATACTTATATACATTTGTTCATATATGATTGTTGCACAATTTTCCTATTTAATTACAATAATGAATCAATGACAAATGTTTTTAAAGGACCAGTTTGCCTACCTGGGGACTAACGATGAGAGTACGAAGGACCTATTAGGCCAAAGCATGCTATACCAAACGCCGTGTGAACTAACCCCACTTTGAGTTGTCATTGTGTCTATACCTGGACACCCTCCGACCATACATCTCGCAAACATATTTTGTGGTTTTCATTCGTGTGATGCGAGTGTTAAACCGCCAATACCAATGTAAATCCTACTAAGCCAATAGTCATGGGGCCCACATGACTATACCGGCGATAGTATGGGGGACATTTGAGGCCCAACATGAGCAAACCCAAGACATCCTATGGATGTAGTTACATTATTGATATTTATGTTATTTTCATTTTCTTTAAGACACATGACACCAAAAAGACTCCATAAACTCACAATCTTTCCTATGTATGTTCCTGTAGATGTCGGCTAGGCAGCTACGTGGAGGACGAAAGTCAGGAAGGTCAAACGAACGCTTGGCCACTCAGATTGTGAAACAAATGGCCGCGGTGCTTCCTGATATTGTAATTCAAGTCCAACAAGCTCTCACCGCGAATCCTGTCAACCCACCCAATCAAGAGGATCAAAACATCGACAACCCTTCCTCCAAGAAGTGCTCCTACAAGCACTTCAAGTCTTGCGATCCCCCAAAATTCGAAGGGACCGAAGGTGTCACCGCTCTCCTCCACTGGTTTGAGGAAATGGAAAACACCTTCCTAAATTGCGATTGTCCCGAGGATCGCAAGGTACGTTACGCAACCGGGAGATTATTTGGGGTAGCCTTGACCTGGTGGAACACTGAGAAGGGTAAGAGATGAGTTGAAGATGGGATGGCCTTAACCTGGAAAGAGTTAAGGGAAATGATGACAAAACGCTTCTGCCCAAGAAGCGAACTCAAGAAGTTGGAAGACGAATTCCACTCACTGAAGCAAAAGGAAGGGGACCATACTTCCTACAACAAAAGATTTATTGAACTGAACCAGATGGTTCCTAACTTGTTCACCCCAGTATACCGCTTGGTTGAACACTATATTCGAGGCCTCCCCTTGAAGATTCAAGACTCAGTCCTCAGCACTTCGCCTGCAACTCTCGAAGCTGCTATGGAATTAGCCACCAAACTTACCAAGAACCGCATCAGAAACGGTAAATTCAAAGAGGAGAAAAAGAAAGCCCCCGTCGAGGGCCAAACTTCGAACCATTCCACCTCCTCCTCAAAATTTTCAAACAAGAGGAACGAAATACCAGAAATTTTGCTGTCACCCAAACCAATTTCCCTATCCCTGCTGCACCCATCACACAAGTTGCTCCTTCACCCGCACCATACAAAAGGCAATACTCTGGCCATTACCCAAAATGCACCCGTTGTCAATGCCATTATTCCCCCGAACACCCCTGTCAATATTGCACCGGCTGTGGCCATGCAGGTCACACCATCCAAGCCTGCCGCTCACTACATCGAATGAACCGCAACCAACCCGCAACTCAAACCTACCATCAAATAATGGGTCAAGCCCAACAACCCCTACTACCACCACCTACACAACATACGGCCCAAACCTACTACCAACCCAACTACCCCATGATGCAACCCATGCGGGCTTGCTACAATTGTGGAGACCCAAACCACTTTAGAAACACTTGCCCACGTTTGGTGAACATCATACATGCTCAAGCTCAAGCAAATCCGGTGAACCAAGCTAACCAAGCTCCTCCACCTGCTAGAGGAAGAGCATTTAACATCAACGCCAACCAAGCTAGGGCCGAAAACAACGTGGTTAACGGTACGTTTCTCATCAATGGTAGTTATGCATCCGTGTTATTTGATACTGGCGCGGACAAGAGTTTTGTGTCCTTAGAATTTGAACCCATCCTCAACCAAACTCGTGATAAACTTATGGAATCCATAACGGTAGAAGTTGCTGACGGAAAACCGGTCTCATTAAACTCCATTATCCGAAACTGTACTCTTACTCTAAACGATCACGATTTTCCTGTTGACCTCATTCCTATGAAGTTGGGAAGTTTTGACATTATAATCGGCATGGACTGGCTCAGCCAACATCATGCTGAAGTAGTATGCCGCGAAAAGTTCTTTCGCATTCCTCTTGCAGACGGTCAAACCCTGCGAATCTTTGGAGAAACCCCTTTGAAAGGACTCAAACTAATGTCCTGTCTTCAAGCCCGAAAATATCTCCACAAGAATTATGTAGCATTTCTAACCCACGTTGTCAAGAAGGGAAATAAGGAGAAGAAACTCGAAGATATACCCGTAGTGAAAGAGTTCCCGCAAGTTTTTCCCGACGACATCTCAGGACTTCCTCCCGAGAGAGAAGTCGAATTCCACATTGATCTTATACCTGGCCCTACACCTGTCACGAAATCTCCTTATAGGTTAGCCCCATCCGAAATGCAAGAGCTAGCCAGTCAATTACAAGAATTGTCCGACAAAGGATTCATACGTCCTAGCTCATCGCCTTGGGGTGCGCCTGTTCTGTTTGTGAAGAAGAAAGATGGAACGTTTCGCATGTGTATCGATTACAGAGAACTCAACAAATTAACGGTCAAGAACCGCTATCCATTACCTCGTATCGATGATCTTCTAGACCAACTCCAGGGTGCCACTTGTTTTTCAAAGATCGACCTTCAACTCAGGGTACATGAAGAAGACGTCCCAAAAACCGCCTTCCGAACTCGTTATGGTCACTATGAATTCATGGTCATGCCATTTGGTCTAACCAACGCTCCAGCGGTCTTCATGGATCTAATGAACAGAGTCTGCAAACCCTATCTCGATCGCTTTGTTATAGTCTTCATCGACGATATTCTCATTTACTCAAAGTCTAAGACTGATCATGAACGACACCTTCGACTCATCCTCACACTCCTAAGAACCGAAAAGCTCTACGCTAAATTCTCCAAATGCGAATTCTGGTTAAAAGAAGTACAGTTCCTTGGTCATGTCGTCAATGACAAGGGAATACATGTCGACCCCTCAAAGATCAAAGCAGTGCAAGAATGGCAAGCGCCACGTACACCAACCGAAGTAAGATCGTTCCTTGGTTTGGCTGGTTACTATCGCCGTTTCATATCAAATTTCTCTCGTATCGCTGTACCACTCACGGCTTTGAAACTAAAAGGAAAACCCTTCATATGGGGACCTAAACAAGAAGAAGCCTTCCAAACCCTTAAGCAAAAGCTTTGTGACGCACCTATCCTCACACTCCCCGAAGGTTGCGATGACTTTGTAGTATATTGCCACGCATCAGGGCAAGGACTAGGCTGTGTATTAATGCAAAGGGGAAAAGTGATAGCCTATGCTTCTAGGCAACTCAAAACTCATGAGAAGAACTACACTACTCACGACCTAGAACTTGGAGCCGTTGTGTTCGCTCTTAAGATATGGAGACATTACCTCTATGGTACCAAGTGTGAAATTTACACTGACCACAAGAGCCTCCAACATATCTTTAACCAAAAGGAGTTGAATATGAGGCAACGAAGATGGGTCGAACTTCTTAATGACTACGACTGTGAAATTCGGCATCATCCTGGCAAAGCAAATGTGGTGGCCGATGCACTCAGTCGAAAGGGTTATGCGAACTCCATTCGTCTTCTATGTTCGCAAATCATAACCGATATCAAAGATCAAATCCGAGAAGCTCAACATGTTTCCATAACGGAATACGACATACGAAATGAGTTATCTTGTGGAGCAGAACTTAAACTCGAAACAAAATCTGACGGCATTCTGTATTACCTAGATCGCATATGGATTCCCGATCACAATAACCTTCGCGATACCCTTATGAAAGAGGCACACAAAACACGATACTCTGTACACCCAGGAGCCGACAAAATGTATCAAGACCTTCGATACACTACTGGTGGCCTGGCATGAAAAAGGATATTGCTGTTTTTGTTTCCAAGTGCCTTACCTGTTCTAAAGTGAAAGCTGAACATCAAAGACCCTCAGGACTTCTAGTCCAACCTGAAATACCTGTATGGAAGTGGGAAAACATAACCATGGACTTCATTACCGGGTTACCTCGCACCTCCGGTGGGTATGACACTATATGGGTAATCATTGATCGTCTTACAAAATCAGCTCACTTCATTCCGATTCGCGAGGACTTTAAGAATGAGAAACTAGCTCGTATCTACATCAGCGAAATCGTAAGCCGTCATGGTGTACCGTTAAGCATTATTTCAGATCGTGATGGTCGTTTCACTTCACGAACATGGCAAGCCGTACAAGCCGCTTTGGGTACACGATTAGACCTCAGTACCGCTTATCATCCCCAAACTGATGGTCAATCTGACGCACCATTCAAACTCTTGAAGACATGCTTCGAGCATGTGTCATAGACTTCAAAGGGAATTGGGACGCTCACCTACCATTAGTTGAATTTTCGTACAACAACAGCTATCATTCAAGTATCGGCATGGCACCTTTCGAAGCGTTATATGGTCGTAAGTGCCGATCACCAATATGTTGGCACGAAGTTGGAGAAGCTCAAATCACCGGTCCAGAATTAATACAAGAAACAACAGACAAGATTCATCAAATCCGAAACAACCTTCTAGCAGCACAAAGTCGTCAAAAGAGTTATGCAGACAAACGACGAAAGCCCTTGGAATTTAACATTGGTGACCAAGTACTTTTAAAAGTATCGCCGTGGAAGGGAGTAGTTCGTTTTGGCCAAAAAGGCAAGCTAGCACCACGCTACGTAGGACCTTTCAAGATACTCGAAAGAGTAGGACCTGTAGCATACAAGCTTGACCTACCAGAGGAACTCAACAGAATTCATCCCACATTCCACATATCGAACTTGAAGAAGTGCCTCGCCGATGAAAATCTCCATATTCCTCTAGAAGACATTCAAGTCGATGAATCTATGCATTTCATTGAAAGACCAGTAGAAATTATGGACTTCGGAGAGAAACGTTTAAGACGAAGCCGCATCCCAATTGTCAGGGTACGCTGGGAGTCGAAACGAGGACCTGAGTTTACTTGGGAACGTGAAGACTCAATGCGCGAAAAATGCCCGCATCTTTTTCCTACTACCACTACTACTTAAATTTCGGGACGAAATTTCTAAAAGTAGGGGATACTGTAACATTTGTCAAAAACGGGTTTTTCCAAACCCGTTCCGTTTATTAACCGAACAATCAGTTTTAAATTTTTGTTGTTATTTATAACTTATTTTATTTTTAAACGATACATAAGTAATAAACAAATTAGGATTTAAAAACAAAAATTGTTAAAAAGTAAAAATAAATAATTTAAAAAGAAAAACCGGCTGCCGGGAGTCGAACCCGGGTCAGCCGGGAACCCACAATCTTAACTTTCACACAATCAACCACTCCGCCACTTTGTTTTTTTGTTAAGATACCGAAACAATTAAATCAAATGATGAATCGCGGAAATCAAATCCAGTCAAGTCGCGCCCAAATTGCAGTCGTCGGAAATCCCGACGATTTCGTCGATAATTGACGGTTTCTTCTAATTTAACCGAAGAATTTACCTCCACGACGGTTATAACCGATGTCTGAACCCGCGACATCAGTCGTAACCGCCGGAGAACGGCTGACCATGAATCGAGACCGAAATCAGACCCCATGCGTCTCGATTCTTCCCTATAAATTCACCCACAATGCACTGGTAGCCTTTTCGCTCAAAATCGCACCTTTTTCTCGACGAAATTTCACTCGCCGGAAATATCCTGCCATCGCCGGACTCTCACCGGAAAACCGAGACTCACATCCACACGGTATTTCCCTCGACTCATTCTATATCAATCAATTGCTAGACTGTTGCTAACACAAATCCACCATCCAGAATCAATCCCAGACAACATTGTCGGAATTCCTGCCTTCACCGGAAAACTTCTGAAACTTCCTGAATCACGCTGAGAGCCGGTATGATCATTCAAACTTCTGTTAATCTTTGTTAAAGTACCTCAATTTCATAATTAATCGAGCAGAACTGTTAATTTATTCTAAGCAGCCGAAGTTCACTGTCAGAGCCGACGGACCCTTGCCGGAGTTCTGTGAAAGTCACGGATCGGTACCTCCTATCCGCAAACTCTCTCCGTTCTTTACCTTTCAAATACTTATAATGTTTGATAATCAAATTAGTCATAAATCAGTCAAGTTATCACGGTCTGTGTTTTGAGCGAAGAAGACGAAGACGAGTTATAATATAAGATTAATTAAAATCAGTTTTATGAACGGGTTAGACACACAGTCCAGCGATGGACTGTGTGCAAACAAATACACACGTCGCGCCGTCCCAACCTTACTCTCTTGAAATAAAAATGCCTTTTTAACTGAACCGGGTTAACTCTCAAAATCATGTTAAGTATAATAAAAACCGGATTATTAACCAGGTTAGACACACAGTCCAGCGGTGGACTGTGTGCACGTTAACCCACAGGTCCCGGGTTCGAGACCTGTGGTCAGCTCCGGTTCGATAAATTTAAAACCCTTTTTAAAAAATAATTAATTTCTGGATAAATCTAAATAGTATATAAGTATAATTAAAAAAACAGAATTATTTCGGGTTAGACACGTAGCTCAGTTGGTAGAGCTGCGTGCATGCGTACGGGAGGTCACGGGTTCGAGTCTCACCCAGCGCACATATATAAGCGACCGGACCGGTCAACGGTCAAAAGTCAACATTTTTTATGTTTATTTTTATTTATTTATTTAACTTAAAAATCAATTAAAAATACTTAAAAATAACGTTTTTAAAGTTAGAAAGTAGCCTTAAACTCACAAAAATATATCCAAAAATCCTATTAAAATAGTTAATAAAATCCACATACTTACCGTACCTTTTCGTTATTAATTAGGTTAGTTATTCCTCGTCGATCAATCCTCTAAACTCGTGCGCATTCAACATCTTCAAGCAAACGCACCTAAGGTGAGTGAATCTCTACCAATTCCCCGTTTTAATCACATTTTGGGGTGTATCATGTGTCGCTATTTATTTATTTTAATTAAACACTTGTGCATCCATCACGTTCATGATCAAATGTGTATCCAATATGTATCGGTTGTTTGTGTGGTTGATATTTAGATTTAATTTATCATTTTCAGTACATACATTTCATAGGCCGCCGCTCCCCATTACCTATGAGCGTGAGCTGTTCCCCATTACCTATGAGCGTGAACCAGGCGTTGCCAACATAAGATCGGCTCCATTTGATTGAGCCTTGATCTCACATACATTAGCATCGGCCGTCCGTTCCCCATTACCTATGAGCGTGAACGAGACGTTGCCAACATATACATTGTCATTCTTATTATTTACTTAAGCAAGGTGGTTTGTGATCGTTATACTTATATACATTTGTTCATATATGATTGTTGCACAATTTTCCTATTTAATTACAATAATGAATCAATGACAAATGTTTTTAACAATGTTCACTCGCAAACTTTTGTTGACCCAAAATTTCCCATTTTTACACATGATACAGGTGATCAAGTTGAAGCAAGAAACATATAGGGCGGCCTAGAAGAATAAAACAGTTTAGATTTTGGATTGTTTTAGTTAATTTTTCCTTTCCTTGTATTGTATGAATTTGACTTGGAACTTTGAAATGTAATTTGAATTTAATAAATATGAAACATATTAGTAAACATCATGAGCTTTGGTGATAACCCAATTATGCCCCGACTCTTATTCCGCTGCGGGTCGGGGGTGTGACAGATTGGTATCAGAGCCATGACTATAGGGATATAGGATAGGTTATTAGACCCTTAGAGCCTATACTATAGTTGCTTAGAATTTTTAAATTGTTGTGTGTTACATGCAAAATTCATGATGTTTATATGCTTTATGTTTATTGTTACATTCAATGTTATGCAAGCATGTTCATAAGGACATATTATTATACAATGCCTATCATGAATCATATTCTCATAACATATCATATCCATGGGAGCACACACCTCATAGTTTATACGATTGTTACAACGATTTTTGTGTTTTCAAATCACATCAAAGTGAGTTCTCATGACGGGCATGTAGTAACTGGAAGGGTACGAGAGTACTGGTAGTCGGAACGTCCTGTCTAGGCTTGGCATTCGTATAAATCCAAAATAAAGGACCAGTTTGCCTACCTGGGGACTAACGATGAGAGTACGAAGGACCTATTAGGCCAAAGCATGCTATACCAAACGCCGTGTGAACTAACCCCACTTTGAGTTGTCAATGTGTCTATACCTGGACACCCTCCGACCATACATCTCGCAAACATATTTTGTGGTTTTCATTCGGGTGA
The DNA here is from genome assembly GCA_947069175.1 of Scalesia atractyloides. Taxonomy (NCBI): domain Eukaryota; kingdom Viridiplantae; phylum Streptophyta; class Magnoliopsida; order Asterales; family Asteraceae; genus Scalesia; species Scalesia atractyloides. Next base: position 36,759,932 of record CAMTDV010000023.1, on the reverse strand, counting down.
TGCGAGTGTTAAACCGCCAATACCAATGTAAATCCTACTAAGCCAATAGTCATGGGGGCCCACATGACTATACCGGCGATAGTATGGGGGACATTTGAGGCCCAACATGAGCAAACCCAAGACATCCTATGGATGTAGTTACATTATTGATATTTATGTTATTTTCATTTTCTTTAAGACACATGACACCAAAAAGACTCCATAAACTCACAATCTTTCCTATGTATGTTCCTGTAGATGTCGGCTAGGCAGCTACGTGGAGGACGAAAGTCAGGAAGGTCAAACGAACGCTTGGCCACTCAGATTGCGAAACAAATGGCCGCGGTGCTTCCTGATATTGTAATTCAAGTCCAACAAGCTCTCACCACGAATCCTGTCAACCCACCCAATCAAGAGGATCAAAACATCGACAACCCTTCCTCCAAGAAGTGCTCCTACAAGCACTTCAAGTCTTGCGATCCCCAAAGTTCGAAGGGACCGAAGGTGTCACCGCTCTCCTCCACTGGTTTGAGGAAATGGAAAACACCTTCCTAAATTGCGATTGTCCCGAGGATTGCAAGGTACGTTACGCAACCGGGAGATTATTTGGGGTAGCCTTGACCTGGTGGAACACCGAGAAGGGTAAGAGAGGAGTTGAAGATGCGATGGCCTTAACCTAGAAAGAGTTAAGGGAAATGATGACAAAACGCTTCTGCCCAAGAAGCGAACTCAAGAAGTTGGAAGACGAATTCCACTCGCTGAAGCAAAAGGAAGGGGACCATACTTCCTACAACAAAAGATTTATTGAACTGAACCAGATGGTTCCTAACTTGTTCACCCCAGTATACCGCTTGGTTGAACACTATATTCGAGGCCTCCCCTTGAAGATTCAAGACTCAGTCCTCAGCACTTCGCCTGCAACTCTCGAAGCTGCTATGGAATTAGCCACCGAACTTACAGAGAACCGCATCAGAAACGGTAAATTCAAAGAGGAGAAAAAGAAAGCCCCCGTTGAGGGCCAAACTTCGAACCATTCCACCTCCTCCTCAAAATTTTCAAACAAGAGGAACGAAATACCATAAATTTTGCTGTCACCCAAACCAATTTCCCTATCCCTGCTGCACCCATCACACAAGTTGCTCCTTCACCCGCACCATACAAAAGGCAATACTCTGGCCCTTACCCAAAATGCACCCGTTGTCAATGCCATCATTCCCCGAACACCCCTGTCAATATTGCACAGGCTGTGGCCGTGCAGGTCACACCATCCAAGCCTGCCGCTCACTACATCGAATGAACCGCAACCAACCCACAACTCAAACCCACCATCAAATAATGGGTCAAGCCCAACAACCCCTACTACCACCACCTACACAACATACGGCCCAAACCTACTACCAACCCAACTACCCCATGATGCAACCCATGCGGGCTTGCTACAATTGTGGAGACCCAAACCACTTTAGAAACACTTGCCCACGTTTGGTGAACATCATACATGCTCAAGCTCAAGCAAATCCGGTGAACCAAGCTAACCAAGCTCCTCCACCTGCTAGAGGAAGAGCATTTAACATCAATGCCAACCAAGCTAGGGCCGACAACAACGTGGTTAACGATACGTTTCTCATCAATGGTAGTTATGCATCCGTGTTATTTGATACTGGCGCGGACAAGAGTTTTGTGTCCTTAGAATTTGAACCCATCCTCAACCAAACTCGTGATAAACTTATGGAATCCATAACGGTAGAAGTTGCTGACGGAAAACCGGTCTCATTAAACTCCATTATCCAAAACTGTACTCTTACTCTAAACGATCACGATTTTCCTGTTGACCTCATTCCTATGAAGTTGGGAAGTTTTGACATTATAATCGGCATGGACTGGCTCAACCAACATCATGCTGAAGTAGTATGCCGCGAAAAGTTCATTCGCATTTCTCTTGCAGACGGTCAAACCCTGCGAATCTTTGGAGAAACCCCTTCGAAAGGACTCAAACTAATGTCCTGTCTTCAAGCCCGAAAATATCTCCACAAGAATTATGTAGCATTTCTAACCCACGTTGTCAAGAAGGGAAATAAGGAGAAGAAACTCGAAGATATACCCGTAGTGAAAGAGTTCCCGCAAGTTTTTCCCGACGACATCTCAGGACTTCCTCCCAAGAGAGAAGTCGAATTCCGCATTGATCTTATACCTGGCGCTACACCTGTCGCGAAATCTCCTTATAGGTTAGCCCCATCCGAAATGCAAGAGCTAGCCAGTCAATTACAAGAATTGACCGACAAAGGATTCATACGTCCTAGCTCATCGCCTTGGGGTGCGCCTGTTCTGTTTGTGAAGAAGAAAGATGGAACGTTTCGCATGTGTATCGATTACAGAGAACTCAACAAATTAACGGTCAAGAACCGCTATCCATTACCTCGTATCGATGATCTTCTAGACCAACTCCAGGGTGCCACTTGTTTTTCAAAGATCGACCTTCAACTCAGGGTACATGAAAAAGACGTCCAAAAACCGCCTTCCGAACTCGTTATGGTCACTATGAATTCATGGTCATGCCATTTGGTCTAACCAACGCTCCAGCGGTCTTCATGGATCTAATGAACAGAGTCTGCAAACCCTATCTCGATCGCTTTGTTATAGTCTTCATCGACGATATTCTCATTTACTCAAAGTCTAAGACTGATCATGAACGACACCTTCGACTCATCCTCACACTCCTAAGAACCGAAAAGCTCTACGCTAAATTCTCCAAATGCGAATTCTGGTTAAAAGAAGTACAGTTCCTTGGTCATGTCGTCAATGACAAGGGAATACATGTCGACCCCTCAAAGATCAAAGCAGTGCAAGAATGGCAAGCGCCACGTACACCAACCGAAGTAAGATCGTTCCTTGGTTTGGCTGGTTACTATCGCCGTTTCATATCAAATTTCTCTCGTATCGCTGTACCACTCACGGCTTTGAAACAAAAAGGAAAACCCTTCATATGGGGACCTAAACAAGAAGAAGCCTTCCAAACCCTTAAGCAAAAGCTTTGTGACGCACCTATCCTCACACTCCCCGAAGGTTGCGATGACTTTGTAGTATATTGCCACGCATCAGGGCAAGGACTAGGCTGTGTATTAATGCAAAGGGGAAAAGTGATAGCCTATGCTTCTAGGCAACTCAAAACTCATGAGAAGAACTACACTACTCACGACCTAGAACTTGGAGCCGTTGTGTTCGCTCTTAAGATATGGAGACATTACCTCTATGGTACCAAGTGTGAAATTTACACTGACCACAAGAGCCTCCAACATATCTTTAACCAAAAGGAGTTGAATATGAGGCAACGAAGATGGGTCGAACTTCTTAATGACTACGACTGTGAAATTCGGCATCATCCTGGCAAAGCAAATGTGGTGGCCGATGCACTCAGTCGAAAGGGTTATGCGAACTCCATTCGTCTTCTATGTTCGCAAATCATAACCGATATCAAAGATCAAATCCGAGAAGCTCAACATGTTTCCATAACGGAATACGACATACGAAATGAGTTATCTTGTGGAGCAGAACTTAAACTCGAAACAAAATCTGACGGCATTCTGTATTACCTAGATCGCATATGGATTCCCGATCACAATAACCTTCGCGATACCCTTATGAAAGAGGCACACAAAACACGATACTCTGTACACCCAGGAGCCGACAAAATGTATCAAGACCTTCGATACACTACTGGTGGCCTGGCATGAAAAAGGATATTGCTGTTTTTGTTTCCAAGTGCCTTACCTGTTCTAAAGTGAAAGCTGAACATCAAAGACCCTCAGGACTTCTAGTCCAACCTGAAATACCTGTATGGAAGTGGGAAAACATAACCATGGACTTCATTACCGGGTTACCTCGCACCTCCGGTGGGTATGACACTATATGGGTAATCATTGATCGTCTTACAAAATCAGCTCACTTCATTCCGATTCGCGAGGACTTTAAGAATGAGAAACTAGCTCGTATCTACATCAGCGAAATCGTAAGCCGTCATGGTGTACCGTTAAGCATTATTTCAGATCGTGATGGTCGTTTCACTTCACGAACATGGCAAGCCGTACAAGCCGCTTTGGGTACACGATTAGACCTCAGTACCGCTTATCATCCCCAAACTGATGGTCAATCTGACGCACCATTCAAACTCTTGAAGACATGCTTCGAGCATGTGTCATAGACTTCAAAGGGAATTGGGACGCTCACCTACCATTAGTTGAATTTTCGTACAACAACAGCTATCATTCAAGTATCGGCATGGCACCTTTCGAAGCGTTATATGGTCGTAAGTGCCGATCACCAATATGTTGGCACGAAGTTGGAGAAGCTCAAATCACCGGTCCAGAATTAATACAAGAAACAACAGACAAGATTCATCAAATCCGAAACAACCTTCTAGCAGCACAAAGTCGTCAAAAGAGTTATGCAGACAAACGACGAAAGCCCTTGGAATTTAACATTGGTGACCAAGTACTTTTAAAAGTATCGCCGTGGAAGGGAGTAGTTCGTTTTGGCCAAAAAGGCAAGCTAGCACCACGCTACGTAGGACCTTTCAAGATACTCGAAAGAGTAGGACCTGTAGCATACAAGCTTGACCTACCAGAGGAACTCAACAGAATTCATCCCACATTCCACATATCGAACTTGAAGAAGTGCCTCGCCGATGAAAATCTCCATATTCCTCTAGAAGACATTCAAGTCGATGAATCTATGCATTTCATTGAAAGACCAGTAGAAATTATGGACTTCGGAGAGAAACGTTTAAGACGAAGCCGCATCCCAATTGTCAGGGTACGCTGGGAGTCGAAACGAGGACCTGAGTTTACTTGGGAACGTGAAGACTCAATGCGCGAAAAATGCCCGCATCTTTTTCCTACTACCACTACTACTTAAATTTCGGGACGAAATTTCTAAAAGTAGGGGATACTGTAACATTTGTCAAAAACGGGTTTTTCCAAACCCGTTCCGTTTATTAACCGAACAATCAGTTTTAAATTTTTGTTGTTATTTATAACTTATTTTATTTTTAAACGATACATAATTAATAAACAAATTAGGATTTAAAAACAAAAATTGTTAAAAAGTAAAAATAAATAATTTAAAAAGAAAAACCGGCTGCCGGGAGTCGAACCCGGGTCAGCCGGGAACCCACAATCTTAACTTTCACACAATCAACCACTTCGCCACTTTGTTTTTTTGTTAAGATACCGAAACAATTAAATCAAATGATGAATCGCGGAAATCAAATCCAGTCAAGTCGCGCCCAAATTACAGTCGTCGGAAATCCCGACGATTTCGTCGATAATTGACGGTTTCTTCTAATTTAACCGAAGAATTTACCTCCACGACGGTTATAACCGATGTCTGAACCCGCGACATCAGTCGTAACCGCCGGAGAACGGCTGACCATGAATCGAGACCGAAATCAGACCCCATGCGTCTCGATTCTTCCCTATAAATTCACCCACAATGCACTGGTAGCCTTTTCGCTCAAAATCGCACATTTTTCTCGACGAAATTTCACTCGCCGGAAATAGGCCGCCGCTCCCCATTACCTATGAGCGTGAGCTATTCCCCATTACCTATGAGCGTGAACCAGGCGTTGCCAACATAAGATCGGCTCCGTTTGATTGAGCCTTGATCTCACATACATTAGCATCGGCCGTCCGTTCCCAATTACCTATGAGCGTGAACGAGACGTTGCCAACATATACATTGTCATTCTTATTATTTACTTAAGCAAGGTGGTTTGTGATCGTTATACTTATATACATTTGTTCATATATGATTGTTGCACAATTTTCCTATATTAATTACAATAATGAATCAATGACAAATGTTTTTAACAAGGTTCACTCTCCAAATTTTGTTGACCCAAAATTTCCCATTTTTACACATGATACAGGTGATCAAGTTGAAGCAAGAAACATATAGGGCGGCCTAGAAGAATAAACCAGTTTAGATTTTGGATTGTTTTAGTTAATTTTTCCTTTCCTTGTATTGTATGAATTTGACTTGGAACTTTGAAATGTAATTTGAATTTAATAAATATGAAACATATTAGTAAACATCATGAGCTTTGGTGATAACCCAATTATGCCCCGACTCTTATTCCGCTGCGGGTCGGGGTGTGACATTTAAGGGCGATGCCCTAATCTGGTGGAAGGCCATGATACAGTCTACAGGTAAAGTACACCTGCATAATTTGGGGTGGTCCAAGTTTGTAGACCTTATTAAGGAAACATACTGCCCACCCCATGAGGTGGAGAAATTAGAGACCGACTTCTTGTCTCTTTCCATGAAAAACCTAGATTGTCGGAAATATGTTTCCGATTTCAATTCCCTATCTAGGTTAGTTTCCTATTTGATTACCCCAGAGCCCAAACACATTGCTTGTTTTATTAATGGGTTAGCTCCCGAAATAAAGGGAATGGTAAAGGCTGCTCAGCCTACTACCTATAGGCCTGCTGTTGACATATCTCTCTCCCTCACCCTTGATCTAGTGAGGCAAAAATCAGTTAAGTCTGAAACTGACGGGAAAAGGAAGAGGGAAGATGACAACTCCCATAGGTTTAATAAGAAAAATAAAGGGAGATTTGGGTTCAAAGGGAACCAAGGCAAAACGGTTGTGATGCCAACATGCAAAACTTGCAATCGCAGACACTGGGAACAGTGTAATTTTGGTTCACAGGCCAAACCCTGTGGCATCTGTAAAGAAAAGGGCATAAGACCCTAGAATGTAATGATCTTAAGGATACCGTCTGCTACATCTGCAATGAAAAGGGGCATATTAAGACTAACTGCCCTAAGATTCTTAAGAATAATAATGCAAAGCCTGGAGAGGCCAAGAAAAAGAATGCCCGTGCCTTTCAAATAACTGCAAGAGAGGTTGTTAATGACGACAATGTCATAATAGGTACATTCCTCATTAACAATATTTATGCTAGAGTTCTTTTTTATTCGGGTGCAGATAGATCTTTTGTTGACCATAAGTTTAGTAAACTATTAAACCTGCCTTTAAGAACAATAGATAAAACTTATGAGATAGAACTTCCTGATAGAACGATAGAAACAACATCTTCCATTCTTGATGGATGCTTTATATCCATTAAGAATCATTCCATCCCTATCTCTCTTCTGCCAATGAAATTGGCGGGGTTCGATGTTGTCTTAGGCATGGATTGGTTATCCCATAACCAAGCTCGCATAGTCTGCGATAAGAAACTTATCAAAATCAAACCCCATCTGGTGAAATGCTCACCATCCTCGGAGACTCACACTATGGACTGCCAGACAAGGTGTCATTATTTAAGGCATCCAAGTGTTTGAGGAAAGGTTGTGTCATCTACATGGCACAAGTTACTATTAATGAGCCTAAGCCAAATATGGAAGACCTACCAGTTATTTCTGAATATTCAGATGTCTTTCCTGAAGAATTACCTGGCTTACCTCCAGACAGACAATGGAGTTTAGAATTGATATCCTCCCAGGATCAGCACCCGTAGCTAGAGCTCCATATAGGCTAGCACCAAAGGAAATGAAGGAATTGAGGACGCAGCTAGACGAACTCTTGGAGAAAGGCTTTATTCAGCCTAGTTCCTCGCCTTTGGGAGCTCCTATCCTCTTCGTTAAAAAGAAAGACGGTTCGATGAGAATGTGCATCGATCACCGAGAGCTAAACAAGTTAACAATCAAGAATAGATATCCTGTGCCCAGGATCGATGATTTATTTGACCAACTTCAAGGGGCTAGTTACTTCTCCAAGATTGATTTGAGATCAGGATATCATCAATTGAAGGTTAGAAGTGAAGATGTTCCCAAGACTGCCTTCAGGACCCGTTATGGTCATTTTGAGTTCTTGGTGATGCCTTTTGGGCTCACAAATGCACCTGCAGCATTCATGGATCTCGTGAATAGAGTCTGCAAGCCATATCAGAATAAGTTTATCATTGTCTTCATAGACGACATACTTATTTATTCTCGTAATCAAGTTGATCATGAGAAACATCTTTGGTGCATCTTAGAGCTGCTAAGGCAAGAGAAGCTTTATGCTAAATTCTCTAAGTGTGAGTTTTGGCTTAGAGAAGTCCAGTTTCTTGGATATATGGTAAGTGAGCGTGGTATCCAAGTGGATCCCGCCAAAATAGAGGCCATAATGAATTGGGAAGTACCCAAAACCCCATCGGAGATTCGTAGTATTCTAGGATTGGGTGGTTACAATAGGAGGTTCATTGAGAACTTCTCGAGGATAACCACTCCTTTAACTACCTTGACCAGTAAGAATGTTAAGTATAATTGGGGTCCAAAACAACAAGAATCTTTTGAGATTCTGAAACACAAATTGAGCAATGCTCCCGTACTATCACTACCTGAGGGTATTGAAGACTTTGTTGTTTACTGTGATGCACACAGGCATGGGCTGTGTGCTAATGCAAAAAGGAAAAGTGATTGCCTATGCATCACTACAGTTAAAGGTGCATGAAAGAAATTACACCACCCACGATTTGGAATTGGGTGCCGTTGTATTTGCACTAAAATTGTGGAGACATTACTTGTATGGCACAAAGTGTATTATATACAGTGACCATAAGAGTCTCCAGCATCTGTTCAATCAAAAGAATTAAACATGCGACAACGCCGATGGATGGAAACACTTAATGACTATGATTGCGAGATTCGCTACCATCCAGGCAAAGCAAATGTAGTTGTTGATGCCTTAAGTCGCAAGGAACGAGTTAAACCTATAAGGATTAACGCTAAGAGCATTGAGCTCAGAAATAGCTTAAGTGAAAAGCAACTAGATGCACAGAAGCAAGCTCTTTTAGAGACTAATATCCCTAATTAGGGATTAGGCGGAATTGTTAATCAGTTAGCGCCTGGAAAAGAAGGAATCCTTCGATTTAAGGATAAGATCTGGGTTCCAGTATTTGGAGGACTTAGAGATCTAATCCTCAAAGAAGCGCATAGTTCGAGATACTCAGTTCACCCGAGAGGTGAGAAGATGTATCAAGATCTAAATAAGAATTATTGGTGGATGGGTTTGAAGAAATCCATAGCCACTTATGTAGCTAAGTGTCTGACGTGTTCGTAGGTTAAGGCCGAACATTAGAAGTCGTCAGGACTTCTACAACAATTAGAAATTCCCACATGGAAATGGGAAATGGTAACTATGGACTTAATTACCAAGTTACCCAAGACCAAAAGTGGAAATGACACTATTTGGGTCATAGTGGATAGGCTGACCAAGTCAGCACATTTCTTGCCAATTAAAGAAACGTATAATTCAGACAAATTGGCTAAGTTGTATGTGGACAAGATCGTATCCCTACACGGTGTGCCGGTATCTATTGTATCTGACAGAGATACTAGATACACATCTCACTTTTGGAAAAGTTTCCAACAATCTTTAGGCACACGATTAAACTTTAGTACGGCTTACCATCCGTAGACTGATGGTCAAAGTGAGCCTACTATTCAAACTCTGGAAGACATGCTCAGGGCATGTGTGATCGATTTAGGTGGAAGTTGGGATGACCACTTACCCCTAATAGAATTCTCCTATAATAACAGCTTGGGGAAGCCCAACTATCAGGACCAGAGATTGTCCTGGAGACCACGGAGAAGATTGTGCAAATGCGTGATCGTGTCAAAGCTGCCAGGGATAGGCAGAAGAGCTATGCTGACAAGAGCCATAAACCTCTTAAGTTCCAAGTAGGGGACAAGGTCATGCTGAAGGTATCACCCTGGAAAGGTGTGATGCGTTTCGGAAAGAAGGGCAAGTTGAGCCCAAGATATATTGGACCATTCGAGATAGTCGACTGTGTCGGCACTGTAGCTTATAAGCTCAGGTTGCTAGAGGAGCTTAGTGGAATTTATGACGTATTCCACATATCTAACCTTAAGAAATGTCTAGCCGATGAGTCGCTAATAATGTCACACGAGGATGTGCAAATTGATGAAAACCTAAGGTTCATTGAGAAACCAATTTCGATCGAGGATCGATAGGTTAAGAAGCTTCGAAGGAAAATGATACCTATAGTAAAGGTTAAATGGGACGCTTTTAGAGGTCCCGAGTATACATGGGAGGTTGAGTCCACTATGCGACAAAACTACCCCCATCTTTTTGAATAAAATCTCGAGGTCGAGATTTCTTTTAAGGGGGTGAGGATGTAACACCCTGTAAAATCATGTCCAATAGTACAGTGACACGTGTTGCATTTTAAATATAGTCTGTTAAAGACCAATAAGGACTAAAGGCGTCAACATGCTCAAACTGAGCCTCTGAGTGGCGGTCCGATGTCAACATACATAAATAACAGCCTCTGAGTGACTGATATGTCAACATGCTTAAATCATTAGCCCGTGAGTGACTGATATGTCAACATGCTTGAAATTTGGCCTCTGAGTGACTGATATGTCAACATGCCCAGCCTCTGAATGACATCAGAATCAACATACTTATAATAAGCCTCTAAGTGATCCTTTGCGAAGTCCTGACTCTCATACGTGCCATCTGTTGGACGAGAGGGTTCAATTTTGTAAATATGTGAAAGCTGGATATTGGAGGGATTAAAAGTGTCAACATGTTAACTATTACCATACGTGCCATCTGTTGGACGAGAGGGTTCAATTTTGTAAATATGTGAAAGCTGGATATTGGAGAGATTAAAAGTGTCAACATGTTAATTATTACCTCTGAGTGACCTTCTAACGAACCGAGATCTCGACAATGCCCGGGCATAATCCCGGGTATGCCAAGTATTGGCTACAGAGGGCTAAAAGTGCCAAAAAGGTGTTTTAAAAGGTTTTTATAAGCTTTTTAAAGTCAAGGGGCTAAAGTGTCAGACTTTGAATCTGGCCAAAGGGCGGTCACGGGCCTCGAGAGACCTGGCCTGAGTCTCTCGCGGGGCGCGAGAAGGCCTCTTCTGCAGAAATTTTGCTTGGCTCCCAAACAAAACTCCAAAACCATTAAAATCGAAACCATGGCTTCCCAAACTGCTATATCAAATTTTGGGACACTTGTAAGCTTCCTCTTACACCCCTAAACACCTGGGATCACCTCCTTTGAGTTCTCCAACTATAAATAGGTGTTCAAGTTCACCATTCCAACTTGCACCTTTCTCATTCATACACTCTTCTCCCTCCTCTGGAAGTTCCTAACTGAAAGGAGCATCCAACATAGTTCTCTTGCATTCTAGGAACCCCTTGTAAGTGTTCCTTGCTCTTGCATTTTCGTTTATATGCTTTTATAGCCAAAAGTCAAGCGTTTTATGAAAAACGCTTTGACTTTCGGTTAAGACCATTATGGTCCATCCATTGTTCAAAATGAACATGGCTAATTGATCGTAATAAGGTAGGTGTTAGTCCCTATAAAGGGCATCTCCTGAAGATCACGTTTGCTAGACCAATTGACGGGTCAAAGTTATGATATTAAAAAGTCAAACAGGCCATTTTTTGGAAAAATCATAAATTGATCTTATATATGTTATGAAACCTGTTTTGACACTTAAACAAGTTGGTAATAATTATTAGAACATGTAAGAACATGTTCGGCTCGTCAATTTCAGTTATAGGGTCGGTTCGCAGCCGAAAGTCGCGAAGTTTGACTTCTGCTTTAACTTTCGATTCTGACCCGATTTAGATTAGTTACCTACTGATCTAAAGTTGCATTATGATCACAATATAATGTAGCATAACCCTCTGAGGTTATATTACATGATCATAATCAGAATCCAAATTTATGCGCAAGTTCCATAATTATGCCATTCTTGACTAAAATGCCCTTTTTGCATAAAATAAGGTTTTTAATGATAATGAACTTGAAAATGATTTTCCTACTGATGTAATATTATAAGTAGGATTATTTGGGATATTAAACCAAGTTATAAACTGAGTTTTCAAACAGGCCTTTAAACTATGTCGATAAATGATGATTTTAGCCCTTGTGACTCATAAAATAGTTTTAATCAAATCTTTTCAAGGTAAATCATTTACCTACTAATATGTTATACTGAATAACATATTTTAAACATTTTAATCTAACCTTAACATCAGTTTTCATAAACATCGCTTAAAGACGTCATTTTACGACATAAGCGCCCTTTCGGCGCTTTGTATGGTTTTAAACCATATTATTGACCAAGACTTGATACCTAATGATTTTAAAACTTATTTTAAACATATTTATAGTAGGTACATGTTATAAACACAGAATCCCAAATATTTTATAAACTATGTGTAAAATGACCAAAATGCCCATTCGGTGCATAGTTTGGTCATAAAAGATAAAATATACATATAATTGATATCCTACTGATATTATATCATAAATAAACTATTTTTCCATAATACTCGTGATTATAAACTTAAATTATATTCAAGTTCCTTTATATGATATGAAATTATCAAAATGCTCTTATGAGGCATAATTTCGTATTAAAACCTTAACGGGCATACAAGTTGATATCCTACTGATATTTGAACTTATTTAAAATATAATGGCATATAGAACTTGTCCATGACTTATCCGGTTACCCATTTTCGCTTATAAACATACGGTTGATTATATGTAACTATTTTACGAAAATTAACCGAAACGGGTTTAACCTTGTCATTTAAGTTTCAAAATCCAGAATGTTTATAGTTTACCCGTATTATGCAAGTCAAAGTATTTGTCGGGTTTAAACTACATTCTATCCGATCATCGTTTAATTAAGCGTTATACGTCTTGATCATGTACACTACTCGGTCTAAGTCTACGACTTAAATAAAGACCGATAGTATTTAATTGGTTAGCTTATGCCATAATCCAGACTAGAGCCTTGCCGGTAAATGCTATCTGCACGTTAGCACTTTTTTATACGGCTAAGTTATTGAAATTTAAAAGAAGACTAGCTTAGGTAAATACTCTCGACTTATTTTCCCTATACGGGCTTGGGATACGGTAAACTATTACCGCTTGGTCAGAAATGGGATCAATCGAATGCCGGATTGTGGCTAGTAAATTCGCATATTCTGTTCTAATCAGTTTTGTTTGATAACTTAAACATCGGGGGTTAAATTACTGTGTCTTGGATATCCTCGGCTCATTAGATTAGTTAATGGCCACGACCTTAGCGCGGGGTGTAGGTATACACCTGACAGACGCTCAAATGCAAATTACCCAAGACGTTGGGGATAACTCCTCTGTGAGTTCTAAGTGGTGTGTGTTTAATCATGTCTCGGTCTCTGTACTGGGCCCTGTATGTATGAACAAACATGTGAATCTGTTAACAAGGTTACAAAGTAACTTTCCCAAGTTATAAAAGATTTTGTGCTCTGTGCACTTAAAATCATTTTAAAAATGTTTTCAAAATGAGTCAGTTGGGTGTATTTACCAGCGAAAGCTGACGTATCGTCCAAGACTAAATTGCAGGTACAATACAAAATAGGCCGGAAGCTGCTCGGTAGTGAATAAGAGGATCTTGCAAATCCTTAGATCTGCCCTAAAGTCTGTTTTATATTTTTTCTTGTACATTTTAATGATCCACCTGTGGATCTTCTATTACGGGCCTGTATATTATTTTATTTCGAACATTTGATTTGTAATAGTAATTTTACTCCAAGAATTCCGCTATGCCGTGTTTAATTGACTATGATGTTATCAACTGACATCACAATACTCCCCACACCCGGGCCCACCGGTGAATGGATTTGGGTTGGAAATCTGGGGGGTGACAGGTTGGTATCGGAGCTTTGAGAGAATTAAACACTATCCTTCTTGTGTTTAATCTCAAACTTACACGTGCACATTCCTTAGACTTCCGAGTCTAGGCATTGACCTAGGATTACTCATTTCATTATTAAGTTATTAGTATTGTTTTTGAATTTATTTTTATCAGGAAAATGCCGCCACGTGTACGAGGACAAAGTGGAAGAGGAAAAGGTCCAATGAGGGGAGGACCATCGGGGCGCATCCTTCCTCAACCTCATAACTCAGATGCTTACCAAGAATCAGGAGATTCATCTCCTTGGCAACCAGCAAGACGCTCTGTCTCTCATAGACACTCGCCCCCACATTCCCAAAATTCTTACTACTCTCACCACTCCTATCATTCACACCATTCTCATCATTCCCATTCACACTCTTATCATGAAGAATTTAAGCCTAACTACTACTTTAACACGCCTCCAGCCGATCAAAATCAGTTGGACCAGCCAAACCCTATGGACGAGGACTCCGACCCGGAATTACCGCTGTCGGGATCGAATACGCATTTGATGTGTGTGAATTAAATATATTTTTATTATTATAATTTTTGTTCACACAGATTAGGTTTTAAAATAGTTTTTACTTAAAACCAACTACACACACATAAGGCAAGTGTACCCATCAGGTGGTAGTATAGTTCACCGGTAAGAACCGGATATCAATCCGTGGACTCGGTGTCTCAGTAATAAATTTTCGTTACTTTTAAACTTGTTTCGATCAATGAGTTGATTTCTTGATTGTTTTTAAACTATCATGCAAGGATAAAAACTAGTAATCTTGGAGGAAGCTAGGAGATGCAAGGGATTCGTGAGTGCTTTGAATGGGTTCAAGAGAGTAAGAAGGAGAGGTTAAAGGAAAGTGGTTGAATGTATTATAGGTGGGTGCTATTATTGGTTCTGCAAAGGGGCTGACACTAGCAGGCCTGGTAGTGCCAGATTTTTCGGTTGATAGAGCTCGATTTTC